>JAWWEW010000001.1:49803056-49922626 GCA_035583185.1 Anabacerthia variegaticeps | reverse complement strand
GGGGGGAGGCGGGGGTATTTTGGTTTTGTTTTTTATTCAATGAATAAATAAAGAAAAACCCAGAAGTGAAATATCTTGTTGACACTTGGGTTGGCATCATCTAATCATAGTAACAAATAACTGAAAAGACAGCATTTCTAGTGAAGGTTTTTAAAGATTCTTTTTTCTGTTAAGGCTTTTCTGTATCTAACAGTATTCAGAACAATAAGAAAATGACCTTCTAAAAAGTAATGATGGTGATTATCCACATAATGGTTGTAGCATGCAAATATACAGCAGCCGTGTAAAGGAACAAAAATCAGGCAGCAACTTCACAATGCTTAAGGGCTTCATATTTTACAGCACCAGCATTAATGGAAAAGTTAATGTAGCATTGAATAACAGTGAGCTGCTCAGCTGCTGCTACTGCTGCAGAACATTTAGATCATGGAAATAACACATCATTTTTTCACTCCTATTGCTTTCTTGACCCACAGATAAACAACTCTCACACACCCTCAAGATCATACGCAAAATATTCCCGCATTAACCCAGTTGTTTGACAAATACGTCCAAGCATGTAATTTGTAAGACTGAAAATGAAAATAAATAATTGCACCACAAAACTAAAAATAATTAAGGTACAGTGCTGAAAAAAAATCTCAGAAACTATACTCTGTGACTTAATTCACACTATGGGACAAATGCACGTCTGAGCAGAGTTACTTAATGCAGTACACAAATGAGACAGCATTTTGCTGTATTTCTGTCTTAGTACTTGATTTGAATACATGAAATATCCAGGTGAATTTTGCATTCCCTTGTTTTCCATATACTAGAGAGTATAACCTACCGAATGCACTCAGTAATGTGCCAGCCAAACACCTTTCAGTGATCCAAGTTTACAGAAAAGCTTCGGAAGGGAGGAAACACCTAGATACTGTAAATGGAGGCACATAATTGGCTTTAAATTGAATTGCACAAACAACTATGTCTAGGGAGATATCTGAAGACTTCCTGGCTATAAATCCTGTAAACCATGTTCCCCCTTCATTATTGCTGGCTAGTTTAGAAAAGAAAATAACTCATTATGTAAATATAGAATAAATCTTGGAATATACAAACAATTTTTCCCTCGTCTGGACTAAAACTCCAAGAATTTTTCTCCTTGATGCAAACTGTAAAACGTGAAAACATATCAGAGCTTAGAATTTCCATTAAGGAAATTGGCCCTTCCTGGAAATCCCCCAAATTATTTCAGCTCATAAAGGACTTAAAACTTTAATCTTTCTGCCTTAATCCAAGATTAGCAATTTTTTTTTATTATTATTTTGTTGCTGACTGCCTTTTTTTACCATCAGAAGAATGAAGTGATATAAGTATGGCTATGGAAAGGGAGAAGATTCACCCCTTGCTTTTCTGCTCTCAAAATAATAAAACAGGTGCTACTATATTTTCTGCTCTCAAAATAATAAAACAGGTGCTACTATATTGAAATTCAGCCAGCGCAAAAAGCAATACAAATGCTTGACTGATAGTTTCACTATTGATGGCAGACATGAGAAAAAAAGCTGGAGAGTAAGGACATCTTACAGACCTTTCCAGATTTGGTTGTCTACCCGATCTAAACCTGAAGGTTTTGCACAATGACTCTTCAGCTGCACCTATAGCTATTTCTCAGTCAGACAGTGTTTGTCAGGTAGTATGAAAATCATCCTCTCCCCACCTTAATTCATCTGCTCTAGTTTTTCTCGTGCCTCCAATTTCTGGAATAGATATCATCATTCAGCTATATGTATGCCAGTTATATCATTCACTGACCTCCATGCTTCTCTAATGTCTGTGATGATATTAACAATGAATTTCTAATAGGGTTGAAAAAGTACCAGTTGAAGGTTTGTGTCTATCCTTTACAACTGCTAAGACTGACTAGTGGAGAGGAAAACAACAACAAAAACTTCAGAGTGCTGGAGCCACTGGAGAACCTAAGAAGCCAGTAGTCAGAAAACCCAAATATTTACTAAAAGGTGTCTCAAAACTTGCCTGTGATTTAACATCTTATAAATGTTATTGAAACCATGAATGACACAAAAAGGGCATGTTCATTGAGGCCTTTTAATTTTTACAGTTGATATTTTTCCTACAGATGTTATGGGGTTTTTTTTGTGTGTTTGTTTGTTGTTTTTTTTTTTAGAAGAGAGTAGCATTGCAACCTTACTGAGAGAATTCTGAAAAGCTAAATCTAACAGCAACAACAAAAAAGTAAATGCATTTTCTTAATCTTAATACTAGAGAACAAACACTTAGAAGTCTATTTTTTTTTATTTTAGTGTACACAGATTGAGAATTTGTTGATTGCTTTTAAAGAAGTGGAATCCTCTAAATAAATATTACATTGAGGGTGCCACCTCAGTAATTTTTCAGTGTGACTGAGTTAAAGGAGCTATGCTAGTACTTTCAAGAAAGAGCATTCCTAAAAAAAAAAGTCTTTGTTTAAAATTCAGTGGTGTCCAGCAGAACTTTTTGAATTTCCCTGCAGAGCTGGCAATCACACCCTTTCATAGCTTAGTGAAAGATTATCAAATGATACAGTTATACAGGGACTATCCTATCTAGAACCCAACACTGACCTGTAGACTTTGCTTCTGCATCACTCATACTAAAAAAATTAATTTACATTAATGGCTTGCACTGGATGTCCATTCAGTAAGAAGCATGAATGGATATCTAGTGAAAGCCAGGTACATCAATTTTTCTAATGTGCACATTGCAGAAGAAACATGTCTGTTTCTTTCCTGGGAAAATAATATATTCATCACCAAGCTAGAGCAACATCACACCAGTATCAGTAGTCAAATAAGCCAGCCAAAAACTAAGACTGAGAATATCTGATATGCTAAAGGACCATTCACCCTAATGGAAAAACATAATTTGTATGTAAAAACTATTTTTCCTTTTTTAAAAGAAAATTGGTAATATTTCTCTGACACTACTGAATTGGTCTTAAAGTCCAATCTATCTTTCATACTAATTTCAATATTTTGGTTTTATTCCATTGGGCTTCCAACTTTTAAAACACCTACTTTGTTAAAATTTAACAGACCATATAATTTTCATTGACACCATTACCAGAGAAATTGGTTGCCATTCCCACAAATTTCTAATTATGTTTTTTTTCTACATTGTCTGTCTGCGTCCCGTAAGAGTACACAAGCTAAAAGATTTTTATTAGCCCATCATGATGATCTCAAATGGAAAGACTATTATGAAAAAAACTATTTTTTTCTTATTAGCCTTGTCTGGAAATTAGATAAATAATGTGGGGTAGATTTTTATTTTCTCTCATGCTTCTCAGTGGTACTTAATTGAGATCAAATCGGAAATGATAGTAGACTCCATTTTGTTTCGGTAGACACATATGACATCCCACTTCTGGCTGCTCTTCTTTCCTGAAAGGTTTCACTCAATTAATTTTCATAGATTTTTAGCTCAACAGTTCAGGACAAAACTCTACCACTGAAAATACTGTCTGAAGTTCACTAAGTACATTTCCTCTACTATTAAGCTGTCATCAACTTTGAAAACTCCACTTTTTATTCAGGAATGCACAGGAGGTTAGAGTACTATTCAGTGTAAAAGGCTACTACTAGATGTCTGAAAACAAAACCTTGTTCCCTAACAGAAATTGAAAACTTGAATGTCTATACAATAAAGAAAACGAAAGTGAACATTTTTAAATGCCAAAACAACACTTCCACTCACCACAAGGCAAATATATCATGCTTTACTTTCCTCCATGTTTTCACATAAAACGAGATATATTATGCATAAAAATTAACTCAGTCTTATGGCAAAGTATCCCAAAGGTTTCAGTAGTATTTCCAAATTGAGTTTAAGAGACATCAAATTTACCTTCCTCTTTATGTACATTTTTATCGCTTCCAACCATTAGTGCAAACACAGCTTCTTGTAAATCATCTAAAGGAATTTCTTACACGTGAATCTTTCCTAGATTTAGCTTATGACTGTAACAAAACCAAAAAGCATTCTCCCCCAGGAAAAATAATTTGGTATCAGGAAAAAAGTGAAAAAAAGAAACCAATGAGAATCTGAAAAATAAGCACACTTAAATTTTAAGAAATAACTTCATTTAAATGGTAGTCTATTGGCATTGTGTATGCAGACTATTTTTCAATACAATGGTTAGAATTCTCAAATTGAACAGAAAAGTATATATGACTTATGAATTTTTTGGTGGATTTTTGAGTAATCTAGACAATTGGATAATTTGCTACATTATTGAGTTTTAAAACAGTTCATTGCTATTGAATATTTAAGAAATACTTCTGGGCATAAGACAGTATATTCCTGAAGCTGCAACAATCATTGGACTGTGATTTTCATCTGTTTTATTGAACTTCCTTCAGGGAGCTTTACGGGCATACTATCATGTCAAGGTCACAGGATTAAGTGACCAGTGATGACAGTAAACAAGCCTTTTCTGTATATTTTAAAAGGTCTTACTGAGTTACTTAAAACACCATAAACATAAATAGTCTCCTATCTCTATAACACATCCATGACAGATGACTTAAAAATATAACACTCCTGAACAGTGGAGCTTTACAACCTAACCAACAATCTATATTATTGACAACAGATATCAATATACCAGGGAGCCCAAATATTGGGAGAAGCTTGCAATCTGTCATCATCAAATATATTATGTCTGTAAGTGTACCATTAATATATCTACATATACATCAGACCTCTGTGAGAACAGATATTACCATGGAAAAACCCAGAGCTTATAGGTTATGTAAAACCAGTTATGTAGGAAAAGTAAATGTTATAATAACAAATGTACCAAATCTACACAAGCCATGTAAAAACAGATAATAAAACAAGCCTATACAGCACTTTCAATATCAAGTTGAATGATGTAATTAGTCTTTAGAATTATACTCTGCATTACCGTATCTATTTTCTCAATGAGGAAAGCAGTATAATCAAGCACCGCAACCTCCTTCAATTCATGTGACACCTATGGCAGACACTGTGTTTCTGAATCAGTCAAAGTAAACCTGTATAAACTTATTTTTTCACTCTTTTAAAAAACGAAAACCAATCAATCAAACACACCCCAAAAACCCAACCAAAAAATGATCAATTGAGAGAGAGAGATCTGCTGGGAATATTTTTCAGAAATCCGAAATGTGAATTGTCTAAAGATGATCTTCATAATTTAGTATCTGTGAATATACAGATAATGCTAACAAAATGCATACAGAAGCATACAAAAACCCCCTGTGAAGCTATATTAAGGTAAGAGGGAAGGGACAAGGCTCTGGCCTCTGTATCCATGCTCCATGTACACCCAAAACCAGGAGCTCTTATGTGGCACTTGGGAGCAGCAGTTGCATATGCACTTGCCCATCACTCCCTGTAGTAATGCTGCAAGAGAGGGCTCCCAGCAGGTTAGGAATTACTGCAGACAAAGCAAGAGGAGACAAAGTGAAATAGGCACAAGCACAGAGTATTTCTAGTTGGCCATAAAAGTACAGATAGATGAAGACTACAGATGGCAAGGACAGAACAGACACTCTGAGAGATCTTTGATTTTATCAAACAGGAGACTGTGAATTGAAACAAAAATCTGCTATGCAGAGATAAAATATTTTCCTTTTAGCATCATATGAGCCCTATTATGACATACTGACTTAGAAAAGCTCTAAACTAGTTTGAAGAAGGAAGATGTTGTACAACAGAGAAGTAAAAAAAAAAAAAATGGGAAAAAAAAATCATCATGAAGGTTGATTTTTCCCCCCCTGTGGAAGAGGAGGAGGAGAAAAAAACCCACCAGCAACTAAGAAAAGAAAAGCAGATTAGTCTATTACATATCTTAGCTGATTACACATTGCTATGAAGGAAAAGGAACTAGGATGAGACAACTATAAGAAGGGCTAAGTAAACAAAGGCAAAATTAATTTAATTTTTAGCAAAGAAAATGATAGTATAATGCACATACAAATTGAACTATAGATCTCTTAAAGAAATGGAACAGGTTTTCTGAGGCACCTGTGGAATTACACTCTCCTGCCCTGCAAAGAAAGGGGGATACAAAGCATGTGACTGGGATGTACCATGCTATACCTTCCTCAGTGTCTGAAGATGATTTACTTTTCAGTTCCTTTCCAAACTCTCCTGAATGTCACAAAGTACTCTACAGTAGCATGGCTGGACATAAATACATTTCAAATAAAAAAGTACAAGATATTAAGGTTTTGAGACAGAGGGAATCAAAATTGTTCCACTGGGTTTTCATTTCTGGTTAAACTTTGCATTTCTGATGTTTCCAACAAAAAATGTGTAAGAAGTCTATCACAACACTACAGATGTTTCTCTTAGAAAAACAGCTTCACATTCATCTTCTGTAATCTACTTGAAGCATCACATGGGAAAGAACCCTGGATTGCAATAATACTAAGGCAGCCCTACTGTGACTGAAAAATAGGATCTTTCTCACCCATTTTATGTCAGAAACAAAAGGGTGAATCACAGAATTTTCATTTCTGAGCAAATAGAGAAGGCCTTCATAGAAGCATAAAATTTTCTTATTCAGGTTTCTAATCTATGCCTTTTTTTCTTTTTTTTTTTTTTATTCTTTGCTTTCTGTTCTTACATGTGGGAAAGATGGGAAATTCATTGCTATATTTTGCACAGGTATTACCAGACAGATGTGAGAAAAAATTATAATCATGTGAGGGAAGTGTTATCTGCCTAATGAGAAATTCTTCCCTCATGGTTTCTACTGAGTTTCTACTTCTATCTAAATTGGAGGCAGGGAAAGAAGGAGCACAGACACTAGGGACTTTGTCCAGTAGTGGCAACTGTTAGTCCATTCTGCTGATAACCACTGCAGACCTTGTTTCTGCGGCAGGAACTAGGAGGAAAACATGAAGAAAGGCAGCTGGACATTGAAGCCCTACTGAGATACGGAAACTTCAAAATCAAGATTGAATGAATTTGAGATTCCTCGGGAAGTCCTATGCTGGAAATTCAAGGAGTCTGAGTGAGTATTAGATGGACTTATCCATCTAATATTTGTCCTGTCTTTCTGTTTCTTAATCATTCAGTTACAGCTGAAGACAGGTTACAGGGCTAAATGGACCACAGGTCTGAACCACTGTGGCTGTTCTTGTGACTGGTATCCTAAAAGCTGAGTGGCTGCATGTGCATGCACAGGCTAGCTCTATGGCTAGACTTCAGCAGGAGCAAACTGATTAACAAACCAGTCATAATATACATGGTAAATTGACTGTATGCAATTTGGATTTGTATTCTGATTACCGTTCCAGCTGAAAAACTGTTCCAGTTAACATTTAAAGATCTGTTGTTCCTAAGACTTAAAGAAAACCAAAATTCACAAAACTTTCCTCTTTGTGTTTGCCATGCAACAAAAGGGGAAAACCAAATTTAAGCAGAAACAGAGAACATATTGAAGCAAAATAGAAAAAGAAAAACAAAATAGTAAAGAAGGAAAAAAATCCTCAGTACAGAAGTAATAACATGAAAGAGAATACAGAAGCCTTCCTCCTTTAATATGAAATACAATGTACTGTACTTCCTAGAAGTAAACAAGTCTTTCCGTAGAGTTGAACAAGTTGAACAAGTCTTCCCTAAGTACCATGTGTTTCTCAACACTGGAAAACGCTACCTCTTTCCAAAGAAAATATTTTCTTAGGAGGTTTCTTCCAGATGTGGGAAAAAATCCACAGAACAGCATCACAGTTCAAAACAGTTAACTGAGTAACCTTGCACAAATACAGAACTGAATAAATCTCACATAAGCAAACTATGCATCACTTGTACAGCCCATCTCTGGTTATACAATATTCCTTTCTTGGCAGGTATCTCCATGCTGTAAATAGCACCCTACGCTTAACCTCCCCTTATTAGAAAAAGATACAGAATTCTTCTACCTCCCTTATTCCACCCTGCTTGCCAAATGCCACAGCACCATTAGCAAGAACTCCTTCAATTAGTCTCTGCCTTCCACCACAGTGGTAAGTATTCAGGGAGAGAGGAAGAGGGTATGCAATGGGTGCAGAACAGCAGGAGCAGCCACGAAGTTGAAAGCATAGTAAGAAAATGAGAAAGTGGATTGAAATCTATAATACTAATGGACTGAAAATGTGAATGCTGCTGACACATTTGCTGATCTCAGGGTATCTCAAGTAATCCAGTGAAGTAAAAACAAGAGAAGACAGAAAAGCGTTTTCTCAATGTTTTGTTGTGATGAAATCCTCTCAGAACTAAACATTTGGAACTTTTAACAGGATAGCTAATGAACAAGCTAAAGCATGTAGCTCTATCAGACCAATCTGGAAAAATATATTCTGCAGAGGAAAAGGATTCCAACAATTCCAGCAATAGAAAATTCATAGTTCTTACAGAGAAAGTGGAAAAATGCAGAAAGAACCTTAAGAGGCCCTCTCACAATGGGCATGTCAAACACGCTTCTGGATCCAGCAGACAGGATTTGGTCCTGCATCTTTTCCACTGTTCTAAAGCTGCCTTTGTAATTTATGCCTAGCAGTTAAAATGAGTCAGAAGTGAATGAATAGCTAAACCAGATGAAGCTGATTTGCAGTGGGGAACAGGATAGGTTCTGTGCTTCTCTGAACTTCCTAAGACAGCAGCTAGTATGGAGATGGAGTCAGAGGCTGGCTGTAAGGGAAACAACTTCTTACTACCTTCCTGCGAACGGGTCTCCTTTGCTGTAAACTGGAAACATTTGGTTTAGAAGCAGAGTTGTCCCAGAATCAACTTATTTAACTGCCAAGTCCCATAGGCTTGGGAAAGCAGAGTTCTCTTTCTGTTCTCAGCCCCCTGGCCCCCAGCAGAACCCAATCCCTGCAGAAGCACATGTTGTAGTGAGAGGCAAAACTAGCTGTCTGGCAAGAAACTTTTTATTTCAAGCCTGTCTCCCCTGACGAATTTGGTCTTCACCACAGAATGAGTCTGACAGCTCTGCCCTCCACCATGAATGATTAATTTGTTATGGGTGTCTAGTTTAACCAAAGATGGATTTGAACAGAATAAGCCCTTGTATACTTGCTCTTTGGTAAAGCTGCTTTAATGTAGGTGGAACCTCCTTCATCAAATCCCAGAAAGCAAGAGAACCAAGTCTCATTTTTAAATGTCATTTTTCTCATTATAGTAGTCCTCCTGTGAATAGCAAAACTAAACATGTGAAAATACCTATGAAAAGTATTTCATATTTGGATTTAGAACACTAATTGGAACTCTGAATTCTTTTTATTGGTCTAGATTGCCTCAAGCCTATAGAAATTGTAAGGTAGAGCTATACATACAGGATTCTTGAATAAAAGTTTTTGAAAAGTTGAGATATCTGATAAAACCAAGAAGGTGAAGGTAAGACAGTAACAGTTCATGGCCTAAAACACAGGCATGCATACGGCTGATAAGGAATTTGAACTGTGTGTACAGACAAGTTTCACTAAATTTTATTTTTTTTCCAAGAAAGATGTGTATGGGGAGAGAAGCAGATGGAGAGAAAGAGAAGAACCATATGAAGCTGATAGAGAAGACAGAAGGAAGCATATGTTGTGACATGAAAACTATAACCCTGAAAAAAGCTAAGGGTAAGTGCTGGCTTAAAGAAGCTTTGAATGCTAAGCTATGAAACACTCCAATTCTTCCTGAGCTCAGTGCTGTATATTCACTCTCAATACATGGCAATGCATCAAAGAAATAACCAAGTCATCAATTTCTCATCTGAATTAGAAAAACCTGCAGAATTCTAATTTTAGTACAATGCTGAAATCAAAAAAGGGAAAACCAGCCCATATAGGGTAAGCTATCATGAAGATGCCTAAAAGTGTCCAATTGCCAAAATGTGAAAAACAGAATTAGTTTGGTTAAAGGGCAAAACCAGGATTTATAACAAAATAATGAGATTTATTTTGAAATCTATTATTCTTTGTCTGAGATATGTAGAGGCAAGACAGATGATTCAGTAATTTCTGTTTGTTGTGGAGGAGTTGATGCTCACACTTGCAAGAAACAGAGCAAAAGAACTTTGGCTTTCCCCTTGAGATATAAAGGGAAAACACTCTTGAAGGAGGAAGAAGTTAGCACCAACAAGCAATAAAATCTAGAGTGGTTTTTTTTCAAAACTGTTATTTACCATTTCTAGTCAGAAGGAGATGAAAGAGTAAAGGGCTTTTCAGATCAACTCAAACTCTACTGATTGATTAATGTATTGAAAGGGATTGGTTGTACATTGCTACTATGTAAGCATTTATTCAAGCTGTAGAGCACTTGCCTATAATTAATTACACCTTCATAAATTAATAGATAATTAGGAAGCTAATTAAAATGCAAGTCAACCAAAATGATTCCATGGTTCTATGTATATGTACTATATGCTACAACTATCAGGAACGCAGGAGCGGGAGCTGTGCATGCAGTAGAGAACTGAAGCTTTGAAGCATCACACTCATGTCTGCCCAAATATTTTCTTACTTGTCTTATCCATTTTGGATGTCAAAAGGCATTGCTACTGTCCAAGTACTTATTGTGCAGAAGTGGCTGCCTGTTTCTTCCCCAGCCCCTTCTGGGCCTGAGAAGAATTTTCTGAATTCACCATTTCAGTGAAGGTTCTTCAGCTCCCAACGTGAACAGAAGACCAAGCAGCCCACCTTCAGAACTGGGAACACCTTCCCTCATAGAAATGATGGAATCACTACAGAGGTCTAGAGGTCTGGCATGACAACCTGGTGGTTTTTGTTTTGGTTTAAACAAACTCTTTATTCCAGTCAGGTTGCATCTCCCAGGGCACAGTCTATAAAGAAACTGCTAATGCTGTAACTGTTTGTCAGGAAATGAAAACAGAGATTTGAGTTCTGTTTTGTCTCCTGCCAGCCAAGACCAGAGATGTGTATGATTTTGGAACTCATCTCAATTTCCATCATATAAAGAATACTGAAGGAGCTACCTGTATAACACCAGTTTTTGCCTTCTGTGCCTGAGGAGTTTAATGAAACCTCTCTCCATTTTCTGTCCCTGAAGCCTTTCAGATCTGCCCACTGAGAATCAGTGACCTCAGCCCCTAAAAAGGCTCAGAAGCGCTCCCAATGGGCATCTCCCTCTCCCTGCTGTCATCCTAGTCCTTCCCATTCACAGTCCACTAGGTCTCATGACAGAAGGTGCACTTGTGTGCTGGATCACAAAGTTGCCACGGCACACATGGCAAAACCTGCAGTGCAAGGCTGTTTGCTTCCCAACTGGCTTCTGCAAATGGGGAACCCCCCTTGGAGACCTTGTGCTGTCACCATGTCCCCTGTTCTCCGGGTTAAGCAGCTGCCTGCAGCTAAAACACAATCCAGCAACAGCTGCACCTAACACAGCAAGCACCAAAACAGAAAAGAAGCCCTGCCAGTAACTGAGAAACAGACATGCTGGGGAAGTGGCACAACAGGGATAAAATAAGTTTCTTTTGTTTGATATAAGAAATTTGATAGGTTTGACACAAGGGTCAAGCTGCATTATGACCCATCAAAAACTATGATGGGCTTAAGAGGAAAAAAAGCCGCAGCAGTGGACTATTGCCATTTAAGGATGCCATGAACAATTTAGGAGATAAAATTTATCTGGCCCTAGGAAGAGATGGTCTCCTGGAAAAGTTAGTGACCAGGAAATGATTTAATTCTGCAAAGTGTATTCAGCCATTCACACACTTGAGCAACAACATTATTCAGAAATTTTTATTCATTATTCAAAGCCATTAAAAGGACTGAAAATGGCATTTATTTTCATCATGCTCAACTCTCCAGACATACAGCTTTAAGCCCCAAGTAAAGACAACCTAAGCATTCCTTATGGACTAAGCCTGCTTTGAATTAACTATATCACAATCTTCTACTTGTCATTTCTGTAATTTCCATCAGAATGTCCCTAGTGTTATACTACAGAGTTTCTGTAAGACTGAATTTGCATGCTTTCTACCATCTTAAAAAATAAATACGTCATCCTCATCCAGGAAAGAGCAATTTCTTTAGAAGATGTCAGGATAACGAACGTGAAAATGTTCAGATTTTTTTAACAACTTTTTTTAATTGCAAGAACCACCTAGACAGAATTACAAAAAGAATGAACAGTATATGTGGTATTTATTAATGTATATATGTAGTCAACTTAAAAAAAAAATAAATTTTTAAGGAATATTTATCTAGTGAAAAGCTTTTGTACTAGTCCATCCACCTCAACTAATTTCTTACTGAAAAGGTTTTTCAGAACTAAAAGGGAACTTCCTCTTCTTTTCTGCCTGACACAGAGGAGACTTAAACAGGATTTAAGTAGAAAATCAAGCTGTAAAATTTTGGGTATCTGGGAGCAGGACTTCCTTGATTTCTTTTGTTTGTTTCACTCTGAATAAATAATCAAGTATTTGTGGCTAGAATGAACAAATAAGAGAGAGACTTGGCAGTCTCTACTACTACAGATAGGGCACTTACATGACAGACCCAGGTTCAAGACCTTGCTCTGAATGAAGGAAAGGAGCAATTTCAGTTCGACTCTTCCACATGAGGGTCAGCACCTTAGCCGCTGGCTATTTTGGTGATTCAGAACAGCAAGGCTCTGCTTTTTGGCATGATCTATGAAATTACTTCATTTCACCTTTGAACAGAATGAACTTTCAAAAACAGTACTCAATACAGCTCTGAATAAAACTGCATCAGTTACATACAGAAGAAATTATATATTTTATATATATATATTTTTTTTTTTAAACAGGAGTACTTGCAAAATTGAGCTGCACTTTGGTCATGTTCAGCCTTACACATGCTACATTTAAGTATATCAAAGCTCCTAATACATTATTATTTCAGTTATACAATGCCCGCTTCTCTTAGATTTTGAAAGCAATGATTAAAACCCCAGACATCTGACATTTGCAACTTACCTGTGAGAAACGGCTCCCCAGGCACCATGTTTGTTTGTTAGTATGTTGAGTATCTTCTGTTTCAGCTGGTTGGCCGTAACATGATCTCGATGCTTGGCAGCACTGATGAGGTGATCACACATCTTCTCCTCCTCTCTTCTGTCAGCAGCATACTGAGCACACTGCGACTAGGAAGGGAAGCACATCCACTTCATAAAAGACAGGCTATTTAGAACTGCCTTAAAATTATTAGTTACTAAAACTCTTTAAATATGATAAGAACTCATTAAAATGCTTTGCAAAAGTCATACCATTCAATTGAAATGGTTCTACTCCTATATATTATCCATGAAAAAGCACTCAGAACATGCAAAAAATGAAATACCAAGGCCAAAGACTTGAGAATTGCAATTAAAAACAGTTAGCCATATATTTGTGTGTAGATATGTTTGACCATAGATACGCATTAAAAGTTAGCTTTTCATGGGAAATGTTTCATGTGTTCTCAGGTATAAAATACAGCTGTAACACACATAGCATAATATACAAGTAAAAGTTATGTACAGTGGTGTTGATTTTTAAATTACACTAAGATCTGAAATTAAAAAGTAATTTATTTTATTACTAATGGTGCTAAATGGGAACTTCTTTAACTACAAAACTGAGGAGCATATTTTCCACTTCATATCACAACATGAAGAATTTTCATAACATACTACTACTTCTAAAAATCCTAGTGTATAATTAGAGTTGCTTATTTTTCAAACTGAAAAAGATCGAATATTTTCATAATGTTTTCTTTAAGACAAAAATACCTTTAAAATAAATGCTGTGGTTATTGGCCTTCAAGCAAATTTGTTTCTAAACTGTCAAAATTCTAGTGTGTTTTTGTTTTGATAAATCCTTTCTTTAGGTATAATAAGCACAATATTTTCCCATTTCTTTTCTCCAAATAATGCTAACTTCAAACTCAATTTGTCCTAGTAAAAATTCTTTCAAAATGTTTAAAGGAAGGGAATGCAGCCAGAGTAATTAAAATAAATCCATTATAATGTAATTTTCTACATATAAATAAAAAGGCTAGATTATTCTCAAAATAGCTAATTTAAAAAAATATCTTTTAAGAGGCGTTTTTGCACTCACAGTTATTGTGCACATTTAACCAACACTCAGTGCTATAACACAATGTTGAATAGAATCCAATTTTCTAGTTTTCAAAAGAGCAATTAAAATTTAGTTAACCTCATACTATATTGTATTTTATTCTCTGCATTTCTGCATGCTACCTTTTTAGCACAGATCACATTAGCATTCAGTAAGATTTTAACACTGGTCTTTCTATTGTGTTTACAGACACTATTTCAAGTAATCTATCTGGAAAAGAACAATGGTTACACAAATCCATAAAGGGTTAATTCATTTTTCAATTTATCTTCTTGTACAGGGAAGCACCAATTAGTACAATGATCTGCCTTAGTAATGAGGTTAATATTTCACCAGCTCATTGGACAGTAAAATTAAATTTTCATTTTTCTTCTTGAACAATTATAAAGGTTAACAAAATGAAAGTTAACTGTAAAGCACCTATTCGGGGAGGAATTCCCTGGCCCTAAATACAAATGGAGTCATAGGATAATATTTAGATGGTGGTCCATGGCCTTCCCACTATGCAGGAGACACAGCAACTTGGTGCAGCTCGGACCAAACAATTTCACCCATAATGATTCAATTAAAGTTTAAAGGGTCAAAATAAAATAAAACATCCCCCCACTTCTGTAGCTGAGAGCAATTATTAACATGTACTAAACCCCAGAACATATACCAAAACAGTTTATTTAAAGAAAATGACAGTTTTACAATTAGGTAACAGAAAACTCCCAGAAATCTTTTTGTCCCTAGAGCTTTCAAGTAGGATGAAAAATAAAATGTTCAGTTCTATTCACACCATTATTAAAGACAATATATAAAACATTCTTTCAGACTTTAACTATCACCTTATTTAAGTACATGGGAATTTCACATTTAACATAGTCTACACTTCATGATTTTTTTTTATGACTTGCAGTTTTTATCCTACTTATCTAAAATGTTTATCTGAGGTTTTCAGGTGACAAATGTAATGAAAATTTTCATATATGAAAAATGTTGGGTTTTTTACCAGACAATAAGACTGACTTAAGTCTATTCCTTTAGGGAATTTAGTTAATATTCTAAATCCTATTTGCTAACAGAAGCTGGAAGTTAATTGAATATTCTCATTTTGTCTAGAGTTCTGACAGATCTTATACCTCAATGTATTCTTCAAAGAGCAGATAACTCAATCTTCCATTGTCATCTTAGGTTACTGCATGATGCTCTGATAAATATCAAATGTTATTTATTGTTGAGGCAATATGAAACTTCACTCTGACATACACTTAATTGTAAATCTGATTTTATCTATGTTCAAAATATCCAGTATAAGCTTGGTAATAAAGTTGCTGCAATCCCATATGACAAGTGTCTGCTGTCTGCTCTGACAAAATGAAGTAAAGGTTACTTGTATTCAAAATGACAACAGATATCTCTGTGTCTCACACTTTTCAGCTAGGTCAAGGAGCACCAGAACTAGTACATCAAAGTGCACATTTAAGAGAGCTGTTTTAAGGAGATAAAAACCTCATCAAAACCAAGATTACTGGATCCTGTTTCTAGCCATCAGGTGCTTGTTGACATTTTCTGACAGATGAATAAATTGATACAGCTATTTATTATCATCAATACTATGTCAGTCTATCTTAACGTTAGGACACTTGAGCATTAAGACATGTGGAAATGTATGTTTGCACGTTTACACTTACATTTACGCAAACGTATGCAAACACAAGGCAGGTTTGGAAATAATAAAAACCAGTGATACTGAAATGTTGTATAAAACACTACAAAAATGCAAACCCATATCTGATAAAGTCATGTAAAAAGTGAAATTTTTAACTTTACCCCATTACTTTAGCATTATTTTTTTTAATAGGAACAAAATTCACCTGTATAAACAATTAAAAACCTGTTAAATTGAACACGTTTTAAACCAGATTTTTTTTACATTTGTATCACTCTCAAGCAATGTAATTTAAATTGTATACTGCAACGCTCATTGAGGAAAAACACAATTGAGTGTTGACTCCTTTTAAGAATTATAGACGTTAAAGAGTTATGGCAGTCAGCTGCTCTGTTACTTCTTCCTAATGAAAAAGAATAGACATTTTAAACACAATCTTACTGTCAATGGCCAATGATTCCTAACTATCATGAAAGATATGCAGTATCCTATTTCAATATATAAATTACAGCAAGTGAATGTTCTAAAGTGCTCCAAGATTCAAAATGTTCTAATAAAATGACCTTAAAAGACTGCCTGTTTAATACAAATTTCTATTTCTTATTTTTCATGAAGTACCATAAGTGTATTAATTGCTTTGCTTTCTTACTGAACTCATATATTCTGTTGATAAAATTCAACAAAAATAATTACTAATGTGATTTGCGTTGCTATTTCCAATAAATCAGAAAAGTTCTTTGTGAACCTAAGGGTCTGCCATATCAGATTAGACATTCCGATTAAGGCTTTTCTTCAAGCTGTAAACGCTTTGATTAATTTCAGTGACAAGATGAGAAATTAAACCCATTCCTTGTGTTTGACATTTACCAAAGCTTTTAAAAACTAGTTTTGAAATGCTTTCAATGTAAATTTCTTCTTCGGAAGGAAAAAAAAAACCCTTTATTGTAATGGAGTTACAGTCTAGGTGACAATTGAGTGAAAACAGAGAAGGAGAAATGCAGCAACTCTCAGGCTTACCTCAAACTCAGCATGCTTGTGGACATCTTCAGCTCTCTGTCGGTTCAAGATAAACTCTGCTTCATTTGCAACACGCACTATGTGGTCTTTCATTGCATGACATAATAATCTAAAATAAGAAAATTCAGAATCAGCCCTTGGATCTGATGCACTTCAAATAAAACTGTTTCAGCAGATTTAATTAAAATGGAAAAAAATAAAATTAATGAAACTACTGTACTTGAACTGTCAAATTAGTTGACATAAAAAGTTCATTTCATCTAAATTTTTCTGCAGTTGTGAAAGCACAGAGAAATGACATTAAACGGAAAAAAAAAATTCTATTTATTATTGAAGGGAAAAGTTCTTTATAGAAGTATTATATTTTTAGTATGTTTTCAACAACAGCCTCAATATGAGTAATGCACTATCATTTAAAAAATGTAGACAACTGTTCAAACTCTTATTCGTACCTTTATATCATTAAATAAAAGTATTCCAACTTCAGTCTTAAAAAATCATAAGATTAATGACAATCTAAAATTTTACTAAAATTGCAAAATAATATCAGTAGTTCTATGTTTTTCAAACATTAGAGTGAAAGGTGCATCGTGTTTCCAAGTTGTCAAGGTATCAGAACTAGACAAATCTCACTTTAAAAGAACATAAAAATAGATTAAGACTGGACTGAGAATGAAGACAATCAGACATCTTAAATTAAGACTTTTGTAAAGACCACAAAATAGCATGAGATGCATAGCAAAACTGCATCGTAAGCAACACTGTGTTGTTATAAATGCTTACATCTTATTGGGCAGCAAGAACAGAAGTAACTGCTTTCCTGTCCCTATAGTCCATATCTAGGGTTGACCATTCTATTAAAAATTATTCTGGTCTCTTTATCAGCAGGGAAGAAATATCTGACAGGTCTGCTCAGAGTCAGGAAGAATTGTTTCTTTTTGTGTCAAATGGGAGCATGGTCTGGGATTTCCCTTCTTGCATCATCAGGGAAACAAAATTTCAGAGATTCTTATATTAAGAATGTGACATTTCTAGTAAATTTCACTCTAGGGTTGGTGTTTGCTGTTGGAAGCATCAGAAATTAAAGTTGTTAGAAATTAAAGACATGATTACTAGACCTTACACATGTACAATGGAAAGATCTGAACTCTATTCTAGCCTCCTGTGGTGTGCTCCACCATTTGGGAAGGAAGGAAATCACCCTGAACTCATATTTAGTATGTGTGTGTGGCAAGGAAAGACATAAATGTTGGGCCTCTGTTTAGAGATAAAGACAAACAAGCTTGTGTCAAGGTTTCACCCTTGGTATTCATATTTTAATAATCCTTTTAATTATATCTAACTGCTATTTTTGAAAGAAAAAGCTTTTTCGTAAACTGAAAGCTGAAAGGCTAAAATTATCTACACTGTAGTCTTCAAAACTTAGCCTTATGTTTAATCTACCCTCTTGGAAGATATGCTTCAGTATTTTACTAATGTTGTGTTCAGATTTTTATTGTTAAGAGGTAAGTGTAGAATTGCCCTCAGATATAGATTATGAGTGAACATTAGTGGGTGTCAAGAGGATGGGGCCAGGCTCTTTAGTGGTGCCCAGCAACAAAACAAGGGGCAATGGGCATGAACAAACACAGGAAGTTTTAACTGAACATGAGGAAAACATCTTTACTTTGTGGGTGACAGAGCACAGCAAAAGGGTGGCCCAGAGAGGTTGTGGAGTCTTCTTCTATGGAGATATTCAAAAGCTGTCTGGACATAATCCTGTGCAACCTGCTCTAGGTGAACCTGCTTTAGCAGGGGTTGGACTAGATGATACTCAGAAGTCCCTTCCAACATCATCCATTCTGTCATTCATGACAGAAACAAGCTTCTCTAGAATGAAGAATTGAGTGTTTAACACCACCTTTTGCATCACAGGTCTTCCTGAACTTTTCCATATGCCATTAATGACCTAGAAGCAACTAGCTAGGATTTCAAAACTGAACACACAGATTTCAAGTGTCAAAGATGCACATTCTTTGCTGAATGAACAAGCTATGGAATAAATGGAGCACAGTGCAAATGGTCCAGCTGTGGTCCAGATAAGAATTCTAGTTCCGAGCAGCTTTAGGTGAATGGCTATAGGTTTCCCTACCACAATGAACCTGGTGAGAAAAGATGAAGACTAGCTTTAATCCACAGGGTTTATTATTTGGGGCATCCGGAGATAGTTTTTATACCTCAAAAACAACCAACCAACCAACCAAAGCAAAACAAAAACAAAACCCACAAAACAAACAAATACAAAAAATGTAAGCTACCTCTGTTTATCAGCAATGATAAATAAATATCACATTCATCTCAATTGTATTTATCTGTGGTAGGAAGTGTTCACATTCTTTGTGCCCGTTTATGCCCCTACAAAGGGACTTCAAGTGGATCCCCAGAGAACGCTAATTTGCATGAGTTATAAATAACCTTCTTGCCAATACTCAAGGAAAAGAGTAAGAAAACTTTTATAGACATGCAGCAGCAGACTCAAGTCAGCTGGCTGAAAATGCTGGTGACGCCAGCTTTACCTCCCACTCCTCTAATGGTCCTTTCTGCTACAGAGGCTGAGAGCCCTGACGCATTTGAAAACAACTTTGGAGTTGCTGCATCTTTTGGACAGTACATGAGCCAAACCAAGACATACTTCAGGTAACCTTGAAATGTCAAAGGTCTAAATGGTCTAAAGTCAAGGGGATGAGAAATAAGAGGTGATTAAAGAACATGCCTGAGCACTGTGTCCTGACTGCCTACAGCATTGAAATCATTAGCTGAGCCCCCACTCAATTTCTTGGCTCACTCCAATCCAGAAAACATAGAGGCATTGTCCAAAGGACAGTTTGCTGAAGATACAGTGAAGAAACCTATTCAGTTTAAACTCATTCCAATGCTACCCAAGAAAGTTCTACAGGTTTTTTCACACCATACCCCAGCACACATGGAACACATCATTCAAGGAAGTAGTCCTCATGTTAATCCAAACAATCTGAACTAAACAGACAAAATAATAATGATATCTTAAGGTGAAGCAGGAACCATACAGGCCTCAGGGAAGAACTGGATTAAGTGCTTTGTAGGATGAATGAAGACACTCTGCTCTGGCAGGTGCTAACCAGCAGTATGAACATAGGCAAGTCCAAGCTACTTGGTTTCATTTAAAACTACAGACATACCTGTTGTCATCCATTTTGTTTATTGTCAGGAGTCCTATCAATGGGATATGTCAGTATTATTTCAACTGTGTCTTGCCAGTTGTTTCATGTATTCTCATATCTCTATCACTGTTGCGATTTCTTCAAGATGAAGAATTGTATGTTCCTTAACAAATTTGGATTATGATCAAAGTGAGGCCACAGCCTATCAACATTATATAACTATTAAATAATGTTGCATCAGTGTGTGCTAATAAGGGACATATTGTGCTTCACTTCTCTTAGGTGCTTGTATGCACCTAAGATAGAACTTTGAAGACTAGATAAACTATGCTTTTGCATCTAGAAGACCATTAGTAATCACATGGGTATTAAAATCACTTGTCTGAAAGACAGACTTCTGAAAAAAAGGGAAAGGCCATAATTTAGAAGCCTTGCATATCACCAAAATGCCTGAAAACATCCTTGGCCTGGATGTTTTGTTTTGTAAGTGCAATAATATAGGGCTGAAAACAGAAGCATAATAAATTAAAACAGTTAAATGTGTGTCCTAGTCACAGGGGCCAAGACCAATTTACCACTACGTGGGTGTAACCAAAACTGTATTCTACACCCTCTGTGCGATTTCTGATGGATTGTTAATAATGGATCATTTTCAGCATCTACCCAGGACACACCTGACCCCTCAGGCTACAAGCTGGGTGTTAAAGAACCCTGAGAGACAGGGGAGTGTTTATGTTTTCACACCAATGACTCAGCTGTGATGCCTCTGGGGAGCTATCAGCACCTTCACACCCAGCCTGAGGGGTCATCTCTGGTAATGGGCCATTAGGGACTGGCACAAGAGGCAGTTGCAATGACCTAGACCATCAAAGATTCCAAAAATACCCCAAGACTCACTGAGTTAAATCACCCATTGTGAAACTCCCCACCCTGGGGGAGGTAATGAGCTTTCCCAGCTGAATCTGAGCATATATAATTTTGCGACTTCAGGTACGAATCGGATCCACAGGAGGACCAGAATTTCAACAAGACGGCGACCGCTACTCTCAACCCGCCTACAATCATTACTTCAACAGAATTGTGATTATCATCCTCACCAACAGGTTTCCTTTCATTTTCACTTTACACTCAGGGGGACCACGTGGTGCTCAGCAAAGGGGCTAACAAACACCATTCTGTTTGTGCCCCAGAGTGTCGGGCATCTGTTCTTTGTGGGTTAAACACAGTTTTCTCTGTATCATTGTATTTATTGTAATCTTTTTAGTAAATTGTAACTCTGACTTCTAATCTCTCTTGAGTTGGGTTCATTTCTCCCACCAGTTTACTTTTAAACCAGCACAATGTGTCATCTTATCACTGAGGGGCAGCTACTGCAAGGTTAGGGAAGCAATGTCTTACAGAGATTTTTGCAAAGGTATTTGCTTCTGTGCTTGCTCTACTTGTTCGAGGACACTTTTTACTTTTTGCAATTTTAGATACCCTACTGAAAAATAATTTTTGATACTGATCTTTTCTTCTAACTGAAAGTTACCATGTATTCTCAAACTACATTTCTATTGAGAAAAAGATGGCAAGTGTCATTGCTGTTATATCTGCATTAAATCATAGCCAGCTAACTGACTCTCAAATTCATATAGACACAGCACTCCTCAGTGTACTGTCCTACTGGTTTACATCTGATAAACATGCATGATAATATCCTCATCCTTTGAATGTTAACCAATTTATCTAAGTCCTTATTAGCTCCATCACATGCATGGCATAACATTAAAAAAAAAAAAATGTATTCTTGAGCAGTTGGTTAGATTTGATTAGAGGTTTTTTACTAATATAGGCTGATTTTACCTTTTCTGCAAATGCACAACCAAAGTTGTCAGCAGTATTCTAGACAAGGTCTAGTCACTCTTTACATAGTAACATTAATGCTGCCTTGTTCCAATGGAAATACCTCTTCTGATACAATTCTAGAATTGTATTTCCCTTTTTCTTAGCCCTGTATTCTATGATTTCCTCAAGAAAAATTTAGTGATAAAAAAAAAAAAAATTCAGGTCTTTTACCTGCTCAGACATTTCCAATAGATGAACCAGCAGTCTTCAGCATATATTTCCAATAAGGCAAACTCCATGTACTGTTACATTATAAAATATTTATGGAACACCTTACACTATATAATATTTATACTAATGCAGGTTTGAAACCCACCCATAATATCCTCATTGATATTTCTGTCATCTGCCTGACTATATTTCCCTGACTATATAGTTTTTTACAGAGCAGTTCCTTATGAGGAAAAGTCTTTCCTCTGTACCTTTCCTAAACCATCATCCTGTACTGGAATGACCAATCCCACTAAAATGAGCTTGATGCACAGGATGCATATATATATATTTTCTAATTTCTATACAGATGGATGATCTGAAATTTGAGATCCATGGAATTTTTACTCTCCTTTGAAAATCAAACATGTTTTTTAGTGAGATCTTATCACTGTGACTGAGTTATATCCACTGTTCTCATTTACCCTGCTAAAGCCTCATCCTATCTTAGCAAGCACCACCTTCAAAAGACCTAGTAGCTAAATTAATGTTGAGACAGTAATGAATCAGGCCTTCTGGTCATACTTATAAATCTCTACCCAAGAAGTGCTTCCAAAAGGCTGAGGAGTTGTATGAAAATATTCATCATAGGCTTGCTGGGCTTTTTATACTTATTTCCAGTAATTCATGACTTACCAAAAGAAAAGAGACACTGACCTTAAATAAAGTTTGGCTTTATCCTGTGTGACCATTTCTTCAGTTTTACCACTGAAACTCATACCCAAATTAAAGCCAAATGTGCTGCTGTGTTCTTCCCCAGATTAAGTGGTCTCAACCAGGAACTGATGACCAGCAAAAATCTTCTCCTCTTTGTGTGGTAATTCTTACAGCATAAGGTGGAGATTAAACACTGACTTGGTAACTTATGGTTTTTCTTCACCCAGACAATCTTGATTTTTATTAACGCCCACAAATTTACAAAACACAGTTAAAGCTTCCTTACTAGGAAACAGGTTTGACTTGTTTTTACACTGAATCAAAGGACTTTCAGTACAGAATCCACCAATGAAGCAGCCTGAAATCACTTGTGACTCAAATCCTTCTACAGAGAAATGATCCTTCTGTACAGATATCTGTGGATTTTCCAGCAGAACACAGGGAAAATGGAAGTACAAACTAGAATTAAGATATGCTGGTGCTTTACAGTAAGCATAACAAGGCTTAAGTATATGTAGGAATAAGAGTAAATGGCTGGCTCTCTTTTAGCTAAAAAATGGAAGAATCTCAGATTTATGAGTGACAGAAGACTGGGGGCAGAGTATGTGTCAGAACATGCCAATTCATAAAAAAGAGTTATTGGTGAATATTTTTTGGGAGTAGTTATTTTAAATCCATGGAGCTAGCTTTCCTGAATTCTCTCCTCAGTGAAATTACCTTAAAATTCCAGAGGTTAAAGCAAGTTGTGAAAAAGTATGTGTAATCAATCAGAAGCCCCTGTTTTACAGACGCTGGAGTTTAAAAAGACTGGACTGTGGAGTTCCACATTCCCTGAAGTCCTTCAAATAAATAGGCAGACCCTGGGAGGACTTTTTAGAGTTTTGGAAATGGAGGTGGTGATAAGACACGAGCTGTCACTGAAACATGTGAAAAACATAAAGTGTTTGCAATACATCTGAATGTGGATTGTGATGCTATTTGGACATCTTTCAGAACTGAAGGATGAAAACTCTGTTCTCACTAATTATTCTAAACTGACTTTTCTATCCTGCAGTCAGTTCTTCCTAGTAATAATTTCACACAGAGAAAAAGAGGGCTCATAAGTGTTATGCTGCTAGATAAAGCAATTTGGCTTACTTTACCCAATCTTTCATTCAAAAAAACCTAAAAAAGCAGATCATTCCCAAACATTAATTTTCAAAACAGATTACAAAATGAACATTTGTTATAATTTAGCTAAGGTCTTGCTTTCTTTACTCGTTCCTGAAGCGCTGCCAATTCACATGACCAGAGAAACAGATGTTTCTCTGACTTCCTTTTATCAGATGCCCATAGATTATTTTTTTCCAAAAAACAGCCTGGAAATATGCCACATTTTCACCAAACAGTTGTTTTGACAATTATTCCCCTTAATGGCATTCATAAGAAATGTAACCTATAGTTACGTTTGGTATCTGTAATAGGATTCAAAAACTAGTCTAACTTGAAGAGATTGAAGTTCCACGAGATGCAGTGCTGCTATAAATACTTTGAAAGTAAATTCCTATAAACTTTAAAGGAAATGTCTAACACAGAGGTCTCATTTCTTGCAAAAGAGCAATGACAACGAATTCTCTAGAAAAAGGTTTGAAATTAGAACAGCTACTGGACTACAACACAAGCACACCAGCAAGATAAATGTCATGGAGGGTAACTATTAATGTTTTGGAAATGTCATAGAAGCTGTAGCAGACTCAGTGAAACAAAAACAGAGTTGAACAAAAAGAATCTATTCCACTACTCATAAAGATTTTCTATTTTGCAGAAAAATTTTCTAAATCAAGAAGAATCTCTCTCTTTGAAACGGTGACCATCCAGTAAACATCCAAGATCAGCTGTTACAGCTGAGATGGCCTGTCTTAGAATCATCCTTCCCTTTCAGATATGACCTGATCAGGCAATACTAGAAGGTGAAAGGATACTTCAAAACCTCTACCAGATCTAAGAACTCCAGCTGTACTGACCCCACAAGTACCGATGGTTACCATAACAATGCTTTGTCTAACACAAAGTGACTATTACTCTGGAGGTAGGACAGCTGGAGGTAGGACTATAGCTGTAGTAAAGAATATGGATTATAAAAAAGCACATCTAAACAGGGAGCTCAAGATTGTGCCTCAGCTGGAATAGAGATATAGCCATTCAGTGCCCAGTTTTACAGAAGCATCTATGACAGGAATCCTCTACCAAAGGATGATGACATGTAGGTTAAATATCCACAAAACAGCCACTTACAGTTCATATAAGACTCCTCCAATCAGAAGTTATACTTGGTGAGGGTGACAATACAGCAAGAGAATTTGTTCAAATACAGAACAATCAAACATCTTTGTTCCTATTTGTATATTGCATCTGAGTGCTACTGCTTCCCCAGTGGTATTTTCTGACTGTATCTGCATACAGTGGATTTTGCATATCAAACTGGAATCCTCTGCATGTTGTTCTGCTAGCCCTCAGCTATGTAATATTCTTGATGACTGGAGACCAAGTGTCTTAAATTCCTGGATGATTCAGGTGAGCTCCCCATTCTGTCCTGTAACCAAAATCACTGTCAAAATAGACACAAGGAAGAGCATCCTTTCTCCATTGTTTTTGAACCCAGCTGCTAAATGAGTTTTTAAAGAGCTATTTAGAAATGCAACTGTAAATGCACATCATAAATTGAAAATGGCAAGTGGCACTATAGGTGTGCCTTTTAATATAGAGCCTGAACATTTAAGTATTGCAGACGGTGAATAATGACTGTGAACTAATTTACCACAAACCAAACATATCACTGCCCCACTGCAACAAAGGATGTCCAAATTTTGCTGTAGCTACCCAACAAACCTAGCTGAGGTAAAATGGAAAGAATGTAAGTCTTTATTAATCCTTTCAGGATTTAATCAGCGCTTCATTCAAATTTAAGCAAACACAAATTTCCAGATTATTTAAGCATTCAGTAACTCGTTCAAAACATTTCAACAAAACAAGGTTTAAAAGGAAAGGGCCTCCTGTGAATTTTAAGTATGCTCAGAGGTCCAGGTAGGTGGATATGCAAAAGCGTGTATTTTCATGGCTAAAGGCAGAAAGCAGACTAAGGTACAGAGATGAAATTATAGGAACGAAGTTTACACTTTTAAATCTGATATTAAATATAATCTTGTGTTTCCTTAAATTTATATTATGATTATGACTACTCCTACTATTTAAAATGAAGAAATTCTGTAAAAAATAAAGAAAAATATTTTAAATGAAAGGAAAAAGGTCATCTCTTTAAAGAGGAGAGTGTTGTGGAAACATAAAGGGGGAAGGAAATGGAAGATGAGGATAGTAATGCAATTCTGAAAGACTAATAAATAATGATCTGTAACATCCATCTCTTAGGCAGGATAGATCCCCGAGATAGTCCACTTGTCAAAGACATCAAGCTAAGGTACAACCAATTAACTACAACCCTCAGAGCCCCTTTAAGTAATAATTTTCTACCTATTTAGTTGTCCATCCGTTCAGAATGTAGAGTTCCTACTCTGATACCTGCATATGGTGAGGCACTGTGTGAAAACCTTGCCAATGTCCAGGTAAGTGACGTTCACTGCTATCACCATGTCCACAAATCTGGTTGTTTTATCATAGAAGGCAAACAGGAAGGCTCAGCTTTTGTAAATCCATGTTGACTGTTCTCAATTACCTTCTCTTCTGTGTGGCCAAAAAATGTGTTCCAAAAGGACTTGCTACATGGTTTTCCATGGGATAGAAGAAACCTGATGAGCTTATCGTTCTCTGGATTTTGTGGACTGTTTTAAAGATGAGTGTAGCATTTGCCTTTCTCCACGCACCTGTTATGATAGCGATCAGCCTTGCAAAGACTTTCACTACCATCACATGTACCTCATAAGGTATTACAGACTTGTATGGTACAAATTGTCTCAAGGAATTCTTGACTAAATCCTTATCCACTGTTGGGAGTCCTCCTTTCACTAAAGACAGAGGCTTGAGAAACTTTCATGAAGACGGAAGCAAATAAAGCATGGAGCACCTCAGCCATAGCTATCACAAAATCATATATCCCATTCAGCAGCAAGCCACATTTCCCTTGGTCAGCCTTCTAATGACACTCTTGTTGTCCTTGATATCTCTTCCAAGTCTCACTTCCAGCTGACCAGTGGCCATCCTGATAACATTCTCTACATGCTCAAGCAATGTTTCTAAATTTCTCTTTTGTAGCCTGCCCCTGTGAACTCTCTTTTTGCATCAGAGCTCTACTGCAATTTCCTTGGCTAGCCAAACCACTGTCTTGATACATTTTCTTTTTTCCTGTTCTTGCACTTGGACAATGCCGTACTTAAAAGCCTGCCACCTTTCTAGAGCAACATTCACCTCCAAATCTGACTCCCATTGAGTTCTACCAACCAGTTTCCTGAATAAGCTAAAATGTGCACTCATGGAATCTGTATTCTGCTACTCATCATCCTCACTTCTCTCAGGATCTTTAACACCATTGTGTCATGGTAACTACAGCCCAAGGTACCATTAATTACCACATTCAAAAATAATTCTTGCTTGCTGGTAAATAGCAGATCCAGCTGTCTGTCACTTGTAGTTGTTTCACCCTACACTCTCTAGTAATTGTCTTGACTACATGCATCCCACTTTGTTGCACTTTCAGAGTTTGTCAGGAAGTGTAAAGATTCCCATGGGGAAATAGGGTTTGTGATCCAGATACTTCTTCAAAGTGTTTAAAGAATGGTTCTTTCTTTCCAAATTGTTTTAAAGAATGCTTCTTCCTTTCCCTCATCCTGAATGGGTGGTTTGTAGCAAACTCTTACCATGATGTCACCCTTATTGGACTCTCCTCTTATCCTGTCCGTATCAACTAGTCTGTCAACCAAAAATCTGAGCTGCATCTTCACAGAGAAGGCAACACTCCTTTTTTTGCTTTCCCTGCCTCTTCTTTATATCTGTCTATCACAGCATTTCTGTCTTGCAATGTGGGCTGTCTCATCAAATCTCATTCATTCATTCCAATGATGTCATAGTTTTGTGATTATATGTGGAGTCATTTCTACTCCTAGTTACTCAAGCCATATGCATTTGTGTGCATATTTGCTTGAGGTGGGTGCTCCTATCTTATCTCTTGCTCTTGTCAGTGTACACCCTTTTCTTTTGACCTCATCCATCACTACTCCAGTGTAGGCTGTAGTTTCCTCACACATCATTCCGAAAGAAGTATTTTCATGTCTCCTCTTAGAGTCAACATTGCAGATGCATCCAGCTCTTAAATTAAGAAGCCTACTTATTTGTATACTCCAATGTAAAGCTGAAAGCCTAATTAAACTGCTGTCAGTGAAGCTCTTGACATGTTTGATACCCTTAACATCACACATTCATAGTATGATTAAAAAGAAGCATAAAGTTCAAGATCATAACCAGGATGCCACTAAATCTTGCAGGTATATTACAGAACTCGAAAGCATTAATTTAAATCTATAGTCAGGTCTTTTGTTATACTAAACACTAACTAGCAGTTACAACAGTGCTATTTTTAGAAAGCTGTATCAGTGTTTGTATACTGAATTTTACAAATATGTGTTGTTCAGTTCTTCCTAACAACACATTATCTAAACAAAGAAAAAACAGAAACACAGAAAATCAACCAATTTAAAATGAAAAAGCAATTTATTAAAGTAACAGGAATATAGATGTTATTTTTTAAAACTACAACTAAACTGGAATATTTTATTTTAGAATATTTCTAATAAAGTCAAGGATCAGAAAGGTATTCAAATTGTTTCAAGAAAAAAACCCCAAAAGTTAGGTACTCAGAAAATCACGTTATAGCATCTATATATTAAGACACAGATATCTAACAAAAACTATGGTCCTCTTCACGGTATGTAAACCTTTTCCTCCATGCTCAAAAGAAAGCTCTTTCTTAAAACTGTTGATTTATTACCCAGGTCTCTCAAAATCTTACCCAGAAAGTCCTTCAGAATATTCTTAGTCTTCATTTCTTTTTAAATAATTTAAAATTCAATCATTATTGCACAGTGATTATATGCAATTTTACATCCCATTAACCCTGCTTTGTTTTAATTATAAAGATCCTTTGTTAGATTCCTTTAAATGATCCAGTTTATAATTTCAGGTTATCCTAGGGAGCATTTTAATTCAGCTGCACATTCATCAACTGTTTATGTCCTGTTAATTGTTGACAACTGCACAATTGCATTCTCTAGCTATGATTGATGAATTGCATTCACAAGTTTAGCTATTAAGCAGAATAAATATTTATAACAATTTTCACTTAAAGGATTGTTATCTTTACACCCAAAACGGTAAATTAAAAAAAAAAAAAAAAAAAAAAAGGCTGATTGCAAGAAGTGTCCTAGCAATGCACATATGCTGATTCTAAAACACCTTTCTGATAAAAGTATATGGAGGATCACATGTCTAAAGACAGTGTGATTAAACATTCCTTTGACTGGACTTAAGCAGTGGTTCTTAAATACTATTTTGCTTTGAAAAGTTATTGTTAGAGGATTAGAAGGTACACTGGTATCTTAATACCTGACTGCTAAAAATGGGCAGATATAGGATTTGTTCATAGGGGTCATTTTATCAATAGCTGTGATGCAATAATATCTGACCTCAATACCCTGGCTGAGAAAATAAAGGTCAAAATGGTACAGTGTATTACTACCCAAGAACATAACCTTACTACACCTATTCAGTCTATTGTCAGGTAATATTTATTGTATAATGTTCAGCAGATGACCACTCAGGTGAAACCTATTATGATGTAAAAACTCAAACTGACATTTCATAGCAAGGAGAATTTCCAAAGGAAGGACTTTCCTGTGCTATATTGTGGTGTAACTTCAGTGTGCACAGGGAATCTAGCCAAAAATCGACTAATAAGCTACATACTCCTGTTTTTTGAACACTCATATTCCCACATTTCTATACTCTGATGCATGACTGAACCACTGAAATACCAGATAGACAAAAAATATCCTACAATAAAGGGAAGATTTGGTACTTCACTTTGGCAATGAGATATTGATGGTGAAAAAAAGAAATCCCATATAAAATGACAACATCATTAGCTGCACATAACAAAACCTGCAGATTCAAATGGATTTAATGCATTGGCCAATACGAGTTACACACACTACACAAGTAGCTCTGTTTGTCTTGTGTACTCCTCTACCAGGAAGGCCAAAGAGTCCTGCTTTGCTGCCCAGCTTGCTGGCTGGAAGTACTGACAACCATTGCACACAGTTGAACACAGACACAACAACAAAATTACTTGAGGACTGATAATAAAGTGCTATAAAAATTTGCAAAAGCAAGGAAGCTCATATAAATATAATGTCATGTATGTTTTAGAGGACTCAAATTGGACCAGAAATTCTAGATAAAATAATTCATCATGAAATAATAGTATAGAGAAGTACATCTGTAAAATGAATGCTGTGCTTCTAAAACAGATGGAGCAGCAGATGGGTTTACAGATTGGGCTCCCTGGACTGTCTGGGTAAAACAACCTTGCTGCTCTGGAGAATGGTGGTTCAATTGTCAAATAACCCCAAACTTATACACAGTTCACAGGAACTCTATTTCCTTCTGTCAATAAACAAAATTTTCAAAATTTACACACTTCCAAATGAAATATTTACTATATTAAGTATGTATACAATAAATCTCTTAATTAAAACTTTTTACAATCATTTTGGAACAGATGGTGAGGAAGTATTATCACCCAATGGAATAAATGCAAAATGACTACTTGTTCAAAAGCTTTAAAATTCATTACCTTCCTTCATTGATGAGCTCAATAAATGCAAGTCCTGCATTCTTCTGAATAGAATTTTGCCATTCCTAAGAAGATAAAATATAACATGGTCAAAACCCAAGGATTTTAAACCACATCTCTGAAGCTGACCCTGATGACTTCCTAAAGAGATTGAATTTAGGCTGAACTTCTTAATTTTTTGCCCCAAAGAAGAATGACCTGATAATTTAAAAACTGTAATTCATTCTGATTTTCAAATAAATTTTAGGTGGTTATGTCTTCTGTTTCACCCTTAAGCAAGCTTTATTTTCCTTGTCCAGAGAATATGAAAACATACATTGTTTCTCCAGTTCATACAGCTGTCCAATGAACATAAGTGCATTGAAGTACCACAGCAGTAGCTTCTTCACTTTGAGTCACTGTTACACCTTGTACATGTAGCTATGTAGGGAAGACAACAATCTGTGTACCACCCATCCCTCCTTGAGTTCAATTTTTGCTCTTTGCAATTATAAGTGAAAACAAAACCAGCCAGCAATAATAAACTATTTTTTTTAAATTCTTTTACTGTTACCATGGATTTCCAAGATGAAATTTCAAACCAATTCAAACAACCTAACTGATATTAAAAGATAACAAGCTTTTACTTCATATACCACCAAGTTAAAGAAAATTCTCAATGCATAACAAACAGCATTTTGTCAGACAACCCACTGTCTCTACCACAACAATTTTCTGATACCACAAAGATTTCTGATACTTGAGATGAAAAAAGTTTGAGATATCTCTCTAGCAAGTAAATATTACTTTCTTTTGAAATAATTCCTTAAAACACTTAAGAGTAATAAACGTTTCCTTTTCATCAAAAAGAAAAAAATCAAAACACATTAGCTGCATTACTGTTCACAGAGAAATTTTGGAGTCTGAGACTTCATGCGTAGAGAGAGTTACAGTTACAGAACTATTCTGTTTTACATTTCATTTTTTTCCAGGACTGAAAAATCAGGCAGAAGTTCCCAATGCTAATCTCCTGACATGGGTAAAAAAAAGATGGCCTTGCACAGATAAAGAAATTTTGTTAAAGAATAGCACTGAAATCTAGTCACTAAGCAGCAAAGTGCTTCTTACTGTTTATATGAAATTTCACAGATTTGACCAAGTCATGCATCTTAAAAACCCCCAACAATAATAATCTTGCACTCATGAGTGCCTTTATAAAAGGCAAGCTACTAAAATACCCAAATAATGAACATACTCTTGACCAGGTTACTGCACAGGTAACTCCTGGTTAGAGAAGACAGAGTATCAGCAGTCAAGGCTCTATCTTGTGAGCTGAAAAACCATTGCAATACGTCCTTTCTTCAGCGTTTTAATTTTGGTAATGCAGTAACTGAAGGCAGACTAACTTTTGGTGGCAGTTAAATCACCTTGGCAGAGTACAAAATCACTCTGAGAAACTAAGAATGAAATAATTCAATTGCATAAACACAGGCACCTTGTGACAATAGTCTGGGTGAGATAGTGTTCAAAGCGTAGAGGTTTTTTTGGGTTTGTTTTTTTTAATCAGAATCTGTTACAGTACACTTTAACAACCCCTATTAGTATTCTCTTTTCTGCACTGCAGCTGCTATGACTTTGCAGACAGGAAAGCAGAACTGGTACGACTACAAATCAGGAAAGAAGTTGAAAAGGCAGAGGAGAAAAGAAAAAAGGCTTTCTAAGACAGGCAGAAGAAAGCATGCTAATTAGATTTTTAAAGTGAAGCAGAGGGTCTACCTGTGTCTGCAAAAGAACATGAGATTCTTGCAAGTATTTTGTCAGATCTTCCTGCTCAGTGCAAATGTCTCAGACTCTACAGGACATCCAAAATGGCTAACTGGATTTTACATGAGATATCTTAAGGTACCTAAAAAGCCATCTATCCAAAAGATATTTATGTGGAAGCATACAAATCTCCTCCTATGTCTCCATAAGCAGAAAATTTCATCAATTTATCTGAAGTAATTATTCACAATAAAAATGTCTGAAACCTGCCCAACTATCTACAAAAAAACTAGTGGAAAACATAATGATGCAGAGCCAGAAAGAAACCAGGGCTCATGGTTCATGCACTGCTTCACTACAAAGCAGCTACTAAAAGATTCACTACAAACTCTTAACCCTCCACTAATCCACAAATAAGGGGATAATTATTACTACCACAATTTCCTCTCACTTTTAGGCGTAATTTAACATAACAGATTCATGATCTTGAGTCATGACCTGTACTTGTGAAGAGGCACCTGGTTTTCTTTTTTTTTCAGTTTCTTATTAAAAGATGCAAACATTAGATTGAAATACTCAAAAATGTCAGCACGACAATTGCCTTTGCAATGGCCATTCAGATGACTGCATGCACTTTAAGAACTGGATTAAGATGTGGAGCAATTCTGTTTATATTATCTTGGATTCCACAGAAATCCTTCTCAAGCTCAAGATGTAAGAAGCGGAAGGATAAACACCAAATAAAATGGATGTAGTGACAGTAGTTGAAAGACTTATGCTACAGCCAAGTAGAATCAGAGCATAGACATGTGGTTATTAGCAGCTAAGTGCTTGAAAGACTGCACTACACCTCGTGTGGTTTTGGTGTAGTTCCTATCATGAATCTTCTGAGCCGTTAAAAAAGTGCTTGAAGACTTTTCTGCGCCTCAGAAATGCTGATGCCAACTGCATGCTGAAGTAACAGAAGCCTTCAAGAAAATCCTGTCCCAGAGAACTACTTCTATACAAGAATGCACTGATCTTTCTTTCCTTGGGGTCCTGCTTGATGGGGCACTGCGATGACTATTGCTGGCAGCAGTGCCCCTCTCAGAACAAGGTGGGCTGTGGAAGACTCAAAGACAGAGGGATGTTTAAAGGCTGTCTAACACAGGCAGTGTTCAAGAATGATGCCATCACTTTTTTGAATTAAAAACAGAGGAAAACTTAATTTTAAATTTCATTCATGCTGAAACAAATAAAAAATATTCTCTTCATATGCAATCACTAAATAGTATACTTTTAGACTTTCAGTTCAATTACATCAAGCATGTTCTAATTATTTTATTTTATTCAAAAGTCTATTGAAGACATCAAATATGTACTAAATTATTAGGATAATTGCAAATGCTATCCTCCTGTCTGCACCTAATTTGTCCTCCTTGTCTATTCTGTTGTTGTTTGAAAAGTATCACTGCACACAGAATGTATCAGTACACCTCCCTGACTGAATACTGCTACGAAACTGCCCACACAGGACACAAATAACCCCGAGATGAGAGTAAAAGTCTGAAAATATCAAATAATGAACCAAAACACAGTACAGGTATTACTTGAAATTCAGTTGGTTTTCTTTCAAATCATAACATACATTTTCTTACTCTTCGATATTCTTACAATTTTTACTGTCCACTTTTCAGTGTATTCTCCTAATCCTATTTTTTAAAAGTTCTCCAATGTCTAGTGCACAAAAAAAGAAAAAAAGAAAAGATAAGAGTCCAGACATCCAGGCATAATTTATTCATAAATTTAGCAGCCCTTAAATTGATAACAGAAAATTTGCACTGAGAAAAATAGGGAAGGAGCAAAAAAACAAACAAAAAAACCCAAAAACCCAAGACAACCAGGCTTGGCACACTAAGAATATTTTTTAGTTTATATTATACTTCTTTCCAACTAAAATTGTGCTTACAATTTTTGAATTTGTATTCATGATGATTAGAAAAAATCTTGTGATAAAAAGTAAGTAATATAAAGAAAAGGAACAGTGATTTTAAAAGTTCTCTCACTCTTTCTGTTTTCTGCAAGGAAATCTGAAATTGTGTCATAAATTTCAAGTTTCTCCAGAAACTGCAGGTACTGAATGGACAGATACCTGGTGTAGTCATCACCCTACAATTCTCCTTCCACTCCAAGGGCCACTGTCTCAACCAATTGTATCTTCTTTGGAATTCTCTTTTCTTCATGTCTTAAATTAATCTGAGCATTTTTTTCTTTTGTCATACTGAACATTTAGTGAATTTTCCAGTGTAACATATTAATAAGTCAGTTGATACCTCAATCCTTCAATCACCGTATTTTAATTAAAACTTCTTGAAACAGATGAAATTCTATTACATCAGCTCTATTCTGTCTAGACCCTTGAATATGTGGAGGAAAATCTTGTGTGGAGCTGAACAGGTGCTAGCTTTTATCTGGAAAAGGAAGAGGAAACTTTATAAAAATGTGTTTGCAATTCACAACATGCATGTAATTTAGCTTGGTTTTGAACTCCGTGTTGGGTTACCTTCTAAAATCACCAATAACTTCATAACTGAAAACTTGCTTTACTTCACCAATAACTTTACTTGCACCCATAATGTGCTTTACTTCATTTAAGAGGAAATATTCAAAAGAAATGTTACAATAGTGAAAGAAATGTTTCGTGTTTCTTTCCTGGCAGAAAAAACATGTCTGTTAAAAGCAGGTAAAACCAGAAAAACTTACTGATTTCAAGATACAGGCTCATAAACTTTTGAGCACATTAGTAATAAATTTTTGAGATTATTATATTATTTTTAAGATCTCAGGACTGACCCTGCCATTCCTAAAAGAATTTGTCTAAAGCTATTGGAGTCTTAAAACCTTCTATTGTTGTTTGGAATAAGAATGAGATCTAAGAATTCCAGTTATACTGCCTGTATACGTCTCTCACACTCATATGTATACTGCTGATAGACGATAAATAAAATGTACTTTAGGTCTACTCTTTCAATAAATTTGGGATCAATTTTAGGATTTTGCGATAGATCATTCATTTAAAAAGTGGCTATTTCCCACAATAAGCAAGTTGCAGAATGACTGATGACATCCTCCTGGAAGGCAAATCTGCAAGTATTCCAATACTCCTGGCTTCTGGCCAAATCACAGAAAGGAAAAGAATATGGAACTTCCAGAACACTATTTTTGACAATTTGAATTTAACAATGCAACAAAGGTAATAGAAAGTTTTAGATTTCACTTTCACAAGACTATGGCCTCATTTTTCCTCTACTTTCTCGACTTGGAGTAATACATTAATATTTTGTTTTCTTGAAAACACACAGACCCATTGCCCTTCCAATCACCTGTGGTAATTGCCCAATTTATCTTGAAAATGAAGTGAAACATTCTCAGAGGAACATTTCATTGGTATCTTGGAAGAAAAGGGGGGGGGGGGGGGAAATCTACAGTTGCAAAAACGTTTACATTATTCAAACACTAGGGAAATGGACACATTTATTTAGATGATATAAAATTAACCTTCAGCACCTCATAGAAATTCTGCATATCTTCTAATACAGACAGAAGATATGTGTTAGAAGGTAAACATATCTCCATAACTTCTAGAGCTTTCTTCCTGACTGGAAAAACAGTTCTTCTTTTAAAATTATTATTAACAACATGTGTTGCTACGTATGGCCGAAAAAAAGCCAGTCCACTTTTTACTTAACCAATCTTTGATGTTAGAGGTAAATAACTAATCTGAAGTCTTTCAAAAATAAATAAAAGATCTTTGAATGTACACAAAACTACTCACATTGTCTCTGTTATAGTGAAACCACTCAAAACTGTGGTATATTTATTAATAATGATAGTCTGCAGTAAGGAGCTTTTGGACCCTTTCTCAGCCCTTTAAGAAATATCATCTGACTGTGACTTTCTAAGTGTTGCCCCCTGATGTAAGACCCTTTTCAGCTGTAGGCAATTTAATAGAGAAGTCAGGGGAAGACACCTTGCCATATTAGGATACGGGGAAAGTAATTCTTGCAGTTTTCTGATCCTGCCTGCTTGCCGTGAATCTAGAAGTTCATATCAGCATCTCTCTCGTGTGCAGTAAGTGTAATCCTCTCACCATTTTTTCACAAAAGTACTCTGACAAGGACAGGCAAGAGAAAGGACCAGATATTCTAAGATGATTCTATTGTAAGATAAGAAAGACAACGTCCTGCTTATTACTAAAAGCAAAACAAGAATTAGTTTTCTGTGCTTATGGGAGTCTGGAAGGACACCTCATAGAATGATGAAGAAACTAAAATCGCCCAGCAAGTAGGAAAGAATATACTGATGTTTTCCATTTGAAAGTTAGATTATCAGAGGCACATGACCAAGAGATGAAGACTGAGGTTGGGCTGGAAGATGTTCCACACAGGGACAAGGAATGAATGCAAGCAAATTAACATAAAATAACCCCAAAAAAATATAGCACAAAATGACCACCATTTGGAAAATAATTTTCCAGAATTCCATAAAGCTAGTGAGAAATGCCAAGGGGAAAAAAACTGGCAAAAAAACTCATGCAAAAAATCATGAACCTTTTCCCCAACAAACCACTTAATATATATATATAAATGAAAAAGTTTTCTGCTTGTCCTGTAACTTGTACTGAAGTTCATTTTGGAAATTACAGTAAGTGTGTAGAACAACCTATTTGTGTAAAGGACATGTCGTGGATTGTGAAGAGCCCCAAATCAACATCAAAACCTAAATATACATTTAAACTGTACCATATTTGATACTGGATAAGGACACAATAGAATTATTACTTCTCTCTTGATGGACCTTTATGTAGTCCAAATAGGATAAGAAAGTACTGGGTTCAAGTACAAAGACTTAATTTATCACAATTAAATTTGAGCCTGTGGTAAAATGTTGAATTACAAAGCCTCAGTTTGAAGTCACATTGCTGACATTTTCATACCTCTATGCCAAAATTCTTTTATCCTGACTGTCACAGAGGCAGCCCGTCTTTCTTACGGCCCCAGCCATCCCACCTGCCACCTGCTATAAGCTATTGCTTTCATGGTTACTCTAACAGTATAATCAGTAAAAAAAACTTTTTTACTCCAAGTTAATTTAGTTACTTTCGATGTGACTGTTTTCACCATCATACATATGGATGAAAGGGATCGAGCAGCAATATGGAGCTAAGCACAGGGAAGCTATGATACCTCTGACAGAGTGATCTTGGCTAGGGAGAAGCCTAAACTGACCACTGAAACGGTAGCCTAAGAGCAAGATTCCATTAGATCTGAGATCTGAACTTAGAGCTTGCTTCCAAGAAAACAGGAGTTGTGTTTTTTCTCTTCTCCTCTGCTCTCCCAAATTTGGAATTCTGAATCCTTTTCTCTGAGTAGCTCTGGTGGCTTTTGAACAAGACTCTTAGCTTTACTCACTAAGCCAGAAAACAAAAGTCTGAGGAGTTTTCACATGTTTGTGAGTTACTCTTATAAATGTCAGCACTGGTACAAAAGTGGGGCTAGCAGAGAAGAAGCTGCAGGAAAAGTAGGATAGCAGACACAGAACTTTGCTAGGATAAAAGTTTTCCAGATATACTGGAAAAAATATTAATGAAACAATGAGTTTCTGTATATTTGCTTATGTTTCCATGTGTTCTTTCCCTGTACAACAAATTTTTATTCAGACTCTTGCAGTGATAGGATACGCAGCATTGTCTACTACTTGCACTAGTACAAAAATAGACACAGTGGATAATCCAACAGGACAAATGGGAAAACTTGACCAAAGCTAAAAGACCCAAATTGTTTCAAGGTAAGGAAAAGAAAACTTATAAAAATATAGATCCATAGGAATTTACCAACCTTAATTTCACCCTTGAAGTTATATCACACTTAATTTCCTAAGTAGATGAAGTTCCTGGTTCACTGTTTCTTTGATTTAAGAGAAGCAGTGATTATTTAACTTGTCTTTGGCCTTCCTATCGCAGTTGCGTCAAAAAGACAAATCGCAACAATTCTCTAACTGTGTTCACAGTTACTCTGAAAAAGCTATTACTTATTAAACAAAAATTAAAGACAATGAGAACTCTAAGAATACCTTTGGAGGGAGACCAAGAAGGATAATTAAAGTTAAATCTAATACTGACAACAAGAGTAAACAGATACAAAAATACTAGAAAAAAGAAAATCTATACGGAAAATTAAAAAGTTTCTGCACAGCAGAACGGGAGAATTCCTCCTTAAATTTTTAGAGAAAGCCTTGAATAAAGTATGTTTATGATCAAGAATTGTGGACTGTGTTTCTACAGTATTAATTGCACAGTTCAGGGCTTCTGATCAGCTGTAGGGGCCAGATTTTTTTTTTTTTTTCCTGCTTGGTTTCTGTGTTGAGCAATTGCCAGCTGCTGAAATCCAAGAGGTATCCCCGACTTTGAGGCAGAATGCCCATTTAGATGTGCTAGTACCTACCAAAATCCCTGCAGTGCCTGGTTGATGGGTCTTCCTATATTTTCAGAGATAAACCTACCACCAAATTTTCACAGTGCGGATTTCCTTTGAATTTACACTGGCCAGGCACATCTGTTAGGCATTTTTTTGTCTGTTCATTTGTTTTTCCACCTCTCTTCGGAGTGAGATTAATTTCTTGATATTGTTTCAAATCTTTTCTTGCCACTTAGGACAATGAGGCATGCACTCCTTTGCCTTCCCCTCTGCCACCTTCTGCCCCAGTTTGCTACTTTAAAATTTGGACTGCTGCAGTGTATACATAGCAGTATGCAGCTACTGGTTTACATGTGTTGGACTCCTGGAAAGTGTTTTATGGACAATGTTGCATGGGAGCAGATCATTCAGAGATCTTTTTTGATTAAGCATGTACTGAATGACTGCCTGTGATACAGAGAGACAAGACTGGATTCAGCCCAGTTTCTAGGTTAATAGCTAAGACAATGTAGACACCCACAACTCATGTATGAAGCTCACACTGTTAACCCATACTTGAAAAGCTTAGCTGAAACTCAACTTAATTAATTACATACTGGGAGTTTTCAACTTATGGAAATACTCTAGGTATAGTTTTCTTTATCTGAGGCATTTTAAGCTCTATAGTTTTTCATAGAAGTAAATAATTTTCTGAATCTACTTACAGTTTAATCTTAAGACGGACTTTTGTGTTACGATTTCTTTGAGAGTCTCCCAGTAGGTTTTATTGCCAGACTTAAGTAAAGCATTTTTTTGGTTATGGATATTATTTTCCTCACTCCTCATACAGGTTTTTGGCTCTTTTTCCTAATAAAAGCCTGTTTACAAGGAATAGCATCTAAAAGAAATCTTTTTCCTTAAAATGGTGATTCAGCAGTAGATTATTTGCCTTCTAGTTTTGATATTTCCTTTGGAGGCTCCTTAATTACAATCTTGAACGAAGTTCCAGTGTGGGGAGAGGGGAAATACAGAATGAATGATGTAGTAAAAACTACAAAATCCAAAAATTTGTCAGATATATACAATCACAAATGATACAGTATTTTTTTCAAAAGTAACAATTTATCCCTATAATAATTATATTTTTAAACAGATCAAGTAGCAAGATGCCTTAAATAGTAAGACATTATTTTGTGCTTAAGAAAATAAATTTCCCTTGTTAATAGATAAGATGCAGAAAACTACAAGTGGCATGAGATAAAACTCCCTTGGGATACAACTACTCAGTTTCTGCAGAAGCTATATCCCCAAAGAGAAGAATCCATAAAAGATCTGGAAGTAATTAGAAACTATTTCAGTGTTTTGGCTATGGGGGAAAGAAGAAAAAAAGAAGAAAAAAGTAATAAAATTCTAAATCTGATTTAAGAAGGAACTACACTGCAAAAATTAATGTATTTTTTTTTAAACTTTATGGTTTATTGAAGAAACCTGCCACTCCAACAGCAACACAGCTGTGACATGTTCAGCTAGGCTGAGGGAACAAAAACCAGCTAATCAAGCACAGATCTTGTCAAAGATAACACATCTTCATCCATTTTTATGCTAAAATATTTTAAAATTCAAATAAAAATGCCTATTTTAGGAGAAGTTAAGATCATTATACGTTTATTATCAATTATCTAGAAAAAAAATGGATTTCAAGGACTTGGAGGTATTATTATGGTTTATATTAGAAATAAAGAAAATAAAGCCTTCAAATTAACCTCAGTGTTACTCTAGTGAGGTAAGTAATACTATAAAAAATTATAATGGATGCAGGCAACTGCAAATTACAGTACAAGAGAGATTCTGAAAATACAAAGTAGTGCTTTTTGTTCTTCTCCGAACCCACAAATGATGCACCATCCCTACAGGAGTTCCTTTAAAACTTAAAATGTATTTTTCACAGAAACTCCAAATTCCTTTGGGGGAAAGGCTTGATTGCATATCCCTCAGAGTCTAAAAGGCTGCCCATATGAACTGAATTATCCATGACATGTACCTTCAGACATTTGTAATGTGATATTTCATGTAAATTTAGAACATACCTTGGATGTGAGCCGCTGGCAATGTTGATTTTATTCAGGAGCTCAGATAAGAAAAAAAATTCTGACATCCTTGCTAATCTGTAGTCGTTAACATGGAATTTCCAACATAAAAAGCATAAAAGCATCTAATTTGCTGTAGCAAATGAAAGGAAAACAAACGTCGCATTTCCCTTTCCTTTTCAATGTCTAAAGTTACTCTGCCCTGTGCAAACAAAATTGTACTTTTCAAAGGTTTTTATTATCGTCATCTATCTTTGGAGTGACACATTTCAAACTTCCCCACATAATCTGTAAAATGTCATTCAATTTGAATATGAGGGATTTACCCATGTTAGGGAGAAAAGCCCCAGTTGCACTGGGAATACTAAAGAACCACAGTACTTTATGTAGTCTTTCCAGCTCGTATTAATTAATCTTTTATATGGGAAAGCTCAGGTAGCACTATCTATTTTTTTCATAGAGATGAGTTATCCTCATTTGCTGCAGAAAACATCTCCTAAGGTCCTAATTCCAAGTTCTGTTAGCATTAAGCTGGATTACAATAGTTGTCTGTCTGCCATTCGCTTCTTCTAGCCATCTTATGTATTAGTATTTTTGTAGCATTTACCTCATGTTTTCTTTTGACAGATACTTTAAAAATGTAAATAGAAGAAAATAGCATTTTCACTGCAGTTGAATAGAACTACAGACCTATAGTATTAAAGACAATATTCTGTGGGGATGCAATTGTATAGAAGCAATACTCCGGGAGTTAGGAAGGTGAGGGGAGGAGACTGCAATTTGCACCATTAGAGCCCCCTGTTGACCAGATCCTGCAGAAACAATTAACATCACTCCACCAGCAAACACTACACCGTTAGCTCCTGAAATACTTAATAATAAGCAGACATCAGGAGACAAAATCGTCCTTATTTAGAAGACAAGAAAACAACCCTAAAATATCAGATGGATTGCAATTTCCCCAAGTAATTAGGTAGGTGGAAAATAGTTCTTCCTAGCAAACAGTGAAGAAAATGAATAAATGTTTGAAACTTCAAAGTTAGTAGGATCATCACATCATTACAGGTATAAAATTAATCCTATTTTTAAAACACTAAAATACTCTGAGATAAAACCCAACATGCATAATAGTCAGAAAAATAACAAATTGATTTTAGCTGCATTTGTTACATAGCTTTACTGAGATGTCTAAAGAAAAAGCATCTCAGAAAGAGCTTAAATTTCTCTCTCTTCCTCTCAATCAATATTTGAGGCAAAGTTTCATCTCTAGGGCCCTTAATGGCAGGAATTCCTGGAGCCAGCAAATGAGTAATGTTAAACCTATGATTAGATGATGAGGCCATCAAAGACACTAGACCCTAATGCTACATTCCACTTTATTCCTGAGAACTGCAGTAAACCCAAAGCCTAGGGAAGAAAGGACTGTAAGTTATTCCTTCCCTCAAAAAAAAAACGTTTCCAGAGTGACTAAAAACAAAGGAAAAAAAAAAAAGATGCATGACATGAACATAGAGCTCTAACGCCTTAATGGATCTTTTGGAATTTTCCTGGAACCCAGGACTTCACCATTAGGTAACAAATTTTTCAAATGCCCTGCTAGAGGAGGTTTGAAGTTCAAATCCCACTGAGCTTTCCTGCCAAGGATGTATTTTTCTTTTACTTTTTCCTAACTGATACCCCCTAAAACAGGAAGGAAAAAAAGGGAAGAGGAAAAAAAAGAAAAAGAAGATTTAATGATTTCCTTATGTCACAAGCTTGAAGAAATGCAACCTAGAGACTGGCAAGACACAGGTAAGTTGGAACACCTACCTCCAAAATCTATTGTAAATGTTTATTATTTTCAGATAAATTCCTCAAAAGTAGAACTTAATTTCAATTGTCCCCAAAAACTCACTTGCTTTCAGTACATTTCTGGTGTAAGATCTCACTGTGCAGCAGTAAATGCCCAAGTAAAGCCAAACCCAAGTAATTTTCCTTGATAATAAGATATCAAGTTAATCTGGGCATTTTATATACTAACTTGGTTTGAGCTGAAGTGGTATTATAATTCTGTGGGGAACCTGGTGAATGAAACATTGTTATGAGATTTTAGAAAACTATAAAAACTTGTAAAGTTATTTTGATCAACTAGGCCATTGTATTTTTCTTATATTTTACAAAATTAACAAAGTTCTAAAATGTATGCTCATAACTGGCAATTTAAAGTAAAAGGGTACATATACAAAATCAGCCAATAACACTTCTGTCAAAACAAATGATAATTAAGATATAAATAATCCAAATAGCGTGAGGATGAGCTTTGAATATTTTATTCGTGAAAGCAATTCAAAACATCAGTTGATTTAGATTTCTGAGAAACCCATTACTGGTACACTAAAACCCCAGTAATTACCCACAGATTTTTTTTAAATAGAAATATTCTGCTTCTTTCAGTTCTTGAGGACTACCTAAACCATGTTTCTCTGCTTTTTATGTAGTGACAGCTACAAAAACTATCCAATCACTTATGCCATGTATATCAAAGGTAATAAAGTCAGCACAAAGTAAAATTTAAAAAAAATACTAATTAAAATGCAGATTTCAACATAAAATTGTGGCTAGAGTGTTATATTTATGTATTCCAAATAAGAATGGGCTTGCAAGAGAGTTCATACACAGAAAAAATGGATCACGTACATCCACACACTTTTAGAAAACAGAAATACGCGTTTATACCCTGTAATCTACAGAACATATATTTTTAAAAAATCTACAATTTATATGTTACCAGAAGAGATTAATTTGTATTTTCTTATACCGAAATGGAAAAATGAAGCAAACTGCAAGATACAATTCTTAGGCTTGCATTAATCTAGCACTATGCAAAGAAACTAATACAATCAAAACCAGAGAATGCCTTACCTGTGAGCAAAGCAGCATAACCAGTTCAACCACTGAAGTACTTGACTTCATACAAACCAGACCTGAAACAAACAGTCAAAAATTAATTTGAAAGATCAATGATATTTTGCTATTATAGCTCCATGGTTTCTGAAATCCATAAAATATGTGCAATGTATATTTTTTATCATTCAAATACACTGAAACAAGTTTCAAGCACAATTAACTGAGAATTTCAGATTCAAGAATACTTAAATGTTCAGAAAGCATCAAGGAATCACCTGGAACAATCTAAACCAGCCCAGGACACAATGTTTTTCAATTAAGCATTTTTTGCATTTAGCTTAGTCCACTATTCAAATAAACAAATAAATGAACATTGTTATAATCCAAAGTAATTTACTATATGATAAACATAAGTAAAAGACCTTTGAATATTAGATCATGTAAATTCTTAAGAATAAACTAATCACTTCTTAACAAGTCGAGAATAAAAGCCTCTGCTTAGAAATTATTTTAATTTTCATCTGGTAATTGATTATCCTGTAACTGAAATCTTGAGTATTAATGAAAAGGGCCTTCATGTGAAACCTTATTAATATTAAACTCAATTCATAATTTGTGGGTCCTGCTTCTTAAAACAAACCTTGAATTATGCAGTCTAACTGCTACTCATTGTTTTGTAATGAATTTCAATAATAAATCCCTAATAACATTGTCACTATTGGAAATACTTGTTTGCAGCTTTGGAAATGTCAACTTACTTTCTGAGAGAATGATGTCAAATATAAATATTTAAAAGATGCACTGTAAGGAAACTAGGAGGAAATTTCACTTCTGTTATCTAAAATCATATAGACATTGATATGACGCTTTAGGGCATGGAAACACTTGTGTTATGAAAATGATAAATTCACAAATATAAAACTTACAAGTAAGGACTAAATAGGAGACTGAAAAGCAAACCGATGTGCTTTAAGTAGGTTTCTACCACCAGGGATTAGAGACAAAAGCACTCCTACACAACAACATGGATATATATTTTGGGTAGTGGATAAATACCCTTTAGTGCCCATTTTGCTAACAACCCCATCCTTATTGTATGGTAACACAGAACAAGCTGTAAGAAGCCACTTGGATTCCATTCTATCAGATATGTGTGCAGACAGTTAATGAAATAAGAGGCAGATGTGCAAAGCTCATTTAGGGAGACAATTGCTGTAATTGATCAGCTATTCTCATGCTCAAGTGCTAGAGGATCAGAAAGATTAATGAGATACTTATCACCTGCAGGCTACCTCCACTGTTTGAAAGCTGACAAAGAAAATTCAAGCAAATGACTCAACTCTACAGTTAAGCCAATGCAGGTAGCACAGACACATCAAATGTTTCATCATAGAAAGTTTCTGATTTACTACGAATTCACCTCATATTCTGTAAAACTAAAAAAACCCCAAAAGTTACCTTTCTGTGACACACTCACCATCTTTCAAAACCAGACTTCAGGTGTGCTAAAACATGACTAAGGCAAACTAAGCTCTTAGAAACATATCTCCATGCTACAGTCTTCTAAATCTGTACTTCTAATTTTACATCAAAAGGACAAATGTATGCAGAATAAGCACCATACACAGTTACGAAAAATAAACCAACTGAATTGTATAAAAATGATTATGCATCAGCAATAATTTCTTGGCATCTTCACCATGTTTTCAAAAAGAAAACTTGATCCAAATATACCTTTCAAAGATAAACACGAAATTAATATTTTATGGCTTAATTAATTTAATTAGGGGTTCTTATGCTACCTGTGTAGCTTCAAACAATATAAAAAAAAGTTTGGAATGTGGACCAAAACACGTGCCTAAAATGGCACAAAGCTGGAATAAATACTCATGATTATCATCCAGATAGCAATGATTATCTAGTCCTAATAACACAAGCAGTAGACATGATAAAATAGGACTCTGTTTGAAGGAGTATTAGTGCAAAATTAACTATTTACAATAACAAGAATTTTTAATAGCTTGATGATTCTATGGGTTTAAGTAAACTGGTCATCTGACATAACATTGATGTCTTTTCACTATTTACCTCTGGACATTAGTTGATAATTTTTGCAGATCACATCTAACCAGCTTGGATGTAGCATTCCAGCATCAGACAGAAGACTCAAACTGATTTTGGTGAAATTCATGAAAAGAAAGAGAAGGATACAGAGCTGACATCTGGTTAGCACATCAGCAGGCCCATTAGTTGTAGCCAGCTCTGTAATTGCCTGATGAAACAACCCATTGATAATAGCCATTAACACCTCTCATAACCAGTAGTGTTTAAAACAACATTCTAAGAAGCTGCTTTTCATGTCCAAAAGAAACAAATAACTATCTTTGAGACTGTAGCACTTTTCACATATGAAAATAGAGAGTGAGATAGCAAAGCCTCATAAAAGAAGTTCACGGTGTCAAAGATGTTCGTCTCATTCTACAGCAGAAATTATGTGTGCAGCACTCTTGTTAAAAATAAGAAAAATAGGTAGGAAGATGGAAATAAAACCATAAATACTCTCTATTCACCATAAAGTACTCATACCATACAGTCCTTAAAGTAAAACAGAATACGGAACCGTGAAACTTTTATAGTAGGGCCACCATTTTGTGTTATAAGTTTCTTACTTATCCACCCACTAATCCCACTTCAGGGACTCCTTCCAGTCCAGTCATGAGGGAAAGTGTGTGCCCTCCATTAAATGCTCCATTTCCTCCCTCCTAGCTGCCAAGGAGCGGCTCTACTGTGCTTCTTCCTATTTTCACTTGTTCCTGATTGTGCAGTTAATACTTGAGATAAATAACGATTTTTTTCCCTGTTACACAAAACATAATTAATTTTCAAAGTCTACTGTCAGAGCTGTCATGCAGTCAATAGTAGAGAATGATAAAAACAGATCAGACCTAATGGAGGACAGATCCATTTCTGCCTATTAGGAGAAACTGTCACAGTGCAATCTCTGGTTTATGAAGATCCCACATCATCAAAAGCTGTAGGAGTAAGTTAAGGAAGAATCACAATCCCTGTCCTGTTTAACTTTTCCTTCACAGACCAGAAAAAAAGATAATGTTAATACTCTTTTGGTTTTCAAATTTGTGCCATCCTCTTTTCTAGGAGTCCAACTTGTGCGAATTGCCTCATTGCTTTTGGCATGGTAGAGGAATTAAAATTATTTTCTTCAGTGAACAGTCTATACTTTAACAGACAAAAATAAAAAAATTAAAAAAACAAAAACAAAACAAAAATCAGAGATAGAAAAAGTTCTGTTCCCATTTTACAGACAGAAGACACAAACCAGTTAAGGTGTCTTCATAAAATCAAATAGAATTGGCAGTATGAATCAGAATAAATATCAGCTTTCTAAGTCCCAAATGCATTAACAACTGCCTTTATTCTTCCTCTCTGTCGTTTTGCAGGATTCAACAGATTTTTTAGCATGTGCAAAATTTTATTAGTTTTAACATAGTGAGGCAACAAAATGAAAAAAAGCTTTGAAAAATAATGGCTTCTCTGATAGAAGAGAGCGCCCAAATTTATTTTCAGTTCTCTTCCCCCTCTGTCACTCTAATGAGAAAAAGTATTTGCAACTCAAAGTAAAACTGTTGCCTGCATTCTTCAGCTGCAGATAAGTTCTTCCTATACCATCTGTATCAAATGCCATTAAGGAAGCTAATGTAATTACTAAAATACAAGTGGATATTTCCTGCATACAGTGAGGTTAAAAAGGTCACTGTTTAACTGAATGGAGTACGTGCCTTTTACATTTGCTGTTCTCAGTACTTTTCTTCAGGGTCTATTCTCAGTCCATTAAATATAGCCATCGAAATTCAGCAATTTGATGGCAACAATGACCGCATATATGGATGCAAAAACTGGGAGCATCAAGTGCATGACCTTGGCTAATCTGGAATAAATGATGTATGCCTGGCAATTATCTTGAAATGCTCTGGTTTACTTGACTTCTTTTTCAGTGTTCTTCTGTTGGTCCAAAGATATGCTAATTATTTCTTTTCACTATGACTTATTAATGTCTAAAAAAAGATTAATTTCAGCTATACTGTTTTAGTCATGACTGGCATTAATGAAGTCATGGGTTCAAAACTCCAAGTCACCATGTTGAACTAGTCAGCATGAATTTCCATTTTGAAGAAATATAATGTAGGCTGATAAAATCAATTTAAAAAAAAATCCTTATGAAATAAGATCATGGTTTTGAACTTCTTTTTATTATTATTAATACAATGTGTGTATGAGTCTAACTGAATACCACCACAATTTCATCTGGTATTTATCAAGGTTTGCCTGCATTTTCTTTCAATGATTTTACTTTGTGTCAACTTAAACCCTTGTTGGAACTGGAATCAATTGTAATATTAGCAAAAGCAAAAGTTAAACGTTTTTATATCTCATGTTCAAGTTACAAAAAAAAGATGCAATTAACAAAATTTGCAGCCTGAAGAAATCATTCACTCAGTTACAGCTTCAACTTATCTAAAAAATCTCAGGAATGGCAAAATAAAAATCTTGAAAACGTTTAATCCATTTAACCCAGTTCGTAGAGAGAACTTGGTCTTTTTTATTCCTGTACAGCATGTCATCAAAAATACAGAAGGTTTGAATAGAAAAAAACCAAAATGCTTATGAAGAAATAAACACACGCTATTACATCCATTATTTTATTAACATATGAAAATGTCTAAAACGTACCTAGAAACAAGCAAAAGGACCTAAAACTAGGAAAAATAAAAAATCAGAAAACTGTAGAATTCTCCTTTGTAACTTGCATTTTTGTAAGGTAGGCTATTTTTTATTTCCTAGTGATATAGTCATCATGTACTTTAAACAAAACTGTATTATTTCAAATGGTTTATTATAATTAAGAGTAACTCATACTGTGATATGTCTTCCCATAATCCTCAGTGACTTCGGTGCCATGGGACAGAGTAGGCATTTTTTACCAGTAATTGCCACTCACAAATTGTGTTTTCATTTTTTCTAGACTATTCTCTTATACTTTGTTCAGCATTTGTTAGAAATGACACAACAAAGTTTCAAGGACATTTCCCACTGATGAGGAAAACTAAAGCATGTTTTGGCTGTGAAACTACTAGGGGAAAAGTGATGGTGATGTTTTGGTTGAAAATGTGAGTTTTCCTTAATATTTATTTGTTCTTTATAACCATCTTTCTTCTACCAGCAAAATCTGGTGAATGATTTCTTGAAGTATCTTTCTAAATCCACCCGAGTATCAAAGAAATAACCTCAGTATTTCTGGTTTTGACCATTAAAATTAGTTGGATAATTTAAATCCACATTCCCTCTCTTTCATAGGCTGTCACTCAGAGAAAACTAAATTCAAACTGATGTTTTTAATAAATTACCAAGTTGCTGGTGAGTTCCCTACAGATCTGAAGTGAGATAGTATGGAGAGAAAATATAAGGATAGGTGAAAATTTTGAAAGTAAATGCCAAGTATGTAAAACTTAAACTGAAACAACAGATGTTCTTATTCCAAGCAAAGCAATTATTAGGGAAAAAAATGTGCATTAGCAAAATGTAAAGTTTTGCAAGATTATACTCAAAATTGGTTTTAGAACCACACATACGTCACATATTTTGTAGACATTTAAATTACACTAATGGTCTTAATTTATGAAAAGCAAACTTAGGACTTGAAGAAAGTTTGCAGATGGAAATCACAGCCAGGTTGCAAAATAATTACAACTTTGCTTTCACTAGATGAAAGAAAACGCTATTGCAAGGAACATAACTCACTAAAATAACAAAGTCAGGGTTATGGATTTAACAATCCCTTCAGCAGCCTTGACTGACATTACCACCAACTCTAGGGACCTTGAAAGATGGCTGTATTAGTACTCCAGACTATTCTTTGCATGTGTAGATCTCCTTTACAGAACAGAAGAGTGACACACAAAAACACAGTGAATGTGAATTTGACTCAGTGCTTTTCAGTTCATCAAGACAGTTATAATTCTTAAAGGATTTTTGTTATGGTGAAAACACTATACATCATAAGCAATATTCTTTGTATCTGGTACCCGGATATCTAGGAAAGGTATCATACAGGCCATCCGAAGAAATACCTTTAAAGTATTATTAGAAATTTTTAGAACTCACACCTTAATAAGAGTTAAACACCTCAAATAAACAGAAATAGGACAATAAAACCCTCCCAGATTTTAAACCAACTCAAAAGGCTCAGTCCTTTTAGTCAAATTAGTAAAACAAAACAGATCTTAATACTAGGATAGTATTTAAAAGAGTGTTATGCAACAGCTTTTTGAATTACTTTATCAAAGTGAGAAAACTTCCTCACCACTTCAGTTACTAAAAAAGAATCTAAAAGGGGACTATAAAACATCCAGATGGAATCACGGAATGGCAAAAACCCTTGAGAGAATACCCACAGAGAGGGGATTTATTACAATGTATACATGATTTAGTTTTTAAAATTACAGACTTTGGTACTGTAATCCCATGAGCTGTAATGATATTGACAAAACTGATACTGGTGCCACAGCACTCTGAAGAGTCCAGCCCAATGCAAACCTGTGGATTTTTTGACAATTTTCCATTAGTGTAATGGGATGCACAAATTCTTATTCATCAAATGAGAAGGAGATAATTTCATCTCTAAAATAAAAGCCACTACCACTGTTCAGTTTAATAAAGTTTAATATTTGCAAAACTCATCCAGTTTTTCACTTAATGCCTGTGGTAATTTTCCATTTGGCCAGTAGTCCATTGGGATTTAGTCAACATATGCATTTGTGGTTCCCTGTCATTCTCTTAAAACAGTATTTCTTTAGACAGATCTCTTTCCAAATATCTGTTTTGACACAGTGAAATAATTTGCTTATCCAATTGCTATATCAGAACAGACCTAAAGTCTACATCAATCTATCATGCATCAATTGAGAAACTGTTCTAATCAGCATTAATAACACAAAAATATTCTTTTCGTATAAAAGAATTTAACACAAACATTAATCACAAGAAAACCATTGCCTGTTAAATTTAGGTGAAGCAGATTTTTTTTTTCTAATGGTATGATACATATTATTTACTAGAATTTAATTTGTAAATGAAATGTATCCTCTGCTCAAGTCCTCTTCCAGACTGTGAGTGAAAACATCCAAACCAGCGCATTGCACTGCAGCTGATCAAATTAAATTATGTCTAATCTTGAAAATGTCTATAAAATTGAACTATTGCTCTCCTGTTGAAGTGTACTTCAGTTTCAGGTAGATTTGAGTAACTTATAAACATTTTATTTCAGCAGAAGCCTGGAAGAACTAAAACCAAAAACAACTCTTCAATTATATGTTCTAGAAAATCTCATATTTATCTAGAAAGGATCTCAATGGAAAGCATTACATTTCCCCCCACAAACCCAACAGTCCACTGTGAAAATGAAAATATGAGCTGGAAAGCCTTCTGATTATCATGGCAGGCTATTTTTCAAATAAGTGGCTTAAAGTTGTGAATAAATTTCTGCCACAGCTGCTGCCTCTGAGATTTTATTTCAATGGAAGAAACAAGAAAAAAGATGGATAAAGACATTTAAAAATTAAATCAAAATGTGAAAATTTAAAATATTTTTCAAGTTTTCTCGTGTGGTATTTTCTCAAGATGTCATTCGTGTCCTGATCAAGTTGCTAATTCTATGATTAAATTTGCAGAAAAATTACTATATGAAAATAAGTAACACCAAAGAAGTTGCCACATCAATACATCTGGAAAAAAACAGCTGTTCTGAGATTTTATATTCTACTGATTCCTCACAATTTTCTCCTTTCCTTTTTGTCTCTTTTTTTCAATCCTTCATCTTCTCTCAAATCTGTGTTACAGGAAATGCACTTTGAAACTAATACTTCAACAGTGAATTTTCAAAGAACTATGCAAGCAGAAATAAGAACATTATTTTCATTCACTAACACAAGCAAATGTTTATACTTCATACTTTCACTACACCTATGGTACTTTGTCCTCATCACAAGAACCTTTTCCTATTCCTTCTAAAGCTGCCAAAAGTGATATCCTGGACAAGATGGATCATAGGCATGACCCCAAATGATAGCCTCTCGAATATCGTGCTTTTCCTGAAAAGGCATTATTCAGTGTTATATTTTCCTTAGATATTAATTTTTATTTTTATTCCTGAATGCTACCAACTTTTTCTCAGGTTCAGTTTATGACTTAGTTGATGCCCTGTTTTCTGTGCTTATTTATTCTTCTTTTGTTTCTCTCCTCTTTTTGTAAACATAGGAATTGCTTTTTGGCTTTTTTTTCCTTTCCACTATTTCCTTCTAGTTCATTGTTACATTCTTTCCTATCATTAGGGGAAGTATTATCATCATGGCATGATGCAACTGAAATATGTGTCTGGTGAATGACAAAAAAGGATTGTGAGAAAAGGTTAAGCTGCACAGCAATAAAACCACTTACTCTTTTCTGGTCCTTCTTTACATTTCTTCTCTGGCAGCCTTGGGGCCCCAGTGAGTGAACTAGTGCAGCTACAAGCAGAAAGTATAATAAAAGCTCACAGAGCTCATGCAGCTTCCTAAATTTCTAAGATCAAGATAACCATTATTTTAACTAGGTATGACCTCCTGAGTAGCAAAACTAATTTTTATATCTTTTTGAGCAAACTGTCGGAAAACTAATATTCTGTGTATACAGTAATTGTTTTCTGAGAATTCAATAACAAGGAGAAAATATATCTCCCTTTCCAAGTGAACTTCACTGACCTTATTTGGCAGCCATCAGATCTTGCTCCTATCCTGAAGCCCTACTGACAAATGGTAATAATTCTGAAACAGTCTCTCAAAGCACAAAAACATAGCACAGTCATAGATCTCTTAAAATAACTCGTATTTCTCATGTTTCAGTTTTCTTTATTTACTTGACAGTAACATTGTTATGGACTCTCCCTAGACCTGCTTTGACATCACTTTGCCATCTTAATTTGACGTATCACAACTGTCTCTGTTGTCTGACAAGTTCTTTCAGCATGAGGGTTTCTCATTGCAAGAAAATCTCCAGACAACAAGTATAAAGGGACTGAATCATAAAATTCCTTACACCATCAAAAAAAAAAAAAATAAGATATGATATAAGAGAATAGATTTTTAGCAGGTTTGGGGTTTTTTCTGAGGGAGGTAGAATTTAACCTAAAACTACACTGAACTTCGTAAAGATATAGTACCTTACTTCTTGCAAAAATAATCCCAGGTCTGAAGGGAATCTGTTCACATTTAAATAAATCAAGCTTGATGGTTTATTGATGTCTATGTTATAATTAACATCTTTTGCTATCAAAAAGGCTCTATAAACAGGTATATTTCTAAGATACAAGTGTAGTAGTTTCTCAAGTTAATTGAATCTAGAAGTTATGTACAATCTTCCTTTTTTAAGCCTTAAAGGCATGTAAAAGAGCACGTCCATATCCAGTGGGATAAACTGCAGAAGTGCATTCACCAGGACAACTAAGGAAGTTTGGTAAATTTGGTCCCTAATTAGAATGTTTCAGTCAGTTCAGAACAGGTGATAAGTAGACACAGCTAAGGAATACAGAAGGAAAAATTGTGACCAGCCCTAATGAGATTAATTTTGTAAAGAACCCGGACGGAGAGCTCAGGATGCATGGAAAAAGATTATTAGACCATGCTTCGTGAGAAATACATCTTTCAGGGCAAAACCTGATACAGAGATGTTATTTGCACCCTATAGATTTTCAGAGCTAGGTAGTTCTCTGGAAAATACTGCCGGTGTAATAAAGGAGATTGATTCCACTTTTAAGCCTTTAGAGGACAAGGGGTGGGGCAAATACCAGCCTAACTGTTTCAAGTCCAAAATCAGGCAGAGTCCCCTGCTGAGTTCTGAATGATGAATTAAGTGGAACAAGAACCAGAGAACCTCTGCCTGTGGGGAGCTTCAGTCACAGCATGAACATCCTGTAGATACTGAATACCTTTTTGGCATACCACCTCGTTTTTCTTTGGACCTGGACAGTAGAGGAGAAAATAATAAAGGGGGAAAAGGTGGCTGTTCTAAAAAAAAAATTAAATAATTGTACAACTTAGTCCAGTGTTACTATACAGCATTGCTGTATAGCTGATATGATGAGTCCACCTACAGGCTGTGTTACAGTAGTGCCTGTACATGTTAAGAACGTTCTCCAAAGTCTTTTAAAAATTATTTACTTGAATTAACTTTAAATAAATTTCTTGCTAACTTTTTGTTATTGTTGTTGTTGTTGTAGGAAAACTTACCCAAAGAAGAAAATTATTTTCCAGTAAAGCTGAGAGTCAGAACAAGAAGAAAGACAGAAGGACATCTGACTTGGCTGGTATTACACCGAAGGTGGACTATGAAGTCATCAGGGAAGATACTCTTCTAGAGCTCTAAGGCAAAAAGATCAGTCCTTTCTAGGCCTTAGGGCTTGCAACTGGAATACAGGTGACCAGTTTGAAAAAAAAACCTTGTGAGAAAGCAGCTAATACTGCTGAAGGTAAGTGGGACCCAAGGGTCACAAACAACTAACTCCTTTTCTTGCTCCTTAAAGCCTCCACTATTTTTGCATTTCCTTATGTGCTTAAAAGAAAGTTACTAATGGGTGCTCTTTGGTTTCTAATAATAAAATTTTTGTAGTAGTACTTTCAACAGTAATTTAGTTACCTCAAACATCTAGTGGTTTCTATATTTTCAGTGACTTTCAGAGCTTCTGTCCAGCAAACCTGACTGCTTTTACACTGTTACCACCTTTTGCTTTCCTAAGGGCATGTATTTAATTTTTTTTTCTTTTTTTTTTTTTTTACAGCTGCAGTCTCCTAACTAAACTTTACAATTAGTCTCACATTTTCAGTCATTTTTTACTCCATTGGCAAAGCAACAGAACAACACCAATTTCTGTCTAATGGGAACTCCTTACATTTTGAATTGTAAAGATATCTTGATTATTAATCAATGTAATAATGACAATATAATCAACAACATATAATCTGATTACTAGCCTTAAGTTACGCTGGGACCACACAAGTCAAAGACAGAGGAGAGGGCATGAGCAGTTAACCCCTGTTCCATAGTCTAATACATCTTAGTAAGTGTCCAACTCATTAGACAGGGATAGAGTGGCTCATATGTGTAATTAATTATTGGCAGGTTTACTTTCGAAAAAGTGCCAGATGCTCTGCATTTCCTAGTTGCTATCTGGATCTCTGAACTATAATGTTTCCTGCCATGTTAAACATCTGTTCAGAACATACTTCTGCACGCAGGAACTTCAGTAAATCAAGAGTTAAATCTTCAAAATTGAATCTATGTGTATCCTCTTTCAGGTGCTTGTAATCACAATCCTTTAAAGGTGTCATAATGAAAAACTGAGGTTGGGGTCATTATAGTTTGAAGATTTCAATGCGGGTAAATGACATAGACTTCTTTTTTGGCACCTGCTCTTCAGTTCTCCTCTGAATTGGCATCTGTCTTGTCACTAGTAGCATACACTGAAAAACCGTGGAAGTTGCAAAGCTTTGACCTTTGACTGTGCTGGAGTATGTGTAGATAAAGAGGCACATTTGAATATCCACTTAACCCTTCAGCATTTCTTTGTTCCTACCATACAGACTTCTGGAAAACTAGTGTTGTTTTCTGTCTTCATGTGTGTCTGACTCATTGATATTTTTAGTAAAACCCACAAGCAGTCCCAAAGTGAATGCAGAAACATGAGCACACTGTGGAGCCTTTCATTAAGATATTAGGAACTAATCATACCAATCATAGATGAAGAATTTCTTACAACAAATTTCTGACATGTCTATAAATCGCAGTTGGAAATTCATTAACTGTTTTTTCCTGTTTGTGAATAGATTACAACATCTGCAGGCAGGATTTCAATCAGCAGCTGTATTTTCAATTATATCCATTGGAGGATTTCATGCCCTGGTTCAAAATGACTTATTGTTTTCTTCATGGTGAAAACCTAATCTTGCAAGTTACTTCAGAAAGAAATTCAGAAAGTAAAAAAGGAAAATACATAAACTTCACACTTACTGAAGAAAGGTATTATTTGTAACTCATTATTGTTACAACCTTGTTACCTAAACAGGGTTTATTTTCAGACAGTAGTGAGATTTCTCTGGGATCTTTCTGTGACTGTTTACAGGGAAGATTAAAAGAAATCTATGAAGATGAATCCTACTACCATAAATTCAGGAAAACCTTCTTAAAGAGGACTGGATTTAACTGCACTGTGCTAAACATGTAGCATCACTTCTTCCCAAACAGAGAAGAAGGTACACTGAAACACCTAGGGCATAAGGAAAGGAAATAGTGAGATGTGGCATGGCAGAGAAGTAATACATTATAAACTCCCTAGCCTTGAAAACCAATTCAGAGTTCCTGACTCCATAAAATTTCTTATCCTGATTGAACAGAGTGATCATGTCCAGGGAGACACACATGGCAAAGGACATTAGCCTGACTTCTCTGCAGAAAGTTTTAACATTCACCTTGATTCCTAAAAGGGATTCTCTGGTGTCCAGTAGGGTTGAGTTCTACCACTCTCTCACTTTATCAATTGCTTTCCTGTTCCTTATGCTGCAAATACCCATAGTGTTGTACCCATACAGTATATGACACAGCTGCAAATGATATGAATGAGATTTTTTTGCGTTACTCTTTAGTTTTCCATTTCTTCATTAAAGTTGATGGCATACCCCAAATAATAGTACAGAGCAAATATTGAATCTAATTAAGAAACACACATATATTTACTGCCTCACCCAAGACATTATATGCTATCTTCTCTTTAAACAGATATTTATATTTGTGAATACTGTGTAAAAACATCATATTCTGTTAAACTGGCTTAAACTGGCCAACACATTGAAAAGTTATCAAGAGAGTAAAAGGCTGATCCTCCTCCCCAGTGTGATCACATAAGTCTCACGTTCTCAAAAAATTACATCAGAGTGTGTATATAGCTATGCAGTTATATACTTGCAAGGGCTCTCTGAAATTTCAGACCAAACTACACAAGCTTTATATGAGACTTTCCTGGAAAGACAAACTTCATTGTGCAGGGAATGATTAAAGAACTTCTTACACAAAAAATCAATGTATTTATATATATATATATATATATATGTATATGTATACACACACACACTATCACACATATAAAAAATCAGAAGAAAGACATTTCATAAAGTGAGATCACATCTTTGATGCTTCAAGGAAAGATGATACATTCTTGACTGCATGTACAGTTGAGATGCAGTCAAGTGCAGAACAAGTTAAAAAAACCCCTGTTTTTTATTGATTTCCAGATAGCAGGAGTTTTACTGAAGTTGTGCATAGAAATGAAATCACCTCATCTATTCGTCTTTGTTGCCTCAGCACTGAGCTAAGGGAGCCCACTATCCCAATTATTTTGGTAATTCCTACATTCTCTGCATGGCTTTGTCCATCATGTCCTACCCTGTGGGTATAGTCTATGTTCTTCGCTCCTAGGAATTGGACTCAGCATCTGACTGTGTTGAAATCTGGCTTTTTCTCAAGTTTTGGTTAGTCCAGAAAATGATTCAACATATGACTCTAGTGGAATGCTCTTGCTTCTCATTTTGTATATCTCCATCTAAGCACTTAGTTTTGCTGGGAACAATTCTGCACCGTAAGAAAGACTTTTAATAAAAATAGCGAAATAGAATCAAAAAGTGGGTTATAGAAATTTCAGGAATATGAATAGCTTAAGGTTTTATTTACATGCTCTTAATTCCAGCTAATACAAATTTTAAAACCATAGCATTATTTATTTTTTCCTTTCCCCTCTTACTTGATAATATTTATTAATTAATTTATTTTGTTCAGAACGTTGGCTACGTGCTGTGCTATGAACTGTTAGAGCAATTACCGTAAGTCTAATTAGTTGAAAGAGCACGTGCCCGGACACACATTTTTTGGACATAGCAGAGTGAGATAAAAGAATGAGAGAATAATATTTACAGGGGAAAAAAAGTTCAGCAAGGGCATGCATTCTTATGCATCTGTGCTCCCAAGCACATTACAAAGGTTCTGAAAAGTTTCTAAGAGAAACCCAAAGGCCACGTTAAGCACCAAAAAGAAAAAAAAATCCTTAAAGTATAAGGGATTTCCAGATTATCACAGTATCTTAGGAAAATGGTTGCCCTGGTTTTCCTAATACAAAGCTCAGTACTGTTCAAGGAAATCAGAAACTAATCAGAGTATTGGTAGATGCCACAGTGATGTCACACTTGTGGTCTTTGGGAGCTTTTAAAGTAGTGTCATTTAGCACCCCAGTTCTATCTGCGGTTTCAAAAGGAATGTTTCGGGCAACTTTTCAATTGTTTCAAGAAGCCTCCTGTCAAACACCGTACAAAGCTAGTCCATCACCACTTCCACTGAGTATTTTCACAGGGCCATGTGGTGAGTTAATGAGGAGAAACAGATTCTGCTCCTATCAGCACAAAAACATTCTCTGTTTCATCTGAATTGAATTGTGCGTGTATCAGAAACATATCAAATGTACGCCAAAGACTTCCTAAGAGCTCTTTTGGAGAAGGCCTACCTGGTGACCTTCTACCCAGCTGATGATATAGAAAATAAAAGCATCAGCGATGTTTGTTTGGTATCTCACTAAAGAGATGGGAAAACATTCTACGTGACTATGTTTCAATCGTGGATTCAATCGTGAATTCTTACAGCTCAAGACACACCAAGAATAGTTGTAGTGAAAATATTTTTACCCATCTGTGCTTGACAAAAAGAGGATATAGCTTTTCTTTCGTCTACAGATCAGATTACACTTGCCTGTAACATTTTCACCTAAAAGCTAGAATGTTATAATGCACTTTACATGCAGGGAATTTGCAGACCATATGGAAACTAGAGTTAGTGAAAACATATCTATGCAAGTGTTAAATGGAACTCCACAATGAGCACTGCTAAGCTCAAATATGTGACCTACACATATTGCATGTTTGTTTCCAATTAGTGTCTATACGGACAATTTTAACCTTTGCAACTTCTGTTCTCTGAGGCATTGAAAGAACCTCGGTTGATGAACCACAGGAGTCTTGGGCTGGTTCTGGTACACTCTGTTTGAAGCTATTTGCATTCAATTGCAGATCAGTCCTTTTTAACCCAACATTGAGGATATTTTTCACTTATAAAATATTCTGAGAAGTTGATGAAACATTTGAAATTCAGTTGAGTGTAAGATACTTTTGAAGAAGGAAAGCGTTTTGGAAAAAAGGAGCAAGTAACTTCCAGTAATTAGTAATTTAGTAATTTTAGTAAGTAAATAGATGACTCCTCATCTGTATACTTACTGATAAATATAGTCCGCAGTGTCAGATTACTACTTGATAGGGTTCCTCTGCTACAAGTCACATTTGGGAATTTACATGAACAAACAAGAAAAATTAACAATTTTGACTATGAGCAGTCTAAGTTTTTGGTCTAGACTAACAAGATCATTGCAGGCCATTCATTTCAACTTTAACAAGAAGTTAAGAAGCCACTTGGATAGTAAGTATAGCTTACTCAAACAATAAATCAGCCAGTTGTCCATGGGGCAAAATGATGACACCAGCTCAAGGAAGATGAGGTGACATATAGGATATGACTGCAAGACTTTTCACCAAAAATTTGAGGCAGCTGAACTACTACAAAAAGGTGAAATCATAACTAAGTCATACACAGATTTCCCAAAATGTGTTACCAACACCTATCTTAAAGCTTCAGATACTCTGGAAAGTTTGCATAATTAGCGTGCTTTAGAAGTATTAAAATGAATTTTGTTTTCTGTTCCATTTCATTTTGTGCTCTCCAGTACGCAAAACCTCAACTACAAAAGAGTGGATATTCTTCCCAAATCTGAAAATGATTTAGTATTTCTTACACACACATGCACAAGAGCACTAGAGAGGGCTTCAGGAAAACCCACGTGCCATCAAGGATGCCTGAGTGTTTGGTTTTTAGCAAAATCTGATAGGAGTAAGACTTCACACCATAATAAGGTTTTGAAAAACAGCAAAGGAGGAAAGGTATTATTATGTGTCAAGCTTGAATAATCAGAAAAAAGGGACGTGCTTCGTGGAACACAAGAGATACTTTTATGGTGATCAATTTGAAAAACAACCTTACAATTGGGTTATATAAAGTTTATTTGCCCCTTTTTGACTGCTATAACTAAAACCTTTACATATATAAAGCAACAAATGAAACTATTTCATACAAAACTGTCAAGCTCATTACTGCTTGCCAGTAAAACAATCAAATCTCAATTATCAAAGCCCCACAGGAATTCTATGTACTCACATATCTTCAATAACGTCACTAAAAACCTGTTTTGTAGAGTCATTACCTGGAGAGCACTTTCAAGTACTTAAAGGACCACCACTGGCTTTCAGTAAGCAATGACAGGAAATTTCTCAAAGTAAATCAGGTATCAGACTAGGAGAAAATTTAAAATTCTCTTTTAAATTCAGTTTAGTTAAGATCAAGGGTTTAATACAGGCAACGAAGAAAGAAAAGAGAAGTATACAATAACTAAAAAAGCAGGTCTCTGCATTCTTTGCTAAGAATTAAAAAAGCCCAACTATTCTAGAGGAAGCAAACAGAAATTCAAGTCCTGAAGTCTAAAAATCTATGGTGTGCTTCAATTTTTTTCTTTATGGATTGCTACTTCAGTATCCTGGGAAAAAGGACTGTCTTTTAGAAAGAAGGAATGATTGAAGAGAAGATTAAGGAAACAATACATTAAGGAAAAGAGATGGGGAAGAGACTGTTTTGGAACTCAGTGTTTGGTTTGTAAACAATGTTTTCTGAAACTGAATTGGGTGGCTGAGTCATAGATGGGGCAAAGTTCGGAATGACACTCCAAGTGGTTATCAGAAGCATGCTACAGCCAACAAAACATGTCTCTGTCTGCGTAGGCAGTGAGATAAAATGCTGCTGTACAGTTGTGAGGTTCCATTCTTTGTTATATCCCGGGAACTGTTGTAGCCTTGTTCATGCTATGAGTCTGACCAAAAGACAAAATCAGAACAGCACTGGTGAAGAATTTTTTTAACCTATAAAAGAACTCAGGTAAGACCAAGACAATTTTAGCTGTACTGTATAAAAACTATAGTACAACTAATCAGTTGCCAAACAGAAAAGGATATCGCAAGGATAATGCAACCAACTTCACTGAAATAGGAGATTTAAGAATGTAATTCATCAAATATCTTACAGTCATCACAATGTGCATCTCAGACCATTAACTTCAGGTGTCATTAAGTGAGAAGTGCAACTTACTCACAGCTATAAATTTAACAGGATAAAATACTTGAATCTTCTGAGAATTACTAAGCTACTACAACATTCCTTGGTATTATTAAACAATAATATTATTGAAAAATAATAAGAAAATAAAAAAAGAAAAGGCTCTTTAGGAGATTTCAGTTACAGGATGCAAATATTTCTAGCAACAAGGGAAGTGAGGCATAATAACTGAGACTGTAGAAAAAACTCTACAATAATATTTAGATAAAACACATGAATAATAGTAGGGGTTCTGGAATTTGAACACAAAGCTGTATTTTCTTCTGTGTAAATCTTCACATATTATAAGCCTTGCCTCAATGAGACTTTTTCTCTCAATAAACAGCACTATTATGTGTAAGAACAGTCCTGGAAGGAAAAGGTTTACTTAGCAGAATATATTCCTCTGAATACGGGATGTAGGAGCAGTGCATACTCATTCAAATTGCCCCTTCACTATTTCAACTGCATTACGACTGATTCATTACTTTGTGCATGAGCTTGCCATATTTGCACTTCCTGAATAGTTTCTGTGTTACTTACTGCTTCATTTGTGAGGCAAATTTTCTAACTATGAAGTAGCAAAGACAACACATAAACTCCCACAAAAATGCTTGAAAGTGTTCAAGGACACTTTTCTTTAAAAATGATCACTTTTTATTGCCATCTAGGGACAACTGTTTATCTGCTTGTGAGAATCAAACCAACCTACCTGATGAAATAACATCCCTACCAAATACAGATACAGGCATCAATAATGTTGGAGCACAGCCTGCCTTTTACTTTTGTCTATGGGAATTGATTACACTTTTTAATTGCATTTTTCACTAGTTTCTCCAAGTCAGGCTGAAGCACTGAGTTATTCTGGGGAGGGAAAGGCAAACTATAGAGAGGTTTTTGCATTCTAACGCTACAGGATGTATCTTCACAGAGCATCTCAGGGAAAAAAGGGGTAAAAAACTATCAATTTTTTTAAATGAAACGAAATGCAAGGAAGTGAAATCACAACATAATCAACAACTGATTATTTATCAAAAATAGTTACATAAAGTCTAGTGAAAATGAAAAATTGTTCATATCAAATGACTAATAGTTAAAATAATATAATCTTATAACAGAAACAGTACCTTCAATCAATAGCTCTTGTCCATGACTGCCCAACAGTGTTCGGGATAGGAAAGGGGCAAAATCAACAAAAATTTCTCGCAGCAGAGGGGCCACCTTTTCTAAGGCTCTTTCAAGCTTTGCAGTGATACTGTGAAAAAACAGAGACCATGATTGGAAGAACACATCACAACAGAAGTTAAAAAAAATATGCCAAATCATACCTGTTTTTAAAAGTTGCTGTAAGCTCCTTTAGAAAAGAGGATGGTTATAATTTGATTAAACTTTACAGTTCTTAAATGGCTTTAAGTAAATGGAAATGTCATGTCAGCAGCGTCAGCCTCATAAATCCTCCAGCATTTGCAGAGCACTCCAGAACAAGTAAAATTTCTATTCTCATTTTCAAACATGACAAGAAGAATGCCAGATATTTAAGTGTAAGTCTATTTCACTTATCTCAGCTTATGCACATAATTTTATATATATTTGAAAGCTTTGAAAACAGAGATTTTATTTACCCCAAAAAATCACAAGCAACTTGCTTTTTTGTTCAACATTTGGTATTGCAAGGAAGTATATGAGAAGGCATTCCAACACAGAATCAGGAGACCCAACATTATTTTCTTCAACTCTGGGGGTACATGAACCCAGGTAAATAACTTTGCCTTTGCCTTTATACTTCTCTGCCTGCTGAGACTCTTTGAGGCATGGTCCTTAACTTCTGCTGGTGTTGTGACTTCTGTGCACTTCTTAAATACCAGATATAATATTTCTTTGAGGGAATAAAAACCTAGTAATATTATGCAAGCATCAGCCATATGCTAAGGGTTGTACTCTTTAAGGGTCCTTCTTCCTTTTTAAACTTGACAGGGCGTAACACTTTTGCCCTCTGGAACTCTTCTGCCAAGGTTAAAAACCTGCAGTGTTCTAAAAGAAGTAAATTATTACTTTAAAATGTAAATGAAATTACATACATATTCTAGTCTACTAAGAATTTTTGCAGCTCTTTTTCAGATTGCTGATGGCTGAAGGGGTTTTCATTGCGCTTGTAGTATGGCACCAAAATATTGACATTTAAAAATGCAGTTATAGGAAGAAGTTACACTTATTGACAGAATCTAAGAAAATGAACTGACATTTAAATTTTATACTTTATCTGCTATCTATAAAAACAAAAGAAATGTGGACATTTAAATTCAGATCACGTGAAGATCCTTACATTTAATAAGAAAGCTGACATTATAAACACACTGGAAGTTTTCCTTCATTAGCATAAAATTATTTTACTGAACTCCTATTGCTTATTTTCTTCAGTGTGCTGCTGTTCCATTTGAAATTCAAATATTGATTTTCTAATTCTCTAAAGGATGGATTCATATCACCAGCCTTTGTTTTAAAAGATGGTTTGAAGTGAAAGTCACTGTGGTAAAGCCCCTATGGACTGGAGCTGAAATGCAGGTGACTAGCTTAAAGTTTTGATTTTGCAACATGAAGTTTTTGCTCATACACACAAAACAACCTCCTAGATTCATCTAGATGTCTCCAAGCCATATTTTAAAAGATACTTCCACTGAAAATTGTTTTAAAAGCCTAATTTTAAAGTTAACTCTGAAAACTTGACATACAATTGAAAAAAATCCAAGTTCAAATGTTTTAAAAATAATGTAAATTTTTATTTAAGAATCGAGTAATACTGGAGGTGAAGGTGTGCTATTAATCAGCACTAATACTAATTAGTTACTAATAAACACCTTGTTATGAAATGGAGAGCTGATGGATCTTGTTTACTATAGACATATTAATGGGCAATTTGGAATAGTATTCTGTGAAAATATGAGATCAAAGGTGAGTACTTTTTAAAAATGCATATCAAAGGACAGAAATTAATATTTAAATAGAGAAAGAAGAAAAAAGTCCTTTTCCTTATATAAACCCCTGGTGCATTTACATGTTGAAAAACTGACTAGAGTTCTGGTCCTACAGTTCCAAAAAGAACTAGTAAAATTAAGAAATAAATTTACACAGAGATCCCAAACATTTTTTCAGGGAAGTGGGTGGCCCATCTGCTCCTTTTCCTGTACTCACACTTACAGAGGAGTGAGACTGAGCTGATTCTACAACCAGTTCTAACACTTATTATACCTTATAAAGCATACTGCAATCATTAGGGAACTCCCTATGGGGATTACTGTAACTATTTTTCATGAATGAACTAAGAGATTTTAAGGGGGTTTTGTAAAGAAATAATATTTTGGTTTTCCCCCTCCATTTCTGGACATTCAAAAAAACCCCCTCTGAACAGCTTCCAAATTCAAGATTATTTAATTTGCAGATTAAAGGCAACACACATCAGAAAATAGGTGATATATAAATATCTATTATATATATATTATATATGTGATATATAATGATAGATAATATAAACGCCCTATATGTTTTCAAAGTAAAGGTTAAGTTGTTTCTTAGGCAGAGGGGAACGGAAAATAATCCCAAAGACATTCCTTGGGCTGATTAGATTTTAAGTTATCTACATATCAGTCACAAATTTCAGTTACTACTGAGAGTATAACTATTTCTGTGTTCAAATTCTGAATTCAAAATTTGAATTTCAGATTTTGCACCTCCATTTTTTTTTTTTCCCACTCCAGGACAAAAACTTTAAAAATGCTTGTGAAAAAACAAAAACATTTCATTGTTTAATATAACTGAAAAAGAAACTAATGAATGATCCAATTGATTTTTAAAGTACCTATTTAATTTTAACATGAATATCTGAATTTTAAAAAAGATTTCACCCTCAGTGAAGCATTGTTCTAACATATGAAGACAAGAAGCAAAAGGAGTGGTTTAATTACACCACAATTTTATTAACTTGCCTCATAAAACTGTCAAGCAATAAATAACATCATACAAATGGTCATTCTCTCCTTGAACATTTGCATCCTTTGGAGTGGAGCCAACAGCCCTTCTGCCTCCAGCCTGTGCCTGCACCCATTGATGATTCCACCTGCACCACTCACCTGATCCTCCCGATAGGACCAGCAAAAAAAAGGGCGTTTTTTTCACTGTGTGTTAAATCACTGAAGCACTGATACCTTTTTAATGAGTTATGTAGGGCCCTTGATTTAGGTTTATTTCCTTCCTAGTTCATTAGGGAATGAAATCTCTTATTCATGAGCTTCTAAGCTTGTTACCTCATAAACATCTAGTTTGCTGTCTCCACTCCGAAATTCTTAAAACCACACCTTGCAGTGGCCAGACAACTAAGGGACACTTGGCCTTTCCTTAGTATATTCTGTGTCACCTTTATAGGGCAGACATATGTGCCCCTTGAAAAGGGCAAAAATTTGTCTTTGGAGTGTTCTGCAGCAAAGCTGAATACTTTTACACAATAATAACCTATTATCTGAGATATTTAATAGCAATTTCAGAGGGCATTTTCCTGGCTGCCAGTCAGTGTAAGAGAGGAATCAGCTACCCCAGGGCACGGGTCTCTTGCAACGCCAGCTCCAATCTGGTGCAGCATTTAGTTAGCTGTGCAAATACAGGTCTGGTTTTGTCCTCTCCAGTTTAACTAAGGCTTTCATTTCATCAGAAGACATTGAGTCTCTCTTTCCACTTGCTACTGCTCCATTACCAAATTGTTCTTGCATTCCAATTTGTACTGTCATCGTTGTACAAAGTAAAAAGCCAGTCCACTGAAAAACGACTTTTAATGATGTTTTAGCATCTGGCATAATTTGAACAAGATAGACTCTTCAGTTGAACAAGTTAGGCCTTTCAGTGAAGTGTTATTTTAGTATAAACATTCTTAGTACCAAAAAGTTATATACATATAACTACAATAATGCACATTAAACAAGCTATTTTTTTTTTCTTTTTTGCACTATTTTTGGAGGAGAAATTATAATTAATATTATAAGACAGAACTTCCATACCTCATGTTTTCAGCTGAATCTTCTGGCATTGGAGCAACAGTTTGGACAGCTGGGAGATTTTTGCTGGTAGCACCATTCACAAAGCTGGATGACGAAGAGGAAGAAGAAGATCCTGAGTCTACTGCACCTGTCCCCCAAAAAACACAGATCTTAATTCAGATTTAAGAAACAAAACTTTTAGAGGCTTTTAATATAGTCCTTGTATTATTAATCTACTTTTAAGTAAGGAAATAATGTCATTTATTATAAAATAATGAAAACCATTCCATAAAATTCATAATAATATCATGTCAATACCTTATTTAGCTACAATAAAAATAATAAACTTTAAAAGCTATTGAAAATCAGGCAAAATAAATCCTTACCTCATTTTCATTATTCCCAAATTACATTCCAAAGTTGAAAATATTTTTATATCATCCTGTAAGGCAAGATCTTTCTAAAATAAATGTATACTTAAGACAAGCTTGAGTGGAGAATGGAATTTTAAATATTGTTTTTGAAAATATTTGTAAATATACACTTGGCTGCCCAGCTGCAACTATAGGCAGAAAATAAAATACAAATTAAAAAATGACAGAGAAGATTAAAAAATGTATATCTCTTCAGGAAATAATGGGGAAAACTAGTGTCTGAGGTGTATTGAGACTCTAATTACAGTTTCTCTGTTTCCTTCCTTGCGTCAAGGAGAATTATAAGATCTTAAAAATAGGGAAGGCAGTGGGGGTATCATTTCAATGGGTTGTGAACAGCTGCCCAGAAAAAAAGATGCAGACAGAGCACAGATTTATACTTTAAGTGATCTGGGTCAGAGCTAAGGGCTAAACTTAGACTCTAAATGCCAATCTATCATGTTTGCTGAAACTGTACTGTGAGTTCAGCCTCTCTGAAGCAAACCAGCAAAGGCTCAGAGTGGCCATGAACAGTGCTAGTGCTGTGATAAATGCTGTCTGTGTCCTGCTGCACGGGCCTTCTGCAACACGTCACTGCAAGGGAGGCAGCAACAAACAGTCTTGTACTTGGAGTTCAAAGCCTGAGGGACTGCAGGGCTACTAGAGATGAGGCTGACAGGGAAAAAGATTTATCCAAGTTAGCAATGAGGGGTGGAGAACCCCAGTTTGGGGATCAACTACATTATTCTGGCAGTTTAAAAAAAGTTGTAATTGTTAACTCCTTATTAATGCAGAGCGCTACAAGCACTTATGGCTTTTTTACAAGCACTGTATTGCTTAAGCAGTCAGCCAGTAGTGAAGTGGAGGTCAAATGCTGGTAACAGTGAAATATCTTCTGGCAGCAGGGATGATTTTTATTTTTTTCCTTTTAATTTGCCTTTAGATAATTGTTACTGAAAAAATAACTAAAGAAAAGACTAGATTTTTCACTATCTTATTTAAGAATATTTACATTCAAAAGGGCATCAAAATGCAGCAGGATTTACTGGGCTTGCTGACAGCGGAGTAGCTGGTGAAGTTCAGGATATAGATTAGGAACTGATTTAGGCTGTTATTTTAATAATGGCAGTGGGAGATGGATTGTGGTTTACACTGGGTGTTCTGACTTGGATTAAATACAAATTGTAAATGTACCCAAACATAGTGAGAAAGAAACACAAAAATATAAGGTAGGCTATCTCTCACAGCCTAGGAATCACAGCAACTTAACTGGGGAAAGGATAGTTTAAAAAGATGTAGGCTTCATACATATATGCGTGTGTGTATACATGTGTGCATTTATATTATTTACATATTTATATATACAGAGACAATACATATTTTTATTGCTTCTTCCCTTTTCCTTCCAAAGTAAAATTTTCTTTATTAACATTGTTTAAAAATGCAGTTGCTAAGTTGTTTGACCAGCTAGGGTTTCAGAAGAGAAGGTCAAACAGAGGTAGAACTACTAGATTAACAGAGAAGCGAGAATCAGGATATGAATTACAGAAATCAAATCTAAAACCTATAAAGCCAGTTTCTTACATAAAGAGATGAGGGAAGAAAACTTATCTCCCCAAAAATACATTTAAAGCACTAAAGGACTTCAGTAATGTACATCTCATTAAATCATGACAGTGACATTGACTGTGACAGCGATGGCAGATGGAATGTAAACACCAACTGCAACCCATGAATAACTGAAAAAAACACCTTTCACACAAATCCAACACAGACTATACCTCATAGATACAACGGTACTTCTAGTGTTTCTGTGACATACTGTAAAAGCAACTGTAAATAGGTTTGGGAGGACATCTAGTGTTTCTAGAAAATTGCATTCTGTTTCTTTACCGTAGTAAAAAAAACAACCAAACAACAAAAAAACAAAAACCACCGAAACATTTCACAGACTACAAGTATATAAATCATAAAGTATCTGGATACTTTATCTATATATCTCAAAAAACTGACGTACATGATTCACTGTTTGGACTATCACAGGCATAACTTAATTAAAAAGGGCAAAACGAGCATTTTAATGTAATAGATACTTAAATGTTTTCAATGTGATACTACTTTTAACTGTCAATAATGTGTTTGGCATTTCTAAAATGTTAACATAAAACCTTAAATCTAGCTAATCCATAGATTAGGAGTCAAAACCAACTGCATTAAAAAGAAAGAAGCTATAAGATCTACCAAAAAAATCCAGCCTTCAATCCATAGTGAGTGCACCATGGAATCTGCAATACTGTCCTCTGCTAATAACAGTATTGGGGAAATGATTGATTTTAAAATGCAATTACTTACAAACAACAGCTACTACATTCCAGCTGAAACAGTTCAGATCTTTAAAAAGTGAGAAGACTGAAAAGCTTTCTACTGTTCAGTACAATTTGGAAAACAGGGTTTCCAGTGGGGGGTATTTTTTTCATGACATAAGAATACCTAAAGGAAATCCGTTCAAGATTAACAGAAGTGTCTACACAAATGGAACTGTTCATAGAAGTGATAACATTATTCAGAGCATTTGTTCCTCCCATCTGCCTCAGGATAATTAGTCTTTAAGATATTTTTATTATTTTCTATCCTTAGAAAAATCAAAGTTCTATTATCAGGTATTAAAGGTAATCTGCAAAGGGAAAGAAAAAAAAAATGAGTGTGTCTTCATATTACTTCATAAAGCAGAAGGATGCCAAAAGCTTCCCCCTCCATTTGCTGTAACTCCAGGGAGATTTTCACATTCTCAACCCTTGACTGAAGTTGTGATATCCTTGAAGAGAGCTCTTCTCTCAAGTGCTTTTTCTTATTTTAGAAAGAAAACAGACTATAGCCAGACATTTCAGAGGAGTTTAAGTAAACATCAGTTACTCTCAGCAAGGATTCATTTCTCAGTGGAAACCACAGTCTCCATGGTCAACAGGCTCCTTCATGACAGATAATCCCATTATATTACTATTCTAAATAATTAAAAAAGGTCTAGTCCTCCTTCTATAGATCACAATAAACAACTACCAATAAGACATGAATACAGTTAAGTAGTTTCTTACTGAAAAATGTCCAAAAATCATAGCATAATTTTCATTGACAAATAGCAATTGTCTAAAATATTAACTCTCCACAACCTATGATGTATTTATTGAGTAGCAAGTCGGCTTCACTTTCTTTGATACATAAAAAGGGATTAATTGGTATGTATCACATAAACATCCCCTACTGCAGAGAGCAAGAAAATGTTAGCTCATTTAAAGTCTAATCTACACTTATAACATTGAGGCTATGTATTAAATTATTTAAGCCTGTGCAAGTCCAATGTGCACCATCAAAGACTATAAACATAAACCAAGAGAAATCACTGTCTCTAATTCAATCTTTCCAGGTTTCATTTTTGAACTACAAAAACAACAACAAAAAGATGATTAAAAAACAAAACACCACTAAAGCCAACAAAACAAAAAAACCCAAACAAATAAAAATGAGGGTCACAAAAATATTTAAGGACAATACCTGTTGTATTAATCATACTTTTTGGTGTAGCTCCTGTTGCAGCAAATATATTAGGTGTACTACCCGGTGGCAGTCCGCTCCCAGCTGTGGCAGCTCCAACCGTGGTAACAGCCAGACTACCTGGAGGGGGTTTCTTTACTGGTACAACCACACTCCTGGGGAAAAACAAGCAGCAGGTTACTAAAATTGCACAACAGAGGCAGGAAAAATTTTGATTTCGATGGGTTTAGGCCATTGTATAATGCTGTTGCGGAGGAATACATAATACTGTAAATTTTCTTAACCATTCTGAAACGGGGTAAAACTAAGTTAACAGGCCTTAAAACCGTACTCCTTTCTCTGCAGTTTCATGTGATTCTGAGAAACTTAATTTGTCTTTCAGTATGCATAGCATGGGAACATGCCACCACTTCAATGGTATGTTGAGAATGGTGTGTTCTAGATTTGCAAAGAAAATGTTAATGGTCAGAAATTATGTCAGCAGTCTAGCAATCTATATGCATGTAGTCTTAATGACGATGTTCACTTGTTCTTCTTACTGAAGTTACTTTTTTTTTTCTTTTGCCAGTCATCTGAACTTTTGAATACAGTAGTTTATTCTTTAGTACCATGAACATGCTAGTCTTCCAAATATAGTGGCCTAGCAAACATAATTTTGGACTCAGACTTCTGCAAAATTTTCATATTCATCTAAATCAACAGCACATGATGTACACTGCTCATCAAAAAAGTAACACAATAAATATTTGCTTTCACAATGTTGATATGGTCAAGGTTTAAAAAGCAGTCTGAAGAATATGAAGATTTTAAGAAAACAACAGGGCTTTCATACAAAAAAAAATGCAACACAGTATCAAATATAAGTAGAAAACATTGCATCCAAACAAACACATTTTCATTTAGTCTTAAATCATACTTCCTTCTGTGAAGTTTGAAAACTAAAAGACTTGCCCTTTGGAGAAAATTATTTTCAAAACTGGACAGCTGCCATAGTGCAAACAACTATATTTATATTTTTCTATTTAATATTTCCATTTATCTATAAAAAATTCCTCCTCCTAAAAAGTCTATTTCACTAGAAAACCTGAGTGAAAAACAAACCTGGAACAAATCATACTTGTATAATGTTGAACAACATATTTTCATCATTATATGTAAGTTTTCTGTTTAAGCAGATATACTCTTCATTAAAATTAATCATTGTGATAAAAAAAAAAAAGAGCAAGAAAAGGCAATTATTTAGGGTAATAAGGCCACATTTTACGCAAGAACTTCCTTCGGTAATTATATTTTTACACTTCTGTGTAAATAGGATAGCACGTGATGAATCAAAAAGTGTGGCACAGTGTTTTACAGTAATGTATTTTGTTCCTATAGGTCTAAATGTCCAGTCTTCCTGAATTTTAGACTGGTGATGACAGTGAACAAAACAATCCATAATCATTTTTTCCTCGTTTTTTTTTTAGACAGGTTACAATGTCAGGTGATGTCTCTGCATTCTGAACAACAGTTTTACCCCTACCTTGAAGCACGTACTATTAGAAAGGTAATTCTAGGCTTATCAAGGCTTTTTGAGTAATTCAATTTAAATTAGAAGATGAGTTTGAACAATGCAATAGCTATTGATTAAGATAAGTGACCCTAAAATAATTGCTTTTGTCTATAGTGAATAATCTCTTACAATCTTTGCTGATATGTTTACATAGCAGCAGCTACAGCTGAACAAAGTTGGGTCCACAGGGGTTAGATTAATCTGCTCTGTAACACCATAAAATCTCCTAAAATTAGCTCCAATACACATACAAAGGTCTCCAGTTCAATTAATAACTCAATCAAATATTTGAGTTTGGCTTGTTCACGAATACTGAATAAGTACTCAAGAGCAGACTCCCTGTAGTGCCATAGAAACATAAGAAGAAATTAGGACTTGTATCCTAAGTAGGAGCATTTCCCAACTATATTAATTTCAAAAGGAAACTACTGTCATTACCTACCACCTTTGTAGAGAATTGCAATAGAAAGGCTAAGATTAGTGTGAATGGGAATATCTGGGTTCTGAGGCACAGGAAGGAAAGACACAGCAGGAAAAGGTATCTGGCCTATGCTAATGGCACATAGATTACCAGGTCATCAAGACCACAGGCAAGTGTGTAGCTTCACATGATAACCTGACCTTGCATACAAAAACAGTGAGGAATGATGACTTTAAGAGCTTGGGAAGGACAGAGAGACTGCTGGCAGGTCCAGAAGAAGGGGAAAAAGGCATATCCAAAATCTGGAAAGAGTTGCTAGTATATGAAGAACCCAGGAGACGTGAGGAAGACTTGACATTCCATGCTCTTCATGCTACTGGAACAGATCCTGGACCTCTCACCTGGATGCAAACAGGGAGGATGCCTGACTGCTGGACACTCCTTAGACACACACCCATTCTAGTGTTTGCAAATGTGAGACAGTGTGAGTGAATTACATCTCTTTTGCTTTGGGTTTTATTTTAAGAAAAACAATTTTTCCCTTATATGGGTCTGGTACTGGTATCTGCTGAATTGCCAATACAATCACTATTTTCCTACCACTTTTCTAAAGATGAAGCTAAATTCAAGGTCTTCCTCCCTATTGTCAGGTAATTCAATGGTCTTCCAGAGTGTCTAAAAGATCACCTAGCTTTCCAGAGCAAAGACCTCATATGTAAGCTTTACTTCTCAGACGTAACAGAATCATAGAATCATAGAATGGTTTGGGTTGGAAGGGACCTTTAAAAGTCATCTAATCCAACACCAAAATGTACCAGCCTGCTATAAACGCAAAGATTCTTTTCTTGTGAGCGTAGTTTAGGACTGAAAATCAGCTCCCATAGAAAGAAGGACAATCCTTCCCATATCCCACAAATACTAATGCTCTACACATGGTTGACATTGTTTTATATGTCTAAATCACCACATTAGGACGGGTCAGGTGATAGTAAATTACAAATTATCAAGAAATATCAAGAGAAACCTCTCTACCATAAGAATAGGGAAAATCAGTGAGACATTATCATTCCAGATTGAAAGAAAATGCAGCTCTCTGTCATGTCATACATGGTGACCTTGTCAAAATGTCTCATTCCTACTGATAAAACAAAATACAGTGAGTGAATACAGAATGACATCCAGACAAACCAGACAGAAAAACTATTTGAACAACACAAAAGATTGGTAAAAAATGTACAAAACAATCAGAGGGACAGCAGAGCAAGACAGGTGAAAGAGGGTGACTGACTGCTTTCAAGTGAAAAAAGTCTTCTTTTAACCAATCAAACCATTCCAACAGCGCATACAGTGAAAACAGGCAATTCAAAACAAAACAGACTTATGACAGAAGTATGGCTATTTACTTGAGGATAATACAATTTGAGGAATGAACTTAGTGTGATAGATGCCTTACATGTGTCTGTCAGGCATTCAGATTCTTCTTCCATGGAGGAACAGAAATCTACAGACTGGAAGAAAAAGTTACATACGCTTCCATCATTTAATTTTAGACCTTGCTTAGTCCAATCTATTTCAGACTTCCTAAATGTTCCAAACTGGTCCACAATTGTTTGGCTCCCATCATCATGGTCTCAAATGATCCCCAGTGATTTACTCAGAAAAAGCTTAGTAGTAATTTTTGTAGCAACTGATTTTGTTTCTGTGTTCAGTGGGTGGTTTAAAACTCTGAATATAATTGTGACTACTAAACACTGTTTCATGACTCTATGAGTGTGCTTTACCAATTTTAAACCTAATTCTAAGTCATCATAATTCATATCATGCTTAAGGTGAGTGTTGTTGATTCAACTCACATATCACTTATGCATTGCTAGTTCATTAAATAACCTCAGCAAATAGCTACAGGATTCTTCTGGGTCTTAGAAATTTGCATGAAATAACTAGATAGAAAAAAAATGCCGTTAATGCATTGAACTGCAAAAAGAGAAAATGGAAATTAAAAATAAAACACTTTCTCAAATTGACTTTACTTAAATATTTAGCTACCCAGTGCTGATAAATCAGGTTATGCAGCACTATATTTTCACTCTTTCTCTGTGACTCACATTCTGTATCTCTGCCCCGTTTTAAAATTTAAAGGCTTTCCAACCTAATCACTCTGGTCAGCCTAAAGGTCAGAGATAAGCCTTCAATACTGGATGTCTTGTGCTACCTATCTGAGCAGCAGCAATTAAATTAGAATCACTTTACTCTCTTGTGGGATATGTGAAATCTCTTAAGTCTGAATTAATATTCTTGCTCCTCCTTTCCTCCCTCATAGCAGCAGAAAACATAAGGATTTTTCAAGAAGTGTTCTTCAAAAAGCAGCACAGACTTCAGGCAAGGTTTTCACAGAATTACTCTGTGTAAAACAGCAACTTCTGTCAGATGTTTGAGAAGTCACAATAGAAAATGGGTGATCATTTGTCTGTTTTATTACATGTTAGCTTGCTCCTACAGTTATATTAACTTAATCTCTGAAAAGAAAGCTTAATATTTCTTCTTTGAAAGTTATTTATATTCTCCATATCTTTGTAGTTGTCCAGTCCTTTATAAAACACGTATACTGCTGATTATGCTCTGTTCTTTCTGATTTCAACCTCAGATTGTGTTCTGAGTCTGTAACATATGACTGTTCATATGTACTAACAACCCATTTTGAATCTTATTTTAGACAACCTTCTATTAGACTGACTGCACTAAGATTAATCTGAAATCAAGGAGGAAAGATGTGATTCAGAGTCAACAGCCATGGAGAAGAAAAACTGGATTAAAAAAAATGTGAGGTATATTGAAGAGATATGGAAAGCTCACAGAAGGATATAACCTTTGAGACTTATGCAAATGAAACCTTAGTGCTCAATCTCCATTTATTATGGATTCTTTCAATCATTTGATCCCATACATTCATTAAAACATCCAAATCTTAAAGTATGTGAAATGATGCTAATCTACTAAACACAAATTGCTTGTTTCTAAAATAGGAAAAAGCAAATCATCTCAGGTGTGGTTTTAGGACAGGACCCGAAGATCTTTGATCCTCACTCTTAGATCAAGCAGAAGAGTGAGTGTTTATTCCCAATGAAATTCCCTCTTTTGTATTCAGGATAAATTAGCCGAAACATCTAAAATGGTCTAAAGTATTGGCAAAAACCATGGAAAACTGTAAGAAATAAAAAAGCTAATTATCAAGAAAGATGAATGGTTTTAGCTGAACAGATAAGCTGGAAATACTGGAAATTTAAGAAGTTTGAAGAAAATGAAGAGAATGTTAAGTGAAGTGAATGTTAGAAACATGATGAAACATAGAGAAAGAACCCAAAGAAGCAAGCAATATGAGGCATAGACAAGTATGGGTGAGGAACCTAATCTTGTACATATTATGCAAAAAAAAAAAAAAAAAAAAAAGGTAAGGGCTAAAAAGCAGCAATCAGTTCTGTAAAAGTCAATACAGCTTTAATAGTGATTTTACAGAGGCCTCTTGGGGTAAAAAAGCAAGAAAAAATCGAGTACAATTTTGATCTCTATACCCAGTGAATTCTATTAGAGAGTAGAGAGGTGATGATTTCTCATCATCAACTTCAGGTCAGATATACCTACAATTCTATGTATACGAATACGGAAAGACAGACATTACACAGGTGACAAGAGTTTTGAAAAGCTACCCTTGTACAGATTGATAATGATGAACATGGGGATTAAGATTAGAGCGCGATGAAAATAAATTGAGGGTTAATATACTCACTTTTGGTTCACTTGAACCTATCAATAAATTTAGGATAATTCTTTCTAAACAAAAAGACGAGGTGGCGATGCACTCTCAGTTTCAGTAGTAACACCCATCTAAAACATCTCTACTAGAAAAAACTAGAGATGATCAAGTGTAAGCTTCAAAGTGCAGTATTGGATAGAATCACAAATATATTCAAACAAAATGGTCTAAGTTGCATCCAGTGGGACAAATGCAAATTGACGAAGAAATCAAAAAGAAAAAGAAGAAATCCCTAAACCCTAAAAATCAATGACAAGGACTGATTTTTGTCAGACAAAAGATGAGAAGGCAAAAAGGAATTATTGGCATAATAAGTTATGCTCCATTAGCTGCATGTCTATGTGAAATAACCCTTTGTGTTTGCTTCTAAAAATGTCAACCTGGATGCCATTTTCTAGGAATTCAGTCTGACGTTAAAAGACATGTCATAACTTTGAGGATCCAGGTTCCAGTGTCCCAGGAATCTGTTTATATAGCTCATAATGTAATTACAGCTACCTTAAGACAGATGAGGCAGAAGGCAGCAATATACTGAAAACTAATTGAAAAATGCAGTTGTCCAGAAGCACTTGTGGGGAAGAGGTCTCTGAAAAGCTGCTCAAAGCCTCAGAGTTTGAAGTGAAATTTTTGATGTTGTCACTCTCAATCTATTGAAGAGCTGACAGACAATCAAACCCGTCTGGCTGCCTGGCAGCTCATTTTGCTGGCAGGTGGCAAACAATTAGACACACCAATTTGTGCCTCCTGATGACATTAAAGCATGAAACTAAGTTGTATGCAGGGCCTAGTGATTTGTGTGAAAGCATTTCAAAAATAATACTCTTTGCCGTGGCAACTCATTTCAGACTGCCACCTCCCATTATGGTTTTGAGCGGTGAAGACGACAGACTTGAGTTACGTGTGGTGCAAGGCCGCTTCTGTTCAATCCGTCATCAGCGCCCCCCGAGACCTCAATCCCCTCCTTTCATCAATATCACTTCATCATTTACATTCGACAGCGCTTGAACTGCTGCACACATTAACTACACACAAGTCCCATTCGAGAGAACATGTCGGACGCTTTCTCTGCTTTTATATTTCATTTATGGTTGCGCAAATTCTACGGACAAACACACTGTTCCTGTTATGCAATGACTTTCATGGACATATTAGCAATGTACAATTAAAAGAACATGCAGAGCAAAACACACCATATTAAATGATAAAAGAGGATTCTCAATTTCAATTCTATTTGCAGGAGTTTGCGTTGTGTGGAGTTTACCTGCATGTAAGATCAGTGATTGTGGTTAAAGAAATATCTCTAAAACAACAAAGATAATGTTATTTTTCTACTAATTACTTATTAACTCAGCTCTTCTTTTACAAGGCACTCAGATATGAAATGCAAAAAAAATAATAAAAATACTAAGAATATCTTTAGATTAAGGTGAAAAATGCATTTCTCTAACCTAGATTTGCTTATAAATATGGAATCACCATGTTTATTTTATAAAACCTGAAACAAATAGAACCTGACAAAACAATACACTCCACTGCTCATGATTCTCCCTAGGGACAATAAAGATGACCAATGGCCACATTGCTCACTGAAGTACCAAAAGTTGCATGAACTACAGCAACAGAAGATCCTACAGAAATACAGTCGCCAAGCATAGTGTTAGCTTTTTAAAAATATGCAGTTTATCTTATTTAATTGTTATTTTATATCAGGAAACACAATTACATTTACATGAGCAAGTATAGAAAAACAATCGTGGTGTAATTTCTCTCAGTTTTTCAGTGGTAATTGGGATACTATAGTCAACACAAAATGTTCAAAAATTGCCACAAGGCAAAATTCATGTTGCTTTCTCAATTAATACTTTAATTAATTCTAATATTATATCAAGGTTCTGGGTTATTTATAAAAAAAAGGGTTTTTTCCCCCATAACCTTTGCTTCATCCCTCATGAAAAGTTATAGTATTAGGATATGAATTTGCTTCATCTTTGTAATTTGGAAAAGTGGCACCATCACCACCCATATTTGCCTCCAAAGACTGCCACAGTGGTAAAGTACTTTGACAATCTGAACAAACTGCATGGAGGAGGATTTACTTGAACAGTGGGCATCATTCAGTAATGCCACCGTGAGGTGCAACCAGGCAGTTGAGGCTCTGTGGGCTAAGAACAGCAGTATTTTTCTCAAGACTCCCCCAGTTCAATAACATTTGTTTAGCTGGAGAAAAGAATGCAACACTTCCTAATCTGCTGGACCTGCCTGAACCTGCCAATTTTTTCCTTCATAGTTGTTGGTTATATTAAAACCCATGACCTACCTCCTTCACCAAAATCAGATAGTAGGATCATATATTTAAAGAAAAAACAACTCCACCAAGCATGAGAAAAATGTGACTTCTTTTGCCTAAACTTCAACCATTACCATTTCTTTTTTTCCTGAAGAAGTAAACAATTCCAAGAGCTGACATTGTACAACATGTGCTACCAACATAGAAACAGCTGTATACTTTGTACAGGTAATCATGAAATCACAATTAGGTCAGCAGGTACCAGGATGGAGGAAAAAACAAAACACTAAATTCTAGCTCCTAAGTGAACTGATTAAGTATGAAATGCCTATCAAAATCCATAAGCTCTAGACACAAAGCACCTCTTAAAAGGCTTCATAATTCTATGTTAGCAACTACTACTCATGATGTTCAAAATGTACAGGCAGTCACGTTGCAAGAAAAATCAAATAGGGGTGCTCACATTAGAAACAGGTTATGGACAACCTACTGCACTTTTTAATGCTTTCTTATAGAGCTATAATTTAGAAATGCACAATAAAACTTATATCTTCAATCACCTTGATGTCAAGCTCCCTCTAACAATGACAAAGACATCTTACATGCTGATATGCTCAGTTTTAATGTAGGTGTCTAGCATTTTGTGAATCCACAACTGCCCTCTGAATGAAATGTTTTTCTTATCGACCAAGGTAGAAGTTTAGTTGAATAGGTTCAACTAAAGTTACCTTTTTGGTGATTATAGTTAAGGTGTTACTCCTACATGCAGCATGAATTTTTGTACTGCTTAATGCACACGAATGCATTCTGGAAAATGATGATTCCTTATAGAAGGTAAAGAAAAATTCCTAGCTGTATATGAAAACAAATATTTTTCACTTCAAATTGATATCAGTCTAAAATCAAAACACGCAGATTGATGAACAAAAAAAAAATAATAAATAATTAAACAGCTGCTAAATGAGCTTTCTCTAGAATGATTTTAAGACCGAAACTATTATTAGACGGGATATATTCACTGCTTCTTTTTCCTTTTCTTCCTGTCTTGATCCAATAATCTTTTTTGCAACAGACACTGATTGTTTATTGAATTATTTCAGAAAAGCAGCATCTATACACACACACACACATATATATATACATATTCACAGATAAAAAGGCATCAGCTTTTCTATGGAATTCGTAATGGAAAAGCTCTTCTTCACTTTTATTCTAAAACTCTCATGTATCTTCTTGCACTTTACTGTTTATATTATGCTGAAAACATTGCATTATGTTCTTCTTCAGACTTAAATGAAGACATTTATGACATTTTTGTGGGCTTTCCATAAATGCAGACAGATTTTTATCATAAATCACAATATAACTGTTTTCTTGCTTAATTTTTTATTTCCTCCAGAGTCTTAATTCTTTACCTGTCCAATGAACTAATATATTTAAAACTTCCCTTAAATTTTCAAGACATGTTTTATCATGTCTTTAAGTTTCGATTCCACTTTTCCCTTTTAAAAAACATTTTTATGAAGAAACTGCGGGGTTCTTGTCATACTGGAAAATACAACCACATCAACACTCATAAAGAGTTACATCTGAACTCACAAAGGATGAGGTCAATTGCACAACTTGTCACAATTTCTATATTCAGGATAACGGAGAGGGACTGGACATTTAAAGAAAAATACACTCATTAGAAGCCAGGAAGCTACAGCCTAAAAAGCAAAAGAAAGAAAGGATTCTTGGTGGAAATGTTCAGCAGTTTAGTTTTAAGCACTAACTTCTGGGCATATTTGCTGTTTAAAGACCTAAAAGGAAACTGTTTTCTGCCACGACCATGCAAACAATTTGCCATGGTCAAAGCATTTCAGTACCAGAAAACAGTGCAATGATGGATCCAATTAAGATTTAGGCCTTTGAAAGAATATTCAACTGAATTTCTGCACAGTCTGTTCTATATCAGCAGATATTATCCCTTCTCCTCCTCTCTAAAATGCTGTTTTAAAGAAAAAAAAATTTATTACAAAAATATTTCTTTGCAACAGGCTTGTTTTCCAAATACTTCACAGAGTTTTATTCACGGCTAACAGAGAAAAACAAGGTTAATTACTTTTGTCTATAATATATGGTCTGTTTTTGGAAAAGGAGGAGTACTGCAGCTGGTTTTAACATACTCTAATACAAACCAAGAGAAGAAAAACCTTTTTTAAAAAAAATAAAAATCTTCAAACTTATGAATTCCATCAATATCAAATAATTAATCCAACCATATACCTGTCAAAGGAGTGAAACTGCATGGGAAGAATAGCCTGAGCTTCTCTCTTCAATGCAGGATCTGGGTAAGGGATCGGATCCGGGCCACATTCGGCAATTTCAACGGGGGCTGCCACAAGACTTTTCAGTATTTCTTTGACATTGATGCCTTTACTTTGGCTGATACTCGATATCGAAGATGCAGGTTTCAGAATTTCACTAGGGCTTTCTGTTAAGCTCTCCTGAGATTTCTTCACTTCTGAAGACAAAGTAGACAACAGCTCACTCATAGCATCAGGGCCTGTGCTGGTCTCCAAGTCTGTCCCATTCAAAATATTGGGCATCTGTTCATCTCCAATTCCAGAATCTGTATGAGGAATAGAGCTTTCCAGCTGAATATCTTCAACCGGTGTCGGTGTTTCTTTGTCTTTAATATTTTCTGGAAATACAGTTGGTGTATCTGCAGCGAAATAGAGATTATGAACAATATTTATGATTTACTCTGATTTTTTCCCCCTAAAAATACAATCATAAGGTTTTACGAGACAGAAATGTGTTAGAAGGCCCACAAATCATAGTAGTTTAAACCGTAAAAATCCATTCTACATACAAAACATTTTACTTTCAACAGCTGTTTGGCATATATACAGGCTTGGAAGAGGGAGCCCAAAATCACATTATGCAAACTCAGTGACATTTAGAAATTACAGCCCACTACTCACACAGTAATTAAACAGCAAAATACTGCCAGCAAAAACAACATTAAAAATTATAACCTAATAACTGCATAACTGTATGACCTGTAAGACTACTAGAAGAGAAAACTGCAATCACTTATGCTTTCAGATTACTGTAAAATTTAGTCTTTGTATTGCTGTCAGCAAATATTGAGCTTGCAGTCAAAAGAATTTTGGACCTTTTGTTTGTTTTGTGTTTTAAAGTGTGTGTTATACACATTTTTACACACATAATTACATTGACTATAGATTCATTTATACGTTAATGAACAAATAAGTGTTATTATTGATTTTTTGATAGATAACTCCCCTTTTCCCACAAAAGGTAAAACTCTAATTCAGGAAATATACAAAAACAAAATAAATGCAGTTTTACAGACACAGGCCAGTGAAATCTGTTGAGTTTGGAACATTTCCAGACTGAAATGAACTCTACAACATCTTGTAGCCGAGAAGAGTGTACTCTATTAATTACTTCAGTGAAACAGACACGACAACGTCATTAAATAAGAATAATTTGCTATATTTAGACAAAAGTTAGCTACAGTTGTAACTTCCATATTCATCTTTTTGCTTACTTGTTTTAGTGCAAAACAATCTGGCTATTTTTAATGACAAAATGCTTGCATTCAAAATTATCTTTTTAGTTTATTTTCAAACTATGTTATTTTCACTGGATTACTTGCCTTGATTATAAAATTTAGCTGGCTTATATATGAAATAAGAACACTTTTTTAATGATCTGATATAGTGGTGTAGCTATTATGGGAAATATTTTATAATATACTTGGATGAAGCTCTGACTGATACAAACAAAATGTTCTTCAGCAATGTAACTTTAATAACAACCTCATAACTTGTTACCAATTGTTTGCTACAGGTGTAAAATATTTATTTAGTATATGGGCCTACGTTTGGATGCATACATGTGCACATAAAAAACATCTATATGAAATTATGTCTTTGAACTAATGGTCATATAGACATCTACATGTGTACAAGTATTAAGAAACAGATACAAATAGAACAGAAGAGGCTTTTAAAAAGACAAAGCAGAATCACCCATCATAAGGAGTATTGTTTTCTTCTTTTAACAGCCATAAACACTGAAGCCATTTCCTCCTCCTTTTTCTCCAGAGTCCCTTAAGCACATCTTATCAAATAGATACGAGCTCTTCTTTGTGAAGCAGGAAGTAGAAACTAGATTTATGAGCTGCATCAAATGCATTTAGCATCTGCCAGGTCAGGAAGTAAAAAGATCCATATCTACTTAGTACTGCCTATATTTGGCACAGAAGAACATCTGATCCACAGAATGATCCTAATGAATTTTCTGCTTGTCTATTTAAACTTCATCCATACAAAGACAACACTTCTCAACTGAAGGGAAGATTAGGACTGGACTGCCAGTCAAGTGGGTTGTTGCCCATGAAATGCATGGTAAATAAAATGGCATAAGGCTCCATTATTATGTAAATGAAAAGAGGGCACTGAAAAAAAAAGACTATGGCCAACTACATGGTGAAGTTAGGTTATACCTAACCTCAATTTTCATTAAGGTCAACAATGCTGAACAGGAAACTAAAATCAAGATATATAATAAAAATACAATTGTGGAGAGTAAAATACCTTAATGAAACCAGAAGACAGATATTAACACGGCAATGGACTGACTCCAAGTAATTTTTTAAAGAAACAGTCCCTTATGTTACTGGTGTAGTAGCAGGCACTTTTGCCAACAGGTAAGTGGAGACAGCAACATGGGATCTATCTTGTTTAAAATTTTAATAAAGATTTCAGGTTAAAACATTCAGCTGAAATTTGCTGATGAGAAACTTACAAGGTACAACCAATGACCACAGAAGGATGATTATAAGAAGGCATTATGGCAGAACTGCAATTACATTTAATAGTGAAAAGCTAGAGTAGGTAGTGAAGAACATAGAGATTCCCATTATAACTGGAATTCATCTTGGATACATCACTTGGGTAACTATTCAGTTATCAATATAACACTGCCATGGAAAAGGCAAATGTGGCTCCAGAGTTTTCGGAATAATTAGTTCCTGAAACATTTAAGTATTAACAGCATTAGAGAAGGCTTTGGTAGGATTCACTATGGAATACTCTGTATGCTGTTATACTTGAGAAAGATGGAAGTGCCAGTGTGGAGATACACAGCCATCTACTATTGCAGAAAAAGAGTTCAGCTGACATGGTCTGGCCAAACTAATACTGATGAAAACTTGAAAAAACAGGAATTTAAGCTAAACAGAAGATTTGGAAGGAAAAGAATTGAACGCAAACTCACCAGGAACAAATTTAAGTTTCTGAAGTGACAGTCATCAATATATAATTAAGATTATGGAATTGCTTTCCAGTCATAGTAACAAGTTCAAAAACTCGAATTAATTTTGAGATGCTAAAAATAGGACTGTATTTAATTACTTAGCAGGTGCCTTGCAATCCTTTGTTCCCAAATATGAATAAAATGCCTAGACGTCTGCATCATTTGAAGCTAAAAATAGAAGTAAAATTAAATTTGTGGATATAGAGTTTAAATATAATATACTCTAAAATACATTATACTAATTAAAATGATCTAGGCAAAAAAATTCAAAGGGAGTTGAATTCTATATTCAAGCAAGCGTAGAGATACTTGATTTCCACAGAAATCAGATTTGTATCTTTGCTTACTGTGTCTCCAAAACCTAATACGAATATGTTGCGCTAAGCCAATTAAGGTTAGTCTGATTTATCACCACAAATAACAATCTCTAAAAAGTACCTAAGTCCAATGCATTAATTCTCATTTTTAAAACATCAAGCAAGCTAAGTGAATAAGAGTTTAAAATGCCTGATTTACCTTTTGTGAATCAAAGGAAAATAAACTCAGAACAGATAAAACTTCGTAATAACTGGCTTTCAAATAAGAATATAGCGAATTAGGGTATGTGAAATAAATATGGCTGAAAAGATGTATTACAAGATCTTCTTCATCAGCATTATTATTCCTAGTATTATTTTAGGCAAGTGTTAAACTTCCTAGCATAGGTCACGAAAGCCAAGCAATTTTAGTTACAACACTGCATATCCCTAAGTTCTGTTCTGTATTCTTTTATACCTTGTCCCAGCACTTTTGTTGCCTTCAGAATTCAGGAATGAATTGCATCAAAAAATGATTTAGAAAATTCTTAAGCCAGAAGTGTGTATGCTTTTATAAAAATCCTAAATATTTAAGGCAACTTATCAAAATTATAAACATGAACAGAAGCAAAGACACAACTGATTGCATCTGTCTATGTTACAACACTGTGACAGTAAGCCACTAAATTTTCAGCAAACCTCATCAGTTTTCTACAGCACAAGGCCATGTCAGTAGACAAAGCAGAAACATTACTAGATCTGGTGATCTTAACCTTGTCAGAAACAGGCAGTTGGAAGCCAGATGCCTCCTTCTTACTGTTTTTCATTGTAACTAATGAGTTCATCTACTACATTATGGGAAAAATATGGGTTTAAGTTAACTAAATGACATATTGCATATCTGGTGACCTCATCTGTCACACTGCTTCCCTAAAATATCTTGTTTGCTTGTGATTTATGAAGTGTATTGTAATTGTTTTAACCTACTGAGTTACCTAAATAGCTCTTGCACTGCTTCCATATGCCGAAAAAATACAACCTGCACTCCCCCTGTTTATTAACTTAATAATGAGACATTTTATATGCCAGGCAAATATACACAATTTTGCCATTATAAAAAATGACAGTATAAAATAGTCTGCTTTTAATATTTATTTACTTTTAAAAAATGGAAAAATTGTGTGTATATTCCTGTAATCTTTTTATCTTTTTCATCTCATTAAACCTCCCTACAAAGTAAAAATGAGCTGAAATTTTTCAAAAGTAAAACGTATGAAAATTATTATTTTTTTTAAGTGCTTACAGTTTGGCTGAAAAATTATTGGGAAGTCATAATATCCCAAACCATTGTCAAATTTCTGCTGCAAACAATATAGAACCATTTGGCAATGGAAGGTTTGGGGTAATCTTGATATAGGAGTTGCTGCCCCCTTTCAGTCTGCATGTGCACTGGAGAGTTTATGAATTGCTTTCTGTACAGCTATCTTAAGGCATGGGTGATAACCTTAATAGCTGCCTTTTATATACCCCTTTGTAGTTTTCTACGAACTTTCAGAAACAGTACACTACAAGCTGGAAATGCTTTCATTCCAGCTAGGCAGTGATATTACAGCTTCCTCCATAGGTGGAAAAGTAAACTAATTAACTCCTAAATTCTAAGCTATAAAAAGAGAGTGGAAAAATTCTTCCTAATAATACCAGTCTAATAATTTTCATGTATAAGAAGCAGCACAATTAAGGTCACATGAGAAACTAAATATGGGGAAAGACTCAAAGAGTAATAAGGGTCTGATTTAAAAATACATTGAGAGGAGTAAGCAACAGTGGAGATGCAACAGAAATGTCCTCAGAGGATGAGGCACAACAGTAAAAAAAGTCACCCTAAAAGAAGCATTAAGAGTCCAAGATGCTCTGTATCTACTCATGACTTTCTTTTCTGTTGGCATTCCCATTTCATTATGATAGCTATAAAGGATCCAGAGTAAAAATTCCCTTTCTAGTGATCCTGGTCATGGCCCAAGCACATAACATCTACGCATTTTGGCAATCTGGCTGGTATTATTAATGCAACTATGCATTAATAGGCAAATTTGTTCATGTCCCACTAACAGATTTCACGGGATTCTGTTATTTCTAAGGCAAGGCTTCCTGAACAACACTGAATTTTATTTTGCAGAACTAATTTGTTTTTCTAAAAAGACTTTTTAGTAAGTGTCCTAGTTTAGTTAGTTATTTAAAAGTGAGAAAAAAGAGCTTGGCTTAGGGTTACAATTTGTCATTCTTGCACTACAAAAATGTTTGATAAATGCAGCCTGCATTTAACCTGCATCTGTTATTAGGCCAGAGTATTTAGTCAGGTTTCTGAAATTCCTGCCAGACTAAACACTGGCCCTTCCTTTGCAAAAGGACAGCAATGCAACAGCGCAGATTCAGCTGTCTAACAGCGTGCCAGCAATTGTGCACACGAAGAGGTGGAGGCAGCACACGTGCCATGGCAGGCTCTGGCTGGGCAGAGGAAAAGCCTCCAGCAGGGATACCCGAGGGCTCTGACATACATGGCTGAGGGCAGAAGCAACATCGCTGAAAACAAGGGGGTTGGGGAAGGTCAGTTCTGAAAGACTGTGGTGTGGGCTGGCAGTTGGAAGGGCACAGATCTTGAGACAGGCAATTTAATGCATTCGGTTGGGAACTTCCTTTTATCCAGAGTGGATTTGTGCAGAGAGAGGATGTAGGTCTGAGCTAGGAAACATATCACAGGTTAACACGCCTAAGTAGACAACTTCTCTTTCTCTCACTGGAAATTGCTTCTACGTGCTCAAACTCCTCAAAAATCTTCCTGTTTTTTTCTTTCCCTGCAGTCCCTCAGGCAGGCACACAGGGCACCTCTTTCTACCTTGACCATGGAAAGGGTAGTGAAAGAGCCACTTATGACAGACATAACTCTTGACCTGTTTAGGTGATGTCTTTATTCAATGTCTTAATTCTCCTTTACTAATCAAACCTCTTTCACTCAGTGTTAGATGGATAAGACATCAGTCTGATTGATTACCTGGTGGCCAAACAAAATGCCAGCAGCTTTAAACCAAAGCAGTACTAAAGCATTAATTAAAAAAGACTGAAGATAAAATAAAAATAAGAAAATGAGAAGTTGTATTAAAGAAATCTCAGCTTCCGAATATAAAATCAGGTGTTTAAATTTTGAAAAAGAAAAAAAAAAAAGAAATTAGGTACAATATGCTAATATGTTTTTTTTTTTCCCCTAGGTGAATTCTCCTGGGTTTCAGTTCCTATTTTTTTTCATTTATTTTTAATTGTGTAAACTCAAATCCATACCATTAAAAAGTAGGTTACAGGTTTCTATTATAATATCTATATTTCTGATATATGCTGAGAAAGATGATCTTTTTGTAATTAGACATTTCTTGCAAAAGAAATTAAAAAAAAAAAAATTGGTCACCTAGGCTACAGCACCCAGTAACAGTGAAGCAGAGTATGCTCCATACGAAACTTACACTAAAACATTGTTTTAAGCCCTGCTTTGAAAGCTCAAAAACTTTTAAAACATCTGTAATTCATACAAACAAATTAAAATATTGATGTTACATACAAAAAATCCCTATTATGACTGCTTCATGCATACATAATTACTGATCAATTAATAATAAAATATATGTGCAAACATCTCCTGTGATGCCTTAAGTAGCTGGTGAAGGACAATAAATAATACATTAAGAGGTATTCATTACTCTCTCATGATCTTCTAAGGGACATCATCTCAGATGTGGCTTGCATAAGCAGCATATATTTCATCAGAAGATCAGTATGATTATTTTGAGCATCAGGCAGAAATTCAGTAGAACTGGAATTTTATGACTATCATGATTATCACCCACATTCCTTATAAAATTCCCCTTTCTTGAAAACATATGTACAATTAGATTTTGCAGAAGATGGAGCCATGAATTTTGTTATGACTTTCTGGAGGTAAAGAATATTTTGACAGGCAATGGAAATTAGTCCTTTTGTCCATTTTGCATAGTTAGACTGCTACCACTATGCAAAATAGATTAAAAACAATCTGGAAATCTCTACACTACTACATTAGGAATACAAACAACAGTGTAGCAATGTAATTCCCAGAATACTGTATACCTAGGAGATCTGAAAAACTCAATGCTTTACTTGTCTTCAAAGAAAAAGCTGTTGCTGTAACCTTTTAATATAGTTTGTTCTGTCAAGGAAAAAAAAATCAATAGCTTCCAGTCCATCTTCAGCACATACCTTTAAGAAATCTATTCCTTTACAGTGCTTTGGGAAAAATACAGACAGTGGTAGCAAGGGAGTGGAAAAGTCAATCCATTTCTTATATAAGTTTGTGATAGCCTACATACTGATTTTCTTCACACAGTATATTATAAGGTGACTTGCACTGTTGTAATGCTTTCATTTCTGAAACACTCTTGATTAATGCTAACTGGAAATATCAATTTTCAACTAAAAATACCTATCCATTATTTGGTGAACATTAACTGTGTTCTCAGTAACTAACAGGCTGCCAGATGAAGTGTAACAAAAAATATATTCACACTTTCCCATTGCTGTAGATGTGGAAGCACTGTTGAAAGAAACAGTCCAATAAGCCGTCAAGGTAAGCAAGGATAGCTTCAATAACAACCAGAACTGAGAAAACTCATCTTGGGTGATCCTGACCACCATGGCTAAATCTACTTCACATTTGTAGCTATAATTTGAAGGGACTACCTTATAAGGCTATTTAGCTGCTCTTAACAGAAGATATGATCCTCTATTTCTCTTATTCCAATTAAAAGATAGTTCTCTCTCAAAATACATACTGATTACCCTCTGCTGGTAAGAGAAAGGGCTACTCTGTTTTTCAGTCTCTACTTCCACACCTTCCAAACATAACAGAGATATTTTCATACCAATTTGAGAAAAATATCACTATCTAACCAGAGGAAAAAGCAAAGAACAAAACAGTAATTTTTAAGCTATTCCAACTGCTCTCATTTCAGAAATAAAATTTTCAGTACTTAGTTGACAAGGGTAGTTCTTGCTGACCACTAAATTGTCACTAATACTGTCTTGACTGACATGCTTTTATCTTAAGAGGGCTATGGGAACTGGCAAGTTCCACTGCTCAGATGCACTTTCTGAATGTGCAATTAAGTCAGAAGCCTTATCAGTTTTGATAACCATCCTACAAAGACCTGAAGCTCCTCTGATGTTAAGATTAATTTCATGTATTTGCTTGTAAAATAAAAGAGAAGAAGCTTGACTGCCTTTCACAGGTAAGAGCTTTGCTTACTGGGACTATCTTCACCCTTCTGTATATATATATAAATATATATATATATATACACATACCCAAATCAGTATTTAGAGATACTTTATAATGGAGAAAGGTGCAGGTTAGTTGCACTGCACACTGTTAGATGGGTAGGGAAGATACAAGGGGCTATTAGAGTGACAATGATACGCATTGCTCAGATTTAACAATATCAGGTACAAAGATAACATGCCTGCCAATCATGAGGTTGAAGACATTATGTAATTGTTTAGATGGATATATAGTTCCAACTTTCAAACATATACATGTAGTAGTCATAAAGAAGAGCATATATATATATATATACACACGTAATAAACTATGCTATGGATGGTGATATTACTAAGGCACATGATGTGATTATCTTGGATTTAGGGTCTGACATCAAAGTTTCAATCCAGCTTTTGTCATAAGGTGATTTCTGTGTCTGGAGTTCATTTAAGCCTCGTCTCAGGAGTCAGGATAGATATGACCAAGACAGAGGACTACAATGACATCTATAGAGAATGGAAAAAGATAAGCATTTCTAGTGACCAACTTACCTCTCTTTTAAGTAGATCTTTAAGTAGGTCAGATGAATTGTACCCCAAACATGCTCTGACTTCTCTTGTATATTTTAAAGGCGATTAGAGTTACTAGCTCACATATTAATTCATTACTAATATTTTCCAGAAAATCCAACTCACCTATGACTGATGATTTTGAAATAAAACCCTGAAATTCCAGTATAGAGCTTATGGTCAATAATTTTTAATGCTATTCCCATCTTTACTACACCGCCATATTTTATTTACTTAATTAATTCTTAATGTAATTAATTCTTTGGTACTATGAACAGAAAGAAGCAAGTCTGGCAACATTACTTTTGTAGGACTGCATTTCGCAGACAATCTTCAGATGCAAGAGAAGAGATTTGATCTGCTATTTTCCTTGAGACGATGACAATGAATTATTTCAAAGAGTAATACTGTATACGACCTAAATTTAAGAGAGAGAGCTTTCTTTTAATTTTCCAAGTTCTGCATTGTCTGACTAAGCACTGACTGTTTTAGAAATACTGCAGACCCTTTAAAGTTATCAGAAGGAAGGAGGAGAAACCCAGGCACTTTCAACAAACATGATAAGGAGTAAATCTACTGGCTGAGATACAGTTTTTCTCCTCCCCATGAATCAGCTTAGAAAGAAACATAAATACAGAAATATAGAATGTTATAAAGAAATAAACATTTTTATTGTTAAATGGTAGTCATGAACACTACTGGTTTTTTTCCTTCCTGGAAAGCACCTTCAAGCACCATAGGATAACATCTAGCTTGTGAACAATATTTGAATAACAGTAAAAGAAGCATTGTTTTACCACCAGAAACATTTGTAACTAAAACTAGAATATATTTCCCTGCAAAACATATTTTAAAGTCTTTTATTTCAATACTGTGTTTTATCTATATGTAATAATATCAATAGACTAAGCAAAGTTCAACATTTTATATTATGAGAACCAAAGAATTTCATATCAAGTATAATGATGTATAAGAGATTTTAACTAAAGATATTGCCCTACAAAAATTTTAAAAAAAGGCACATCACCAAGAACAAAATCAGTATCTTATTCAAATACTGCTAATATACATACTGCTATTTTGCCCTTCCCCTGACAAGTTTCTAATTAGATTCCATCTACTAAAAAGAGATAAATGAATGTAAGGACCAAATCCCTCACCTTTAATTTATAGAGATCTTTTCTCGTACAGTTCTAACAATTATGATACAATTTCCTGGATTGACAAATTATGAGTTCTTTATATCCATTTAGTGTCACAGAATGAATACAATATAAAGACTTCACGTCCAGGTAACAACTGATTTTCTATCAATTTTTTTTAATAAATAGGACTTGGCTTTAAAAATGTGTATTTAATTTTAAATGAAACCACTCTGTATTAAGTTAAAATAAGTTAAAATTTGAAATAATTTTTAAATATTACATGTTTGCTGCCAACATCTGAAAGCAAGTCAGATCACTAAAAAGAAACCAATTGGCTTAGCCACTGGAACAAAAGATTATTGAAATGTCAAAGTGTTTTGATTTTTAGCTTTTCCTGACGGAGTTGGCAATTCTTTTTTTCATTTAATTTCTTGCTCATGTTCAAAACTGAGGAACTGGGTTCAGAATATAAAAAGTAGAAGTATTTTTCCTCTCTAATGGGTGACACTCTTAGATGTAAGAGGTAGAGACTCCAGAGAATTAAAACCTGGAAGGATGTGATGATATCAACAAATAAAATAAATAACCAGACATAACATTTTCTTTATCGAATAATGTATTTCTAAAGCCAAACACCTTTTTTTTTTTGTATCCTGCTCACAGTTTTACTATAGCACTATTGAACTATTTTGAAAATAAAAATATTTTACTTGAACTCAAGGCAAACCAAGTACTACAGATGATATTATAGAAGACATAATCCTTAAGAAATACTTTATATTAAATATTTTGGTGAGTTTGTATGACTGCTGCTATTTCTTCTTAATCTTTTTTTCTGCTTTTGATGCATCTATTTTATTCAGGTATTATTTGTGCAGAAAAAGAAAAACTATTTGGTTTTCCTCTGCCTTTGCATATTCAATGTCAACTTTTTACAAATAGAAATATCATGTCACTTATGTTGCATAATGTATTTTTATTGGATTAAACATTAAAAAATTAAAATGTCTTTAAATAATAAATTATTATTATCATTATTATTAATAAAGATAATAATAATAATATCCTATGCCTGATACACAGAAACATGCTCTAAATGCAAAAAAATCAACCCAAAACCAACCAACCAACAAATAAACAAACCCGAATCCCTTCCCAAAAACTCAAATAAAAACCCACAAAGAAAAAAAAAAAAAAATGAGAGAAATCAATACTGAATGAAGTTTCAGGGATTTATTGTTTAGTACCAAATAGTACTGTCTGAGTTAAGATCAAATTATTCCTTTTTCTATCAATGATGGATTAAATAATACAAATGCAACAATGTCAGAACAGCAAATATTACACGAGGAAACTGATTAATACAAAATATTTTTTTCTTTGTATGGCAGACAATAGTTTTATGAATCAAAATCCCAAACCCTGGCTTACTCACTGTTATAAATTAAAGCAATTTACAATATACACACATGCACATACCAAAGTTTAAGAAGTGCCAGATTAACACAGTGATAGCTTACGCTGAGGTAATAAATATTTTAACATAATGCTCCCAGAACAGCATATGATGGACATAAGTCACCTTATTAGTTACATAGGAAATTAACTATTTCTGCTCTTTAGAAACTTGATGCATTCTAAATCGCTTGTGCTTTTTATAAATCAATCTTTTTACCCACAAAAATTGTTTACAAAGTTATACCAAGAATACTTTCGTCAGATTAAATTTTTTAACCTGTTTCATATTTCTGTGTTCACAATGTCATGCATGCAAATAAATGTGGAAATGCGACATTTCACATATGCAAACCTGGCTAAAGTTACATTCAAGTCAGTCTCTTTTTTTCAAGTAATGAAAGAAAAAGCCCATATTCCTACCTTATATAGTATCTATTCAAACAAACAAACAAACAAAACAAAACAAATCAGCCCCAAAACATATAATAGTTGCTCTGGTAACAAAATTGATTTCCCTCAGGAAAAAGACAGCACAGCACATTAACTAACAGGCATAAAATAATTCACATACAATATCAGAGGCTTACATACCATCAAGAAGGCAAGGAAAAAAGCGAGAAAGGAAGGCAAAAGAACAGGAAAAGATATAGGGAAAGGGAATACTACAAAAGTACTACATACTTTATGCAGTATGCAATATTTTTAAAATAGGCCTGATTTTATTGTTATGGACCTAATTTTGTAGCAGAGTAAACACAAACGAAAAGCATTTAAATTTTCCTGTATCCATTCCCTCCTCCTGACTGCTTTTTTAAAGTTATTATTATTTTATTTCATAATAAGATAATAAATGGTAGTAAAAGTGGGAAAGAGACTTTCTACAGAAATGTAGGCAGGAAGTTAAAGTTTTAAAGGTCTCATCAGGTCTGATCTCCATGTAACCTGAGGCGTATACTTGTTTATCAACAATAACATCACAGTTAGTTCTTGAATTGCATTACATTAAATAAGAACACCCAAACAGGTTAGGAGATGATGTTAATATTACCTTTGTAAAATGAGTGGGCAAAGCTCTGCTCAGGAATTAACTTGGCAAGGAATCCATGGTTCAAACTTGGGTGAGGGATAGATGGTATGACCACAACTGTGGAGAAAATCATGGAATCAAATGTGAGCCAGCTAGTATTCATGTGTGGCCTGGTCCACTGTGGATCCATGACAGATATCCTATCTCATTGAAACATGCAAATATGGTATTATAAACAAAAAAAAAGGCATTTCTAAAGGGAAAAAACAAGTTCTGTATCAAGAGATAGGAAAGAGCATACCTATTATTTGGGCACTTCAAAAGCAACATTTATGGGGAATAGGAGACACGCAGAGATATATAAATATACGCAAATAGGCAAGACAAGAATGGATGAAATAGCTCACTGAAACTAGCAGCTGCTTAGTGCAGAACCATAACATATAATCAGGAAGGCACGAAAAATTATGATTTCTCATAACTGACTATGTTCATGTAGTATATTCAAAATGGAAAGCCTGCAAGCACATTGACTTTAACAATTAGGTAAACGTAGCAAATTAAAACATGATGAATCAAAATAATGACTAAATGTAGGTATGACATAAATTGGAAGATAAATTCTATGAAAAATGAAAACTAGCAACTCCATACATGAAGAAAGTAATTAAAGATCAATACAAGAACAAAAACATACATTAAAAGTTTCATGGACAAATTCAGCTACTGTTTTCAGCTCTTTTAACACAGAACGTAGAGTTATAATCATTCCAATTAGACCTGAAATAAAACCTATTGGACTGACAGTACAATATATTTGAAATTAAGTGGAGTAAAGTTTGTCTCCCTCATTTCTGATGACTTCTGACAAGTAACAGACTCCCTCCCTTTCAGGCTGAAGAACACACACTAGTAAAAATCACTACTATTACTAGTAAAAATCACAAACAGTTCAATCAGAGAAGGCAAGAGCAATGTTTCCTTTTTATTATATTGTTACCACAGGCTTTTAAATGCAGGCACCAACACAGCAGGACTCCAAGAAAGTTCTCAGTCCTCCACTACCACCCCTTCACAAACCTCCTCACTCAAACAAAAGGAGATCACGTGGGCAAGCAGCTGTGTTTGCTGTTTATTCGTTTCATGGTATAGAGTTAAAGGTATGTGTTCTTCCTAACACAAAACAGATTCAGGAAGTTGTGTTGGTCAACCATCTTGTACTTTACAACTTAAACTTCATTAGGAACCCTGTTTCCTTCTAATTAGTTTCAAATTAGAGAAAAATAAAGACATAAAAAAGCAATATACAAATGAAAATTAATATTAGCTTATAAGCAAATATACAGAATACTTGAAATCTGCCAATGTATTTTAAAAAAACAAATTATATAGGAAGAAAGTAGTATGTAATTTCCCATTAGGATCTTAAGCTACTCACTAAAAATAATTTGTAAAATAATTACAATTTTAAAAAATCCCCAAACAAATAACAGTTGAAGAAAACAAAATTACCTGTACTTGTTGGTGAATTTATTTCTTGTCTGATATTTCTACCTGCCTGGCTCCCAGACCTCGCAGTTTCTCGCTGTGGTTCCAGTATATCGCGGTATTTGGAGACCATCAGAACAGAAATAAAGTAGACTACTGCCAAAGCTAAGAACTGTGCCTGTTTGCTGTCATCCTGTGTTTGACAAAAACAAATGCTTCTGTAATATCGCATATTTCCATAGAATTTTCACAAAAGATCATCACAAAACAATAATACCCTTCTGAAACGTTCCTTCTGTTAGCACAGCAGCAAATAGATTATTTAGAAGACTGAATAGATTTTCAGGAGTACTATGCACACAACATGTGTTAAGTATGGAATTTTGGAGGGAATTTGGCTACTACACAAATCTCTGGGTCTGTGGAATCAATGGGCTTTTCAAAACAGAGGCCTGACTGTACTCTGAGTGCTTTCAAGGCTTCCCAGCAGCAAGGGCAACTGTCTTGTGCTGCCCCAAGGATAAGACTCTGAAAGCCCCTGCCACAAGAATGCAGAGGGTACTGCTGCTGAGAGAGAAAACTAAGCTCACTCATGTTGCTCCAGCTGACACTGGATGCATAAGCAGGCAAAACAGCTTCTAGTAACATGTAAAAGCAGTGGGAATATAACACTGCTTTTCTTACAGCAGTAAATCCCAGCTTGTACATTTGGATTTCTCCTTCAAAAGGATTGTCAGCAGTAATTCTAGTTTCACTGGACTCTGATTTAAGCAAATGCCAGGACCACTATAAATTAGCTGTCTTCTTTTTCTCTTATCCCACATAGTCTGTGTTCAATGGCAGCTGCCGTCTATGGCTTAGAGATCATCCTGATTGAGTTTAAGTTGTGTAGTTCAACTGGAAATATCTTTCATTATTATTATTATTATTTTGGCGTAAAACTCAACATGTTAGAATTAAGACTTCAGCTTCTATCTACTCTTATAGTGGTTTCACTTTGTCGCAATTCCACAAGTATGTACTTTCTACTACAAATCCACTGCTTACTTTCCATGTTTTCTGTATCTTATTTAAATTGGCTGCCTGATTTTGTAATTCTTAAAATAACTAGAAATTGTCTTATTAAGTTATTTCATAGAAATGTCAGAAACATATTTTCTAGTATTCCCTTCTTCACTACTTAAAAAAAAGAATAGGTGCCTTGCAACCCAAATTCAACCTTGCCCCTTCCAGACCATCAGATAATTTTTTGTGTGGCAAGTTCTACTTTCTTCTTTTTAAAGCTATTTCTAATTTCAGTTCTCACTTCAACCCACTTGGACTCAGGCAGAAGAAGTTTAAAAATAATATATATATTTCTATGTGTATAATAATAATTTCCATTGTACTCGTTTCAAAAACAAACACATTGGGGTGCATTTTTATGCTAAAAACAGTTGCAGAAAAATCTGAGAAACAGTTTTATATATAGTATATGTATATGTTTAGTAAAAGTAAAAATTGTCTTCATAAATCAACTTGCCGCAATTCTGCAATAAATACAATAATTCTTCCACCTGCTCTGGTTGGACAAGTAGTTGACACTTTTAGAAATACAATTTCAATCAACAGAGGTCATAGCTGATTTATTCTGCCTGTGATTATTTGGCTAATATAAGATAAAGGCTGACTGTTAAACTCAATTAACTACTAATCTCAAATAGCTTAACAAATATGATTTTAAAGTGCAAAAAGTGGCTGGTAGTTACAAAGCCATTAGCAGATGGTTTGCAGATAATATATGAAGCACAACACTTGAAGGATATTTTTAATTCCAGTACAATCCAAATCTCTTTCAAAATACAAGTGATGATTTTGCAGAAGAAAGAATTACAGCACATATTACTCACCACATCACGAAAAACAACTGCTCGGAGACGATTAATATCAACATCCTGAAGAAGCCTATCAGGGTCTTTTATGGGAGAAAGATTGCCAGGGACATTTTCAAGGGGAGTCTAAAAATAAAAAGTAGTAAGATTTTCTTGGTCCCCCCAAGTATCAAAGTATTTCTGTCAGAACTTTAATATGATTTTTTTCCATATTACATCTATCTTACATGACATGTTAGTAGCAACATACTTCCAACATAATACTCAGACAAAGGCTCTAGAAATAATATTTTGAATTATTTTCTTAATACTAGCTATTTATATTGAAATCGTTACATCTTTCCAGTAGCTCAGAACAACTGTACCTCTACCCAGAGTTAAGATAATAATTTGCACACAAAAGTCTGTTTCAGATTACAGCTGTTTCATACAGAACAATAAATTCTTTCTAATATGTGTATTATGTTTAAAAATGTTGAACAGAAATATTTAAAAATAATTTATGTTAATTTTACTGAGATTTATTACAGACTACTTACAGAATAACTGCTACTAAAAAAACATATAGTGTGCTTTCTTATAAAAAATAATAATGCATTACAAATGATGCCCTGAACACCAAAATTGCACTGAATGTGACAATGTGGGAAAATGTAACATTTATGTGAGATTTAATGAAATACTATTGTGAAAGCAGCTGAGTTTGTAAAGGCTATCTGAAAAAGTCTTTAGAGAAGAAAAACTACTGAATGTAGTAATGAAAATATAGTAGCAACAAAAAAAAAAAATCCTTTACATCATGCAATGTGCTGTATTCTAGCCACGGACCATGCCAAATTCTTTCAGAATTTAGTTTCAGAATTCTCAAAGTCTTAAAGTTAACAAAAAAAAAAGAGAGAAAAAAGAGAAAAAAAAAAAGATGAACAATGGATTAATGAAACTGGAAAAACTAAGCTGTAATTGAATATTCAAAAACTTTCATTCCTAAAATCAGATAGTGAATACTGCTGCCTAGCATGCATGCACAGGATTGTTGAAGTCACTGGGACTCAGATGTTCCACCAATAAACATGTGATTGGAAGACTGCATCAAATCTGCAAGGACCTCAACAGAATAAATAAACTATGCAGGTAGATATGACCAATGTGAGTAAGGGGACTTCTAGAAACAGACTGAGAGTGAAAAAGCTGTTTAGAATTTCTCCAGTCATACTACCGCATTAAAATTACCTGTTTTCATATTACTCCCCTCACATACTTTTACCCTAAACCAGTTAATAGCAAAACTAAGCTTTCACCAGATATTTGGGAAGGCAGTTACAATTATTTTCTAGTCCTAAAAAGCAGTGGTTCAAACTTGTAATTGGTGATGGGTACTGAAGACTGGGTTACCTTGGCTGCTGCTGCTGCAGTTACACCCTGAAGAGCATCTTGAGTTTTACTGCCAATTATTGATGTCTTGTTCACTCTCTCTCTTTGCCTTTGCCGACATTCTAAGCAGTTTCTCACAGCCACACAACAAACTAAAAAGAAGAAATGAAAACACCATAAATTAGAATATTTTATCATTATTATATCCAGAATGTCAATTACTAATCTCTACATCTAGTTTGATCTGTCCAAATACTAAATGCAACACAGTTCCCACACTAGAGACTCTGTCAGTACTAATAAAGCGTTACAGTGACTTATTAGTTTAATTCTATAGTTGAACAACTAAATGTTTTATGTAACTGCTATATCACTATATTGAATATTAAAAATTATTAGTCCTTGAATTGCTGCTGTCACACGTTATTGATCAGCTATCAACACTTAATATCTGAAAATACTTATGTACAGCAAGAATAGAAACAAATGGAAAGTGGTAGTTGAAAATTTGATAAAAAAATTGATAACTGAGAATGAACCAAAAGTTTTATACCAGGAGCAGTAAAATTATCAATGACATTATAAATGCTATTAATAATAACAACACATAATCTCCCTACAAAAAATATTCATCAATTAAGAGATGAAAAAGTATGCGAGATATAACCTCAGCAAAATCAACATCATGCCAGATGACAGTCAAAACTGGATGCTCATAAGGAGAAAGTGATACAGCTTGCATAGACTAGTTTGACTTAGCCACAATTTTTTTTAATTTCCTACATTATTTGTAAGACTATAAAGCAAATAGTAAATACTGAAGAGAGGTGCCCTACTGTTGCAACATACATTAAAGTCTACAGCATCTGCAAAAGCATCCCCTGCTTTTTATCTTACAGAAACTATGAACAGTCTTACAAGTCCATGGAGACTTGGATAAGAATACCTGCAACACGCAGGTAGTAAAGCAGTTTTAAGATAAAATACATTTATCCATTTACTTACTTATATTTGATATTTTCACTCTCCCCAAACATATACAGCTTGAAATACATAAGAAAGAACAATTTCAGACCTGTCATTCCTGTGATTAAATTGAATCAACCTTAAAAAATGTATCAAATCAATAATAAATGGGAACTTTATGTTATCACATCATAGTCCTTTCCTACAAGTGTCACTATTCAAACCATCCGTAACTCATTGATCTGTAAGTAATTATTTAATACAGAGTGTCTGCTGACTTACCAAGCCTTAGGCATTGTCGCATCAGACCTCCAGAAGACATGTTTTTTTCAGCTTCAATCTCACTAAAATTTAGAGAACTGGCAAATACTAGTACATCAACCATTGCCATCAGACGGCTGAGAAACGTTACTGCTGTCTCTGCTGACATTCCTTGTGTCACTTCAATATTTTCCAATTCAGTCTTTAAAAGGAGATAATTGAATTAAACAGTTTGAACACAATTGAAATATAAAGATGGCACATACACACAGAAATCTAAATTGTTATGTTTAATGACAGATACATTGAAAAGTTATTTAAAAATCTCATACTGACACCACTGACATAAGCTGTGAGTGAAATTCAAAGACAGCATGAAGAGTGAGAAAATTATTTACATTTACATGCTGTAGTAGATGAGAAAAAGTCTAATATAAATATAAAGTTATTAGCAATTACATAAAGACAACGTATGGGCAGATAGTAAAACAGTGCATGGTGTATCAGGGTGCAACATACTCTTACACTCTTCCATACCCTATGCAAACTGACAGGTAATGGATGAAAGGAATTACTCTCTGTATAGCTTTTTCTTTTACATTCCTCTACATAAACAAGTAAATGTGGGGAGTTGAGTGGGAAAAATCAGACAATTTTTCTCTCTTTCCATGAATCAATTCTCTCTGAGAATGCTTACAGCATACAGACACCTGACAGAGTTCAATTCTGTAGGTCAGAAGAGAGTACCTTTGCTTCCTCAACAACAGGGGGGAAGTAAAAACGTGACAAGTGATTTTGGGGGCAGCTCACTCCTAGAGAGTGGCCACTTCTTTCCTAAGGTAGGATTAGACTCTCCTTAATAGGAAGCACCAGAAAAAGGCTGAATGAGGTTAATATTTTTGAAAGCTAAAAGGGGGTCATGTTTTTCTCCAAAAAGATGCTTAGATGTCCAGAGCCATGTTTGCAAATACATTCAGGTGTCTAATAGTGCAGATAAGTGAGGAAACGGTCAGCCTAAATAAAAAAAATATATATCTGTTTAAACACTTTTACCTCTGTATCTAGGCAAAAGGGAAAACAGAAATTCAGTACTCGTCTGTGTTCAGAATTATATGCCTAAATACTATTTTAAAAATTGTTTTCAGGTGGCTGATTCTTATTGATTGTCAACAAGATTTCCAATTGCAACACTTTCGGAACACAGAGTTTAGTCCCTTTGAGAAGTACTACTTTCATTGTGCTTGTTTATTTTTATTAATTTGCTTTGAACTATTTATTAAAAAAAAAAAAAGTGTTTTAAAAGCCATTTTCTTCCAAAGGAAGAAAAAATGCAGAAAAACAAAAGTTCCTTTATTTCCATCCTCCTAAAAATTTAGCTTCACTCATTACTTACTTTTTAGAATATTCTTATATCCAAAATTGTAAAAGTGTAAACTGTGCCAATCAGTATTAAGGAAATAACTGTTTTGAAAGATGAAAGATACAAAGTGGCATGTGTCACCACAATGACAGACACCCCTTCATTTAATTTCTCTTAAGGATGTAACATGTCGGTCACAGGAGTGATTAGGAAGGGCTGTCATCTGTCTGATCTGCCCAATAAGATCAGAAATATAGTAAAATGACAACTCTCAGAAGACAGGTTTTCAGCCTATCTTCTTGAATCAGGGCTCCCCTGTTTAGTTTGTGCTGTATTCCTAAATTTTGGAAAAATAAGTTGCGGGTTTTTTATAACAGACTGGAACATGAATTATTGAAATTACTCACCCAAAGAAAATACATTTGCATAACAGTCTGCTAGAAAAACTCATAGGTGGTTATAGAAACTTGAACTTCAAACTCATGCTTGAAATAAAATCAGGCCTGCTTGCAGCCTATTGACTGACTGCTGTTAAGTTTTCAACTTTATTCTGTCAATCATAGTCTTAAACCTCTCAGAATATCTACTGTCTTTTTTTAACAAAATTTTCATAAGTTATGTAAGAAATTCATTTAACATAAAATTTCAGTGTGTTTGTACCAAGATTTTTGCAAGTTTTGAATTAAAAACAAATAAATCTTTCTTTTTAACTATTCTCCCTAAAATTCTGCTAGATGGAAGAAAAAAAAGACTTTTTTTTTTTTTTTACACCAAACTTACCATCACTTCTACCTGCTAGATACAGCACATTGACATTCTAAGTGCATTTAAAATAAGCTTCATTATTGATCAAGCTGCCTTCAGGTACCAGCGACATTTTAGATAGGGGTAGCTCCAAAACTCTTTGAAAAGTGAACTGATCACCATTTCATGACTACTGCCATTTCAGTGTACTTCAAGAGCAGTAGAAAGTCTTCCATATAATTAACATGTTCAGGACATAAAGAGTTTTTCTGTTGACAGCTGCATTTATGACTTAAATTAGCTCACAGACCATACTACATTCAGTTAAGTAGCTAACAGTAAGCATCATGTTTGACTATGCATTAAATTACACAAAGGGAATATGGTAGGAAAAGCTAATCATTACATCCAATATATTCCTATTTACATCTTACTATATGATACAGGAAAATAATAGTAAGAATAATAACAAAAACAAAAAGAAGCCAAAGTATTAAATGATCAAAAATAAGGTATTTTTGAAAATGCAAAAAACTGAAACTTACAGCCGCAATACTAACCTTAGAACCCTGGACATGCAACAGACAAAACAGACAACAGATCACAACAATAAAAGAAAAAAGAAAATTATTTAAGTTAACTAAAAAATACAAGGTAAATTGAAACAAATTAGTATCTTGGAATTATACATTTGTTTAATTTGTAATTAGAACAGCAAAACATTTAAGCTCAGTATGAACATTTGAAAATAAAGACTTCCAAACGATAGCTATGCACAAGGAAAACTTTAAATCTTGTCTTATGGAGTTCATGTAAACACTGATTCTTCCAAACCAATGTATGTCTTTTATACAGTACACAGAGTAATTTTATGAAGCAACGTAAACCAAAGTAATGTTTTAATTGATTATGTGGAAATGAGCATTTTACAACAAGCCATTCAACTGAAATGTCATAAAGTAGTTAATCCTTGTATGAGGAGGCAAATATGTTTAAAATGCTATGACAAAACAAATATAAATCATAAAAAGCAAACTGGTTCTTCATGCATAATGCCCCTTCCTTGGAAGCAACACAAGATTAGCTCATTATTATATTACATTTGGGTGTGATTTCTCCAACACAAACCAATATCAAACTAGATACTAGAATGTTTTTGAACTACAGGGAAAAAAAGTCAAGATTTACTAAGCCCTTTGGACTGAGTTCGTCTTCAAATTCCAGTGTTCACAGTTAAATATGTGTTTTAAATTTTTACAGTTTAGTTTTAGGTAGAAGAACTTTATTATCACAAAGGAATAAGAACAAATTCTTAAGTTTTCATTGGTTCTCTTTTAAAAAGGGAAAGAAACTGAATTTTCAAGAGTATGTCAGTATTGCTGTCATTTAAATAGTGGAAAAATCTAATTAACAGAAAGAAAAACAAGCTGAGACAAACTGCCTTCTTTCCTTTTGGGACAGAAAATACCATGCTTAAAAAGAGTTTTTAAACGAGTCTTCCTCTTTTTGTAGCTGGGTGCATCTCAAGAATTAACTTGTGGCTATTATATTTTGATTACTAGCTGACAATTTTCATATCACTGTGACTCTAGTGATTGTCAGAATCAGTACACACCACACAGCACTTGTGGTATCACATCGGTCCTGAACATGATACTGCTAACACTGTACACAGGAAATACTTCTTGGTTTTTAATCCACAGACCTAATGAGACTATCTTTAAATGTTTAATAGAGTTTTGTGGACAGTTCATATAACACCAGCAGCCCTCAGACCACAATTTGTGAGCTGATGTTTTGAAATCTGCGAGTAAGAAATTGAATTATACACCCCATGGATTAAGTGGAAAAACAAAGTGATTGCAAGGGGTCTGGAAATTTACTCTCAATTGTCATATAGATTTAAACTCCTCAAATTTCCTTTGCCTTGCTCAATGTCCTTAAGTCCTTGTCACAGCTGCTATCCTTGTAGCAAGCAATGATTACTTCCAATTGCTAGCTTGTACACAAGATGTTTTATCTGGCAATCAGCCTCTATTAACAGAAAGCATCTTCTGCAAATGTTTTTCCTTACATGTCCCTTTTTGCACACTTGCACACCATCCTAATAATTTCTTCCTTCTGGCTGCAATCTTTTTTAAAAAGCCTCAAAGACCTCCCCAACAGAAAGGAGAAAAAAAAAAGGAAATTAGGATTTTATGTTTTATGACGTCCCTATAATTGTGACAGAATTATCTTATATCCCAAATTTAATAAGCAAGACATCAGAATCAAAAGTGGAACATACTCCAATTTACATTGTAAACCAACAAAACTGCTCATATTTTTTGTTAATATTTGCTTCAATTTCAAATTGTTTCATAGATATAATTGGCAACACTTTAAAAACACCAGGGACAAAGGTAGTATAGAATTGAAATTGAGGTAAATATTTAAAATTGTGGGAATATATTACTGTGGATTGCAGTAGACTTTCATATGTACTCTGTACAGACACCTAACCTTTCCTGTACTCTTGAGTCCCTCACAAATTTGTGAGTGGTTTGTTTACCCAAATAATGCAATTTTTCTTTTCTTTTTTTTTTTTTTTTTATTCATGTTTAGAGACTTCTATTCAGATCATCCTAGTTTGGCTTAAAAAAACCTATCATCAACCAACCAACCAAAGAATAAAAAATACCCAAAACAACAAGACAAAAGGCAGATTTGTACTAGAAGAATTCAATAGTGAGGAAATTCCACAATTAAGATTGCCCATTCTACAGCAGACAAGAAATCATGGAGTAATCGTCCACCCAGCCCAGAAGAAATGTCATTTCTCTCCAAATCCAAACTACGCAAAGGGAAAAAAGGTCTCTTTGAAATGGGAAATTCTCCAAGCATTCATCCTTTTAAAGAAACTGTGACAATACTACTCTTTTAGCAAGGCAGGGAATACAATACAGAATCTGTTGCACAGAAGAAAAACGCAAAACTGCAGTTGCTCCAATGTTCTGAAAGTCATTTTTCTAAATTTATCCTTGGTTCTTTTCTACAAATATACTTAATTAATTCAAGCATCTAATATTCTGTTCTACAAATGAGAAATAGGTGAAATGCCTTTAAAAAAATGAGAGGCAATGGGACACATGTAGGAACAACTAACTAAGCAGATTGTAGAAAAGAGAGTCTGGCAACAGAATTTAGGACTGTTTTAAGAAGGAGCAGCCCAGGCTTGAACTTGGACTCACACACCGAAGTTAAGGAACTGTTGACAGGTAGGACTGTGAGACAGGTGAAAAAGGAACTAGGTGTTTCTGTCTGTTACCTTCTCCATCAGACAACAAGTAAGTTATCTCATAAAAAGAAGCTGGATTTATCTGCAGGTTAACAATCATTCCAGCCGCTGGACCCTACAGGGATGTAGGTAGATGCTCACATCAGAGATAGCTGAATCATTTGTTACTGTTGAGTAGATCTCCACTGGCTAGAAATCTAGGCCACATATAAGTACAGCAAGTGGATAGTTAAATTTAATCTAATCTCTTCCAGAATTCCATCCCTGTTCTAATCATCCTGAAGTTAAAAGGTGGAATGACCTTTACTATGTTCTGTAGTCTTTTTGCTCTCATAGTTCATTTCGAGGACAAAAAGTAGATTATTTTTTATGAGGAAATGTAAATACATGACCTATGCCACAAATAAAACCCACTAAGAGGAAATAAGTAAGAATTACTACTTAGAAATTTCAATATGGGCCCAAAAGGCCTTCAGTGGCAATACTGGAGAGTCAGCATTCATTAAAGTGAAGGAAGAAATTAAAATGAGCTCATACTTTTCAATAAATTGAATATATGTATTGCAGAGGAGCTACAAAATATAAGGATTTTGACACCCCAGAAAAGCTCGACAGAACAGAAATATGGAGGATCAGAGACTAAAGAAGTTGAAGATGCTATGGGTTCAAACAGGTACACCAGGAGATATGACTCAAGCCTACAAAGTCATAAATGATATGGAGCTGAATAAAGACATGATTAACCACTCCTTTCATAGCATAAACAGTAAGACACATCTTGTCTTTATGCATTTAAGCAGGCTTTAAGAAAACAAAGACAAGAAGTGTTTTGAAGGATATATAATTGCTTTGTCAGGCTCAATGCCATGGGATATTATGGAGGCTAAAAGCGTAAGTAGCTTCAAAGAAGATTAGGTAAAGTCTAGAAGGATGAATTCCTCAGCGGTTATTAAACATGACAGCCCAAACATCCTCTCTAGTTGTTAAAATCCTAAATGCTGAAATGAAGTTTTATTAGAACAATCAATATGCTTGCTCAGACTTCTGTATTTTGATGTAAGCTGCAAACAGTCGCTGCTGGAGGCAGAATGCTGAAGCAGCTGGGTCCTTGGGCTGACCCAGTGAGGCAGCTTATGTAGCCTGGGAACAGCTTCCCTTTGTAAGGGTAGTGCAGTACTGCTCCTAATGCTTCTAATACCGTGCCCACATCAAATTACTGAATCACAAAATCACACAAAATCACAGGATGGTTGTGGTTGGAAGGCATTCAAGGGATGCACCACAAAATTTGGACTCTGTATCTTGCGGATAAAACCCCATTCATTAATCTAATTAATTACAATACATGAGGTTCCACATGAAGATCAAGAAATATTTTCCCACTGTGAGGGTGACTGAGCCCTGGCATTGGTTGCTCAGGGAGGTGCTGAAGTCTCCATCCTTATACACTGTCAAAAGCTGTCTGAACATAGTCCTGGGCAACTGGCTCTAGATGGCCCTGCCCAAGGAGGGATGCTGGAGAAGATGGCTTCCAGGAGCCCCTTTCCAGCCACAGCCATTCTGTGACTCTCTGAGTCTTTGAATCAGTGAGGGAGAAAACCTATTGCTGTTTTATCATTTGAGAGTTACTCTGGCAGAGTGTAACTAGCAGACTTGCTTTAAGTGTTTTCATGCAGTGGAAACATCCTATAAATCTTCCAGTTTCAAACCTCTTTTCCCATTAGCAGTTATTGGAAGGAGGAGAGTAAGACAGCAAGACTTTTGTAACTGATTGCTAGCACTGGACTGCTTTGCCCTTTCAAGCCTGAGAAGAGATACATTCTGAACCAGCAATCCATTCACTTTCTCCATAGCAGTTCAAGGAGGCACAAGTACTAGAAGACTGAGAATCAGTATGAAACTTCTTCTCATTCATCATATGACGGATATACACAAGTGGCCTGATGCTCAACAGGGCATCTGCTCCCTTCAAAACTGTGATTCAGAACAATACTGAGGAAGAGCACCTTCCCTAAGAAGGGGGAAGGATGTGCTACACTCTTTGTATGGGTCACAATGATGAATAAATCCACCTTCCCGCTAATGCCCATGGATGGGCAATGGCAGAACAGGAATGGACTTGAAGGGAAGTTCTCTGTTAGGTGGAAGTGATTATGAAATCATCATCTAGATGAGGTGAGAGTAATTTGTGATTGTATTAATTAGATCTGATCCTCCTTGTACATTTGGGACAAAAAGTATTTTTTTTTTTTTTTTTTATTTTACAGAGTAGGATTAATTCAGTTTGAAGCCAGCTACTGATCTTTCGGTGAATTACTTTACTTCACAATTTATTTGTATTTTATTGTCCTAAACAAATGGAAAAAACTGAGCATTCAGGTAATACACAAAGTCCCCATGTAGTGGAGAAATGCATGCGTAATACACAAATTTGAAAAATGCACTCTTTTGTGTCAATACATGAACATCATTGCTATTGTAGCATAGCAGTATCAACACACAATATTTTTACATATAAATGTACAATTTATAAAGCTGTGTCAGCTAACTATCTATACACACACACACACACGCAGATATATATCATCCAGAATAAAAAGAGGGAAATGGTGAACCTCAAAATGATTATTCCACAGAATAGCTCTGCAGTATCATAAACCAGGATAAGAGCTAAAACCCACAAGTGCCATTTAGTGAAATTGCAGCCTAATTAATGCTATGCCTATTTTATATTTTTATATAAAAGATGCCAAAACATCATCATTTTCAAATGATGCCTAAAATGTTTGTTTCAAAAATATCTCCCAATGTCCTTTATCTAAAGACTGATAGTACAGCCTACATTTCAAGATAGCTCCGTGTGCACTTTCTCATACTTGTCAACACTTACAATGAAGCACTTGCAAAATCAGGACCTTGATGTCATTCTTGTGACTAGGGACAACTAAAGCCTTTCATTGGCACTTACAGCAAATATTTTTCCAGTTAACACAGTGAAAATAGCGAACTGCCTGTCTGAAAGTCATATCAATGTTTAGTAATGTTTAGTAATGTTTAATCAATTTCTAGCCCATGCATTCATACCTGTCAAATAAAATAATTCAAAAAAAGTTTTTTTGCTAGCTAACTAGAAGTAAGAGTAGAGGCAAATTAAGTAATCTCAGTTGCCTTATGGCTAAAACAAGGAATTGAGCTTTTATTGCCAAAATATATTTCTAGCCTTCAGTGCTTACTAACCTCATTTCAGGAGCCTCTTTGTCCCTTCAGAGTCTCATTGTCTCTCTTTCAAAGACCACTATTAACTACAGAGGTTTAGAGAATGCTCAAGATAAAAAAATCTAGTATGAAAGAAATAGTCACAGATATTATATGCACAGGCAAGGAATCATGCTCAAATACTGCATTTACTCTTGCCAATTACGTGATATTTACAAAATATTTCTCCCCTTTTCATAAAGCTACTTTGCCTGCCTGAGCTGTGATCTGCTTAAAACTTACTAAGAAAACTGGAGTGGATAAAAATATCAGTTATTTTCAATACAAGATTTAAAAAGAAAAAAGAAATAGAGGGAAAGGACCTACTGAAGGAAGAATTAAACAGAGTAGTGAGGGGGTGACTTCTGGTATAATTTGACATGCAAACAAACAGAGGCCATGCAAAACAGATTCATGACTATCAATGAGTAGCCATCATAAAGCATGCAATTTTGTCATAGGAATCATTGTCCTAATGGTCTTCCCTTTAAATGAAATAATAGATAGATATGAAATATTATTCTTACTTAGTACTATTTCTCTGATAAAATTAGCATTTCAAATGGAAAATATTATAAGCAATCTCTATATCAAAATGTAACAGTTTTGATTATAAATTTAAATTTTTGGAAGAAATTGGCAGAGAGAGGACAGGAGTCCCTAAAGAAGAAAGGTCAGCTGCAAATAGTAGTTTGCACTATTAAAAACAATTTCTAGTATGACCACTAGGTGGAAATATTGTACTTACAGTTGGGGATGTGGCTGCCGACAGCAATGGTAAAATTCCTCCACAAGCAATAATAATATTGTCTACCATCTGCGAAATGAGGTGTATTGTGTTGTGTACAAAAATAATATTTTCATTGCTATTGACAAAGTCCATCACAGACTTTGTGGAGTGACTGCAAGAACAGAAGAAAGGATGGATTAAAAACCAAATGATTAAAATAAAAGTTTAACAAAGATAAACTTATTTCTTGCAACCAGACTGCAAATGTTTCTTGATATAAGAGAGACATTTGTTCTACAAAAGTTTGCATATAATTTGTCTAAAAATACAAACAAAACTAGTCAAATAAACGAATTGATTGCTATCTATTTTCACACAGGATTAGATTCAGATACGCTGTTGAGAACAATGGTTTATAACCTTGTATTCCCATCAACCAGTACTTAAATTCACAGATCTGCTAAAAGCAGCGGGGTTGTTTCTGCAGCATTAAAGCAACTACTTAACATTAAGAGTTCACCATGCTGCACAAGTGCCATTTGAAGCACCCTCCATAACACCTAATGATAACACCTACTACTGTTTTAAAGGAGAAACTTGAGAATATTAGATCAAGGTATTGACATGTTAACTTCATTAACTGATATTAAATTTACCATTAACAATAGCTTTGCAAACCAAAGACACTAGTAAGATTAGGTGACATCTCAGCAATTCCTAACTGATGAGGAATTGTCCCATGAAACAGTCACTCCCTAAAAATATTAAATTCCTGTGTGAAAATATTGACAAATACTCTGGTCTATAAGTATGGCCATTCCCCAAAAGGACATTGTTGTCAGCCAGAAACAAAAATTAAATGCTTCAGTTTGAAATATACAACCTCAACTTTAATTTTCAAGCATTAACTAAACACAAAGTACAATCCCCTCACACACATTTGGCCAAAAGTACCAAAATTTTCTCTTTCCAAGTGAGTATCACAGAACAGTCCACCAAACTGGAAATTAAATGCATCATAAATTTCTCCTTTGACATAACTATACTCAAGTTGTCCGTACTGGAAATTAGATTAAAATGTATCTATTGTATTACATTTACTGAGTATCTCTATTAACATCTACGAAAACCCTAGGAAATCACACTGCTGTCATAAATTATAATATAACCATCAAGACTAATCCCAAGCAGGATCTGGAATGCAAAAAAAAAAAAAAAAAAAAAAAATTGCCAATAAAAAGAGCGTTTCCTTAGAAAATGTAATAGGAAAAAGGTTTTATTTTTAAGCCTTACAGATAGATAAGCTCTTTTAATTGATCAGTTTTGAAAATGGCCATTAGCAGACATAAAAGTTGTCCTCATGTCTGGAATAGAAACAGTAGATTACAGTGCTAAACATAAACTGAAAGTGCAGCTCAGTTTAGTTAGGAGTGTATGAGTTACACAATCGCTCAAGAAAACAGAAATGGATACCTGTGAAATAGAGCTGTTACAGGATGTAAAGGGGTTACAAAAGAAGGTAGAAGATACAGAAGGGCACTTCAGCTGACAGCAATTCTTTCCCTTCCCACTATCCCAGTAATATCCCCTCTACAAAATGTCTAATTTTTCCTTGCTGACAGAAACACAAATCAGGAGTCCAAGAAGAAACAAGCACTTACCTTCTCCAAACATGTACATCTGTTTCTAGTGCAAAAAGCAAGTCTGTCAGGAGCCGCTGGTGCATGGGAGACCATTTAAACTCTGGAATACGAAACATAGTTGTGCGTGGACCTGGACTAAACTGTCTTCGCTGCTCTTCCGTCATTGGCATTCCTCGGAATCCCAAATCAACACGTAAATCCCGGTCTTGCTGCGTGACAGATCGACCCTGGACTGCCTACATCAAGAGGTTAAAAAAATCATATTAACTTGTTGCAATTTGTTTTTGAATGCAATGCAGAATTTGAGAAACGGTAGGCTAAAATGACTTGGCAACAAACTACAGGAGATATTGATATTCCAAGGCAGGCAGTATCCTTCTGTAAGTGAGCTGCTCCAATAAATATCGATCAGCACGGAGAGGCCTCCCATTCAGACATTCACCAAGGTTTTATACTAATGTTCTTCACTTAAAGTATTACAGAAAAGACCAAATGTAGCACATACAAGGTTGGTAGTGACAAGATTTTGTTTTTAGGAAACAACTATCTTTTTGTGCTGATAACATAATTTTCTTTCAAGATTTGACTCAAAACACGGTCAAACTACATAGTGATGTCTTCAAGGAATCAGTGTGCTTTTAAACGGCTCCTCATTTTTCAGAATCGTTAGAGAATGAAGTCTAGTCTCCCAAATCTCATTTTGCCAATTCTATTACACTTTGTTAATTCGTTAACAGTTTTATGGATCTTCAGGATGATCTTTAGATTACCCCGAAAGGTGGTGGATGTCAACTTCTTTCCTTTTCAATACCTACGTAGTCATGAGTATTTCTACTTGGTGATTAAAGACAAAAGTAAAGATACACCTGGAGGGTCTGATAGGCTGATATAGTATGATATACAGAGAGGGTATGAGCATACAGTGAAGGGAACAGAAGTAAAAAACAAACATTATCACTGAATTTGAGGTAAATATTCAAAACAACAATAACTTACAATGTACATCTCTGAAAGTGAGAAATATAAAGCCTGATCACTGAAATGACTTTGAAGTCACTTTGGATTATTTTAAAACTGACAAAATAGAAAATATTCTTGCTTTGCTCACATATTAATTTCTCAATCTCAGCCTACTATTATAAATCTGGATATTTAAAAGCAAAAGAGAATTTTACAAAACATTTCTGCTAGCAATGTAAAAATGGACATGGCACTGGAACTGAGCTGAAAAGATTCTTATATCTTTAGTCTGATTTTGATCTTCTGTAGCCAGCATTTTGAGAGCAGGGCAGGTTTGACCCATAGGAAGCAAAATGGTTACTGTTGCTTTCACTTCCAGTGTTTTTCTTAGAGTTAACTTTAAATGATGCTTTGCTTTTCTTAGACTTATCTAGGATTGGAATTTTTTGCATGAATCTTCTGCACGGTGCTTTCAACTCTATTTTCAGTCTTTCCTAGCTGGGAATATAGGAAAGACTGAATTTTATATTCACCAATATTTGATCTATTGATAAAGGCATTAACTCTGCTTACAAGTAAACAGTAATTCCCATCTCTGTTGTGCAATTTGTTTGCTTTCCCTCAGTCAACTTGAACAAAAGACAGCTTGTTTCTTACTGAAAAGGTGGGGACCTGATTGTAGAACTGTTTTCAGAGAATTTGAAGTTAAGCAACTCCACTCACATACCACTTCTTTGAGTACAACTACAGGTAGCTGTCATGTCGGCAGCAGTAATAGTATTGTACTGTACAACATGAGAGCTTTTATCTAGCCCAGAAAAGGGCTAAAAGCAGAAGAGTGGTGAGGAGGATGGTAGGATTGGATGGTAGGATGGAGGATTCACTCAAGGGATCCTGCAGCCAGGAATGACGAGGCCTGGAGAATATCAGTGTGGGGAACCCCGTATTTTATGGCTACTTCTGTTTATCCTCTGTTTTGAGAAGTAGAACCTCTGTATGGAGATAACATAGGTGTTTACAGAGACTCTGAGGTGCTCTCAGGGACATGCTTGAGCTGCCTGTTTCAGGAGAGGGATCAAAGCTCAGAGATCATAAGAAGCACAGGGGAGATCACAGCATGGTGTTAAACTACATGTGCATGAGCCCTTGATAAATGGGTGCAAAGAGCAGACCCACCACCTGCCAGGAGGGACTGAGCCTAATGGTGCCTGTCTGTGCTCCTGCTTGGGTGTCTCCACCCAGATGCTGCTTTGGGATCCTTTGGTTAACGAGGTAATGAAATAAATGTACTCTTTGCATTTCACCTGTGTTTTTGTGGTTGTTCTGGCTGCCTGTCTTTTTGACTCACACACCAATTATACTGTATTGCCAAGACTGGGCTTTGATGTGAACTGCCACTGTGTGAAACTCATCTACACTTAGGTGGCTGGTCTTTATGTCATTTTCAGTGGTGTCAAGGAGATCACATCTAATGGGGCAGTTACCACACATGCAACAATCAAAACTCCATTGTAAAAATGCTAGAATTAACATTGCTCATTACTAATGAAAACAATAATTTTCTATTTATGCAAATACCTATTTCAACTTTTTTTTCATTAAGGTTAACTTCATTTTAAGAAAAAGTAGTTAACCACAGATGGCTTAGAGTTCACAGGGTATTTCAAAACACCCGAAGAAGAGATTAGAAGACAACAATTCTGCTGGTTGCTCAGCTGATAATTCTTATTAAGAAAATTATTTAAAAGATCTATTAATGGATACATGTTTTAATCAATTCATTGTAGTTTGTCATTGATTTTAGTGGGAAATTACTGTAATTTAAGTAATATGTGGATAATCAAGGGAGCTAAATAACTTGTAGAGTCAGACTCTTGAGTACACAGTTTGTAGGTAATATGCAGATATAAACGACATGTTAGGAATTTTTCGAGTAGCTAAGAAGAAGATATTTGGAAAGTATTTTGTATTTCCTATGTTACAATGATCTGATAATAGTTCATTAAGATCTATGTATCATTTAAATCCTAATAAATCATTACAGGCTTGACAATTACATTTTTATGATTCAACTGTCTTTAGGGGAAATATATCAAGAAAATTGATTAAAACCCCAGAAAACTCCCAGAGTCACACCAACAGGATTTTCTACAGTAGCTAGTACTAAGTCAGATTACCTACAGTAGCTACTACTCAGTCAGATATCTTTTTCATTAAAGATTTACCTTACAAACTCACTGTTTATGGGTGCATATAAGTATGCAGCAAATTAATATTAGCATTCCTCTTGTCTTTTACTCTTTAAACAAAAGTTCACAATAAAAAAATTAAAAAATGACTGCTCTTTTTCTTGTTATCATCTTTTCACTCCACTTACCAATTTCCATGGAATTAACAATCTTTAAGACTTAAAACAAGGTGGTTACTGATAGTAAGAGATAATACTATTCCTAATGAGAGCTTTCAGGGGCTTTTCCTTGTTACACAGAATGCTTTTAAATATGAGAATCCTTACACAAGGCTTGATAGAGTGACAGTGAGGCTATGAGTTATGAAAAAAACCGCAAGAGAACGCCCAACTGTTTTTTTGTAATACCTGCCTAGGGAATGTAAGAGTTCCATCTGTTTTTCTCTTAAAAACAGAGGTTCTTACCATACAAGAACAGACTTAGAAGTGAGATGTATGTCAGAACTTACTAGTTTGAATGGTTTTGGATGGCTTTTCTTGTTTGTGGGGTTTATTTTGTTTGGTTGTTTGGTTTTTTTGTTGTTGTAGTGGTTTTTTGGTTTTGTTTTTTTTCTTTTTGAAGGAAAATTGTCGGTTTTGGAAACCACAGGTTGTTTAAATAAGTTAAAATGTCCATTCACTGGAGTTTTTTTGAAAGTAATCGCCGTGAGGAACCACACAGGCAGGCTGATATTTATTCTTTCATCACATGACAAGTACTTTGAGTGTACTTGAGTGTATCTCTGAAACTCTTTCTTCTGACAATTTCGTAAACATTACACAGTACTGGGCAGAGTAATTTTTGCATTTTATGTTTGCTTCTTCTCTGATAGTTGCAGTAAGTCTGCCTGACTTGAACATCCTAGAAGATAAATACTGGGGTACATACCAGACATGTAGTCACCTAGTAAAATCTCGAGGGTAGTCAATTCTTCCACCTGATAACATCCTCAGAAACAATCTTTGATTACATGCTAGAGTCTCTGAACAATTGATAATACATATTTTCTACACAGACATGAAAGACTTCAGACTCCTTACACATTATGGCATTTTCAAAGCAAATAGGCCTGGAAGATGGGCACTTTCCACATAACTGAAGAAATATACTTCAAACATCTCTCAGCTCATCCTAATTTATCTCATATCCATTCACAGTGATTACATCAGACACATACATAGCTACTTGAAATTTACCTGGGTTGTGGTGGTTGTCTGGATCTTCCGTATCTCCTTTCCTGCTTCCTTACCATCATCAGATCTTTCCGTATCTGATATTATACTTCCTGCATCAACGCTAGGTACAGTTTTGCTACCAGAAGACTCTGTCTCAAGAGTTGTGGCAGTCATTTCAGCATATTCTAATCCTTTAGATGATGAAGACAACTCCCTCTCAGAAATGCTACTCATTCCGTCTGAAGTTGTGTGAATCTTGAACTCCTTGTCCTCTATTATACTTGAAGCACAAGTTATATCTACACTACCCGTCATATGTGCAAGCAATCCCAAATCATCATTTACACCAAGATGCATCTGTGTCTCTTGCACATTTGGAATAGAAATGTGATTACTTGAAAGTTCAGGTAGAAGTTTCTCCTCTTGACTAGGGATTTTATCAAAGAGAAATGAGGTATTGTTAGTAGAAGGTTCATCTTTCTCATCAGCCAGAGTTATTAATGGACCATTATCTTTTTCCTCATTCTTCTTTATAATACCCACACTTCCATGAACATTGTTTTGGAGCTTCTCAACAGCTGCACTATAAACATTATCTAGAAGAGATTCGACTTCTACAAGTGCACCATTTTCTCCAGTTACCAGTGTCTCTGGTGATAAATCCATATCATCAAGTTTTACTTCAGTAGCTTCTACTTTTTCAGCTTTTATATCAACTAAAAGATCATGAACTTCCACATGCACTCCTCCTCCCCCAGGTCTCTCAGCAGTTCCAAGCACATCATCTGACACCTTTGAAGCCATGAGCAAGTCCCTTGTATCCGTACTGACAGGATAATCTGTTTCACTTTCTGGACTTTGACTTTGTGAAAGATCTTCTATCTCTCGAATTTCCATTCCACCTTTTGCTCCTGTTGTCTGAGAGGAAAGACCTGAGATGGTGCTCACATTCCCCTTCTTCCCCTTTTTTATGTTTTCTTCCTCTTGCCTTTGATACTCTTCATACATTTTTGCTAGATATTCCTTGTGAGCCTCATATGTGACCTTAAAAAGAAAAGAACAGATTACGTGGCTCAATATACACCGCAGGAACTTAGACAAAGATTAACAAGAATCTTAACTACATATTACATACAGTTTGCAAAGTGCTTGACAAAAAAAAACCGCCACCTTGACATGAACAGCAACAGCCACCAGATGGCACTAAATCACTTTACAGATCATCTTACTATCTTGCTAATCCCTTTGGGGGAGTTACTAGCATTCAAAGAAAACCATCCACGAGCCATTTCTTACCTTGGAATGAGCTATAGAAAGAGTATCCACCCACACTCTCCAGCCTCCCCATTCATACTTTATTGCATGATACAAGAGAATACGGAAAATGTTGTAAACCATCTCTGTGATCTTCTGCTCTTCAGAGTTCTTAGGGTTAATGTATCCCAGAGAAAACATCCAGTCCTGCCACACTGAACACTGAAGTAAACATCTAAAGTGAAATAATTAGGTCAAAATATATCCACACAAAGCTTCTTTATTTTAACATTATGATGGTTAGGATGGGAGGAACATCATCTCTGAACATCAATCCAATGCAGTAATAAACTTAAAAATACTTCAGTATGAATAAAAATTTAAATTATATTCTAAACAGAAGTCTGCTGAACAAAGAAAAGTTACCACAAACCTATTAAATTTATTTTAAGTATATTTCATTTATTAAAGACTCTAAATACTCTGTATACTCTATATACTGTATACTCTACACAGAGTATAACAGGTTGCTATTCCCTAGAAATCAAGGATGACAAAAAACTATTTGTAGTGACATACCTTCTGTTTTCACGGCTATTACTAAACAGTTTTATCATATCAGATAAGAACAAACGTCGAACTTCCATCAGCTCTGCACTTGGCGTGGAGTTTTTTAACAGCGTTGCCACCACCTTAAGAATCACTTTGAAAGAATAAATCAGTTATGTAAAGCACTTTGACAACGTTTAAAAAAAGAAATAGTTGCTGACAGCAGCTAATGTAAGTAATAATGAAAAGCCATATGTATTTAAGATATAGGAAGGAATTGTTCTCCCTTTCTGAAGCAAATTATTTTAAAAACCCCCCACAATCTCTCGGTGATATATTTATCACACAAACACAATATATTGTCCTTACTTGGATTCTGAATTTTCACTGTTGAATCTGGCTCTGGGTGCGGTTTATGAACAACTTGCGTGCATACTTGTTCTGTCAAAATCTAAAACAGAATATCAACTTCGTTTTACCACTTTTAATTAAACACTACAACATTTCTTTGTTCATTTTTACATTTGTTAAGAGCATTTACCATGGCCACACTGTAACTTCATATAAAAAAGTAAGTTAATGTATTTAATATTTGAAGAATGGAATAAAGCAATTCCTCTACTCAAGGATCAAGATTTTCCTGGTTGTACAGTGTCTGATTAACTAAGCCTTTAGCTAGTTGACTACATATACAGTTATGGTAGTTTAAAGATATTTCACTCATAGTTCTCATAGTGTTATACATTAACAGTTTAAAAATTTGTTCATAAGCATCACACAGAAAAAATTGTTCTCCTACATTTCATCGATGGATAATCAAACCAAATAATCTTTATAAGTGGGTTTGGCTGTCTCCAGATACTAAAGAGGATGAGTCAGAGACAGCATTCCATTCAATGAGTTATACATTTTCTGAGAATACCAATCACAGAAGCTCTCAGAAAACCAAATGCAGAAACTACACTGTGAGACCAAACCATACGAGGTAAGCTTAGATATATGCAACAAAAAAGAACTTGACATCACATCATTGGCTAATAGATGACATTTAGGTTTTTACAATCACAGAATATTTTTTACATCACTCAGACTTAGAACCGTAAGTACCAAGGACTCTTTCACTCTTCTGTGTCTTTTCTGTAACGAGTCCTGAGCATCTAGCCATTACATCTATTTCTAACTAAAAAAAAATAAAAATCTTTTTAGTCCATAAGATTTTCAGAAATTGCAAGAGATTCTACTCTAAGTCACCATTTTAGAAATACTTGAATATTGAATGTGAACTTTCTGCATTTGTAGGCATGAAGATATAGATTTCAACCAACTTGACGCTGTCAATATTTTCCTTTACCAAAATTGCTCATCAACAAAACTGAAGTTTCTACAAGAACCTGTCAGAAGAGCTGAATGCTTTGAGGTCATACTCACTTGCCTGAAGCAGTATCTGCTACATAAAAGTGGCTGTGTTTTCTTATCATTTGGCAGAGTTAAAAAAGAAAAACTGCATTTTTCAAACTTTTTTAAACTTGAGAGTTTACGAAAGAAAGAAAGAAAGAAAGAGGTAAAAAAAAAAAGGAAAAGAGTGAGAGAGGCATCTCTGACTCCAACTTTTTCCGTTTCGATGGAAATAAACTCCTCCAAACACTGGAGAAATAAGAGCAACTGGGGATATGCAGAGATTTTTTTTTTTTTTTTTGGTGGAAAATGATGAACAGCTAAAGTAATTGGATCTCTTCCATCACAAGTGGGAAGTTATACAGGGCTTGTGTAAAAATTATGACATTGTTCATAAAAGCATCTAAAACATGGCAAAATACATTTTGAACCAAGAAATCCTTTCTTAAAATTTCTAAAATTTTCTCAAAAGTCTTGAGAATCTTGTAAAGCACAGATATTTTTAAGTCATATTTTTTACAATCAAGATGAAAACCTTTATGTTTAGTAATTTGTACCTCATAAAGCGTGTTATATGTTGTAACGGTCACTGTATTTGTGTGCAGCATCAATCTTTCTCCAAGAAGTGTGAAAAGACTGTGAGTATGCATGATTTCAACCTTTCGCCTGTAAGAGAAAACAAATATATTAGGCAAATGCAAAGCATGCCGAACATTTTAAGTAAATGCAAAATAAAACCCAAAAGCCAAATATTTTGTGGTTGTACTAGAAACCTCCCAAACTTGTTATTCTGTAAATATTAGGAAATAAACATCATTTATGAGACATCCCAATATGAATGTAATTATAGCAATACACAAAGGTTCGCAGACAACAATGTGGTGTTTAAGATGGGCTTTTGTATAAAATAAATCCCACACCTTTCTCACCCTCCACAATTTTCACAGTGGAAAAAGACAAAGTAATACCTTTCTATCTTACTCAGGCTAAGAAAGTTCAAGATGATCACAGGCTGACTAAAACGTGATCACAGAAGAACACACTTTATGTCACTCTCTCAAGGACTCAGGACAATCCAACCTAGTACATTCAAACGTTAATCACAGAATGGGTCAGGTTGGAAGGGATGGGTCACCTGGTCCAATGTCCCTGCTCAAACAATCTGTATGTGTTAATACTAACACATACAGATTTATCAGAACAACCTTTCTCTTTTTATAGCATTCTCTCACACAGCCAAAATAATCCAATCGTGGAATTGCACATGTTGCGATGTAAAATAAAAACCTGCAACATTGTGAAATTCCATGTGATTGAAGTGAATTTCACATCTAGGCTCAAAAACTACTGAAATCTTAAAAAGTGGAGAAGAGAGCAGCTTCTATCAACGAATTCCATCTGTCCTCAAAACTGGATATAACATCATAAATAAACGGAGTCCTTCTCATACTTTGCATCATGAAATCTACCTACTAGAATAATGACTATGAAATAAAAATCATTATTCAAAATAATTAACAATCTATATTAAAGCAGAAGAAAAATATGAACTAAGATAAGGTACAGCAAAGTTTCTGAAAAATTTATGCATTCAAAAGCTAAGAAACTGTCTTTTCATGATTATGAATGAAAATAACACTGGTTTAAATTACACAGATTCATTCTAGTACTTTTGAAATGAATACAAATAACCACAAAAGAGAGTGGCAGCAACTTACAACAGTGTG
>JAWWEW010000001.1:49766650-49802956 GCA_035583185.1 Anabacerthia variegaticeps | reverse complement strand
ACACAGATTCATTCTAGTACTTTTGAAATGAATACAAATAACCACAAAAGAGAGTGGCAGCAACTTACAACAGTGTGCACTGTTCTGTGCTCAGAAGGGAGTTCAGGAGTTACTTATAAGAAAACCTACAGGTGTTCAATCTTGTATGCTGTGATTTAGCAATCGAAAGTGGAATTTCAGTGGACGGTTTAAATGTGCAGATAAAAACCAGAAATAAACAAGGCACTAAGATTTCAAGTGGTGACACAGAAAGAATCAAATACAGCAGAGAAGGAAGAGAACAGGATTTTGTCAACTGTCAAGGTTAGACAAATTAGCCTATCACCACAGATCACAAAGAAAAATCAGTTAAGTTGTTCAGGTCGTCAACTAACACTTTACTGGTCACTTCTCCCAAGAATCAATTACTTCCACTCTATAGCTTAATCTGTGATGCATATACATGAACTTTAGAAATGGTAATTGGTTTTGTACCTACACATTTATTATAATATTGTATAGGTTAAGATTTCATAAAAAATGTAACATTTCTTTATGCAATTGTGCTTTAGTATATTAAAATACGATGCCAACTTCCTGCACTGTGAAACAGAAATATAAGCACTTTATAATTTTACGTAGTTTATAATTTTATAATTGCTTAGAATTTCCCGTAGTTGACTTCAGTTTTATAAAATCCAGTTTATGCACACATGTGTATGTGCACAAATAGGCACACCTCACAAGCAATATCTTTAAGATATGAAATAGGGGTGGAATTTTTACTTGCTGAAATCTACACAGAATATGCACATTTGCAGACGTGGAGAACTGAAAATTTAAACAAACTTTGAAAGTTACACAGAATATTCTAGTGTGTTTCAATTACTCCAGTTACATGGAAAAAACCTAAATTGGGTTAAGTACATATGTTCAGTCAACAATGGAAACTACACTGATGTATCCATAATTGCAAGTAGATTCTAAGGAATGGGAAGTGAAATTTCAGTTCCTGAAAATTCTCACTTTTCTTTTTCTGTAACATTCCACCAACATATTTTGCTACTTGATTTTCTAGATAAATGATAAATATATTAAAAAATGTACTTATCTGGACACAACCAGGCTTCTGACAAGTCAAACCTTCACCTGGTGTATTTTACTTAATCCAACTCCTATTAATCTGAATGATTTTTAGTAAGTAATGTTTGAAAAGCCCTTGGAGATTCTTGAGTGGACTATCAATTTGCTTTATTAATTCCCAGCACGCTATTTGACTGGCTGGATCCCAAAAGAAAAATCCCATTTAGGAGCACATTCTCAGCTAACTGTCTCTCAATTATCCAGTCATACTTTATTGATCTTACTGACAAAACCATGTCTAGCAACACCACGCTCTGGCTGGACTCCTATCTCCTTTCCCTTCTAAGCAGGCTGAAGTCTCCTGTGAAGCACGTGGTTCATTTTGACACTGCACAGCACTCCAATGAAATGTCATTTTGGGCTAATCCCAGCAGGAAGCTTAACAACACATGTAGATGGGGAAAAGTGAGCAACAGCAGATTACACGGCACTGCCTCTTCTTAATCCTTTCTTGGCACCGTCATACGGAAGATGAGACTGAGTACACCTACTTTGTGACATCTGGTCTTTTTAAAGGTGATTATTTCTTGCTGCCATATTTTCCAAGTATTTCTTGCACAGAGGTATGTCCTTACCTCCCTTTTTAAATACCACTTGCTTGATTTGCTTGCTTTTCCTTCTGAAACTTTCCCATGTCAGTAACATATTCTGCTGTTTAATTTTTCTCATCCTTTTAAAGCTATCTTTAAAAGTACTGCCCTGAAAATTTTATTGCAATGACCCTGATAATTCCAGAAACAAATTTTTGATCACACTCATATGTTTCCTGTTAACCTTAGCTGAGCATGCAACATACCATTACAAAATGTATTTTTAGAAAATGTTTTTCCATTGTTTAAGACCTGAGTTTCAGCATATCATCTGTCTGGCAGACAATCAATGTATCACTTCAAACATCACAGTAACAGCAAGGTAACTGGAAAAATCCATTTGATGCCAATGTATGAAGGTAACAGTGTGCAAATTATTGTCAGAAAACCTAACAGTTTTAAGTAATTTCTAAAGACTGTCAAAGAATATACAGTAATCATGACAAAAAGACAAGAATTGTGAACTTCAAAATTTTAAAACCACACTTACTTATGACCCAGGTGTTTAAGAAAATATCCAAGGACCTTCAAAGCTTGCACCCATATACTTTCACTTTTGGAAGCCAGTAACTTATAAATTACTCTGAAAAAGAAATTCAATAAGATTATTATTTAACATCACATATCTAGATTGCATTTCACTAAACAGGGATATTTATTAAGAAATAAAAAGATAAAAATTTACACAAAATGGAAGGATATACTGAAAGAATCAAGCACACTGTAAGAGTTTGGTTATGAATTCTTGAGGTTGGAGGCATGGTGCCTTTTGGTTCAGTTCAATGTTTTCTAACAGAAAGTGACATCTTATACTTCCATCTTGGAACAATCAAATAAAAGACAGTCTGAGCAGTTGTAGATTAAGACAAGAGAAGCAGATTGACACACATAAGGCTATATCCTGGAGTTTCTTGGAATACCTGGATGTTATTTCCTTTTTTTAAACCCTCTCTTTTTAAAATCTGGATTAAAAAAAAGGCCTCAACAATTAACTAATTTAACTATTACATATTTAATTAATATGATAGGTTTAAACAAAATTTCTGAAGTATTTCATAAAGGAAAACATCCTTGCTCTGAAGGCACCAGGAAAATACAACCTTCCCCTGGGCTGTTCTTTAACAAATTTTTTAATTTATATTTTAGTTTCCCATGAGAATTAGCTTCAGGTTTTAGCCACTCTTTCTAGCCTTTCCCCAGTAAAGAGTGCTTTAGCAGACAGTCTTCCTCTTTTGAAAGGACTTATGCCTCTATCAAATGACCTCTGAGGCTTCTGTCCTCTGATAACCTACACAAATGAACCCCTAATTCTATGTAAGGCTTTTTTAATTCTTAAATGTTGCAATTCTGTGCATTCTCCCCAGTTTTTCAACACAAACTTTTAAACACAAAGATTGCACCATCACACTGTTTTAATATTGGTACCACAAATTTTACATAAAGATGTCTTCAGTCTCCCAGATCAGTCCTACTCTTCGAGAGGTGCCAGGAATAGAATTCTGTTTGAATACAAACTATAGGCAGAAAGCAAATTCCTAACCATAAGTACCATGTGCCTTCCCTTCAACTAGCACTGTCATTCAAACTGGTTTAAGTACACATATTTATACAAAGATCTTAGTATTTAGGGAAAATGAAGCTTGAATTTATCAAGAAGTAGATGTTGTGGCGTTTCTTGCATTTTCCAAAGTATTTTTCAGAACAGCACAAAATAAAATTGCACAGTAAATATTAGAGAATTACATGAAAATTATTAGCCTCTGAAAAAGATTTGTATTACCAAATTAGGCATAAATAAACAATTAAAAAAACCCACTTCTCTAGGAATTATTAGTTGTTAACTTCACTGTCAAACAGATAAACACCTGAATTCCACTCTTCAAAGAAAATTTGAGATGCTAGAATTTATATTTTCCTCTTCTTTTCCCAAGAGATTGTTAAACATACAAAGAAAGAATATTCTGAATTATTCTGAGATCGATACTTGGCTTTTTGATGCATCTTCTTAACTATATATTCTATTTGAGATACAGAAGCAAGTACAACAATGCATTTGCCTTGAAATATCATAACGATAATCTTAATGAAAAGCTTTTTTTCCCTCCAACCTATTGAAACCACTCACTTTGTCAAAAAATAAAGCCTAAGTTAATAAAATTGAAGTTTGAAAGATCAGCAAGTGTGATATTTATGTGAAAAAGAAGCAAACCGGAGAGTGATGATCCTGGAACTACTTTTAATGTATTTCCTCCCTTCACTGCCTTACCGTATCCCATTCCTCTGATCAAAGGCAGGTATCATGGATGCTGGATGTTCAGACATTAGTGCCACCAGCAGCTGCAGCACGTCATGAATATTTTCATCCTGTGTGACAAGCATCAGTATTATTCTAAAAAATAACCTCAACAGCAATACATACCAGCACAGTGCTGGCACAATTGGTAACAGTAAAAAAATAAGTAATTACAAAAATGTACCTCATGCATTGTTAGCAAGTAATTTAATATGCTCTGCAATTCATCTTCTTTCACTCCTCGATCCTAAAAGGAAAAAAAAAGAAAAAAGGAGGGGCATCCTTCAGAGAAAATACATTCTTCAACTTTGGTCAAGCAAAATTTGGACCAAGTCAAATAATCCTACAGCTTTGATATTTAAACTTCAAAGACTAAATTCTTGCTATCATTCCACTGCATTTCCTTATCATATTAACAATTCAAAACAGTACAAGGTCAGTCCTCTATTCCTGATACAAAGAATTCTTATACTGTGGGCCCTCAGATATTACAACCTATTACTGTCACTCCTCCAATTTTTGAGACAGAACAGGAAAAAAAAGAGAAGGAAAAGGCTAAGCCAGAAAATACTGGTTTTAAATCTAGTCTCCACTGGAAGGAGCCTCAAAGGCTAGCATTCTGCTGTAACAGAGAGAAAGAGCCCTACATCATTTCAAACACTAGTAGAATCAACAGGGAAAATAAAGCAACAACTAACTTACCAACTGCCATTACCTTTATCATTTGATCAATTTAATAAAATAGAATGGAATTTATTTATTTAAATTATTTACTATTAAATGTAATTTTAATACATTAAATATATGAAACATTTAATAAACTATATATGGCAGAGTTTGGCAAGGTTAATAAGAAACATTATATGGATTTACCACCTTTATGTTGATTAGAAGTAAGTACATGAACATTACAATTAACCAGAAACAGATAAAATACCTGACAGGTATTTCCTACTTTGTGTTGTGAAAGATCCTATCACAGGTATATAACATCTGAATATTTTCATTCTGGAATAGACTATATTACCTTCAATATAAGTTGTTTCAAGAACAGAAGCATAAACGCCCTTAGTGATATGATTTCTTTCTGGGAGGGCCGAGGACCATCTGGAAGAAGCAAAATACAGCACTTTTAAATATAAGCTAATTCCTTTAATGACTGTGGCTTATTAAGGAAATCACAATTCCTACAGCAGATTTAGTGTTCTTCTCTTACATAAAAGTTCACATTTGCAAATTATATACTTTATAACCTTTCAGAATCACATTTTTCAACAGCAATATACTTAAGTATAAGAGATGTTCCATCTGGAAAAAGAAAATCCATATTTCATTTTATTTTATTTAGGTTTTTTTTTTTAAAGACACAGGAAGATGAAAGATAGTAATAAGATGACAGTAATAGATAGATAGTAACATGTGAAAACAACCTGGAACAATTAAGCCACTATGCTAAATACTATCTCAATGAAAACCAACAAAGAAAGGATTATTTATCCTCTATTTATTGTTTATTCATCTTTGTGCCCATTAATGCATATAGACAATTCAGTGTCAGCATCACTCAGAAACTGATAATCAGCACTGCTAAAGACCAAAACCAAGCCTAAATCAAATAAACCACAAAGATAACGCTTCTAAGATTGGTGCAGCAATGGTAAATCCCTAATACAAAATAGTAGCATTCTGGTTACTTGGCAAAGAGAAAGCATGCTTCCTTTATCCCACACTAGGATGAGTCCCTAAAGCATTTCCTGCTTTATGGATGTGTTTATCACAGATAGCCCATGATTTGCATCAGGTTTGTTTTAAATATACATTCAATAATAAGACTTAGCCAGCTTTATCCTGACAAAAATAAACAAAAAAAAATTACCCAATTCTTCTCTGCAGCACAGACCAATTATAAGGGTATAAACCAGAAGTAATTAAGAGGGAATAAGTAAACATAATCATGGAGTTAAGTGCAATCAGTACTGGTGTGAGAAAAAAAAAAAAACCAACGAAACTGATTGGGAGCTTTGAATAACAAAAATAATGATTTCTAATTCTGTCTTTGCAAATAAAACATTGTGTTATTAGTTCTACCAGCAACCAAATGCAACATTCTTCCATCTGGTTTGGTTTTTTTTAATATGTGGGAAACACAATTTTTCTACTCCTTATGTTAATAAGACATGATACAGATAGCAGAATCTCATCTCCATGCATACATAAATAAAATCACATCTTATGTGGATCACAGAAGGACCTATTTTTCTTACTGCTGTAAAGCTAATGAGAACTGAGTTCCACTCTAACTCAGCCCTTGAAATAACTTTGCAACTTTTTCTATTCATAAAAAAGAAAAACTAAAGATATTTTCTCCTTATAATAATTTTCATAACTCCCATTCTAGAGTTCATGTTCAAAACTATTGGACATGAAAAATATTCTTGAAACCTCTATTTAACATGAAATAAACCGTACATTAACAACCATGCATTCTCTATCAGGAGGCACGATACTACTCATGCAGGTCTGTTCAGAGTAAGAGTTGTGAAGCACACAGGAAGCACTAGCAAAGAAAGTGAAGTCCTTGGCCACTCAGTTCAAGAATTAACTACACCACAAAGCAGTCTGGAACTTCAATGCACATTTCTCTCATACAACACAGGCTCCCCAGGGAAGTGGTCACAGCACCAAGCCTGGTTGAGTTCAAGACGTGTTTGGAAAATGCTCTCACGCACATGGTGGGACTCTTGGGGTGTCCTGCACTGGGCCTGGAGTTGGACTCAATGAACCATCAGCATTTCCAGAGAATGCCATGCAGCTGGGAAGTAATTCCAGAGAAGATTTCTCAAGGCGTAAATATCCTAGTGGGTTATAATTAATTCTTTCTTAAATTTGAAGAAATTGAACACCAAATTAATTCAGAAACATGGGGAATTTATTTAGAGTGCATAAATATATTTTCATTTTCCTTAAAAAGTTTAATAAAGAAGTTAAACTATCCATGGGACATCCAAAGATGAAAATAGAAAAGCATGTTTATTTTTTTCTGTTACTTTGATATCAAAATGTATGTGCTTTGCCCCTTCTGAAAGACAATTTTAGCTTGGCTCATCTTTAAATAACAATCTAGAGTATATTTTGAAAAGACAAAACATCAAAGAAGACAACTGATAAGAGAATGCTAAGATGTCTCTGGCAGCTTGAAGCATTATCATTGAAATGCATCATCTACTATCTACCAATAACAGGATACAGTTAAATATCTTCTCACTTATCCTCTTACTCGTTTCCCAAATCTACAAAACGAAATAATTATAGAAAGAAGCTATATATTTTAAATAATTTTTCACTCCATTGCCTGCTTTGCTTTGTGTTTAGATACTGCAACTACTGCGTGACCCTATTATCCTTATTCTGTATGATTTAACAAAATATTAAAGGCATGCATGTGGCAAATCAAGAGAATAGCTATAATCATAGTTCAACTTTAAAAAATTAATAATATTATTTAGATATTCTTCTCTGTGGAAATTGGTTTGACGTTTTATACCCTTCTTTAGATTTAAAATGAACACCACCAAAAGTATAACTAATAATTTTAAACAGACAACTCACTTCCACTATATGGATCTATATCTAAAATGCAAAATCTGCAAATTATAATTATCAAGCAAGGTGATAGTTCTACAGTTTGAAATAATGTTTCTATTAATTCAGAAGGAAACAAAAAGACTAATATGAATTCAGTATTCTGAATCCAAGAATACCAACATGAAAGAGGAAACCAATAATGAAAGAGAAAACAGAACCCCAAGTTTAAAATAAGTAATTTTTAAAAGAAAATAGCACTAGCCAAATGGGAAACTTTGATACTAAGCCACTTTGGCCTTAAAATAAGGGATGCTAAACTGTCAGCACAGAACACTCACCCACTTTGTGCTTTACTGAGACAGGCGAAGGCAATAAAACCCTGAAGCAGAGTAACTGTCTGCAAGTGATAGTAAATCAGACTACTAATATTTAAAAGTGTTTTAGTATCTCCACATAAAAAATGACATGCCTAGAAGACAAGAAAACATCACACTAGTAAAATGTCTGCATGAATAAGCTTACTTCCTAATATGACAGCAAATTATTTGAAGGCACTATAGCACATGCAGTCAAATTTTGGATATTGGCAAGATTTCCATTAAAGCCTTCTCCAAATCTGAAAAGTCTCATGTCAAGTCAGTTCAGAGTTTCAGCTGCCATTTACTCTCATGATGACATTTTTCTGTTTCATACACTAAAATTACTGTTCACAGACAATGGGTCATGTTCTTCCACTTTGAGATATGAAATGCTACTTAAAATGCAGCAAATCTAACATTCACCTAATTATATTTTTACAGTGTACATTTTTTATTTTAACAAATTTCTTTTTAATACATTATTCTACATTTTAGCAAATTACAAGCTTGCTCGTGACATGTGGGCTAATAAAAATTAACACAAACCCAAAATCCTGGAAGAGTTAACTTTTTTTTAAAAATTAGGATTGGTGAAGTTCTGAGATGCTGAAAAGAGAGGTAAAAACAAAAACAGCTTTAAGTGTAATAACTACAGCTACTTCTAAGCCTGCATTCTAAATTCTACGAATGAAGCCCGAATCAGCCTGACCTACATATCATACTGATAGATTGCACTTACTGTTAAAAGAACACGTGGTGAAGAAAAGTGATGCAATTTGCAGGTGATAAAACATTTTGAAAAGTTTTCAGGAATTTTATCAAGTGAAACTAAATAATACGGATTTGATAAAAATCTAATACGAAATTAAGTTAATGTGAAATTAAATTTTGCAACCCATCACCTCAGCAATTATTTTATTTCTACAGTCGTTTGCTTGCAAATCACTACAGTTATTACAGCTGTATTAGTCAGAGCAGAAGTTATCTGTGAAACAATAGCAAAAAGAGTCCCAGTGCTGATTTGCACGAAGAAAATCCATAGCTGTTCTGGGTTTGCACATCCATTGTGATGCCAGTGATCTTCCTCTCTGATAGGCTGACATTCTTCAACTCAAGGAAAGCCACTTTTACAGATAGAAAAGAGAATACTACAAAATACTTCTTTAGAGTTATATCAATTACAGAGGAGTTTCTGTAGTCCAAGAAACAGGGAGGAAGGATAAGGAACAAGGAAGAAAGCAGATTTAAACCTTTAAAAAAGTCAATTTTATTTAAAAATCTAACTAAAGAAAAAAAAAGAAAAGAAATTTCAGATATAACAGATAGTAACACATTTTTTGAAAATACGTATGGCCTCACAGTGTATCAAACACCTTCCCAATTACTGCATGAAGGCCTTAGTAATTGTGATATTTGTTGTCAAGCTGCTACACCAAGCAACCACTCATTTGCACTGTCTGATTACCTTTCAGTGACTGACCTGGTTGCTTTTCTGAGGAAAAAAGAATTTGGTCTGGAATTGACAGAAATGAGAAGAGAATGTACTACATCCTTAAAAGGGTAAGAATGAACGAAGAGGTAGGCAAGTAAACCAGACATATATATGCTAATTTAGAGCTAACTGATTCATTTCTCATTCCTAATTTTGTGTCCTTGTGTACCTCATGCCTTCTGTTCAGATTTTGATGAATACACTATATATTTTTTTGCAGCTATGCAACAGGCATTACACATACAAATACTCCAAAAATATAGCTAACTGCTGTAACAGAGGCAGATCTGGGCAAGACAAAAACAAGCCATACTTCCTACAGAAAGAAATGTCACTGATGCCACAGAAGAGCAAGCCTAGCCAGCAAGAAGCAGTCTGTAATCTGCAGAACATTTTCAAAGTGTTGTTAGGTAGTAGTATCATGACACCGAAGTATGTGAATTTTTTAATTAAAAACAAATCTACCAGGGGGAAAAAAACCAAAACCAAACCAAACCAAAAACAAACAAAAAAACCCCAAAACAACAAAACAACACAAAAAGACCCCCTCCCCCAAAAAATAAATAAAAACAGCCATAACCAATAGACAGTATTATCAGACTTACAATCTCAAAATAGTTAAGCAATTTTCCAGTTCTCTATCTAGTTTTAAATATGATTGACACATGAAAACTTTACCTCCCAACAGCGGGTCATTCAACAGTCACAAACACAATGTATAATATTATAAGCCAATCAGCTGCTTTAAACATCCTAATTCCTCACTGAGCTCAGATATGGTTAACTTGTCTGACGGTAAAACTGTACCTATGCAGCACAGCAGTGTAATCCTCAACAGAGTAGAGCTCTGAAAGCATGAAGGTGGATAAAACTAGTACCATAGTAGGATCCAGCTCACCCTAATTTCAGACATCTACAGTGTGACCAGCTTCTAACCTTCCACTGAGGTCAGTGGAAATCTGATCAATAGAGTCAGTGCAGTCTAGAAAGCAAGTACCTTTCAAACAAAACAGTTACCAACTCTCTGTCATCCAGGAGTAGGAGACAGCTTCCTAAACATACTTATCAGTGTGAGTTGACATGACATAAAGCATGCAAAATATCTACCCAAAACAAGTAAATTTGATGTTGGATGCACAGGAAACCTGCATCCTTCTGAGAGGCAGGTGGGATGCCCCACAGAGATTATAATGATCCTAGAAATCCATATTAAGGCAACTGATTCCTGCATTCTGCTATCTATAATTGACAGATGTCTAACTCAACTGAAAACACCTCCATTGTAGGTAACAAAAACTGAACCTAATTCTATTTTGGCAGCAGGAATCCAGAATCAGTGTAAGTGGGTAATATAATTTATCATTGACAAAGATTTCAAGCTAATTAACAACCACTGTTAACTGTCATAATCCAGTATTACAAAAGTTTCATTCAAATGAAGAGACAACAGTGTACTTTGTTAGGTATTTTAAAATAAATTGTAATAATTTTATGAAGAATATTGCTCATCTAGTATTACTATGAGAGAATTATAAATGATGTCCCAGATCCTACAGCAGCTCTTTCTTGAGCCTCAAAGTTACACCTTCACTGCCTATTAAGACACCTAATTTAGAATAAGAATTGTTCCTTCTGTTTTTATTTTTTAAAAAATTGAAGAAAAATCCTATGCATACAGTTCACTTACAAATGAAAAATTACCCAATAACTTATATGTTAGATATGTCACACTCATGAATATTTGGATATGTGACAGTACTAACACACTCCCCAATTTTTCAATTTCTCAGCATGACACGAATAGTTACAGAATAAAGATAATTAATAACTTCTCCTTTCTCTATTAATTTTTTGAGACTTTCAGCCAAATCCTTCCTGCTTTACACAAGTAGACAGCTAAATGTAATGGCATTACAGCCAGAGTGTATAGGATTAGAATGATTTGCTCCGGTTAACACACATCTGAAACATGCAGCATTTAGCTGGTATCTATTATTGTATTCTGTGTCTCAATACTTTCTGAGCTAAGATAAGCACATCACTTTAAGCAAAGTTAAATCAATCTCTATTTTATAAGGACAGAGAAAAACTATTATTGAATTGGAAATACAGCTTCAGAGACCGCTGCAGTGAGAACTAGAAGTTTCCACTCCATTTGCAAGGTCACTTAACACTACCAATGGTTCAAATCCCACAAAACTTTGTTTGGCATATGAAATACGTTTAATATTTCCTCTTTGTTACAGAAGAATAAAACTCAATTATTTTAATGTTTCCTAAAGTATGCCCACAGAAGTACATGCTATGCAAGGGAAGACCAGAATTCTAATCTTCTGGTTACACATATGACCATAAGGAATTATCATCAGACGTGTCCTTGCACCTGCATACTCATACTTGACCATTGCTACAGGTCCAAGGAGCTGTTACACAATAACATAAAAAATACTCCTATATAAGAAATGCTTATATTTTCCTTCTTATGTGTCGTACTTACCTAATCCTTTAGGAGTGATGCCACTGCTGTCAGCAGGATTAACCACCCAGTAATAGTATTTCAGGGTGTGCATTAACTGCAGGACTGTTCCTACTCTGCGTATGGTGTTATAGATCGTAGCAGTTCCAATGAATTCAGCTGACAAGTAGGTATACAAAGACAGCTGCACCTGAAGAGTGAAAGAGTTATCCACATAAACATAAGTTCTGTATTAGTAACCTTAAACTGTAGAACTTTTTTTAATATATACTTTGGATATGATATAAAAAACTTTAAAAAAATTATTACAACTTTGGTTAGGGCAGGGACTGGACTGATACTTGTGATTAACATTCTCAGGTTCCTTCCAAACTAAATTATTTACAATTCTATGATTTAAGCAATGATAAGCAATGGCTTGTTTTCTATCCTGGCTTTTTATTCTAGAAGTATATATTTTCAGATTTTAGGACCATACCACTTTTCAATTTGGTTCACATAGCTCGACCATTGAATACTTAGGAAGACAACTAACTGATTATTATTAGAGATGAAATTTTATAGATCTTTTTATAGATTTTAGCAAACTAAAACACATAATTAAAAGTGAGAGCATATGCTAATGTGTAACAAACCTTTTGCCTCTAATTAAAAATACATACTTTCATGCTTAATCTTCAGGAAAATAACGTAATGCAACCACTGAAAAAGGGACTGGGTTTCTAGAAACAGCCTTTTAATAGACTCAGACAGAACCTTATGCAATGAGTTAATCACTTTTAGCAACTTATAAAAGACACTGGTGTATATAGTCAATCAGGGTTTAGACTTCATGATCTAAAAAATCATTGCTATTATCATATTTTAAAAGCCACAAAAACCTAAGTACTATGTTACAGAAGAATACAGGAATTCAATTTTGTTGTAGGAGAGTCACAACATTATTCAAGTGTACAATTACCTTAGCAGGGGTATGTATCCAGATAGCAGGATTAAAAAGGATGTGATCACATAATTGCTTCAGTAGAGGTGCTCCATGAGATAATCCATCCAAATATTTTGCAAATGACAAAAATTGTTCCAGAACTGCTCTGGTTATATGAACTCTAGAGGACTAGAGGGAAATAATCAGAAAGAACAAAGATAAAGAAAAACCTTCTTCTTTAATATACTTACAGCAGAACTATGAATCAGTATTTTCACCCTTCTCATCATTACTAAATTAATGTAGCCTCGTGTGTTTTCATTTCAATGGATGTAAAGGCAACTTATATTGTCTAATTAATTGTCTAACAGTCTTTCTGTTAAATTACTTTAAAATTATTCAATTAAACAGAAATTATTAAAAATTTCTGTTAATTATTGTCTAACAGTCTTTCTAATGGCTATATTTAACAAGTTAAAATATTAATCAATAACTACTAATCAAGAACAACACTTTTTCTGTTCTGTTTATTTCGGTTTTTGGTTAGTTGGTTTTGTTTTTGTTTTATTAGAAGGCAGTCAGGATCCAGCGTTTTACAGCACAGTGCTTCGAGAATTTCATCTGAAGTCCTTCACTCTTCTGAAGTTAATGATGTATCTTACTGAAACTGGGTGTCTCAATATGTAAACACGCATTACCGGTAGACTTGCTTTTGTTTCTTAAACATAAGTAGGTATTTGGAGGAGTTGGGTTCAGGGTTCCCCAAATTTCAGGAGACTCTTTCCATTTCATAGCATATGCAATAAAATTACCTTTGAGACCTGCTCCTATGTAGTAATATGGCATGAGGACTTGGACAAACATCTTTGTATACTAAATTCACAAATTAATAAAAAACCCACAAAACATCCTTTCCCTTGCCTTCTCTACAAAATGTCAAGCACTGGCACAGGCTGCCCAGGGAATTGGTTGAATCACCATCTCTGAAAGTATTTAAAAGATGTTTAGATGTGACACTGGATTATTTTAAGGGTCTTTTCCAACCTAAGTGATTGTATGATTTTATGTTGCAATTACTTTTAATGCTATAAGTACAGACTGGGAATATGCAGATTTGTTATTTTTAGAACTTAAGACTTTGTTGGTAACACAAGTTCAGTCTGGATGCTGAATTTCCTTTGGCTTGCACATCACAATTCACAATAAATAGTCTGCAACCAATAAGAACAAAAACATTTGGAAATTCAAATCAGAAAAAAAAAGCTTTCTGTATTCTCTGAAGTATTTGATTACATGCAAATGAACAACAGATACAACAGATAATTTACAAATAATAAAATTGAGACTGGCTAGGAAGCAAAAGGATTTTTTCCTGCCATGTGTGACAAATGAATACAAGTATACACCGAAAAAAATAAAATACATAATTCCAAAAAACCACACCTAAGGGAATATAGCATAACCCCCATACCCTGGAAACAGCATACATTGTAAGAATTATGTTGTGATCAATCAAAATCCTTTAAATATTCACATAGCCTGAGTTGAATATCATAGCAGGTGTTAATTAGCAGAGTATGCAAAATTATTTTTTTTTTAATTTCGTGGACAACATTCTGAATTGATGTATTCAATATCCATAAATCACAGTGCTCTATTCAGGAGAAAGGGACTCCGTGAGGGCTCAGTAGCCTGCCTGTATATAACCTACAGAACTGAAGCTAACAGCTTTGCAAATTCATTCTGGTTATGTCACAAGAAAGCCTACCACTGGAAAAAAAAAATACCTTAGGCTAGTTCTTTGACATTCTAAATCACACTTGCTTAGTACTGAAAACACAGAAGCATAGAAAACAGTCTGCTTTTAGGTATTCAGTGAAGATAAATGCTTTCTACTATAAGAATGTATTTCCATAGCTGCAAACAACAAAGGCAGCAGAATGAGAGAAGCTATTTTTCATTCTTCTTCAAAATTCAGTACATTTCTTAAGGGTGAGATCACAATTTTTATCTTCTTCTGAAATAATTGCTATACTGACCTCATGTTAATGAAAAATCCAGTCACAGACAGTCAAGAATATCAGAGCTATGAGATTCAATTGTAGGTATATCACTATTTTAGTATAGCTGACAGATTATTCAAATTTTCAGATTATTCAGATTATGAAATCACAGTAACAGGGTTTCATGAGGGCTTTGGGCCAGGAGGCAGGCAATGTCCCTCAGACAACTGAACTAAACCTCAGTTTTGCGATAACTACTCCTCATGTCTGAAAATGGGCAAGTAAAGGAAATGCCCCTTGCAACTGCTTCTTTCAGAAATTAATTTTTTTAACATATCTTCTTTTTCAAAACACAGGGCAACTATTTCAACCATTTCAGAACTGAGACAAAGAAGATTAATTTAATTTTTACTAACATACAAAAAAAAAAAATTAAACCTCAATTAGGACATGCCTCTGCTATGCTTGTACAAACCAGGAACAAGGGAACTTTCCTAAACAACTTTGGGGGATAGATAGTGCAGAAGGACAAATAAAAATATTTTAAAGTACACACAGATATGAAGTAAGAGCATAAATTAGAGAATAGGACCAACTCCAGAAAATTGATTCTTTGAATACTGGATTATAAGAGAATAAGGAATGTGAAGGGACTCCTGTAGACAACTTAAAATATTTAAAATTTGTAATACTTATATCACAAATATATTTTATTCCAACAGTCCTTTGAGCCAAGTGATTGAAAGTACCACAATGACAGTACAAATACTAAGAACAAAGATAAAAATCCTCCAAACATACCTTTTCAAGGAGATAGCCAATGACTAGAAAGCCTTTTCCACCAAGCATTTGTTCTTGCATGGCTACTGAACTCTTAAGAAGCTCAACCAAGAAAGCCAATAGAGTAGCACTGCACGTAAAGAACAAGAATTTTTTCAGATTACACATGCAGAAAACACAATCTGTTACTTCCTCAATAATCTCCCCCACAATCCCCAACTATCAAGTGAACAGAAACAGGCTGAAAGAGGTGAACTCAAAAGAACACAAATCTTACTTTTTCTTTTGACAAATTTCTCCAATGATTTTCCTCATATTACACTGGTAGGAGTAGGAATTCATACTCAAACAAGCACAAAACCATTCTGCCAGTACTCCTGGCTTTATCAGGACTATCCCAGGTTCTAAGTATCCAGACCCAGAGCTTGTCGTTCTAGCCAAAGGTCTGGCAGTTGAAAGAGGCAGGAGAGGCTGAGTGGGATCCAGCTGAAAGTGCGTAAAGAGATGAAGGCAGGGGCCCTGTAAACATTTTACCATTCACACTAACTCTGTTAAACAGCAAAATTTGCAGCCACTAGGTATGTCATCATTCCATGCTTTCCATCCCTAGAGTCACTATTATCACAGAAATGAGGCATAAAATGGCTGAACATGCACACGGGCAATGATGCCCACCACAAATGGCAGTGAAACAACAGCACGGTGGAGAGCTTCCTTCATACTTTCTTCAGACCAAACACGGGAATAATATCCACACCAAACAAATGTTGAGGATCACTTTTTCTCCAGTTAGGAAAGCACAGAGAGACTTCAGAGGCCACAAGGAAATTGCCTAGCAGCCCATCCCAGCAGTATCTTTAAGTGAAGTGTTCAGGAAGCACAGGGAGGGAAAAAGGGTGTTCAGGAAAGGTTACAGTTTAGAAGATATATGAAAGACTTCAGGGGACAAAATTGGCAAGACAGTGAAACTTAAAAAATCTGCAGTGGAGACATAAGATAGATCAATACACAGGGGGAAAAAAAATCACAACTGACTCCTGCTGCTGAAAAACCAGAGGAAAGGGAGAAAAAAAAAAAAGAAACACGTATTTGTAACAGAAAGGAAATATTTAAAATAGGTAGACGACAGAATGTATTGCAGTGCATATACAATGCATACATAAAGTAATTTTTCCTTTTCTAAAACAAAAATAGGTGTGATAGTTCCTAGCTGTACAGACAAGTATCTGCAACCATGAAAGTTCTCACACAGGTAGTGGGCACAGGCAAGGGTAAAAACTATAGCTCTTCCAGCTACGTAAAAGTGAATTAAGGAAATGTCCAACCTACATTTCAACTTTACTCACAGTATCTAGTCATCTAAAGGCTTGCTTGCCCTCCAAATACAATCTTTTACTTTGAAATGTTAAGATTGGTTAATCCATGCCAGCACCAAAAAAAAAAAATCAATGTGCTGAGGAAAACAAGATTTACTCTATTTGTTGAGCGAAGCTGCCAGGCATAAAGTACACAGGGTAGCCAAAGTACATGCTGTGAACATGAAATAGTGCCTTGTCTTGCTTTATTGTTGAATGGTCAGGATAATCTGTCTAAAATCACATACAGAATGCTCCACAGAGTGTCAGCAGTAAAAGAACACAGATAATATCCATTTACAGTACACCAGAGTTTTATCAAAACAGCCTGTCAAGCTGTCACATCAATTTCAAACCATGCTGTATGCATCAATTTTTTCTTACCCTGATCAAAAGTTTCTATTGTATTTGTTATCTAAAATAAGATCCTTGTCATTTTTACTACATGAAAATCAATAAGAAAATCATATAAATCATTGAAGATTTATATTTAGAAAGCATTTTTTTTTTTTTTAAATTAATAGGTCAAAGAAAATTCTGTATAGATAGATGGTTCTTACTACAATCCTCCATTAGTACCCTTAGGACCACAACCCATTATGCGCAAAGTTAAGAAACAGCGTACATCTTTACAGGATTAGAATCTAAATTATTATATCAAATACTATTAATATTATATTGAAATGTCAAAAATATTCTTGAAACAGATTTAAAAGATTGTTGCACCATGAACATGGCACAAGACTTAAGTTTAACATGTTCTACTTCCAAGAGTACTCTATGAAAAGCCCTTTTCTTTGTATTGCAGTTTACTTGTCCATTTAGATGTAAACTTGTGGGCTAGTTATTCTAATCTCATATCAATATAATCACAATACAACTGTTAGAAATTCTGATAGGATTCTAGATGCAAGTTATAGGACACACTGACACCCTGACAATAAAGATTTTTCCCTCTTTCCTTCTATTTACAAGTCTACTCGGAAATAATCAGTGAATCAGTGATCAGTTTATATCTAACAAGGCCACAGACACAGAAACAGACAAGCTGGTTCTGTGTAAGAAAGACCGATTCAAAAAAGTATAATAATTCAGATGCAGACAGGTCCCAAAGAGTACTTTTCAGATATTAACCATCTTTATGCAGGCTATGCTGAACTAATTAATCCTGCCTGCCCGCATTAGCTCTGCACAGAGCTACCTCAGCTGTTACCGCAAAGTGATGCCAGTGTTTCTAGTTCCAGGAAAATGTATTAATTCAGCCAATACCTTTGTGAATGAGCTATGCTTTTACTTAATTCCCAAATGGCTTTTAACATCTATCGATCCAGACACATAAAGACACTCGCTCTGCAGAATCACCTCAGGTCTGCAAGCAGTAACTCTAGCTTCTAATCCTTCTGCATTATCCGAGATTGCCACCATAAATAATACAGTTGACTGTAGTATATAGTAATTCAAATCTTGGGATAGCACATGTGAATGTATCATTACACCTTCAAGCACATAAAAAAAATGCAAGTACCAGAAAAAGCAGCAGTTAAAGAGAACCATCTGGCAGACACATACAGGCACAATGAAGTTTGAGATTAATACTGTATAGGACCACAGTATTGATAAAATTAGCATAATAATTAAATTTAACTCACAGTCTGTCCATATTATTATGCAAGAAATGAGGTAAGTAAAAGATCTGCAACATTTTAACTACTAGAAGAACTATAAAATCAAAATGGAAATATTTTTAAATTCTCATTGCATGCACAGTACTGAAGTTATTACTACCTCGAGATGATGATCAGAGATAAGCAAAAAACAGATTACATGCCTAGTCTGTGGGGTTGGTTTTTTGATTTTGTTTTTGTGGAGGTTTTTTTGGGCACTGTCTGTGGTTTGAGGGAGTTTTCCCCTAGAGAGGTTGCTTATACTTGTTTCTGGTGAAATTTATTTATTGGAGGAGGAAGGAGGAATAAGCTGCACTACGTTAACAGCTGTTGCACACAACACTGGTTTTACATGTTGTATTCTCTATCTTACATACTTTATGCTAGAAAGCATTCAATCTGCCTCAAATGACCCAACAGCTAACAATTCTCACATAAAATTTCCCATCCTCTTCAAAACTTCTCTTTCCCCACATGTGCAGATTGACCTCAAGCAAAGATTTAAGTGTGTGTATCTAGATATAAAAAGCTATACTCATGTAATGGATCTTTTCTCCTCAATACTGCATTCTAAAAATTTAGTCCATCTAATGTAGAGGAAAGAACTTCTAACAATTTCTAAGGATAGTCAATTTACGTAGACACCTTGGCAGCCGAAAATAAATTCAACCTGAAGATCTGAAATATAAAAAGGTTTTACCAACAGAAACAGGTTGCCACAATCATGCTTTTAAAATGGTTGTTGTTGACAGAGGGGAAATAATATTGATTAGAAGACTGTCTTCTAAGATGAACAATTTCTGAAACAGAATTTAACAAACTTACCAGCAACTAACATGCATCAGATTGCTGCAGGACCCACGTTAAACTTGCAAAATTCTGTGCACTGCCATACAAAATTCCTCTCCACTCTTGCCTATTTTCAACTCCCCTAGATACAAAGGCAAATATAAAGGATACTTCAGCCCATTCCTATGTCTCCTCTATAGCATGTCCTGCCTAGAACAGATCAGTTTGTCTGCAGTGCAGTCAAGACACAGATGGAACATGCAAGTATATATGTCAACCAGCACTTAATCAGAGAACTACTTCAGGTACCTACTGAAAAAATAACTGATTTCAGGGGAAAAATTCCAGCAGTTTCCATTGCTAAAAAGCAGGGGGAAAAAGGTTAGAGAGCAAAGCATGATGATGTAGTACTTCCAATTGTTATAATACTGCTTACAATTACCTTTGAAGTCAGGAATTTGCACCATTAGGATAAAAGAGAAATTTGTCTTGGCTTTGTTGTTGTTGTTCTATTATTTTATTTTTAAACCACCACACAGATCAATTTCTCTAGTCTCCTCATCCCCACCATAATTTTCCCTGTTAAATTTACTTAATTATATTTCATCTTGGATTGTATATTAGAAAGTTATCTGGATTGGGCTTTACAAAAGGTACCTTTAGTTAAAGTAGGCATGTTGCTATGAAGATCTAGGTATGTTAATTAATGGCAGATGATTTAACTTTAAGAGTCTATATAAACGAGAATGATGCACATATTTGTTTTGTCTGTTTTTCTTTGAGAAAGAAACCTTTATAAACTTATTCTGTTTGTATTTTCAGCTTCTCCAAAAAAAAATACAAAAAGATTGTATGATTAACTTCATCATAGGCTGTTAATATAACTATTGAAAACTAATCAGCATAAACAGATAAAATGGTATTAAAAAAATCATACATCAACAATGTCTGTTTTGTTTTTGAAGAAAAAAATCCCAAAGTACTTGCTGCTTAACTTAAATTCAGAACATAATTCAGAACTTACTGTCTGCATTGAGGTAAATTATTATTATTATTATTATTATTATTATTATTATTATTATTACTCCTCCTCCTCCTCCTCTTCATCTGCTGGCTGACCATTACATCATATTGTTAACAAACAGTTTTAAATGCGTTTGCCTGATTCATCAAAAAACGTCTTACTTCATCAGAATATTTACTATGTTTCATAGCGTGAACTCAGAAATCCTCAGGGAGAAGGACTAACAATCTATTAGTAATATGTTTTGATGCACGGAAGATAAGAGATGATCTCCCTTTCCTTACATCAGTCCTTCAGGAAGAAAATAAAAGCACAAAGCATAAGCAAGAATTTGAAAAATCGTTACACTTACAATACACGTTGGAAATACAAAAAGGGATTTTTATCAAGGTATTTTCACTGCTAAGTCATGAAATCAAAAACTTGTGCATGTTTTAAAACAGTCAATTGCTCTGCTGTTACATTAATAATTACTCATATTCATTCATATTTATGCAGTCATAGCCACTAAAGCCAAGAAGGGTTCCCATAACCAGGCTGGAGGTAAGATAAACCCACAGCAGAAAACATGGATAGATGGGGGGGGATGGAGAGGAAGTTTCCATGAGCTACATCTACAGCATCCCTCTAAACTGCTTCCTTTCGCTTCCAGTTTAACTATGTTTTTTTTCTTTCTGTAAGCTTGTTGGAGAGAAATGGGAAATTACTTCTTTCTTTTGCCTGTTCGATTTCTTTTCCTGTAACATGTGATGAGGCCAAGAAGAGAAGACTACTACAGGTGTTTCATTCATAAGCACAAGTCAGATGTGTTTATACATCATAAACATGAAGTGTTGTGTGGGAGAACTAGAAAGGTGAGTCATCTCCGCTTACAGCAAAACATTTTGGGATACAGACTGCAGTAATAAATTAACCACTCTGAACAGTCCCTAGGTATTCTGGAGTATGCAGAGGTAGAGCAGTTTAGGAGTTCACAAATGATTTCTACCACATGATACAGTGGAACTATCATCCAGGCAGTCTGATTTGGCAAGTCACATTCCTGCAGTCAGAGTCTGGAAAAATTCCAGTACAACTGATTTTATCTGAGCACAGGTAGGTTACACTAGAGATGTGAAATTTTAGGAGTGATATTCAACAATCTTCCCTTTGAAAGGCATGGGGGAAGGGCTATCACCACTCAACACTGCATACTAAATTGTAGAGTGCCAGCAGTCGTGGACTGGAACCTTGGCTCTCCAAAGGCAAATGTAACAGAAAGGATTACTTCCATACCTACTCTCAAGCCTAAATACCTGTGCCAGCTGTGACAAGAAAATTCTTGAAAGACAGGATGAGAGGACGAGTTCGGAAGGCAGAATATTACTTGGTATTCATCTTATTTGCTACCATGATCTTAAGATAAAATCAATTAAACTAAAGACATTAACAAGACTTATTGGAAATTCACGGATTTTTCATATTAAGCTAATATAAAAATCAATTCATCAAATTCTAATTCCTGTCAAGCCGTGCTGTTCCATATCTGTGGAAACTGATAGGAAAACTGCCTATTTTTTATCAAAGAATTAATCTTAAAAAGTGGATGCACCAACACTACTAGACAGAAACACAAAACCTCACTATCTCAATATTAAAAATAGTAAAAAAAATAAATAAATTTAATGAGATATTAATTGATCAAAGCAAAACACACTAATTTACAGGAAAAAATTAAGAACAGGAGCTGTTGCCCCCTTCAACAATGTCTCCATTTCACTGACTTACCACAGGTGGGCAATATACTCCATACCTATACTAACTAGTGAAAATAATGTCAGCAATAAAACTATCTGAAAAGTTGCTTACATCTACTTTGCTACAAATTCTAGGTGAGTGTACATATCACCTTTAGGTAGTTAAAGTGGACCTAGGCACTGTATTTATTTAGTTAGTATGATAAACAGTAGATGCCTGTTTAAATTTTATTGTATCACGTATGCAATCTAGCAAATCCAGTTAGGAACTTCTAGAAAAGCACGTAAAACAATTCTTGGAATGGCTTCATCTATTTAAGGAAACAGCTTCAGTTCCTTCTATTTTCAAATGTTTTCCCAGTATGGTACAGTCCAAACCAACAGTCTTATCTGAATTAACACCTGTTATTTATTCTAGGATGAAATCGGGTCAGTGTCAAAGACTGCGCCAGAACCAGTCTGTGTGTCAGTGCTCAGCAGACCCACACCATAACCATATACAAGAGACCACAAGCAGACAAAGCAAGTCCTTCCTATCACATTACCATACAGCATAACCAAAGGAAACAACAACAGTATAACAACAGAAAAAAACATTGTATTGGGTTGGCATGGCAAGGTTTTGGTAGCAGGCAGGTTGCAGGGTTGGTTTCTATGAGAAGCTGCCAGAAGCTTCTCCCATATCCCACAGAGACAATGCCAGCTGGGTCAAACACAGACCTGTTGCTCGCCAAGGCCAAGCCCATCAGCAATGGAGGCAGCATCTCTGGCATGACAGAGCAGGAGGTTAAAACCACCCAGCAACTGCAACCGGAGAGAGGAATGAGAATATGCGAGAGGAACAGCTCTACAGACAACCAGGGCAGTGAAGAAAGAGAGACAGGAGACAGAAAGAGAGACAGGCACCAGAGCTGAGATTCCCCTCCAGCCCGTGGTGCAGCCCATGGGGAGGCAGCTGTGCCCCTGCAGCCCATGGAGGACCATGGTGGAGCAGAGACCCACCTACAGTCCCACGAAGGAGCCCCACACTGGAGCAGGTAGATGCCTGAAGGAGGCTTTGACCCTCTGGGAAGCCCAGACCAGAGCAGCATTCTGGCAGGACCTGTGGCCCCATGGAGATAAGCCATGTGGGAGCAGGTTTGCTGACAGGACTTGTGATCCTGTGGGGACCCATGCTGGAGCAGTCTGCTAATTTTTTGATTCTAACTAGAGTAATGAAAAGCAGGTTGAAAAGTAGCAGTCTTGGCAATGAAGTTAAGGGACCACTCTCCTAAACAGCAGTGCACCGTTTCGTCAGATAAAAAACTACTTAAGATATGAACAGTTTTCATTCTTTTATTTTCAGTGTATGAGAGCATAAGAATCTACACAGTGCTCCAGAAGCAGAACTGCAGGTTAACTTCAATACTTAGTCTCATGGAAGACGTAGATAAGGCACACAAGGATACACATGCAGCAGGAATAAAGAACATTTATAAACAATATCATTAAACTTGATATATTCATACTGTCCTGCTTTATAATTTAAAATTTTATTTACAGTGAATCAATTTAGAAAAATTGAAATTGTAAGTGAATCAAGACGATTAAAAAGCAAGGTGTTCCCCCATAATCCTGTTAGCAAACCTATTCTAATGTTAAAATCGCCTCCAAACAACACAATAACTAATGGAGAACCCTGAAGTTATTAAACAGATTTTCGTATTTGCAGGAGAGGAGGTGGTGAGGAGGTGAGGTGAGAAAAGTAGTCTGGAAACCCAGGACACTTACACTAGAATATCTTCATAGATAAGACAGGTATAAACAAGTATCAGACACAATTTGACATTAGCATTTTGGAAAGGAAAAAATAAAGAGAGAGAATAATGCAAGAAATAAGGGGAAAGAAGGAAAGAACTCACTATGAGTACCTCTTCCCTTATTCCACTCCTCAAATGAAGTTCAAATGTAGCCTTGTTTGTCATGTTTAGCACCCTCTCCCCATTATCTCCTTTCTTTGACCCCGGAAATCTTTTATTCTTTTATATGCCTCCTTCATTGTTCACTTAAAGTATTATTGTCCTCAATATCTACACCCCATTAAATAAAATATGAGAAAATAATGCACATACACCAAAAGTGTGGTAATTCAATATTTAAGTTACACCTCATCAAACAGCCATTTGCTTAAGAATTTTTTGAGTATGTTCTTGAGTTAGGATCACATCTTCTTGTATTATGTATTTGTACAATCATAATGAATTACAGATCTCTGTTTAGAATATAATCTAATTATAGAAGAAATGCACTGACTTATTCAAGAACAATTTATTTTTTTCTGTTGAACTAACTCCAGAAATGTTCTGTACTTTTAAATTGATTACAAATGTTCTCACTCACTGGGAAGACCACACACTTGGGAAGAATATGTCTTTATCTCAACCTCTAAAACTTACACTTCATTAGCTCTCCATTTTTAACCATATATAGTTACTGCTTAGTCTTCCATTACACATTCAGATCATTAATGAATTTAACATATATTTTATTCCTATGTAAGGACACATATAGACATAATCTTCCTTAAATTAGAAAAAAGCATTTTTGCCTAGTGCTTTGCCGTTAAATAAAAATATAGAGGGCTTTTTTTCCCCAAGTTTTTTTCAAATGAAGCATTTCTTTTTCTATTTCCCTTACTTCACAATACTTCAGTGCAAAGTACATCCTGCAAAACAGACTACAAAAAAGTAAACATCCCACATGAGCCAATACACAACCAGCTTTTCTGTCTTTAATGTTAAATGAAATAATTTGCATCACTATAGAGCTTGGAAGTAGAATTCACAATTTTTAAGACTGTGGTATTACTTCTAATGTATTAAAATATTCTCATGAAATCCATTAACTTTTCATAGAAACAAATAAAAACCAGCAGCCATCTTAGCTACATATATTTGAGTTACCAGAGGGGAAAACAGATGACTGACAAAACATCAGCAGATTGCATAATTTCTTAAATTAAATGAGACAACTGATCTTTCATGAGAAATCATGTCAATGTATCACTTCTGATTAAATTTTTCAAATTTGTTGGCAATTTCAGTATTAATTATTTTTTCTGTTAACTAAATTATTATTGAACTACCTAATGCAATAGGAAATATCCAGAATAATTAATAGCAAAATATTCTAAGCAAGAAAAGAAGCCATGTGTTCTGAATTATGCAACTATGTTATTCATTATTAAAATACAAAAGTCCGCTTATGTTGTCCCTAAACACTGCTTTCTAGATTATTTGGTTACAAATAACCCTACAAGAAAACACCATACCAATTCTTCAGCATTACCTTTTCAGTTTTGTTACCTCCAAAGATTTAGGCCACACAATTTTACTGGGATGTTTAGCTATCCTATGTTGCCACCAGGACAGGAGCTTACTCTGACAAGCAAGTGGCAAGAGATCTTTCCAAAAATAACTACAGTTGAGCGAGCTTTGAGAAAGGAGTCACCATCCTTGCAGGTATTTAAAGGATGTGCAGATGACGCATTTAGGGACATGGTTTAGTGGTGGACTTGGCAGTGCTGGGTTAATGGTTGGACTTGGTGACCTCAAAGGTCTTTTCCATCCTAAAGGATTCTATGATTCTAAGTCAACATGAGTACTGACAGACTCCTAGGTAGTCTTTTTCAGGCTACACATAGAAGCATTCATCTAATATCTGTGCAAGCTTTCCAACTCAGAGATGTCTTCCCTGGCATCAGAGCAGAGATTTCATGGGTCCCGGCTTAAAACTCTCTTCGCGTGTCTCTCCAGTCACTGTTGCAATTGTAATATGGCCACAACATAACTCATCATAGCTCCATGACTTTGTCACCACGAATGAATTAATTTCAAATGTTATGAAATACTGATTCAAATTACACAGACATTGAGAAGATTGACATTGCACTGTCAAGTAAAAGCACACCTGTTTTTTTCAGAAGCTGGAAGAACAGTCAAAAAACTACCCAGTTACCCTTAGAGATTCTAGAGTGATTTGAATTCATTATTGAATCATATCAATTTTATGCCAGTTTCATCTGGAATCTCATCAGATTAATACAATTTATTATACAGTAAACTACTTCTTAAAAAAATATTTTTTTCAAAGAAACAAGGGTAAAATGTAGAAAAAATATAGAACATTCCCATAATAAGAACAAGAATATTCTAAGCTCAATTTAGTTTTTATCTTTGTTGAAAGAAGCTTACCAAACTGTTGTTTCCACCTGACTGTCATGCAGCTGTCGATTGTCTAACTGGGCAAAGAGTGGAAAAAGAACTTGGATCCCTCCAATGGAATGAATTGCACTGTGAATGGAGTGGGTTACAATAGCTTTCACATCCTAAATTAATAAATAAAGGAAAAACCTCAATTAATCTCAATTTTAAAGGACAGTTAAAAGCATAGTTTGGAAGCACTTTAACACCAAATTGAATGCAAACTTGTTCTAACTTTTTTCACTACTTATATTTAAATTGTAATCACTATATTTAAAGGCAAACATTAAACAGAAAATCTTCAGTATGATGGCAAACTGTGCCTTATAGTATGGACTCTATATTTCTCAAGGAAGAAATAATAATTTCTTTCTTTAGAAAGTGAGCAAAGAAAGAACAGTTCAAGTGAAAGCTATATTAAGAGCTCATATAATACAAAACAATCTCTGGTTATCCAAGTGATACTTGGTTAACAGTAAACACAAAACATCAATTTAGGAGCACAAACCTGAAGCATAAGAGCATGGGGGGAGTGTACAAAAATTGAAGGATTCTCCTTTGGTGAGGATTCAAGGCATAGCTGAGCATCAGTAGCCTTCGCATTATAAGTAAAAGCAATGCTACTTGCAAGTTTCCCATCATATAGCACTTGTTTATGGTGCTCAGCCAGATGAATGTCACTCTCGGATTTAAATTTGAATGTGCTCTGAAAAAAACCAAAAGTTTTACAAAGCAATCAATTTAGACAAAATCCTTGCCATAAAATGTGCAAAAACTACATTGGACTTGAAAGGGAATATAGAAACTACTAAATTTTCATTTATTTACCAGTAGCCTGATGCTACTGAATAATGAGACAATTTTTTTATTTAGTCTACACCACATCAATCTGTCAATATAATATTTGGTATTTTATTTAGTGTCTCTCCTTTCAGCATCAGTGTTAACAAGTTTCAGAAGTAACAATCAGTAACAATCTGAAAAAGAATGTGTCACATTAGACAGCTATAAATATGTTAAAATAAAAAGGAAGCATACAACGCATTAAAAGGGAAGAAAGAATTAATCACCTTGTATTTTAGTTTACATAAACTCACTCAAATTAGAATATAAAATGCTATACCATGTTGAGTAGAGGAATAGTTATTTTTGAACAGCACTAAAACCCATGCTCCATTAACAGTCAGAAGTATAAATAAACAAGCTACTTATAGTAAAATAAAATCCAAATAAAATTATAAATGCCATATTTGAAATTAATGTTTCTCATACCCAGAGTTTTTCCAAGGAAGACTGAAAAATCCAGTTATTCTTAAACATACCATGATTCAGAGTTGATCCAAAGCTAGGTTTTCTGGCAACACTGACAAATCAATCAAGCACAAGAAGACAGATTTCTGCCTTTCTGCAAAGCATCGTCAGATTTACTTGGCATATAATTATTACATGTAACAACGATTTAGCAGTGGCAAAAAGACAACTAGTACTAATACAGTGCTGTACTGATACAAAGGAAGGAAATTTGTTAGAAATTACCACCATTTAAATAAGCAATATATAAAATGTTATTTTTAAAAAAAATATCCACTCCATTCAAAATATTCATATTTTCAGAAATACATTAATTTTCCTTACTTTCACTGTATATAGCCATCACAAATCTCTTTATCCCTTTGGTCCTACCAAATCTGCCTTTTTCACTTTCCCCCCAGTATAAAATCCTATGTCACGAAACTATTGAAAGTACCATTAGTAGAGTTTTTGTTTTGCATACTAGAATAAAAACAGGCAATTTATAGGCTATCAGCTGATCTTTCCAAATAAGAGGTTCCTACAAACTACATAACCCCATAAACCCTATCCAGCCTTGGCAGAGCTCTCAAGGCTGCTGGAAATGCTGAAGAAATTCCCTTGTTTACAGACAAACGATGGGAAAGTGCATCTACTCAAGTGCCTGACACATAAGGTGTTGTGAATAGCATCCATTTTTATGTGGGGCATAACCTGAATAGACTGGGAACGTGACTGCAGCTGCTGGAGAACCCTTGGAGCAGATCTGTCCATCAGCACCACCCCACACTGGGTGATGTCAGGCAGAAGGAAAGCTGCAACACCACGCTGAAAATGCATGAGATGCAGGTACCGTAACAGAAAACATAACTAGGAAACGCAAAAGTAAGTGAATGATTCATTCTACATTTGATAAAGAAGAATATCTTTAACTGCATTAGGAGGGGTGTTGCCAACAAGTGGAGGGAGGTCATTCTTCCCCTCTAGCATTGATGAGACCACACCTGTATAGTTCTGGGCTCCCACTGAGAGCCATGGACATACTGGAGGGAGTGCAATGAAGAGCCACTGAAATCATGAACCAACTGAAGCACTTCTCCTATGAGAAGCTGAGCTGAGAGAGCTGGGACTTTTCAGCCTGAGAAAAGAAGCCATAGAGGTATATCTCAGGTATAAATATCTGAAGGGAGGATGAAAAGGAAATGGAGTCAGTGGTACCCACTGGCAGAACACAAGCCAATGGACATAACTGAAACACAGGAGGTTCCCTCAGAACATCAGGAAATATGTTTTCACTGTGAAGGTACCCAGCAAGGTGACAGTCTCTATCTTCAGAGATATTAAAAAAGTGTCTGGACTTTCAGGAAAAGTAGTCCTGAGCAACTGGGTCTAGATGGCCCTGTTTGAGCAGGGAGATTGGACCAGATGATCTCCAGCTGTCCCTTCCAACCACTTTAACCATTCTGTGATTCGCGTTTGAGTTAGAAGTCTGTTTTTGAGGGAAACTCCCAGTGATTCTCACTTACTTACTTTGTTCATACTGCAAAGCTGTTCAGAACCAAAGAGACTTCCTTTAGGCTAAAACTCAAATGTCCTGCAACTGGTGGTATTCATTCAGCTCAGAGGACCAGACTACAACCCATCTGAAGCAAAAACCCCAACATCTACACACTATGAGTATTCAGTCCTCAGCACCAAATGTTTTAATCTAGAAATGTGTCGCTATTATGCCACACTACTTACTGAAGCAGAAAACCCCAAAGGAGGAGTATCATGCTTAGAACTTGAGAGCTGGCTCTCTGTTGATATGGTTGCCTACATCACTTATCAGGAAATGACTGCTACAGATTACAGATTTGCCACAAGGAAGACGATGATGTATTCCTCCCCAAAGGGCATTTTAAACTATACAGATACTCTGTAAACTTTCTGCAGAGGAAAAAAATAATTTAGTTATTTCACTGATTTCCAAAGATATCTACATGCTGCATGTTCTATATTTTAATGTTTTGCCACAAGAAAATACCTATTACCCTTATCCTGAAAATCTTTCACACCCCTAAGATTTGTCAGACTCCAAAACTCCGAAGGTTTTTCTACCATACAGTTTTTCATAATTTTGCTGTTTAAATATTTCAAACTGTTTCAACACAACAGTGTATCATTTCATTATCATTAAATTTTGCAATGTTCTAAACAGCTTAAGTTAAACTAGTTTTATAAACAAATTTTGGCATTAATCTATCTCCTAGTTTTCAGTGTACAATATACCTCAAGAAGTTATCAGAGAGCACTATTTGAAAGTGAGGCACAAAAAAGTTTGAATCAATATAATACCACCTCACACTTTTTTGAGAAAACCTAAGAGTTAAAAGAACATTCTGCCCTCAAAGGAAAATGCAATCACAGGAGGATAACAGAGGCTGGTGAGCACATAAGCTCAAACTGTGAATGGTTAGTTACTGGTCACTGAAGGAGTGCAACTCTGAGGTCTGCTGCGAGCAGCATTAAAGCATCAATGGCAAAAAAGGGTCTTAGATTCAATATATTCTGTATAAGGTATACATACATATAAAGGATACTTGTTGCTCCTACAGGAATGGGAGAGGGAAAAGAAAGAGCCAAGAATTACTCCAGCATCGTTCTTGATTAGGAGCCCTGCTTAAACACCAGCAGCACTCCCCTTTCCTTTAGCAATAAGTGCTGCTTTTTGATTTACTACTCACTCCATTTTGCTGCTGTAGGTTCAGCAATCATACATAAAACATTATCTTGTACTATATTATTGGTTTGAGCAAATTTGAATTTTCAGTGCTATTTTGTGTGTGCCTGTATGTACCCATGAATGTATTCTTACTCTAGCCTTCACACGTCACAAAAAGACATACTGCAGCACTGATCAAGAGCAAACTCAGATGCCGCAACATAAGGAGCAATGTGATGACTCGCTTTGAAATGTCTGTGGGAGGGTTAAGAGAAGTGGCACAGATTTCATGGGGCTATTAGGATAGGACTTTGAGAAACATCCCTTTATAAACAGCAGCAAACATTACTATCAGATGCATCTTTTCCTTCCACATTACCTCCCTTGCCCCTCTATTCTGTTTATCAGCCCCTTGGGACCCCAGCTGAGACAGGATTCTTTTTGCTGCCTGGGAACAAGGATGGGCAGCAGAAAACGCACAGTGAGTGAGTGCAAGGATGCTGCTCTCGTTTCCTTTTTCTTTCTTTAATCTTTAACAACTGAAAGTGTCAATGTGGTAGGTATAAGTTCTGTTCAGCTATGGCAAGGCTCAAAATGAGCATGCTTTATTACAGATAAAACCCAGGAAAGCAAATATTGAATCCTATAATGTTTCTACTAAATATAATTTTAAAGTTCAAGATACTTCATGGATTAATTTGGGAAGACTTGACAGGGAAGAGACAAATTGCATAGTTCTGTTGTAAGTGTATTTGTCTCTCTCCCCTCTTCAAAGTCTGATTATGAGTAATTTCTTTGAAATAGTTACTAAGAGTGTCAGTTTTTCAATATTGAAGCTCACACAATGTATCAATTTTTGCTAAAAAAAAAAAAAACAAAGCATTTTGCCACAAGTGAAAATGTAGCATTTATTTCAAACTTAAACATCTATTAGATCAACTGAAAAATATACTAAGTCATTCTGGTTACAACCAAATGCATTCAGGAGGACATTATTAACTGTTTTTATTGTACAATCCTGTCTAATAAGCATCTAATGTACAATAAATAATACAAATATTATATATAAAAATATAATTATTTGATATGCGTAATAAATAAGACTTATTTTAATGATTTCTCTACTTAATCCTAAAACCTCTTGCTTCTACCTGCACCACAGAAGGTGGGACAAGGTACAAAAGATTCATTTTTCTTTGTATATCAAGCTTTTTCTTTTCCTGAACTTTGTGGCTTTGGTGTTATTTGCAACAATACATACTACGTATATTCACAGAAGCGTGCCTACTTCATTGTCCTGTATGTTGGCAGATTATGCAGATTTCTCTGTATTCCAGAGGTCTCAATGGCAGTTGTTGTAGACTAGGGGCAGCATGAATGATTGTGAGGGCAGCTGAATGACAGGCAAAATCATAGTCTCTTTTCATGAACAATGTAGGTAGAGGGATGGTTGCTTCCCCTAAAGAATCAGATCCCTAGATATAATGGATCAAAGTATGAATTATAAATCAAAGGAACCACCACAGATTGTCAGAGGAAACAAAAAAACAAAAAACACAAAAAAACCCCCAAAACCAAAAACATATATATGAAGACATTCTCCAAAAATTCTCAAATATTTTGAATAATCTTCCTTTGTGAGAAGAAGTTTGGCACAACTGGAGTTCACAATGCATCTGGAATAGTTGCTCTTCAGGAAAAGCTGAACAGTTGATGTTCCCCATTGGCTAATAGTACCAATAACTAGAATGAACAGGACATGTAGTGAACTATTAAAAAAAAGTTTCTGAAAGGCCAGTTTGCATCACCAAGTTAGGTAAGAGCAAGAATATGATCTCTAATATTCAGCAATTCAAGGTATATGTTAATTGAGGCTCCTTTGGCCTGTGAAATACCATACTGAAGTATTCTGAACTGAAAAATTTACAGAAATGAAGTTAAATGAGACATGAAAGAAGCAGGCTTTAAGTGAAAGCTACAGTTGGTGCCCTGAGATCTCTAAGTTACAGGAGGTGGTTCCTTTTTCTGGTTCTGGGTAGATCTTGGGTTGGAAGCAGGTGAGAAAGTCATCTGTTTTGTCTTATTTTGGGGGGAAATAAGGAAGTTAAATAAAAAGATGTTATTTCTCAGGTCCTGCTCTAGTGACCTGTTCTTTTTAGCTGTTAATAAGTAGTAAAGTATACTTCCAGATTTTTAGACAAGTAAAGAAACTCCTTCAGAAAGCAAGGGGGCATTAACTGTGCTGGGTACATGACCAAAACCTAAAAACATGATATACCAAAGAAGAATATCCTCAAAATAGTAAATATATCTAACTGACATTTTAAAATCAGAAAGAAGCTACAGGTGTGAAGAAATGTAGTTTAATGGAAGCCTATGAATCAAGCAAGGCAAATTGACAACACTCTAATAAGGTTAGTGCAGTAACTACAATCACATGTCTTATCAACCCCTTCAACTCTCACAAAATATTACATAATAATTTTCACTTCTTGAAACTTGCTGCAAATCCAGGAACTTGATAAATTCATAAAAGTTCACTACCTTCATTATTGTTATTAATACTAAGTTATTATGAAGTTGTTGCTATTATTATTGTTATTTTCTTCTGTACGATCAAAGAATATTTGCAGAAATATTTGTTCAAACAAAATAGAGTATTAAGTTTGGAATAAAATAATCCTTGTTTGCACAGGTGATACACATCTCTTGACCGACTGAACATTTTTAGTTTCAAAGCAGGTTTTAACCATCAACCACATACAATAGACTTCTTCTTCTCCAAGTAACCCTGAGATATATTTGATTATTCACACTACACACCTATCCTAAAAGAAATTTCTAACTGTTGATGTCATTCAAGTGCTAGCTATCAGCAAACAATTTAGAGCAGTCACTTTCAGCACACAAAATGAATATTATTAGAATTAATTGCTGGTTTTTACTTGTGGTTTTTAAAAGCTTTTATTTTCAGAGTCTATTACATATATTGAAAAACTGAAAGTCTAGTTCAGATTAAACAGTAAATTTCAAAAGTCAGAAAAAAGAAAATTTGGGAATAACTGATTGTAGAAATTCAAGTGTTTACCCAGGGTTAGATTCATTTTTAAGTATTATCCACTAGGCAGTTTCTGCAGACTTCTGCAAGTGTTCTTTTTCTTGATGAAAGAATACTATACATAGCCATTGAAAGACAGAAGTGTCTAACTAGAGATCCAAGTTTACGCATGAACCATTAAGTTGTCCAAACTGTCCCCCAAATCTCACTAGCAAAGCATGAATATAAAGCTCAACTGTTACTTCAGCGAACTGTCTGAAACCATACATTTGAAAGAATTGGTTTATTATGCCTTGTTGAATGTTAATCTGCCTTAAATCAGGTTTCAAACACAGACAGTAGAGAAAAAAAGTTATTTCCATGGTATTTAGTACACCAAATACAAAATTTCTCTGATGTGATTATGATCCAAAGTCATAAATAGCACATACAAAAACGTTTCAACCATCCTTTAAAGAAATTTGCATCTTCAAAAAAGCTGGTGGGAAGTTAAGATTAGTTAGTATACTTGAAGAAATAGTCTGACTGAAAACAAATCATGTAAGAAAACTACAAGATACTAGGAGGAATATCTACATGCATACATATCTTCCAACTATGTCTATTAATCATTTACTTTTTCCCGTTTTATGCTTTTCAAGATTCATTATTACCTTATATCCAGGTCCTAGCTGATGTATTGCAAAAATCTGTGCTGGGTTGAGCGCTTCAGTGAATACATACACTGCTCCAAGCTGGCCACAGAACACTCTATTTGCATCAGCAGTCTCCGAAGATCCAAGAAAACATTTATCATAGCTCTGTCCCAGAAAGAGGCAATGTTAGTAATGAAATAATATTAATGCACAGCTACAGAAGCCACAAATAAAGGGAGACTGTAATTAAAAAGATAAACCAACCATTATCAATCATTTACTACTTTCCTGCAGTGAACAACTTCATTTTGAATATCATTGTATTAATTGTTTTACAGGTCTGTATTACAATGCTGTTATGACTGGCTGCTAGGATTTGTTTTCTATTAATTGTTCAACATACAACAGAGAAAATGACAATAGTACATTCAATTACCAAATAACCTCCCCTATTGCCTTCAAGAAATATGAAAGCCTTGAAGTTCCTTGTAATTGTACTCAGAACTCCCACTGCTAAATCACGAGAACACATGCTGAAATGCCCTCTGCTTTCACTGTTAACAGAGTTAAACATCTCTAGCAGAATAAAAAAAACCCAAAAACAAACAAAACACCCCCCCATAAGAAACAAACAAACAAAATGAAACATTCCAAAAACAACAACAAACAACCCAGATTTTTCTAGTTTGCAGCTGGTGCACTGTTTCTCTCTATGACCACAGCCTACAATGATTTGGTTTGTCCTTCAATTCTCTTCTGCCTTCTTCTATGGTCATGAGCTGCTATTTTCCATTCCTTCTTCCAATAACTATCCCTCTGTACAAAGACCTTTTGTACTTCTCCATCTGTTCACTTCCTATTTTTTCAGATTAGAAGTGATTTTTTGGTAGCCATTTTGTAAGAATTAGGATAACTTCTTCTGGTGCTTCCAAAAAAACCTGTCTAGAACAAAGACCTGGAGAAGCGGAACACAAGATGCAGCACAAAAGGACAACAACTGGAAGCTCAAGGATCTTTGAAGGTGCTTCTCCCAGCTTCCTTGAGTCACATGTACTTTACTGAATGGAAACAAAGACCACACCTCACTGTTTGAGCTGAATCAGCAAACCACCAGAACCTGCATTAGGAAGCCAGCTTTTTCATCCTGTGTGACTGCTGAGTTTTACCTTAAGGAAAACTTTTATCAGTCTGGAGAACAGAATGAAGTATGGTGGCCTGTTACAGAAATTGATCTAAGTGGACAGGCTATTACAAAGAAAAGGGGATTCTGTCTAAGGAGTTAGGAGGAAGTCAAAGATCTGGAGCTCAGCATTGAGATGAGGTGAGGTAAGAAGTATCCAGCATTTTATCTTTATACTCCTTTTGACCAAATACCTCCTTTAAGCTTTTTTTCACCCTTGGAAAAAAAAAATCCCTTTCTATTTTTTTAGGTAAATTTGACAAAACTAAAAAACTTCTGAAAAAAACTACATTAAAATTGATTCATAAAGTCATATCCCTGTGCAAAAGATGGGCTAATGAGACCCCTCTGACTCCTAGTAAATCTAAAGGTGAAACTTCTGAATAATTCTCAGTTAGTTTACTGGAGTCTTGCTTAGCCTTGAAGGCTTTCCTGACACTGTGCCATTACTGTCAGAGAGTGTTAAGTCAATTAATGTTGAGCAATTGCCATTTTCAATGGTTATTTGAGGAATTTGCCTGAGCTACTGACATCACTTTTCTCCTAGTTTCTACTTAAATATTCTGAGATGTACATTCCTGCCAATTATAATGGCACTGTCCTGGATTCCTCTAGTAATCATTAATTGTAAAACAGCCATTGAGGTTCTCTACAGATTCTGAATTTTACACATAATTAAATTCTAGTTCTGTTAATTTGTAGTAATTTCCAGTTCTGTCTTTTTTCATTTGTTATAGTTTCAAACCCCAGGCCGAATTCCTTCCAAAGAAACTTGGAGGCAGTGCATTAGCATCCCTAGTGGTTAACAAAAGGGCTCCATGGATATGCATATTCTGTTAACGATCCAAGCTACAGCCTTTGTTCCTTTGTTCTAATCTCTCCCCAGACCAGAGAGGGGAAGGGGTCAGTGCTTTCCTGGGACTTCTGAGCAAGTCAAGGAGCTCAGCTCTCAGCGCGGAGGGGAAGAGACACGGAGACACCCGGTCCGACATTCGCTGTGGGACC
>JAWWEW010000001.1:49696250-49766550 GCA_035583185.1 Anabacerthia variegaticeps | reverse complement strand
TTTCTAAATTTAAGGAGAGGGATTATTTTGTTTTCTTGGCCAATAAGATATCTTAGTTTTCCCTTCAAACTAAGACATCATTCTTCCCAGTTTACAGCAGGTCTTCCTGCTAAGTATTTGTCGTTCAGGATTACAGACCCCTACACCATACAACCAGTATTAGCCCAGGTCCTCTGGGACCTCAAGTGGCTTTTCAGTCATCACATTCCACCTATCACAAAAAACTTTATATTACCAAGGGGGAAACATGCTCTGCAAAAACTGAAAGGCTTGCCTTTTCTTATAAGTAGGAACGTTGCCAAGCAAGCAAAGAATGGCAATCAGAAGCTTTAGGACGCAAAGCCCTCCTACTTTAATTAATGTGCAATATTTAAACCCTCCCTTTTAAATCCAACATTGCCTCTAGAATTTGGTGAGAGATAGCTCATTTCCTTAAGTACAGAAAGGCTTCATTATCCCATATAGTCAGATCGAAAGAACCTCTGAAAGTCTATCACAACTTTAGCTGAAGACAAAGCACAAGATAACCATTTTGCCTGCCTTCCACAGCCAGAACTTTGGGTCAGAAAGAGTGTCTATTTTCTGCATCATTAGGTGTGGACACTCAAACTTTCCAAAGCAGAAGGTACATAAAGAGAGCACACACACACAAAAACCCTTAAAATTGAAACCTACATAAATATCATTAACAGAATTTAAAACCAAACAATATGAAAGCAGATGCATTTCCTGTAAGAACAGACTGCTGTTTGATCCTGGCCCAATTAAAAGATACAAGTGTATTGTATGCATACAATCTTCCAGTAAAAGTGATTGGTTTCTACGTGTTGGACAAGCAGTTGCAAGATCACTGTGTCTTTGCTCAAAGCTGACTAATGATATGCAGCTGTACACCTCTCAATGTCTGGTTTGGATGCCAATAAGGGAGCGCATGTCTGTAAAAGCTTGTGACCCACTGAAATTGCTCTGAATTTCAGGGATGAACTGAACTTCTATAGCAGTTAATTTGTATTTGCTAACAATACTACTTAAATATTAATATTGTAACACTCAGAACAGCATTTTACAACACTGTTCAACTGCCTATTTACTAATGTCAAGTGAAACAATAGAAAAAATATACTTGTAACTGGGAGACAGATTTAAGACTTCAGATTTTGTTTAATATTATAAATCTCTTGACACTTCTCCTTGCTTCTGTTTGCTAGCTTTAAGTCCTTGTCTCTCTCTCTCTATCTTGTTTGTTTAAATCTGTAAACTCTGCATGGAAGAAATGATCTCTCACTATACTTACACAGTGCTTAAAGCAAATGACTGATAATAGCTCAGGCCACTCAGTTCTACTTCGACTAAAGAGCCTACTTAAAATTTGATATTCCTTAAGGCAAAAAGCATAGAAATCTTACAAGGATTAACAAATATCTCCTCTTGAATCCAATGCTGAACCTTATATGATACAAAAATAAGTACTTTTGTATACATTGGAAGCATGCATAGTCATTTGGTAGAATGAATCAGTTTTTCTTAAGGACTTCACTCAAACTAAATCTGTCAAACTTGTAACTCTACCACATTAAGAAAACAAATATAGTGCGGTTTGTTTTTTTTCTTTTTCAACTAACTTTAAAATGAAAAGCTATGAGAAAGGAAAACAATAAAATCTTACATCATTTGTGTTAACATGCCAGGCCATGTCACCATAGGATACCAGCTGACCATTCACGTAGCATCGTATTTCACTGTTTCTCCATCGATTATAGATGTGTACAATGCTTATCATGTACCACTGGAAAGACATGAAAAATCAGTACAAAGTGGCAGTTTTTGTGCTATAAAGTACAAAGTTAATGAATGGCAGAAAAAATAAGTGACCAGTCTCATAAAGTTATACAAACAGATGAATCCTTGCAAACCCATAAAATGAAAGTCAGGTCATTGTAACTTCAAGTCCAGTCAGTAGAACCATGCCTAAATGTAATGATGCCCCTGCATCCCTTTATGGGATTAGAGACAAAAGAGAATAAATAGTATTAAAAAGTTGAAGACTTCCACTCCTGAAAGTGCAATTAAATCTCAACACTATGCACACTATACCCAAAACAGAAGTCAGTTCTGATGGGAAATCCAGAGCTATATGCTCTTACCTTAACAAATTCTTATCACATACTTCTGCCTTTGCATCATAGCTGTCTGTCAGAAATTATAAAATAAAAAGAAAACATTCATAATAGCCAGTTTTACAGCCCAGTTTCAGATGTCATCCTGATTACTTCCTTTGATAGTTTTCCTCTATTCTCTACCATTCCACCAAATTTTGGACAATTGTCATACCATTAAAAATGTATTACATAATCAGAGAAACTATCACAGTTAAATGCTTCCAAGTACAACTACTGTGATTCTTTCAAATAATTTGTTTAACAAGAATGAATCAATTATGTCCGCAACAAGTAAGTTCAAGAAAACCTGAAGTTTCCCTCCAAACCAAATCTTTAAGCTTGTCTAAAACTAGGAATGGAAATGTAACTTTTCGGATCTGTAAATCAACTTATATGCAATTTTAATGGCTGTTCATTATTTCAAAATATATAAAAAACAGACAAAAATGGACATACGGCAGAAAATCTAGAAAGGACCACAGAGTTATCAAGCCATTGAAGCCTCTGACACAAGAAGAGAGGCTCAGATATGGGTCTGTATAGTCTGGAGAAAAGAAAGCTCAGAGTGATCTTATCCATGTGTATATATACTTGATGGGCAAGGGATAAAGAGGATGAAGCCAGAGACTTCTCAACAGTATCCAGTGACAGGACAAGAGGCAATGGGCACAAGTTGAAATATAAAACTCAATTTAAACATATGTAAGATGGGTCGTAGCAAGCAGTAAGGATAGTCAAACACTAGGACAGGTTGGTCAGAGAAACTGTGGAGTCTTCTTGCTTGGAGATATTCAAAACCTAACTGAACAACATCCAGAGCAACCTGATCTAGGTGTCCCTTTTTCAAACGGGGTGAAACCAGGTCATCTCAGCATGTCCCTTTCCAATCTTATTGACTCTGTGGAAAAGTTTGCCTTGAAAACACCATTTTGTATTTTAATAATTTGGAATAATTATTTACATTTTTCCATCATCTTCCCTTTCTTAGTATCTGTTTTAATTATTACATTTTTATTCTCATGTTCAGCTAAGTCTCTTTTCTTCAAAGCAGAGAACTTCCGCAATCCTTGGGGCTTATCCCTGAACCGGGATAAGTAGATACAGAGCCTATTAATATAAAATTATGCCTCTCTGTATCAGAGAAAAGAGAAGCAAATGTTGTCAACATGTTGATTTTGAAATTAGGCAAAGCACAGAATTACAAGCAAAAAAAATCGTGCAGCAAAATATATTCTGACAATAATCATTACATTAGTCCTCACATTGACATCCTGTTACACATATATAATATCTATAGATATGAGAATACATATATTTACACATTTGTTTCCAGGTCTCAAAAAATATCTTTTTCATTTTCCCTCCTTAAAGCAAACAGAAGGGGAAGTGGGGGGGGAATGCTCATGATCATACAACAGTAGTTTAGAGTATCTCACTTCTTGCTTTTCCAAGCAAACAGATTCATTTGGTAATACTGGATTAAGGTTGTTCTATTCCAGCTTTGGCATCTGAAGTCAAGTATGGACAGTCTGACAATTTTTTAATTTTTTTTTTTTCCCAAGCAATTATGAGCAAAATATTATTTGTAAGTCACTCCCCCCATCTCAAAATAAATTAAAAAAAAAACAAACACAAAACTCAATAAGTAAATATTATTTCCCATTTTGTAGGCAGATTTGACTTAAGTAACGAACATGTACCATAAATTCAACGAAATATTCATAACTCAATGTCTAAAAGTTTAACTGGTGACTATGGTCATTATAAACTAGGTACAAACCACATGACTAGAGTGTTACTTTCATCATCATTTCTTTTCCACACAACCCAACACAAATCTCTTAGAAAAAAAAATCTCTTGTCCTCATTCCTTCAATGGTTAATTTACCAATAATCACCAACAGTCACCAATGATAATTATAAAAACTTTCATCCCCAAAACAGACATTCTTTGCAATAGTCCTATTAATGGTTCCAGGTCTGATGCTTTTGTAGCAGAAATCATGATTATGACAACCATAAGACCCAAGTTTTATCCATTTATCTTCTATGTGTGATTTTTTTTTTTTTTTTAATAGGGCTTTAAAACAACTTCTGAAAACATACCAGCTTGTAAGACTGTCTCCATGTGTAGCTAAAGCTTAATAGATGACTCATTCATTTGGAAATAAATAGTTCATTACTGGTGTTGAAACACTGTCCACAGAGCCTACCAGGAATTACAATGAACAATGAAATCTTGGGAGAGCTTTTGTGCCCACATCAAACTTTAGGAAAATTATATAATCCATTTTTTGTAATCTTTTTCCTTCCCATATGTGAACATGCAGCTTCTTTCAGTTCAAGCCTCCTTTCTTCCACGCAACTTTTCTGAATCTTTAGCATTGCTGCTATGTCAGAGCACAACCTATGTCTGTTACTCTGACCCACAGGGCAAAAAACTACAAATCCCGAGCTTTGATTTTCTTGAATACACATGCATACACACAGATGCATGCACACAAAGTCTATCCCAGACCACTATCAGAACCAATCCAGTAAAATACTGCTTTTTGTCCTCCTACACTTGAATTAACTAAATTTACATCTTAAATGGCAATTACTTTTTAGCCAGGGAAGTATTCAAGTATTAAAAAAATGGTTTACTCTTTGTCTTGTATTTGTCACTATCAACCTAGACAAAATGAGTAACAGAGGTCTTCAAAGGTAGTTCCTAAAGGGAGGATGACAAACACCATCAAGCTCAGTCCATAAAGTATTCCTAGTAACAGGAAAATAAAGATCCTTCTGAGATTCCTACTTGCTTACTTGATTCATATCCTTCTATCACTATATTTTACAAACATAAATTCTCTTATCACATGATAACTTTTTTAAGGCTTTCAGATGAGTATAACGCCTACAGGTCTTCAGGAACGGTGTGTATCAACTGGCTCACAAATCTGTTCTTATGCAAAGTGAGAATCTTTCAAATAATTCAATGGAAGCGGGGGATAAGAATTCCAGTGTAACAGCAGATTGCTCTGTCCCAGATAAGATTATCTATATTCTTTCTAATCCTTCCTTTCCATTTTTCTAGCTTCTAACCCATTTTGTTGGTTAAGAAATCAGTCATGATAATAATATGTAATTCTAAATATCAGCAAAGGCATTTTCTAAAATTTGTAGCATTTTCCATCAACAATTTCTTTATAAAAAATTGGATTATATATCCCAATTGAAAGTTTGGCAAATTTCATATTCAAATTTCTTTGGAACTTGGGGTGCCTTCTCTGAGGTCCTGGCAATTAATTACTATCTCACATCTATTTCTATATCTCTTCTACTGACATTTCAGTTTGAGACACTTCCTCTGACTCATCCCCACTGACTCCTCTTGTAGTAAACAATGATGCAATTAAATTATTTAGCTTTTTTTTATGTTAATATGTTCTTCAAAGGCTCTTATTAAGCTTTAGTTAACTAAGGACAGGAAAAAAAGAAACTCAACTGTAATAGTTCTGCAATAATTTGCTATAACTTATACTTTTCTAAGTACTCTTCATTTTGGCACAACTTCAACTTTCTGAACAACCTCTTTTTTCTTACAGTACTGTAAGAGGCCTGTACTTTGCTATTTATCTATGCTCGGGTACATTGTGAGGAGCTTTTAAACACTCCATTGGATTTTTTGTCTAAGGGTGTATTTGCTCTTAGCATTTTGTATCTTTGCATTTAGACAATTTCTCTAGCACTAACAAAAACCTTTAAGAAGGCAGTTTTTCACAGTTCCTTTAAAAATAAAAATCACAAATCCCTATATCCAAGCATATTCTGCATTTTTCACGACAAAGTCAAGTAAAAGTCGATGTCTGAATTCTCTAAAAATGTCAAAAGTACATAAATCTAAATGTATATGGTATTTAAAATTAGTCTGAACTCTTGTACTAGTAAGATGTCACCCAGTTTACAGCAAGTTAATGCAAGCTTCTTTACGTAAGTATGCTTTCTGATCTTCCCCAATTCTTCACAGATGTTATAACCATTCTTGTAATGCAGCTAACAATTTAATCTGAATAGAATGGTTTCCTGATTGTCAAAGCAAAGAAACCCTGGTATATACTGTCACCATGAATTTACTCATCTGATTAGGTTAAGTCTTTAATACAGAGCATTATTGTAATAGCAAGGCCTGCCCCACTGTCATATATAACTGTGACTACAATTTGAAATGAGCACCCATTGATGGTCAAGTCAACAAAGTTTCAGATAATTCTTTTATGTCAATAACCTCACTTAAAATAAGACATTCCAGATTCTCTTTAATTTTTGCTTTTTATATATGTAGAAGCAGGTATATATGTATGTCTCATAACCTCCTATTACCTATGTCTCATTTACGTGAATGTTTGCTGATGTTGTACAAGTGTTTTTTGGATTTCTCTCCTATTCTGTATGTGAGCTCATGATTTTCAGGGCTTTTTTACTACACTACAAACCAAACCAAGTTGAATGCTCTTACACACAATTTTTCTTCAACTCATTGTTGAAAAACTCCTATTTTTTTTTTTAATATTCAAAGTCAGAAATACAGTTTTCTTTTACATTCATCCTGCAGTTTCCTTCTCTATATCATTTTCTCAAAAATGCACACAGACCATGCCTCTCATCTGTAACAACAGCTTCTTTAGTTAGCACTCAAAGATACTTCAGATAACAACCTGTTCATTTTTTGTACTGTTGAAATCTGTTGAGCTTAGTCACCCACTGCTAAGTCATATTCCTATTCACTAGCACAGTAAAATCAGAGAGATAAGGCACAACACACTAAGTACTTCCAATATAAGGAACTTTGTTCTGTCTATACTGAAATTAGTAAAGGTGTTTAGTATCACAAACATAAGACAGAAAAGCTGTTTGCTCTTGACTACACTGCTTTCCTGTTATACTTTTACAAGGATTGATGCTGAGGCTGGAACTCAAGGGAGAAAAAATCAGTAGGGGTTACTAACGCACAACAATTTCAATTTGGAGTCCCAAAAAAACCCAGTATAGACATATTGAATACAACACTGCCAAAGTTAGTTTAGCTCTGTTGAGATATCAGTTTGTTATACTACACCCACATTTTCTGTTTGGGGATAAAATAACCAAATTTCTCCATATATTTTTATAAATATTTGCTTTTACAATGTAATTAAAATACATGAATTGAAACCTAAAGTAACCACTCGACACACCTTAAAGTTTTAAATTAAAATTGCATATTATGCTGTGAATGGTGTCATATGACATAGTTAACAGCAGGATGATCTTTATGTGAACACAGTAATTTTCTGATCTGCCTACATAAGGCTTTTGAGCTGGTGATTCAAATACATAATTTTACTGTGATTCACAAAAAAAATTTAAAAAAACCACCATTATTCAGAAATTTAATGAGGATGATCTTTCTGGCAAAATCTATTGCTGAAATGTCCATGTCTGTAAGCAAATACAAAAAACTATAGAAAATAGTACACATGATGGCAAAATTCACACTTCTCAAGTTAGCATTTGAACAGTTAGCTGCTTTGTAAATGAGTACACAATTTTGGAATACATATGTACACATTCAAGGTTTGCACAGTGAAACTAGTCTCATATCTAAATAACATGAAGAAAATCAATTTACATGTTAAAACAGGATACATTTTGATTTGTTAGAGCCAGGAATTGTATTTGACATATTTTATTTCCTCCATTATGCATTATGTACCTTACCACATACATGTAAACACAAGTTAGTAATGGAAAAAATATATTGTGCCACATGCAAATATATTCTAGAACACTTATTTCAAATACTTTCTAAATCTAACATACAACCCAAAGTTTATGAAGCAAACGTTTTGGGAAATATAAAACTAGCATGGGAGTTATATTTGGGCATACTTAAGCAGATCAGCCGATTATGATTTGAAACCTGTATTCCTATAATGATATATACATGTAGTAGTATTTCAGAATTAGCTATTTTAAGTAGAACAGCAAAAGCTAAAATTTTCTAGAGTTGGCATAAAGAAAACTAGTCATTCATATTAAAATTACCAAGAGAATTTCTCACTAAAATATGAAAGACTACACGTTCGTCATCAAGTAAAGAAAAGATCAGCTAAAACCCGAAAGCTAATTAACAAGAACATAATACAAAAGTTAACAATTTCATTTGTTCCTCGGTTCAGTGTTCATCAGTAGCATCAGATGTGCTACTGTAAAAGAAAATTGAAATGCTATCAAAACACTTCCCTGTCATAAAATTAAACGCGCAAAACAGAATTGATTCATTCTGACAGACTCAGCAGATATGAGATAATAAGGCTTTATACATCCTCAAGTAATATGCTAGAAAAAGGCATTATTTTGTTTTAAAAAAAACCACAAGTGACCTCAAAGCTACATGGTGAAATTAGAATCAGTGATTTTGAACCACAAATACACACCAAGAAAAATAGAACATTAAGCTGATGTGTGAACAATGGCATTCCTCCCTAAGAGTTTGGTTTCTCAGAACAAAACAAACACTGAAATTCAATACACAAATTCTAAGCCCATAAAAAAAGAAATGAGTTTCACAACAAAATACATACAAACTGCTATCAATAACAAACACATAATGCTTGCTGTAGGGAAAAGTCAATACTTCAGTCAACTAACTGCAGTTTTGAAGGCTGCAGAATAATCGTCCCCCTAGGACTACTAGGCGTACAGTAGAAATGAACACTAATATGATCTAGAGATATAATCAAGATTTACTACGAAAAATAAGAAATCCCAAAACACCACTTACACATAACAAAGTTCAGAGCCTTATATCACACAGCATCAGATAATGAAACTCTAGCACTGTCGTCCATGAAATTTTCAAGACTTTGGCAACATATTTACCATGTTCAGAATTTTCAGAAAAAGAATGATGGAATTTTAATAATAAAATACAAGCATTTTACAAATACTGAAAAGTTTTCTCTCTCTGAAGCTAATTAAGCAGTATTAAAAAAAAACAAAAAAAAACAAGCTGACTTTATAGAAATCTTTCTCTGCAAATTATTACATTTTTCTTGAATTGATTCTGAACTTTAACTGACATAAAACTTTGCATGAGCATCAGACTAGTTACTTATAAACTAGAAATTATTAGTAAAACTATGGCACTAAAAGGATTTTAGCCTTTCTCCCCAAAAGCACTTATCACCTTTTCAGTGTTATTCTTTACTGCAAATATCACCTTGCTTACCTTGCGTGGCTGAAAGTCATACTTCACACAGTGCTGGAAACCTTTGCCTTTTGACTTCAGTGATGTAACTATTAAGCAGTTGCCAACAAAATGAGCAGAATACCCAACACCTTTGCTAGTGCGGAAACTGAAAAGAAAGCATTATGAATGAAATTAGGAAAAAGGGAATTATTGTATAATAAAGAGGTTCAAATATGACTATAAATTACCATGTGAAAGAAAATAAATTAGTACCTGGAACTTAACTTGTGAACTTACTTTTCTCCCACCATTCTTTGCGGGGAGCTACTCACCTTCAGCACTTGAGTCCAGGCTACATTTTAAAAATCAGTACTTTCTTTTTTCACTAAAATCCAAGATAGTAAATATTGGATCTATCACATTTCTCCTCAGTCTCCCAATTCATCATAATTTAAAATAACACATCTGATTAAAGTTGTGAAGAAATATCCATTACAGAACAGTGTGAGATGCCTTGCAATTTTATGGTATTCAGAGAACAATGCAGCTGGTATGACATAAAAATTTGAATTCAAGATAATTACTATGCACAAAAATTATTTTTCAAGTCTTATGAATTAATTAGGCTAATGATCTATGAAGTTTTAATCATCTGAGTTGTGGATTTATTTTCATTTGTCAAATGGATAAAGGACTGCAATTATAAGAAAGAAAGTTTAGTAAGAGTTTCCAGCATTCTTGTGACAAAGATCATGAAGACAGATAATGCAGAAAGTGCATAGATTTCTCTAGTTATATTTGAAATCAAAAGCATTTTAAAGAGAAATTCTGGACTTATTAAAAAAATACTTTGCAAAGGTAGCTGCTAAAAAATTCACAAATGACATTACAAAGAGCAATTTAAAAAGGGTAACTCTATATCTACATCTATGTCACTTAATACCTTCTGAAAAGTGAAGTACAGTAAAGAGCAATCTGCTATCACTAATATGGAGCACATTTCATACAGCTTTCAGCCTTTTGTTAAATAAATAACCAAATGTCTGAAATATAAAGTCTAGATGGTAACCATCAATTCTTAAATAAAGTTTTACAAGTAGAGGAAGAAAAGACACTATTAATTTTGAACATTTGTATAAACTCCTGTAACTCACTATTTAACACCATCTTGTTCTCCTAATGTACCTAATAATTTCATATTCTTACAATAATGATGTTTTAAATGATTCCTTTGTTGCAACATTTTCATCAAACACTTTTACTAGGTTTTCACTAGGAACATTAAGAGGTGAAAGGTACACCCAAACACTAAGTTCAGATTTCACCCTACTTTATAGCTGCTGAAATTCTGTGTCTTTAGTTTACCCTACTACACAGACGCAATCTTGATTTTAATATGCAGAAAAACTGCACAGTTATAGATCTAATTCCACCGTCAGAAACTTACAGTTAAATCTGTATGTGCACATTATTGAAGGAGGGACCCAGATTTTCCTCTTTGCTCACTGTCAAAAATATGGCTGATAAACCACGACCTGATGAAAAAATAAATTCTTTACAAGATGGGTGGTGTGATTAGACCCTGAGGTGGTCAGGACTTAAGACATTCTTCTCCTCAAATGGAGTATTTAAAGGAGGTAAAAAAGACACACTCAAATTCCCAAATTCTAGAAAGCCTCTTTTGTTTTAATGAGTTAGAATACTTTCATTAAATGTTAAAAATAAAGTGATGAGCTGAACAGGTGTAATAACATCTAGAGATGACTTTTCTGCACTCTAATGCATCCTTGCACAGAGGTCCTTATTTCCAGTCTTGAAGTATTTTTTACTTATATATATATATATTCAAGTATATGGGATATATCATTATTTTCCCAAATTCAGGCTGTCTCTACTTCATTCTTTCATTTGCCTCTATACATTTTACACGATCCTCTTTCCCCTCAAGCTGTTGTGCTGAAAAGGACCATTATTGCCTGCCACAGCCTTTAGTAAAGGCTTCAATACAACCCTTCTTGCAAAAAATAAGGGCAGTCTTTATAATAAACATAAAAAGTCCTCTCTAAATAAACCAACACATAATCCAAGAATGAAGAGAAAAATTACATACTGTCCATCACCCTTGACCTCAGCAGTGAAGGCAATTTATAACGCTGCCATTCCCCTGCATCTTTTGAAGCCTATTTTTAACCTGGATTATGTCAATGATCTGGCTTCCACAATGACCCCATAGACAGCTATACCCCTCAACAAAAGGAACAGTGAACATCACTCATATATGCATATAATCTCCATTACCCATATTCACAAATAGCCTGCATGACCACAGTACTGAATTTTGTACAATAACATGAAGGTTAAAAACCTAAAACACAGTTCTTACAACAAGAATAACTGAATGTATTGTGAGCTAGTTTGGGACTTTGATTTACTTCCTTAGGGCCTTATGCCATTCAAAGAACTTTTGAGCACGCAATTGCATCTCTCACAACGCTAAAATTCTTTTTCAGCAACATGAGTCATCTCTACAGTCTAAAGTGATTTTGTTTAACAGAATACCATTCTGAAGGATATTAAAAAAAATACACAGATTCACTAAGTTCTGACACATGATGTTGCACTGTTTGATGAGAGATGGCAAATAAAATGTTTCCTTTTAAATTATCCATAAAAATTACCCATCATTGTAAATATCATCACGTTTCTACCTGCTAAAACATTATTAAAATTGTGTAAAATGCATCCTACTACTCTGAATAGGAGCTAGTAAGCATTGTGAAAGGAAGTATGTCTCTTGAAGAAATATCTACACCTTTAATTTTTTTCTATTTCCTATCCTTACTGGTTACCGGACTGATTTTGTCACCATTATGGTCAAATCAGATTATTCCTGACATTTTAAGCAGTGAATTGTTCTTACATGCATAACTTCCTGAAGTTCAGCATACAGACACAAGAAAGCAATGATTTAATGAAAAAGCAGCTCATTTCTCAGCAGGCTCTTTGTCTTGGAATAAAATAAATGATTTTATAAACATGAGGCTTAGCCAAGATTTTACTTTTTTCCCCCAAATGAATTAGAATTCTAATGCAACAGTAGTTAAGAAACAGAAAACTCAAATATGTTCTCTGTTTACCTCAACATGATAGTATATCATGTTAATCTTTGCATTTTATTTCTTGCCAAAGGTAAAGTAGGCTAGGACTGGTCTCTAGGATATTGCAAAGGAATTCCCTTATCAATTACCTATATGTGCAGAACTTGCCACATCCGAAGATGAAATGCACAGAGACAACAAGAGCAGTACTGTCAACAGCCCTACGGTTTTATGAGCCTTAAACTACCTCCCAGAGCAGCTGGTATACAATTTTACTACAGTTCGTTCATAAAACCTTTACAGTTATGTTTCATTTCAGCCGGTTTCTCAAAGCAGCTACTGAATGTTATTACACTTCCACAGCGCAAGAGCATTCTTCCATCCATCAGGGAATTGTTTAGGGATTCCAGTTCCTTTAGCTTAGGATTTTACGAGCAATTTAACATACGATCATAGTACTGAGACTGAGAAGATATTAATTCATTCTTGCCTGAATGGCAGGGAGGAAAAGTTGGTTTATACTTACTTTGGAATTCCACTATGTGCTTTTGCAACTGTTTTGCATTATTTCTATTATTATTAGCTCTAGGGAAGGACTGACAATACTAGACAGCTTGTTTTTTACCCTTTTTTTTTTTTTATCCTACATCTATTAAAATAAAATACATAATGCACTGCCAGAAGTTTTAGCCATTCATCCACTAAATGCTTGTGGAAGCACTTCAATGTTCTTTGGGAAAAAACCCAAACAATTATAACAATCTGGCCTCAGTTCACTCTCTTTTTTTTTTTTTTTTCCCAGAGCCTGATACACAATCTGAAGGAAAGCATCTCTTAAAAATAACAAAACAAAACAACACAAAAAACCCAATGATACACAATCTGAAGGAAAGCATCTCTTAAAAATCACAAAACAAAACAACACAAAAAACCCAACCAGAAATTGATCTTAGTATCTAGATAGATCTTATCTAATTCCAGGCCTTATTTAGAAGTCATGTCACCCATGTCTTTTTTTTTTTTTAGCAGGAACAAGTATTTAGAGGAGGGAGACTTCCTAGCTGAGCATGTGTAAGTTTAGCCCTAAATTTCTAAATTTGCTTGTCTTTACGACAAAGAATCTACATCTTATTTTTAATGAAACATTTCCAGAAATCTATTGTTGTTGTTGTTATACTGTGTCTTATAATTGTGATAGCTATTGTTTATCTAAAAGTTTGATTTTCATTATTTTGCAGTCTACCGACTGGAACTCAGATTTTAAAAAATCCATCAACATCAGATTTTGCCTAAGGTCTGAAAATAGAAGTCAAGAGCATCCTTAATTTTATCACTGTTTTTATTTTTTCAAAGGTTTCATTATAAAATGTGTTTTCCAGGGCACAGTTCGCTCCCAAGAGTTCTCAGAATAGTACCAATGGTCTCTTAAAAGAAGTATCAATTCTTAATTGTAAATGGTGTTCCAGTAATGCTTTTGCCAAGACTTGAGGAAGGGGTCACATCACCTTTTTTGTCTTCTCTGTTCAAGCTATCCTTTAAAACATCACATTAGATCTTTTCATCTTGAGCAATGAAAAAGCAGTTTATGGTCAGTTGGTAACCTATAACAACATTGAACATCCTACTGTAATTCCTCCTTCCTGATACATAACTACTCATTCTGTAAACACAACATCATTATCCGCTCCTAGGTATATGATGCTGGTTGGCTTATACTAAAACTTGTGCTACATAATTCTGAATCTTACCATCTGAACTTGACTGGTCTGTCTTGTTATGAATCATCCATGCAAATGTCAGACTTCTAATTTTCTTTCCAGGATTGCCACACTCATTTTATAATTGGTAAGATAGCTACAATAGTCTTCCATATAATTGGTAAGACAGCTACAATAGTCTTCCAACACACAAGTGTTAATAGACTGTCAGTTGCCCTACATCATCCTCAGAGATAATTAAAATTATCTTTTAAGAAAAAAAACAAATGGGCTTAGTGTTCTTGAATCAGGGCTTAGCATTTAGCTAATTACAGAACAGTAGCAATTTCCCTCCACGTCTGGCAAATGTGAAAGAATTTCTTTGCTTCCCTTCTCCATCTTTAAGAATCAGTTTTCACATCATGGTTCAGCTGATGTAACCGCTGCCTCCCACCACTAAGGCACTGCACTCACTTAAGGCCTGGATCATAGCTAAGAAGGTGATTTGGAATACCATGGATTTACTCAATCAAACTGATGACCTTCCACGATGAAATGACTGGCTTGACGGATAGCGAGGAAAGATATGGATGTTTATCCTGACTTTCTCCAAGCAAGACCTTTCAACACTCTAATAACCTCAGTGACAATTAATGAAGAATGAGCTACATTAGTGGACAGTGAGGTGGTCTGAAAACTAAGTGAACAGCTGAGCTTAAAGCACTGCCATTAGTGGTATCAGACAAGCTGGAGGCAAGTTACTATTGGAGTACCCCAGGCATCAGTATTGGGTCCAGTCTTGTTCAGCTTCGTCATTAATAACCTAAATGTTGAGACAGAGTGCACCTGTCTTCAGAAAGTTTAGAGATGATACAAAATTTTAAGGAGTGGCTGGCACCAGGCTAGTGTGCAGTAATTCAGAAGTATTACAGCAGGCTTGAGAAAGAGACCAACAAGAATCTCATGAAGATCAACAACGGGAAGGGCAAAGTTCTGTCCCTGAGAAGAAACTTCCCCAAGCACCAGTACATGCTGGGTACTGACCAGATGGAAATCAGCTGTGCAGAAAGGAACCTTGTCTGGGTGGACAGTAGCTTGACCATGAGCCAGTAATCTACCCTCATGGCAAGAGCAGCCTGTGGTGTTCTGGGCTGTATTAAGAAAAGCATTGCCGTCAGGTTGAGAGAGGTAATCCTTCCCTGTCCTCAACACTGAAGAGACCACACCTGGAGTACTATGTCCAGTTCTGGGCTGCACAGTATGATAGAGATATGGACATGTCTAGACTGAATGATCAAAGCCTCTGACATACGAGAAGAGGCTGAGATATAGAACTATTTAGCATGGAAAAGATGTGTACAAATACCTGGTGGGTGGGGAGTAAAGAAGATTGAGCCAGAGACCTCCCAGTAATACCCACTGAAAAAAAAAAAAGACACAGTGCACACAGATTGAAACTGATAAACGTTTTTCATTGTGAGAGTGGTCCAAGACTGGCACAGGTTTCCCAGTGAGGTTGTAATGTCTGCGTTTGGGAAGATACTCAAAAACCGGACTGGAGAAGGTCCTGAGGAACCCCTTCTACCTGTCTTTCCTTTCATCTCCTCTGAATCAAAACAGAGTACTATTTGAAGCTGTACATGTTACTAAGTCAGTGCTTTTACAATAAAGATTGTTTAAGAGACATCACTTTTAGGAAGAAACTAAAAAGAAAGAGTTCATTTATATGACACATCTTTCACCCAGTTAAGCCGAAAAAGATATTACATGGCCCAAAAGTACATTGAAATAAAATAAATGCTTGTTTTGGTATCTTTGTCTTCATGGTGGCTGTGTGTGACTCAAACTTTCATGTGGTAAAGTTCAAAATCTGTGTAAAGAAGTTTAGATGGATAACTTAGTTTGAATATTTTTCCTATTTTGAATTACTAATTATAGCGTGGTTTGAACTGCTATAGAAAAATTACAAGAATTAATTCCCTTCTGTGGTTGGTATATTCAGTTTCTCATATGCATTACATAAACATTAAATTTGCATATTTTTTGGGAATTGGTGATCAGTAAGTCATTTTTATATTCACAAATTTACTTTCTATTACCTCTAGCTAACATGCAAACAGTGTGCTCTGACTATAACCTGTAGTACTGACATCAGCCAATAATCTTAAACACCAAACAGAAAACACCACAATATTCTCAGCTTTAAGATCTAAGAAATAATATATTTTAAAATTTCTAAAGAAACCACCACACTGGATTTTATGGTTAATCTACAAGGCACATATCTCCATGCATTTAGAAACTTCAAAGCAAAAAGGACAGATGACTTTGTAGGAGTTTGTATACAGTAAGCAGCTATTAAAATCTGCAGGTATCTGGCAGCAGGGAAAGCATGTCAGGAACTGAAAACAATGAGAAAGATTAACTGTTACCAGGAAGCCACAACAAACCAGAACTGCAGCATTGTAAGTTCCTTACCAATAGAGATAGGGTTTATCCTTATCTACATTGATATTGTTTAGTGGATCCATACGAAACCAGGTGTTAAGAGTAAATCCATTTTGATAAGGCCACTTAGCAATAGGAGGCAATGCAATTGCCTGGAAGGAGAGAAATGGGAAAAAAAAAAAAAAAAGTTAATTTTTTTTCAGAAATACTGGTAACAGTAATGCCTTTCTAAAATCCTAACATTCTAGATCTGTAGATCTGCTTTAACTTTCAAATATTAAAGAATATAGAAAAAAACCCCTTCAAATAGTGCTTTTGAATAAATACTTTTCCACCTATTTAAAAAAATTAAATTTGTGAATCAACAATATTAACAGAACAAAATTAAAAAAAAAACACTTCTGCAGAAAGTAACCTACAATATAGCATTCAATAATTATTAATCTGATCTATAAAATTAAATATTAAATCAAATTAACCAACAGATCATACAACAGAGATTGTTAAAACCACAGTATAAAAAAAGTTGTTCTCTGAGACTTGAGCACTATCAGATTTTCTTCTTCCTCTGAATATTTAGTAAGTCAAGAGACTGAAAATTTTACTCTCATTCCCCGTTAAATACATTCATACTAAGGCACAGTCTGGGAAGAAATTAAATTTTTCAATATTTTATTTTTATGGGCTGGCTGAAGAAGGGGTTTCAGAGAATTCTTTATCCCTGAGCAAGGCCCTCAATACCTATTAGGGAGGAAATGGTAAACACAGCAGCACTCCAGTACTTAAAGGTGGCCTAAAAGAAAGCTGGAGAGGGACGTTATACAAGGGCATGCAGTGATATGACAAGGAGTAATGGCTTCAAACAAAAGAGAGATTTAGATTAGATATTAGGAAGGAATTCTTTACTGTGAGGGTGGTGAGACATTGGCACAGGTTGCTAAATCTCCACTCTTGGAGCTGCTCAACAGCCCTGTGGACACGGTCCTGGGCAGCCTGCTCTAGGGGCCCCTGCTTCAGCATTGCGGGCTTGGCCAAGATGACCCCCAAATATCCTGTCCAGCCTCAAACCTTCTGTCATTCTGTGGGATACTCATGAGCCACAGTTGGAAGTGGTTTTTTTTCAAGAGTGTTCAGATCTTATTCTGTCTCAATTCATACCAAAAACTATCAAGAATTGTAGCAAACTCATTCACTGTGTAAACTCAGATTGGACATGAGTCTCTGGGCTATAAAGACAGAATAACCCCACTAGGATTATACACCAGTGTTGCAAACTATGTAAAGAAAAGGTGCAGAGCAGGACTATTCTATGGTTCTGTGACTGACTTTTCATTATTTTTATATGCAAGGTATATAAATTGCTGACACAATTTTAAGAGCAGAGAAATAGGAAAATCATAGTAAATTTTATAATTAGATACAGCAGTGTGCCCAGACCATGCTAGCACTTAGGGAGACAAAAGAAATAACACCAATTCTGCTGCAATCTTGGTATCAAACATTTAAGAGAACACCTTTGGGACATGAGTGCTGAAAGGGAGTTTACTACCTGAAACACAAGAAGAGCTGCTTGATGGCAAACGGAAACAACACCCAGGACCCACCAACACTGATGTCCTCCAAATGGAGTGACTAACATGCTACCTGCACAGACTGGCAGAGATGTAATACAGTACTGAGCAGAGCCTTTCAGCTGGACAGTGAAGTGGCTCTCAGCAGCACATCAGTAGACTGGTGCAGTAGGTTCTTGGCTCTTTCATACTGCCACTGAAGTATGAAGATATACTTGGGTATACAAGGAGTACGCACCCAGCTTTAAAGAGGGCCAATTTGATAGTTATGTCCACACAGTGAATCACACCTGAAAACCTCAACTCAGTGCTAGTGAACAAGGTCCTATCCAGTCTCTTTCTGCTAATGAAGTGCTTTGGTTTTTGTGTCATTTTATAATTATTTGTCTTTGGTCCATCTCAGAGGATGTATCCTCTCCAGAACTTAATAGTGTAATCCAACATGCACTATTCAAGAAGTGTGAATTTGAAACTCATATTTCTTCGTTTAGAAGTGCACAGTCATCTTGAGTGGTATGTGAGAAAAGATCCTGGAAGAATCCAAACCAAGGAAAGAGAAATATGTACTGTGCATTTCAAGCAAGAACCTTACTCTCCTGTAATTGATGCACATCTTTGGACAGGGAGGAGTATTTTAAATTCCTCCCCTGCAAAACCTTTATTGAACCTCTGATACCTAATCAAATTTAAGAGAGAAATTTCATTAGGGTTTGTCTCCAAAGCCCAGAAATGTCAAAGTCATATGTGGCATTGGAGATATTCATATTCTGCAACATCTGTCTTGCTGCTGCCTGTACTTTTAGCAGAGGCTAACTTTGGCTTTAATTTAGCACTATTAAATGAAACTTTTCCTTTCAAAACTCATTAACTAATTCCTTACACAATCTGCCTTATGCATTGTGCTGACACATCTGTTTATACAGCCGAATATCCAGTAAGATCAAAGAAGAGATTAGGAAAACTGACCCAGGTGTAAACCAGTGATTTTCAGCCAGTTCATTCCCTGATGCAATCTACCACATCAACAACTGCATTCTCCAAAAACAGAGGCAGTGCTTTGTGCTTGAAGAAAGTTATCAGTGTCTATTGATGGAACACAAGTAGAGCAGCCAACAAGCACTGGCATGAGGAAAGAGGAATTTCAGGACTATTTTCTGTTAAAAGATTCAAAGTTCTACCATAAGCATATACTATTGCATACCAGAATGGAACTGAACCTCAAATCTGTATTTCTCTGATGTAACCATTTGTATTTACTCTCAACAATCTATAACTCTGTATACAATACTTGAATGTATTTGTAGTTTTTTTCTGAAAGTACATGCAATCAGTGAAAGGGAGAATATCCATTTGGGAAGGTTTGGAAAGGAATGCAATTTTGCCTTTTTTAGGTTATCTCAAAAAGAAAAGCCAAAAGAAGACTGCATTTAAATCACTGCCTTGATGGAAAGGAAACAGCTGACAGAATTCAGATAAAAAGAAAAAATTATACCAATATGTATGACTAAGCAGTCACTGTAAACTGTGATGACATGGAGCAATTCATCCCTAGATTTTCCTCAACCTCCTCCTTTATATAATATCAATTACATTAATCTAATAAAATAACATTGTTGTGTGGAATTTTCAGGTTTCACTTTTACAATAACTTCCCTAAACAAAAATCTGCTGCTTGACATTCCATCCTCACAAGTGCAACTTCTCAACAACACAACTACTTTGCAAAGTTGTGGAAGGAAACGTCTACACTACTCAAGCATGTATTTCCTCTCTTGTTTCCTTTTCAAAACTTTCTGAAACCAAATGAAAGGAAATGCAAATGAGGAGCTATTTATTTGCTTCTGAAGTTCTAGTATTTTGGTTGAAAACTTACTGCAGCACTACAGCCTGGGAAGTTGAAAAAGGTATCAGGCCCATGTCTCTGTGGCATCTGATTAAGGACTGATAATAATTTTACTGCATGTCTTGGCTGTGAAAACAAAATTGCACAGAAGTCAATACAACCATTTTTGTACTCTACAGACTACAAACACAGCAAATTAAAGTAGTTAGCAAAAATACTTCTTAAACATATGTTCAGTCAACATGAGAAAAAAAATTAACCGAACTTTATATGTCACAGGAGACTACTTGCGTTAACTTCAGTGTCTAATGGAATGACACTTAATGCTTTATCTGATCACAGCTTACCCAGATTCCATTTTCGCCTCGAAGCATGCTGAACAAAAGCTTCAACTCTTTGACAGTGATGCTGTAGCTGGCAAGAACCCCCAACATATCAACTAGGAGATCTTCAAAGGAAAATAAAGTTATTCTGAATTCTGAACTTAAGCGCTTTGACCAAAAAAGTAAAAAAAAAAAGCTGAAAAATTAATACTTTCAAAAGTGTATTTGCAAATTTTAAAAAATAAAACTTAGTTGCCTTAAATATTTCAGAAAGGATTTCATGTTCTCATTATTTTAGCTTTTCAGAAAAAAAATTACCTGAGCAGTTTTAAATTTTGAAACACACTTTGAAAAATATTATTAAATTCATGAAGAATTAATTCTTCCCATTTTAAAACATTTATCACACATTATAAACTTCTAGCTTGCTTCTTTCTGCTTCATACTTTTGGGATAAGAGTTCCTTCCCTCCTCTGAAGTTAGTATTTGTCAAAAAAAAAATTGACCTAAAAGATGCTTGACCTTTACTTAAGTGCAGCACATTATACTGATAATTTCTATAGTTCCCACATTTTTGCTACAGTGATAATGCTTCTGATTTTTATCAGAAACAGAGGCCAGGGGAAAAAGCCTCTCCCCAACCCAAAAAAAATCCCAAACCAACAAAACCCCCAAAACCCAACCAAACAAAAATCTAACAATCAAACAAAATCAAAAAGAAAGCAAAAGACCCACAAGGAAAAAAGGAAAAAATCAGCACAAGAAAACAATAAAAGAGCACAATAAAAAGAAGTGATCAAAATTACTAACAACTTTATGTAATACACCTTTCATTACAACATCTCAAAACACATAAACTTTTAGAGTAAGAACATTAGTCTTCCTTTCAGGGAGTATCAGGTTTAAACTATGGGCTAGTGCTTGAATTTTTATTTTAAAAAATAGAATTTCATTTTAAGAATTTGTTAACTTGTGGGATGCTGGACCTTGCTTCATACTCCATACTTTCTTCTGGAATAAAATGCACTACTAAGAACTACTATTTCATCTGGCTGGAGGAAAAGCAATTTGCTCACCTTCCCAGATGTGGTATAAGAAATTCAAAGATCAAGCAGTGAAGTACAGAATTCCCAAAACAAAAGAGCTATGACACAACAGAATCAGCATTAACAAACTTTTCCAATTTGTTCAACAATCACAAAATCTGCCTCCTCCCCACACCCAAAACTTGCAGAAGTCATGGACTTCCACCTATAAATTTATATTTTAATTGTATGACTGCATGTTCTCATTGTTCATTAGTGAAAGGATGTTCTTACAGAGTCTGACAAAGAGACGTCTTCAGAAGCACTCATTTTTTTAAATGACATTTCACATTCATATCTTGTTTAAAAAGAATTTTTCTCTCTGCAAATCCATACATATGTGTTTTTGAGCAAACCATCAGTATCTATTTAATTTTTTCCACTATGAAACTAGCCTCTGGACGTTAGCAAGCAAAAGGCATGTGTGAAGAACAAAATATCATCTAATTTACAGGAGACATAATAAGCTGTTCAGAGACTGAAACTGCATATCAAGAAAGGCAAAAAAAAGCACTCTAACTTAGCAAACATTTTCACCTTAAGGTCTGAATATATTCCTAAAGTTCAAGTACAGGATTTTTTTCCACTTCCCCTTTCCCTTTATTTAATCTTCCACTTGAAATTAGTGCCTCATTAAATTTGTGATAGAATTAGGGAAAACAAAATACAGCTTAGAAAACTAAATGTCTTGTTTTTCACAGTGGTGAATTCTGCAACTCCACTCCTCCTCTAGTGCCTACAAGCACCTGCCCCCCTTACTGCAGTCTCCAGCCTACAACATGATTTGCACATCTTGTACATGATCAGAAACTGAGAACAGTAACACATCAAAAACTCAGAAAGGGAAATAAGCACAAGTGAATACTAATCTTGGGCTCAGAATTTCACAATTCTTATTTTGTAGTCTGAGCTTGCTTTTCTGATCATGTTACTTCAAATCTTTCTTCCTTTACAGAGAAAAAATGCTATATACAAGCAAAGTTGTCCTGTGAAAATCAGAACATCATTAAAAAATATCTTCTAACATAGACGACAGAAGTGTAAATTAATACAGTCAAACACGGAAATGATTGGCAGGTTCTAGAAATCACTGAGCATGTGCTGCTTTGTTTCATTCTTATAGCCCTGTAGTACCTTATGGCACAGAAAAATTCTTATTTCTACTGAAGATGTTGATAACCTACAGGCATTAGAAATACATATTTATAAGTAATGAATTAAACATTGATGGACAGAAGGAAATGTAAGCTCCCTAACAATGTAACTTCAGGTAAAACAATGACCTGGAAGATTGAAGCCCAGTAGGTAACAAGTAGAGATAAAACTAACATCATCTGTGGAAGTCAAAGCACTAAAGGCTGCTTAAAGATATTGCTGCAAACTCCTCTAAAGGAGGTTTTTTTCTTATTTCAATATAACAAGACTTAAAAAGAACTGCAATCTATTATATAACTTTATTCATACTTATTAGAAATCTCATAAAAGGGTCAGTTCCCATCTGGTTTATAAATCCTAATAATCCAGTCATCTATAAAAGGACAAAGGTCAGAAAACATACTACAATTGGGTTCTTTTAATGTCGACTTTTTTATACTAAACAAGATTACATATATAACTGGAATCTATGATCTCATTTCAGAAACAAGATTGTGTAAGATAAGTCCAGAAGGAGAAAACAGGCTTTTTTTCCCCTCATTTTTAATGCATTTCTAATTTCTGTTAATGGCACCTTCTGAATAGTTTCATACTAAGCAGCTTTCCTATGATCTATAAATTAACCAGCAACCTTGAAGGAATGCTTAATTCTGTCACTTAATATGAAAATATGATAATAAAAGAGCCTGCTTGTCTGTCAAGTAACATTGCACATACATCAGAACAAATGTTCTGGCACTAACTTTAGAAGACATACTAAACAGCACTGGAAATGCAACTTCATGGAACTACCCTCATTCCTCCTTAAGCTTTTAATAATTGATGGTCATGAAATTGTGAATTTACTTCTTGTTGCTGATGTAAATTAATTTCTAGAGGTTGGAAATACAGAAAGTGATAATTTTGCAGTTTTTCTTATGAAATGAATTGAAAGAGCTTGTTAACAGCCCATTAGTGACAGGGCAGTCAGAACTCAACATTGTTGCTTGAAAACCAGGAACTGTTTCAGTGCTTAAGAATTCAGTCTCAGCAATTCTATAACAATTACCCACAGCATCACAACAGAACTGTGGGAAATGAAATGGGACTTAAGGGAGACATATCTGCTTTATAGGAGTTCAGCCTATTTTCTCATATACACCATTCAGACTTCTCTGAAGGTACTACTGACACACTATCCTAAAGAGTCCCTTGGAGCAAATGATCTGCTTCACTACTCATCACCTGAAAACAGAGACGTGTAAAAAGTGAACCCCTCAGGGAAGATGTTTGAAAAAAAAAAAAAAAGACAGCACTAATCATCTATGAAAATATTTTAGTATTATTTTCCACTTAAACATTGTTCAAATGCCTGACCAATCCCTATATTAGTATAAGAGATTATCACAGTACAAAGATGACTTCTGACAGGTGATGCTTCTGGAAAGCAACTAGAAATACAAATGGCAATCAGCCCATTTTGGCTGCAATTGAGACTATCAAAATGATTAGGATTTATTCTTGATGATAGAACCTGTAAAACCACATAAGCAAAGCATTTAAAGTGCTGAGAACCTCATGAATCTGACAGTCTTCATCTAAACAGACATACAAGTTCTTCTCACTGCAAAAGATTGGGTACATGTTTATTTGCTTTCATAAAACCGGAGAAGGGTGGCTTCAGAACTAGACTGGTCCTGAAAGCGTGCTGTCAAAACATAAAACAGAGATTATTTCTGTCTTATCTATTTAAACCCTATCTAGTTCTAGTCACAGTGCTTCACAAAGGTACAAGTGAGATGACCTAAAAACAAACAAGCAACTCTCAGAAAAAAAAAAAATCCCAGAAAACTTGTACCCTTTACAGAGGATAAAAGCCAATTTCAAAATACTAGGCTGACAGAGGATTAGCAATTGTTTTGAGAAGAAAGTGATACTAACTTCCTAGAAGTAAAAACTAACACTGCTCTGGTTCAAAACATCCTCCTTCAATGTTAAAAATCATTTTGGCATGAAATTTTTTACTTTATTCCCCCTTGCAAAGTCCATAGAAATATTTGGGGCAAAGGTCTACACTCATCTTCTGTCAAATATGACCTCAACATCTGCATGGCAGGTTAAGGAACATAGATACTGCATTAGTTGCCACTGATTTTGTCATCAAACGTATCACATCGAAATAATTATTACATGACTTTATTTATTATTTCTGACTTATTTGGAATATTGTTTCCATTTATAAAAGGGTGGTGAGGTGCTTACAGATAAAAGCAAAATTATTAATTTGATTGCTTCCATGTCTTGTTCAGAAAAATTCCCAAAAAACACATTCTCATCTATTTACAGTTATTAGAGACCCTACAAACTGTGATGCAGTTCAATCCCTGCTCATGATATACAGAAGACTATTCTGATAATTTGAAACACACTGCAGATCTAAAATTTCATCAGAATTCCAATTTTCAGTTTTGGTTTTAAATTCACTATTTGCTCCCTTTGTTCATATAAGAATATACCAAAGAGCAAGCTTACTGATGTTTTTTCTGCAGAAGGTTTCTTTCTGAAGTACTGTGCGACCACTCCCAGAAAAAAGACTAGTGAGGTAGAGGATCCATTAAGGTTTGGGGTTTCTTTAATGTACTACCCCTGGCATATAATAGTATCTGTAAATTCAGAATGATTTTTCAATATCCAAATGCTCCTGAAAGCCAGATCCTATGCTTTTGATTTCTTTCTTCTACAATTAGCTAAGCATTTTTTTTAAAAAATTCTTTCTAAAGAAGACATCATTACAGTCCCATATGCCCTGTACAGAAGTACTATTTAGGGGAACTCAAATTGGACACATTTTATTGGTGTGATTACTCCTGTAAGAACATTAGTTCCATGAGTGAAACCTGAAAAACTTCAAAATAGAAATATGTGTTCTTACCATATAATGGGTTATATAGTTAACATGAAATAAAAGAGTATCTTCACCCTTACACTATTCTGACATATTTACAAGTACTGCAAAACAAAACTTACTTGGTGAAAACCATCATTTGTGAATCTATTGATCTGTTATACTTCAGTCTGACTCTCACAGTACAGTATTTAGCATAACATTTCTAATTTTAGCATTTACACATACATTTCTAATCAACTAGATGTTGATTATGACTTGCTTTGAAAAACAGAATGTAGCTTCCCCAAATACTTGCTATGACAAATATATTTATTTAAAATAAAAAAAAAAGCCAAGGACAAAATAATCCAGTTTTCATGCTTTTGTTATCCTCCTCTGTCTTCTCATCTGAAATCCTTGCTAGTTTACTGTTCCACAAAACCTGTATATGTGTCAGGAATCAAATTATCAACTAAAATCTTAGAATTATGGAAGATAAACCTCTTCAAACTTTCAAAAACGCCTCACAGTTTAAGTATCCTATCAGTCACAAACTATATAAAAATTAAGTACTACTTTGACACTAAGTTCCCTCTCAATGAAAATAAGTAATAATCATATGTATCTCTTCAGCTGCCATATTTAAATGTGACAACCAAGCCTGCTCCTCTAACCAAGTAATCCAGGATTACAATCTGTACCCTGTTACTGAGAGGATATAGTATGGAATAACATAAATTCCTTCAAACATACTCTGAAAACCTTAGCTGTGCAATAACTTCATCATTTATTTGCAGTAAGCAAACAAAGTATGCTATGTTATTTTAATGCTGCAAAAAATTATAGGATGTTAAAGCTCACAAGTATAAAAAATTAAAAGATATGATAGGGATCATAGCTATACTTTATGAAGTGATTGTTTAACATAATTCCTATGTCCAGCATTCAAACCTATGAATAATTTCTGATATGCTGTCAGATGAGGTTATGTTTAAAATGGATCATAACAATTCTAACATCTAAAAAAATAAAAATAATGAATGCACTTAAATACCAAAATATTACCTTGTAGTTAGAAAGTCTAATTTTATTGTTTTTAATTATGTTAAAAACTGGGGGTGTTGTTAAAATAACATTATCTTCTGAGATTAATTAACAGGCAGTTATTTTAAACAATGTATCTACACATATTTCAGACTAAAAATATATTTTTGTCATTTCCTTGAAACTGATAAAATAGTACTTCTGACTCAATAGCACTACAAACCAAAATAACACTTATAAGTAAAAGCCAAGACATCCTACACCCTTTCATAATCAGAAAACATTGGCAGTTCAAGAATGCAATAATATTTTATCAGGTGGCAATATTTTACCTGCAATCATGTCGTCCACAGTACTCATCTTCAGCAGCACCTGTTCAATTAAGCCAACTTCTGTGCTAGTCTGTAAATTACGCACACTTTTACGCAGAATTGCTGTGAACATACTCCAGATTTCCGCTTGGCACGTTACATCACAGTGCTCCAAAAGCTCTGACATGCATGTAATGCTCTCTGCATCCTGGATTATAAAGTTCATCTCTAGATCAAATTCGCCACCAACCAGCTAAAAAAGAAAACAAGAACAGCATTACATTGCGAATATACAGTTAAAGTGTCTTTCATACCTTCATTGTGACCAATACTGAACATATTTTGCATGATGACAGAGATAATTTTGATAAGAGAAATTCACAGTTATGCTAAGAGTGAATTAACAAGTATGTGATATAAAACACAGCTTGTAAAAAAATATACACACTAATACAATAAAATACGACCCTCAGTTTGAATACAACATTTTAATCAAATCAAATCAAAATATATTTGAAATATTCCTTTCTACGAAGTAGTTGAAATGGTAGCCTGGCTCAAACAGATGTAGTGCAGAACCTGAAAAGCTCAAAAGCAATTGAGGTTTTTCTACCATTCTCTGAAATTTGCCTACTCAGAAATAAAAAGGCATTAAAAATAACTTCACTTTTTCTCCAGATATAAGCCAACATTTGTCCTTAGTTATGTGTTTGCAAGACCTTACTAGCCTTCCCATTGGCCCACCCAAACAGTCACGCAGTCATGCCTAGAAAAAGAATCAGTGATCTGCTCTGGACCAACGCAGACACAAAAAACTCGCATAATTATACCACAGATCAGCTCATTGTGTGGTCAAGGAAACCTGCTGCTAGTGCAAGGGAGAGACTGCACTAGGAGAGCAACAAGCACTCAGCCTGACTTCTGTCCATCCAGGTACTTGCAAAATACTATCCAGAGTCCTGAGCTCCAATTAAATAGCACAAATACCAGGGCTGTATTAGAAACAAGGGGGGGGAAATACCAGCAAAAGAAGACAGAGTGAAGACTAAGTATATCTTCAAGAATGGAATTCAGTAATTTCTATCAGTCACTTGTGTAACTTGAAGCTGCACTCAAAATCACTCTGAGCTGAATATGAAGATTAGTTTTTAAAAAAGAATCCCCTTTTAATGGCAAAAAACTCTTTCAATTTTTAAGGAAACAAAATTTGACTCTCATGCATCCTATTTTATCCCAGTAACTGAAGAATTTTGAAAGCACAAATGTTAAAGTTCATAGAATAACAATAGTTTGGGTGGGAAGGGACCTTAAAGATCACGTAGTTCCAAACCTGCTGCCTTGGGTGGGGAACCTCGCATTGGACCAGGAAACTCATGGTCCCATTCAGCCTTGTCTTGAACATCTCCATGGATGGGGAGTCCACAACCTCTCTGGGCAACCTGTTCCAGTCCACCACTCTTACAGTGAAGAATTTCTCTCTAAAATGTAATTCAAACCTAACCTACTTCCAGCTTAAGGCTTTTCCTCCCTCATCCTATCACTATATGCCCCTGTAAAAAGTCCCTCTCCAGCTCTCTTGCAGGTCCCCTTCAGGTTCTAGAAGGCGCTATGACGTCTCCCTGAAGTCTTCTCTTCACCAGGCTGAACAAACCCAACTCTCTCAGCCTGTCAGTCACAGTCATTTCAGTAACTGCAAATATATTATACAAAATAACGGAATAAATTAATTCTAAAATAATTCTAAGACATTCTTTGCTGTTTGCCTCATGAATTTATATAATTAAAATTGCATTAGCATGTTTTAAAGACATTAAAGATATTCAAAGAATTAATCTCTTATAAGTGACTAATTTTAACAGTCACCTTTAATAGAAGGCAATTCTATGGCCTATTTAAAAGCAGTCAGTATTGCATCCAAATTAAACTCCAAAAAAGAAGAAAGTTGAAATATTATACTTTTTTTGACAGTTAAACTTATCCAAATATTCAAAGACTTCTTTCAGACTCAATCTTCAGCCAGAATGAATACAAACAAGCAAGCACTAGCTTTGGCTCCCACCCTAATTCATACTTTTCATTCACTTTCAAATTACTTTTTTGCTATCAATTAATTGCTAATAAACAATTTAAAATTTTATAACAATAAAAGCTTCTAATATGCTAAATATATAAATTGACTATCTCCTTAGTTCTCCTGAGACATTTAATTACATTCAAATAAAACTATTAACCTAATTATAATTAATACTTTAATTTAAAACTTGTGACTGCATATCATATATTTGCATATTTGGTAAACACATAATGTGTACCAAGGGAAGGCAAAAAAAAAATTCTATATTAGAGGCGCAGTATTTCTATGGTCATTCTTTAGGATCATGAAATAGATTTACAGAGGTTTTTATTCTCTTTTCAAAAAACCCAGGTGGAGTTCTGTTTCTGAAACCACTGCAACTGGCACACGTTTCACCAGCAATCAGGGTTGCTGCATTTTCAGATATCTCTTCACCTCGATAAGCCTCTCTGAGATTATGTTAAAAACATACAGAGGCAAAACAGGCACCTGTAGAAGACATTCAGTTGAACTCTTCTAGATGCTTATCCTAAGACAAAACTAAGCACCTTCTGGACGTGTCTACTTTATTCCATTTCTTTCCATGGAGGAAAAGTAGGATGCAAAATTGTGTTTGTGGAGTCTTCAACACTGGATACATTCAAAAGCCATCTGGTCACAGACCTGGACAACTGTCTCTAATTGGCCCTGCTTTTGCAGGAGGGTTGGATAAGAAAACCTCCAGACTTCTGTTTCAACGTCAACAATTCTCTGTTAATATTTAGGTATACAACTTTCAGATACCTAATATCAGTGAGATGAATTCCACCATTTGTTTTTGATAACATGGATTTAAAACCAAGGAAAAATCTACTAACGCCTCAGTGGGAAATAAGAAGTGCAATATAAACTGATTCCCTTTCCTCAAACACTATTCATTGTAAAACTTCTCCTAATGTAAACTAATAAGCTAAAACAAAATGAGTAAAACAGATGTAAATAATTCATTACAGACTAAAATAATTCAAACTGTATTGCTTGCTAATGTAAATCAATATACTAATACGTAACATGCTACCATTGTGATTAAGTATCCTGAAATATTGCCAGTACTTTGTCAAGCTCATGTATCATTTTTTAACTATTCTGCATCTTTCACAGCACGTCTGTAAGAAATGAAGCAGCAAACTACTGTTCAGATCACGGTTCCAAGTCAGATGACTGAGGTCAACAAACATAACTCCTCCCGAAGTCGTACTGAACCAGCAGTAATAAGCAAATTAGACTATACTCCCTATACTGAGGCTGTTTACAATGACAGGTTGACACTCCTTGCAAATTGCTCCAAGAACCTTCCTTAACCTACACCACCAGTCTCAAATGCAGCTGCTTTACTCAGAATCTCCACTTTTCTGAACACAGTGGTCATTCTTCAGTAACTTTCTGCCATTCACTATGCTATGCAATAAAAGCATTTCTTCCTATGATGCCACACCTATGCAGAACTTAGGCTGGTTTTCTATACCCTTGAGATCTAGACTAGAAAAGTAATGCTCCCTTAAAACAGAGACGTTGTCTACATATCTCAGATAGTATATTCATACCAGTTTCTGAAATGGAATAAAATATGTGCTGCTGAACACCTAGAATTGTTTACTTAACTTGCAAAAATTGGAATTATTTAGTATCAGGTTCTTCAAATCAAGTTCTGAACAATGGCTTGAAATTAACAGAGAATAGAATATTTCAGTTGGAAGGGACCTAGAACAATCATCTAATTCAACTGCCTAACCACTCCAGAGTTGTCTGAAAGTTAAAAGCATGTTGATAACACCATTATCAAAATGCCTCTTAAACACTGACAGGCTTGGGGCAAGGAACACCTCTTCAGGAAGCTTGTTCCTGTGTTTGACCACCTTTCTGCTAAGGAAATACTTCCTAACATCCAGTTTAAAACTTCCCTGACTCAGCTTTGATCCATTCCCATGCATCCTGGCACTGGATACCAGGGAGAAGAGCTCAAAGCCTCTCTCCACCTCCCCTCCTCAGGAAGCTGTAGACAGCAACGAGGTTCCCCCTCAGCTTCCTCTTCTCAAATAAGAGATGCTGACTCAATTTGAAAATTCATCAACTTTACACAGAAAAAAACACACCAAAAAACATTGAAAAGATACATGGCAGTCAATCTTAGAAGAAATAAAAAAAATGGAACATCAGGAAGATAATTCTACTGAACGGTGAAAAACTCAAAGCAAGCAGAGGTTCAAACTTTTTCTAAGAAGATTTTATAAAAAAAACCTCCTGAAGATATGAAGGTTTTTCAACACAACCTCATCCATGAAACATCTCAAACAACTGACAAGCATAAGGATCTTAAGATGTGAATGAGATACAAAAAGAAATTTCAGAGACATTTGCTATTTTTTTGGTTGAATGAAATACATTATCGTATTCTGCTAAAGAAAGAATGACAAAGCAATGTGAGTAACAACGATGAAATGTGAAAATCTGAACTACAGGGAGATCAAATAAAACATTTTTATTTGCAATTACTTTCCAGTTAAATAGATGCAACTATTTAACTACTAAAAAGTAGTACTAAAAATTTTTAAGAATAGTCTATTTTGCCATTTTCTGCACTCATACTTTGGAATAAGTTGTATGGTAGGTAAACTGGACATTTCTGTTTACTTTTAATACTTTTCACATATTTCTCTCTACTCCTCTGATCTGCAGTCTTAAGAACTACTATCCAGTACTATCAAAATTTACTTTTAATCATTAAGAACACATTTTTCTCAGTTTTTTTTGCATCTTCAAGTGTCTTCTTAATTTCAAGGATGCATAGAAGCAGAAAAAGGTATTATCTATATCCACCTGCTATTTCTTTTCTTGTATTTAATCCCTACACACTTCTGGGCAGGCAAAGATGCTTTTCAGTTTCACATTCATCCATCATAAAGTGAAATGTGACTGTACTTATCTTCCACAAAACCAAAGCTCTTTATTGTAACTCTTTTTTTGCCATCTATATTAACAAACTTGTATTGTATGTGTGTTGATGAAATATATTACAACTTTATAAACCAAAGTGTTCAAGCATTTAAATCTCTGAATTTACAGTTCATTGCTGTCAAAGAAGTACTGCTTTCTAGCTTCCTTCAAGTTTGAATCCTATCTAAAACAAAAATCAAGAATATGAATTCCAGAATACTAGACAGATAGTGCCACTAAAAAACTGAATACAGTTGTATAATTACTACAGTCATAACAGCATCCAGGCCCAATCTGCACCAAGACACCCCTATCTCCTCTCTCCTAACGACTATCACATTTGCTCTGCCTTGTCTGAAGGCAAAAATAAATGAGGGCAGTCAACATGACAAGAACCCTCATCTGTTTTGGACCGAAGCACTGTAGGTTCAAATATACACATATACAACCAGAATAAACCATCTTTCCTTGCAGATAAGCAGCTGGGAAACAAAACTACTCTCTTATTCTCCCTGATGTTCATCTGTCTTTCCAGGCATTACAAAAGAGCTGACTTGGCATTTGGCACACATTTACACAGGAAAGGAGAGGGAAATGAACTGCTGGAATAGGAGTGAAAATCTTGTAAAATCATAGATCAATTCATTGTTTTGAAGAAAAAATTAGAAACTTTTTATCATTGTAACAAAACTCATCATATAACAGGGAAGAATAATTTTTGTCAAAACTGGAATGTCTTTTCTACAAAACAACACTGAATTGATTTCATAATCATTTCAAAATATGTGAAATCAGACTGCTATTGTTTCTTTTATAAGGACATTTCTTGAGTTTAAGCATTAAAACAGTAGTCTGAGAAATGCAGTAGTGGACTCAGGCAGGAAAAAAAAGAACAAGTTACTCTTTCCTGGTCATTAACTAAACCATTAAATTACTAAACAATTAATTCAGATTTTTGGGAAGATTCTTCTTCAGCTGCATAAAAGACAATTTCTTTAGGTAAAAGCATTTAGAATGTTAAATGGAATAAACTTAACTGTTCAGTGCCAGATCCAACATTTATTAACCTATCAATGTAACTACAGAGATCATAAAAGGTAAAAAAAGTCTTAAATCTTAGGCAGGTATTTTTCATTTTTTTAATGCTTACATGGTGAATGGAGGTCTTTAGAGATCTGAATTACAGGTATGTGTATCTAGCCTAATTTTCAAAATTCTCTTTACCACCATTGAAAAGTAAAAGTTGCTTTAGGGAAGTGATTCATCTCACTAGTTTTAGATGCAACATCAGAATGAAATAAATCTTTCTCTGGGAATGTAGTACTTTGACTATAAGTATACAGACATTAAATTGACTATAAAAGGACAACTACTTCAGACAGGCACATCTAAAGTTATGTCAGATAAATCTTAACCAGTGTGCTTACAGTATGATTTATAACCAAATGACAGCACTAAAAAGACTGATTCTCACGTGAATCACTACAACAGGATGTAATTCTGTACATTACCATATCCCTTTTAAATGAGCCTTCATTTATTTTAGCTTCAAAAACATTTTAATCCTGAATAATGTACAGCAGGCACACAGCAGTGTGTCACTAAGGGAATGCTACCTAGTAAGTTTATTGACAATTTAAAAGGAATCTGAGAAATTAATTTAAATGTCCTTTATACTTGCTGAGACAATATGAATGAAGTAACATGTTCAGCTTTTAGTACCTTCGAGTGTGTTATTATACAAGCTTAAAAATATCTCAGTGATTTATCTTTAATTTCTTATGTTTTCTTTTGGGGAGGAAGATACTGCAGGTTTCTGTACTGCCCATATGGTGCTGTGCTTTAATTTGTGACTAAAAAAGAGTGTTGATAACACACCATTATTTTAGCTATTGCTGAGCAGTGCCTACACAGTGTCAAGGCTGCCTGTTTCTCACTCTGCCCTCCCAGCAAGCAGTATGGGGGAGGCCAACAGGCTGGAAGGGGACACAGCCAGGACAGCTGACCCTGCCTGACCAAAGGCATATCTCACACCATCATACTCAGTAAGAACTCTGTGGAGTAGTCTTTCCAAACTAGGCATTCTAGAAAGACTGGCTGTGCATCAGTCTGCTTATGGGAGTTGGCAAGTGATTGCCTCTGCATCACACTTATTAAACTGCCTTTATCTCAACCCATGCATTTTCTTCTTGCTTTTGCTCTTCTGATTCTCTCCCTCATTGTGCTGGGGTGTGTGTGCATGAGAGAAAGAGAGAGAGAGCAGGTAAGGTACTGAGAGCAGTTAAGGTAGTGAGAGCTACCATATTTAAAACTTTTAGCCTCTGTCCTTGAATTTACTTTGCATACTTTTGCCCATTAAGCCCAATGCTCAATTCAGTAACCTCTAATGAATCTTGTATGAGTTGTCTTAACAAAGAACTGAAAGGAAAAACCCGCAAGTTACAATGTCAGACTATAATCCAGTACAGCAAGCTTTGTTTATTAAGAGTATGAACCCAACAAACTAACCTTGAGCATGGCGCCCCTAAAGATCACACTTCAAAGTTTTTTCTTAGAACATTAAAAATTCAAATTCCCTGAATACACTATAAAGCCTCTTGATTCCCCAGCTCAAGCAAGCCTGCAATTTACACCACTATTACACTGGAAGAGCATTTTATCCTGCTCTGTCTCAGCCCATTTTCTGTAAGTTGGCAATTTTGATATATATATATACACTTTTTTTTAATTTTAGATCATAGTTTCCAATCATGACGAGAAATGATATAAAATTATTTGAAATGCGTGGGAGATAATGTTCATTGTGAAAGAACAAAGACTATAAGCAATGGAGATTAATTTTGCACTTACCAATGCCCTCCTGTTGTCATTGTTACCTGCCTCAGAACGTTGTCTTGGGACATAAACCAAGAAGAGAGAGTAAAAATTACTGAAGAGCTGTCTACCTTCCTTTAATTTCTGTGAAGATAGTTCTAAACCAAATTGCTGGCACCAGCAGTAAGATTTTGTACAATGAATGCACAAAGTTTGCAACTGTCAAATGGAATTCATCTTTGTTGGAAAAACATTACACACAGGTTTATTAGGTATTATTGATGTTATATTAAAAAAAAAAAATTATATAGTTATCTAAACAGTCATCCTGCAGCTTCACATGTCAAAGCTGGCACAAAGCAGTTCAAATACATTGTTTAACTTTCATCTTTGGTGGGTTTTACCAAAGAAAACAAGCACACAGAATCACAGAATGGTTTGGGTTGGAAGGGACCTTAAAGATCATCTGGTTCCAACCCATCTGCCATGGGCAGGGATACCACCCAGGAGACCAGGACTCCACTTCCTCAGGACTCTATCCAGTCTGCCCTTTAACACTTCCAGGGATGGAGCATCCACAATCTCTGTTCCAGTGCCTCACCACCCTCACAGTAAAGAATTTCTTCCTAACATATAGCCTAAACCTGCCCTCTTTCAGCTTAAAACCATTGCATGTTGTCCTGTCACTATTTGCCTGTACAAAATGGCCTTCTCATTCCTTTTCACAAGCCCCCTTATGGTACTGGAAAGCTGCTATAAGGCCCCCCTGTAACTTTCTTTTCTCCAGACTGAACAACCCCACCTCTCTCAGCCTGTCATTATAGGAGAGGTGCTCCAGCCCTCTGATCATCTTCATGGTTCTCCTCTGGACCTGCTTCAACAGATCCATGTCTTCTTGTGTTGAGGACCCCAGACCCGGACAAAACACTCCAGGTGGAGTCTCACAGGGGCAGAATCACCTCTCTGGACCTGCAGGCCAGCTGTCTTTTAACACAGACCGGGATGTGGTTTGCTTTCTGGGCTGTGAGCAGACACTGTTGGTTCATGTCCAGCTTTTCATCCATGAGATCCCCAAAATCCTTCTCCACAGGACTCCCCTCAGTGACTTCCTCCCCCCATCTGTGCTCAGCTCCAGGATTGCCCCAACACAGGTGCACTTGGAATTGTGGTTCTCATGAGCCCACTCCTCAATTTTGTCCAGGTCCCCCTGGATGGCATCCTGTACTTATGTTGTGCCAACTGTACTGCTCAGCTTCATGTCATCTGCAAGCCTGCTGAGGGTAAGTGGTAGAATGTTCAACTATAGATTGTAACAGACACAAGGTATATGTCTGCCAAGACCCATTTAGTCAAGTTCTACAATTTCAGTACTCCTCAAGTCCCAGAAGAAATGTTTTCTTATTTGATAATGCCTGAAAAATAGCAGTTGTCAATGCTTATCTAATGGTAATGGCAATGTTGAAGTAAAGGCAATAGTATCATTAAGTCACTTCAGCAAATTGTTCCATCATAATTATAAGCTGCTTTGGTGCAAAAAAGGGGAAGTTGTGCAGCTCAGAAAACCTGCCCCATGTACAAAATTGTGAATAGTGTCTGGGGTTTTTTTTATAATGATGAGAGATTGAAATTATTTGGCTGAAATTTCATGGCAAAAAAAAAAATCTCCCAAACTCTGTTGGACAGAAATGACAGTCTATTATTTAGTTTACAAAGAGCACAACATCAAAGTGTGATTTGAACTATACTTGTTACAGTAGTAATTCTGTAGTAATGCAGTATATTAGATTTGTGATAACATATATAAACCATAATAATCCAGGTCAGATTAGCTGGGTTTTATTAACTCACTCCTCTGATAATACAAATACCAAACAAATTAAATAACTAAAATACCAAAGATGTTTCAAAGGGGAAAAAAAATCCAGAACTGCTCTTCTGAATAAGGCACAGATCTAAAAGTCAAAGCAAGAGAAAAATATTGTACAGGTACATTTAGAACACCTTAAAATCAGAATTATGGGTACACTGCTATACCATACCCAGCATACCAATGCAAGTGTGCATTAAAGCAAAGCATCAAAACCACTGGTCAATCAACTGCAGTAAAGTTTAGATATGATATACTGAGACAAGTATCATTACAATAAGATAGACCACAAGTCTGTATAACTTAGTTAATAGTTTGACTTAATAGTTTGCTAGGAGAAAATCTCAACTCCTCTTGCCTGCTTTTTTAAGCACACACTTGACAAAGTCAGACCTTTTTTTAAGTATCATAGAGACTTACAGAGGAAAAAAAAAACAACAACAAACTATAAAAAAGTACAAACTGAGCTATTTGACTTAAACACAGACCTGTTAGATAAGGGACCTCCTTACCTCAAAAAATGTTAATGACAGTTTACTTTCGTAAATAAAACAAAGCAGATTAGGTTTGGCAGGAGAAGAGAAAAAGAAATTGAAGTAACAGAGAGTTGCCCAAGTCACAAACCAAATGTACTCTGAGAAAATAAATGTTTCTGGCAACTACTTTTGTAGCCTCTTCTGCCAATAAGACTATGCACTTGCACCAGTGTAACTTGCATAGGCAAATCTAAAAGCATCCTTTACTTATTTTTCAAGAGTCACAAACTATAAGCAGCTTTTTGAGGTTTTTTTCCTAAGTAATTTGAATAATCTCTGCAAAACAAACCTTAAAAAGGTTTAACATAGTTTTCAGAGAACATCACTGAAAGATGAAGAAACATTAAACTTTCAATAATTGCACATTGGTTTAAATCTAATTTGAACTGCACAAAAAACAGTATTGCACAAAATGTGCAGATAGTAATGTCTGTTTTTAAAAGAAAACAACTGAAACATCCTAGAGCCTACACACTCCTGTTTCCCCAATTTCACGTAGAGAAGCAAACAGAATGTATTTCCTATAAATACTAATAGATTATTTTAGTCAACAGGAGTTGCTAGTAAATCAAAGAAATTGGGTTTGTTGTTTTTTTTTTATTTTTGTTTTATTCATTTGCTATTATTCAAATGTACTTGTCAAAGCAATTTTTATTTTCGTGTGTTAACTCACAGTTGCATTATGTGACTAGAATAAATTGCAACAATACAGTTAACAGAATTTTAGTTTTGGAAAACAATGGGGTTTATTTCAGAATAGTCTGTGGGATTGTTCCCAGGCACATCAAGGACACAACAAGCTGAGAAGAAAAACGTGGTAATAGATGTTGATTATGAGGGTTATAGTGTATGTGGTACCTACACGCTTTGGCTAAGATCATGAAAATAGCCACATCCCATTAAGACAAAGCCCACTAACCCCATGTACTCAGCCCACTGTCTTCTTCTCAGCAACTATCATATGTTGATCTGTAAATCTAAAACAAATAGTCTGCAGGCTCTCTTACTGTTCCCTTCTTTCCCCTAAGAAAGTCAAAGCAACTGCTCTCTGCTGGCACTCCCTGCTCTTTCCTCACTATTAGGGAGCCCTCTTATGTACCAACATATGCAAGTCATTTCCCATGCTAAATACCAGTTGCCATATACCCAGGCTGCTTCTTTTATACCACTACACTGCTGTTTGGTAAGAAAAGGAATTACTTATATTTTTCTCATTTACTTACTTGAACGTCTAAAATTATATAATCCATTTTTAAAGTGTCCCATTCTCATGTTCACTTTTCTCTTAAGTTTTGGTTTTCTTTAGGGTCTTTAACTGCTTTCATTTTGAAATGCTTCATTTCCCTCTTGTCACAAAACACTCTAAAACTCTGAAAATCCTGGAAACTATAAATCATGGCTATGCAATATTTAAAACCAAAACAATTCCAATGAACTTAGTTAAGACAGTGACATTTTCCAACTGATACCTACAGCTGTCACATTAATGACTAATGGTAGAGTGATAGCCCCGGTAAGCTGCAATGCCAGGTATAAATCATCTCAAACAACACTCAAGTGAGAGGTGCACAGCAGTAGTCTTACTCTCAACTTCGTGTTGCTGAAAAGCAGGGACTTAATGAGGAGAACAAAGTCTCCTTAATTCTCGACAGGCTTGCCTACAGGCTGCTTGCCTACATTTTGAGACATCTAGTAATATTTTCTGTTGGTATAAATATTTTGAAACTTTCCAATGGCAATGCTCATCATCAACTTGTGAAGCTCTACATTCAATTTCAACATGGTCATTTTCATCAATCTTCCCTTTTTAACTGGATGCCAAAAGCATTAGCTGCTTACCATACAACCTCTTCCCCATGAAAGTTAACATAGGAGGAAAGAACCCAGGGAAAAGCTCTCCCTCATTTCTGTACAATGACCCTTGAGTGACTATAGAACTAATGTTGGAAATGTGATACAGTTCCATTTAATTTTCTACATGTGACAAACTAGGTAGACTGAATTGCTCATTGACTATATTTTATAAATAAGCACAGTCAAATGTATAAACAAGCATGGTTTTACCTCAAAACTTACTTTGTCCCCTTGAAAAGTGCATTTTGTCATATAAATTGTAATTTATAATTAACAAAACTCCTCTACATCTAATTAGTTAGGGCAAAAAACACTAATACTTTCTCAGTAAATACAATAATTTACAACAGCGTAATGCTGTTTAATAGGTAACAAAATCCAGAATACCATCACATTACATATATATGTGAATTTAAGATGTTAAGAGTTGGGAAAATCAATAGCCAGATTCCCTAACAATGACCATAAACTTCCTGTGACTTACCAGTTCTGGTAGCCTGAAGTTTGCTAAGTCATCATAATCAACTAAATTTTCAAGCAAAGATAGTCCATACAATTTTTTATTTTTATTTTTTTAAAAGAAAATAAAGAGAAGTTACACTATTTGTTATATGTTTTTCTGTCCTCAAAAGTGCACAAGATAAAGGACACGGATTGTGCTTTAAAAACTCTTAAAACTTCTCTAATCCAATTTTTTTTTCAAGTCCTTACAAGAAACTCCCCTTGGTTATAAAGGCAGTTGCTGATGCTAAGATTTATAAGACTAAGATTTTTTTTTTTTTAAACCAGATTTGTCAATATTTGTCCCCTCTTCTTCTCTAAATAACTCTCAGATAGTGTAAGATAATTGTTCTAGTTTGTGACTGGACTCCCATAGGGTTTTAGCCGTCATTAATGATTTAAGACTTTCTTTGTGCAACAATAAAACCTAAAACCTCAACCACTAAAGGACCACACAGACCACAGTGAGTTGTTATACAAAACCATAAGTACATCCTAACTGCCCCCCGCCCCCATTTTCAATTTAGTATGCAGTTCTTCATCCAATGAAATCTTCTCTTTAGCTTATAAATGATAACACAGGCAAGAACAAAGGCCAGAATTATACAGCAGAATAGGGGATGACAATTATGCAACTCTAACCACAAAGGATAATTTTAATGGAGGAAACTGGAGGGCAGATAAATAAGCATAAGAAACAATTTACTAGGGGTCAGAGTTTCCCCTATATAAGAAGCTTGTTGCATCTTCATTACATAAAGTATCTCAGCATTTGAAATTTAGTGATGAAAGGCCAAGTATCTGCAAAAACTGTAAAAACAGCACAGGCATATACTGAATTATCTCCATTATGGCATCCTAAGCTCCCAGTACTTGTGACATGGGAATTTCTTGCTCCAGAAGTAACAGCTTTCTTTCAATAAGCCAGTGGATTCTCTTCCATTAAGTTCTCTGATTAGTTTCTGAACTCTTAACTTTTTAGATTCTTTACAGCCCATAGTAATGAGTTAATGAGTAACACATTTTCCCTATGATTTGTGCAAAAGTATCTTGTTGTACATCTGCTACAGCATTATTTAATTTCAGCCCTCTACCTGCACTTTGAAAAGCAGAAAACAGGTGTTTTCTATCACATTCTTTCCTTTATCCACCTCTCTTTCAAATACACTTGGTCAACTCTTTTTCAAGCTAGATGATTCTACTTTGTTACTCACTCCTCATCTGAAATCCATGTTTAAGAACACTTCTTATCCTTCATACTTTTTGTTAGTGCTAATATATTCTTTTGAGACTGGAAATCACTAGAACTTCATCCAACATTCAAAATACAGACATATAATTAATTCATAGAGTTTCATAAAAATGAATCTTGTATTGCTCATCTTTTCCTTATTAATGCTTCCTAATGTTTAATTTGCCTTTTTGATTGCTACTATTAACCAAAACGTTTTCCACAAAGCTAACATAACTGCAAGGCCATTTATAAGAATTTGTGAGAGTGCACAGTTAATATAGGGTAGCAGATATGAAATTAAGTTAGACCTTCTATAACTCCTTAGGAGATAAGGAGGAAATAGACTTCTGAAAAACCATTGAAAAACGTTAACTGCACCACATACTCATTCTTGTAAATATGTGCACAACACAAATGCAGTAACAGAAGCACTTCTCTGTCAACACCACCAAACATCTCCTTTCCCGTTTATGATTCCCATCATAAGCTATATTTATACGTAATTGCTTAAACACAGTTTTAAACGAAAGAGTAATTCTACTAATAAAGAACTAGGATACTAAACTCTCTCCTCCCTCAAGCAACTTTAAAACAGAAAAGGTACCATTCTCTCAGCATCACATTATTCCTTAGTTTGTTCACTGAAAAAAAAAAAGAGAAGCGGTTCCAAAAAATATGATGAAGAGGCAACAATATTTTTTAAGCAAAACACTCCATCATGTCTTATCGTTTCTTCCATGTTTTGATAGTCTACCTATTCATCATTTACTCAGCCAACGCAGGCTGAAGCTTGGAGGGAAGACATAAGGACTCTCTTCTATGGTCTCTCCATGACTCAAACCCAGATTTTGAAAACAATATTCCTGTGGTCTGTTTCAAACACTCCATCTGCAAATCTATCTGTAACTAAGAATGCTTATCAAGGTATCATGTAACTGGGTAAAACTGAGATCACCTATTATTTGATTTGATTAAAAGACAACTACAGATGAAGTGATAGTAATTACAGGGGTAGATCTTACACAACGGAGGAAAATCAAGTGTTCTTCATTGCATTAAAAGAGAAAATTGTACTCTTCTTAGTTAAAAAAAACCCAAAAATTGCCAAAGTACAAAAAATTTTAGGACAATTATTTTCTCAGAACCTAAATAGAATTTACCTCTACTCATCAGAAGTAAATTAACTTATTAGTAAGAAGAATTAAAAAAAAAAAGGATCTGTAAGAAAAGAGGGTTTTTTTCACACCAGAATGCATTTTTAATCACAGTCCTTCTATGTAGCCATGTCTTATTAATGAAGACTTTGGTTCTAAAATTATCAGTTTTCATTTCAAGTGATTATGTTTGGTGATACCTAACATAGTCTTCGATCACATTTTAGAAAAGAAATTGGAACCAAAGGAGTTTAATACACCTTCCTTATTAAAATAAAATTAAAAAAAAAAAGTCCCCATCACCCAAATGAAATGAGAAAGTTAAAAAAAAAAAAAAGAAAAAGGAAAAAAATCAAATTAGAAGTTATTCATACGAAGCACCAGTCAAACTTGGTATTTCATCATCTCAAAAGAACTTAAACACACTCTGAGTTTGGGGGAAAGTATTAATTACTAAGTAGTAATAAAAGGAAAGGACTTCTAAACAAGGCCTATTCAGTAACTTTCCATCCCCCTTGAACTTTCTATACAATTTAGAAATGGGAATAAAATATAAAAAGGAACTGTAGTTACAGTTCACTATTTAAAAATATTTAATGCCATAAAACCAGCTGAATCTAACAACAGGACTTTCCAGATCCCATTTTTAACACCCCAAATTGAAACTTGAATACGTGAAATGTTAAAGAGCAGCAAAGATACTTTGAGAATAACAAGCTATTCTGTATTTTTACCTTATGAAATGCATTGGTTTACTTTAATGAATATTTAATATTAATTCATATTTTTATAGCTAATTAATAAAATAAATATATATGAATTTATATTAAAATGTTCTCTAACATATTCAGAGATCTGTCTTATTTCATTATGATTAATATGGATAATGTGATTTTCCCTTTTTGTCTGGTGTAAAACAGAATCAGCACTTGATTGTTAATCCAGAGGAAATGGAACAGTTATATAAACAGAAAAAGCACAGCTATTTAAATAATCATAATCCATAAAAGCTCTTTCAGAAGTGAGGTCTTCAGAAACCACTATCAACTAGCAAAATAGAAAATTTATTCCAGTACTCTCTAATCAAATAGGTAATAATCAGAACTGGGTATGCTAATTCAACCTATGTGTAAACAGATGAGAACAACTTTGCAAGAGCATAGTCATTAAACTGACTGTAGAATCTTGATCAGAAGTGCAAGCATCTCTCCTACCAGTATTCCTCCCAACTTTTATTACATGGCAAATCTAATGATATTCTTAACTTACTGAATACAGGAATACTGAATACCATGATTGTATTCTTCAAATAAACTACTTCAATTTTCATTGTTTCATTAGTTCTTCTTGGACATTTCCATTTAAAGATATTGTTGTGGCTTATCTCCTCAAAAAATTTCACATATAAATTCTCTCCATAACAGTAGTTACAGAAGTATATGAAGGAGGAAAAACCCCAACTCTTTCCAACCATAGCACTACCTGAACTTTGAACTCCAGTAACCAGATTAAATTGTTCTAATTTCTATATTTTCTTTTAAAAAACAATGGGTGACTTTGTTCTGATTCTGAAGGTCTAAGTAACTAACCAATTAATCTATGTTTCTTTGTCTTCTGTACATTTCTCATTTGTCCAGCAGCAGGAAAATCCATGAAAGAAAAAGCATTTAACTAGCTTAACTGAATGAAAAGTTGCAAAACTTAATTGTGACTGCTCTTAACAACCAGAAGAAAATTAATAGCTCAATCACAAAGTGAGCACCACTCCCAAAATAAAACAGGGCATGCTCTAATTTTTTTGTAGCAAGGTTATTACACCATTTGCAAATGAAATACACCAGTGTCAAGAACATTTATCACTTGAAAGCACCTGAATCTCTATCGATTTGTCCTCCAAGAAGTGCCAGTGAAACTTGTGGTGTCAAACTTCACCTTAACCTTAAGCAGCATATGTCACTCCCTCTTCAGTCCCAAAGGAGACTTGAGGGCAATTCTGAATGGTTCTCCTATGGAGTTCTGTGTGGAAAGAATGATCCATTGAGATATTGTCACATAACTCTTCCGTGCTGAAAAGTAATCTCTGGTACTTTAAATAATACTATTTCCAATACCAGTGACAATATTGATGCAAGTTCGATCTAGCACAGACACTTCCCCCTCCCTTCACTGTTCACTCAGATACGCATTTTACCAGCATACTGCAAGTCTGATTGACAGGGAGAAATTTAAATTTCATTCTTCCCTCATTAATAAAGATGCTTTTTATTTACCAGCCTCGCTCCTAACCTGATGTCGATCAAAGCTAAGTAGTTGCTGCAATGCAAGAGCAGCTTGACATGCAAAATTCACCCCCCGAGGTTCTGGTAGCAGTGGCCATGCTGAACGAGGCTGTGCAAGCTGTCAGTCCAGCTGCACAGACCCATGGCCAACACGGGGAGAAGTCATGGGGTGGGAGAGAGGGTTTTTGCTCTAGTTTAAGGGCCATGTCAACCACTCTCTACTGGCACTACAGGAGGAGGTTTAATTAATTTAAAATCAGTAAAGATTGTAAAGATTTCAAAGGTTGATTTAAGATTACATTGCCTTGGGTGGAGGGACAGGTTAAAGATCTGAGAGTGCGGTATCATTGATTGAATGCTATTAGATCCCATCTTGCTCACCTGGCAGAAGAGAGAAGTGGGCAGGGTCATGGCTTCCCTAGTTTTAAGACTTGTCCCAGAACAAGTGGACACACAGTATGCACAGGATACACTTAAGTAAACTTACTCACCTAGGGCACAAGCACATTTAAAGGAGAGTCCATACTGAGAAACATTCAAATTGCCTTATTATAATCTACTCTGATTTTATTTAGAATTTTAACAAACTCATTGTGTTGTTAATTAACAAAAGTCACCTTAATTGCATTTTTAAGAAAAAATTTTCAGTTACTCCAATTAAAATAAAAATGTAAAAACTGTAATAGATAAAGTGTATAAGAAAGGCTAAGTTTACATATAAAAATACCTCAAAGTCTGAGGGACATAACAGCAAGACAGCATGTCCTTAATGCTAACAGGTTAAAAAAAAAAAAAAAAAAAGGCAGCTATCTAAATTACCAAGTTGGTGTAAAGTACCCTATTACTGCAATTCACATAACCCTTGCTGGCTCAAGACATTTTAAATATTTTAGAAGACTAAACTGTAATTTCCACAAAGCTCTCTCATGTGATTACCTTCTTGATATACCAAATCATATTTACAATATAGACACTAGATAGGTGCTTTTAGATATTACATCATTGTTAATTATTTTCAAATTACATCAGTTTCTTCAGGAAAATGAACTTACAGGATTCTTAAAAATGCACCCAAATGTATTCTATGAAAAACATTTAGCAGGCTCAGCTTAATACCAGTAGTCTTAATAGCAGTATAAAAATACTGTAATTTTTTGTCAGGATGTTTACATTTTTTAACTACATTCATTTAATGTATAATTAGGCATCCTAAGTAGAATTTGAAGCTTATTTGAGATCACTGGCAGAATGGAAGTTTTAAAAATCCTGGAAAATGCTACAAGTTAACGTTTTCCCCACTTTGTTTTACTATTTTAGGATGCCCATCTCTTTAACACAATTGTCCTAATATCTAAGAGACACTACAGTTGCATATAAACATATATATTCAACAATCTGTAATTTAAAATGAATCATTATTTATTAAATCCACTAATAAAATTATTTAATCAACAACATAAAATCTGGTTTTCCTGATATCAATAACCTAAACTTTATCTCAAACCAGAAAAGCTAGGAACACATGAAGATTGACTGTTAGTGCCGAATTAGCTGAATCTATTTTCTGTTTCAAAAGGTACTTCACTACATGGCGGTTCAACCTCTCTATAACTATGTGTTTCTGTTTTACTAACTAAATTTCCCTTTATGACAAGAGCACCCAACAAGATGAGTAAGGGAAACCAGTAGATGTGGCTTGTTTTTATTTCAGTAAAGCTTTTGGTATCATCTCTTCCATCATCCTTCCGTACTAAGTGTTCAGCACACAGCTAGACAAGTCCATAATATGCTGGATAAGCAATTGGCTCACAGGGTGGGCTCAAAGGGTTGTAGTAAATGGGGGTGACATCAGGCTGGCAGTCAGTCACCAGTGGGGTTCTCTGGGACTCACTCTTAGGGCAAGAGTTATTACATGTTTTTATAAATTATCTGAACACAGGAATCCAGTGTTAAGCATCTTTGCTATTGACATTACATTAGGAGGAGTTATGGACTCCCTTGAGGGTAGAGATGCCCTACAGAGAGATCTGGATAGACTAGAGAGCTGGGAAATTATGAAACGCATGAAATTTAACAAGAGCAAGTACTACGTTCTCCACCTGGGATGGATGTAATCCTAGTTATATGTACAACCTGGGGAACAACAGGCTGGAGAACAGCCCTGTGGAAAGGAATCTGGGGGTTCTAGCTGATGGTAAGTTGAATATCAGTCAACAGTGTACACTGGAAGCCAAAAGGGCCAACAGTGTCCTGGGGGGCATCAGGCAAAGCACTGCAAGCCAGTTGAGCGAGGGAACTGTCCCGCTTTGCTCTGCACTGGGGCGGCCTCACCTTGGATATTGTGTGCAGTTTTGAGAACCACAATGCAAGAGTGTGTCCAGTGGAGGGTAACCAAGATGGTGAAAGGTCTTGAGGGCAAAGACTTATGAGGACCAGCTAAGGTCAATTGGTATGTTCAGCTCAGAGAAGAGAAGGCTGAGGGGTCACCTCCTTGCTGAGAGGTGATTTCAGCACATTCTACACCTTCCTCAAGGGGGGCAGTGGAGTGGGAGGTGCTGATCCTTCTCTCTGGTGACCAGCCATTGGACATGAGTAAATAGAATGAAGCTGCATCAGAGGAAGCTCAGATCGGACATTAGGAAAAACTTCTTCACTGAGATGGTGGTCTTCACTGTAATAAACTCCCCAAGGAAGTAGTCACAGCACCAAAACTCTCACAGTTCAGGAGTGCCTGGATGACACTCTTTGTTAGTCATATGGTTTAGTTTGAGTTAGTCCTGTGAGGAACAGTATTGGACTTGATGATGCTTATGGGTCCCTTCTAAATCTAGATATTCTGTGCTAATTTGTGTTTAAAAAATGACTGAAGAATAACATGGGTTGCAGCTCAAATCAAGCTTACATCCGTGGTAAAGACATAGCCAAATTTCAACTGAGAGACACTGCGGAATGTTTTTGAGTCATTCAGTTCTCACAAGCCATTGACTCACTCAGTATAGTTATAGATGGCAATGGCAAAGTAGTATGTTACTACCTCTATCATCAAAACTCAACAACCAACCTCTCTCCCTCTGGACCACAAAATTTCCACTACTCCTCTAGACAGATCTCCAAGCATTTTTTTTTTTTCTTTTTGAAATTTAAAATGGGATTTTCCATATCAAGTGCTTTACTCAGCTTCTGGCGACTTCATATTATTACAGATTTTCTGGAAACTTCTCTCTTGCATACAGTTTGAACACTTAAGGTTACTTACATGCAAGAAAGCTGTGTAAGTCTTTTAACACACCGAGCACATAAATGTATTTCATATTTTAACTGCTATTTATGTTTTCATGCAGCACAGAAGTGTTTACTGTAATATCAGCAGCAACCAGAACCACAAGACAATAAACATCAATTTGTAATCATGTTTAATAAAATAAATATTAAAATGTCCCAGGTTAAAAGTTGCATGCTGTAAAAAGAATGAAAATATGCCAGTCTTTAGAAAAGGCATTTTAAGATGTATGTGGGCACAACCAAACTAGACTTAACACTCACAATATGTGAAAACAAGAAATCATGTGACAAAAGACATGGATGACTAAATGCCTAATCTATCACATTTTATAACAAAACCCACTATGGTCAGATGCTTACAGTTTCTTACACAAGCTATAGGACACTAGAGTATCACAGGGTATTTTTCCTTCTGTTTTAATTTGAAATTGTCAAATCTGGAAAAAAAAAACTAAAAAGAAACGCAATTTCCATCTTTTCAAAGAACCAAAATTAGCAACAACAACACAGGCAGCTTCAAATTACAGAAAGCAGAGTATTCCACATAGCTACTAAGTAAAGCTATTAAGATTTCTTTACAAAAGAACTGTCCAAACATTAGCAGTCTTGCAAACGGCTGTGAAATACGGGATCCAATCTGAGAAAATTCTGAAAGTTTATGTTCAAAATTGAAAATACCGACAAATCTTGGTACTGTTCTACACTCCACAAGTATAAGCTACATGAACCACTCAGCTCTTCAATAAATAGTGATTTACAACATGCAGAAATGAACTTAGCTGCAGAGAGTATGCATACTTCTCAATTACTTTCTTCAAATATTTATGTCCAGAAGATGTCCAGAATTCATCACATTGAAAATGGGAATATAGTCAACACTGGGTAACTGAAGATGACATACACAAGGGATGCATATTACCAAGCTCAAGCACAGGAAAAATGCTAGGAAAGCCCTGATAATGCTCCTCACGTGCCATGTCCCAGAAGACAGCTATCTATGAAGTAATCAGACTGCGGTGCTTCCCCAGTTACAGTATGCAAGCTCAGCTTCTTTCAGTTGTGCTCACACTTTTGTAAATATTTGTACTGCAAAAAGTGCATGTGTTTATATGTAAGTTAACTATAAGTAAACCCCAAATTTATACCAAAAAGTTTCAACACACTGCCATGTTTTCAGAGAGACCAAAAGGTGGTGATTCACACAGTAGTTCATCAGGTAGAACCTTTAAGAAGGTAATAGGATAATTCTGGTTGGGGACCACAAGAATAGCCTCCAAGCAATCTACCTTATTACAAAAAGGAGTCAACAGATAATCTGGAGTATCAGTAAATGTTAAGAATTCAGTTTATGCATGCATTTATTCAACAACACTTAATATTTAATGTTGAACATACCAAAATACTAGTTTCTCAATTTTATTAAAAAAAGCCTACCCTTTGCAAGAGGCTTAGTAAACTTCAGAACATCTGTTTAACTTAGTTTCATAACCTTGTCTGCAAAAAAGGACTAACCTTTCCTTGCAGAAGCCTTTTTAAAATCATAACAGATAGCCTAGATAGAGATTTCAAAGCCAGTTTTAATTAATTGAGTCAATAACAATGAAAAAACACGTTTTTGTTCATATTACTCAAATTCAAACCAACATGGGAGATCACGCCAAGATAAAGAACAAGTAACTACAGAAGTACACACAACCTCCACAAGATGTTTCATGTGTAGGTAAAATTGTTTGACTCATACAAGCTGACTCATCTGATTCTTAGGGATTTTGACTATTGGTATAAATAAATATTTTACAAATATATGATGGTTGTAATTATCCTCTTCTCACTATTTGCTAAAGAAAGACCAAGTTTCTTCAGCTACAGAAGTTTAACATAACACAGTCCAAATGAACAGTTCAAGTCAGAGAGGCGCTACTTGGATGAAGCCAACTCAAACAGCAAGGCAGGAACACAGCCAAGGTTTGAGCTGAACATCAGACAGTGAGCGAAGTCAAGCGTAAATAGATAAGCGTAAAGAAAAAAGATGGCTGGACGAAGGTCAGACAGCCAGGTACTTTAAGCAAGTATTCAGAGCACAGATCTCCTGCCTTACTCATCTACAGAACAGGCATCTCAGAAAGGCTTTTCAAGGGCCACAGCTGCTGAAGCCCCAGGTATTTCCCAAATCCATGTGTACCAGACTGTCTTGAAACAAAGGAACGCCAGATTGGTCAGATTAAACAGTCTACAGTGACACAGCTAGAAAAAAAAAAAAATCAGCTACACAGTGCTTAGGATACATACTCTAAAAAATTTTTGAGGTTCTTTTAAATAATTGGTTAAACATCTGACACTGAAGATGCATTGCTTTTATTCTGCAAGCTATAAAGGATATGTCTAGGATCCATCTTTTATTTTCTCAGATTTCCTAAAGATGTTTTTTTGGGGGGTTGTCTTGTTGGGTTTTTTTTACTGCTACTGTGTTTGATAATCTCGCTACATATTTTAACATGATGCATTAAGGCTACCAGTCTGAGGTTAAAAGGGAAGTGAACAAAAAAAAAGCAAATTCCTTTTTGTTTTCTTCTGACACCCCCTGCTGAGATACAAACTACACACTTTCCCAAATACAGATCAGAATCTGGTAATATGGATTAACATATTAACATCTGGGTTAAGGGCTTTCTTTGGGCACATCTTTGGGCTTTCTTTCCAAGAGATACAGCAGCAACCCTTGGAGTGATGCTGTGAAAGAGTTTTAAGGTGTTGGAAAGAGAGCAGAGTAAGAAACTTATTCCCCAGCAAACAAGAGGTCCCATGAGAGAAGTATATACCTTCACAGTCATTGGTGACCACTTTGAACTGACTCCTACAGGTGAAAACACAGTACACTTTCAGTATTCACTAGTCATCTTCATTACCCTCCTTATGCTGAAAAACAGCTACTATAATCCTATCCTAAAATAATCATCAGGTTCAGGATTTCAGTTTCAGGTTCTACCACCCTGAAAAACTAGGAGATTTGAAGCACTAAACATTTTACAGAAGAAATTATTCAATTAAAGGGTTATCTAGCATTGGAACAGGCTTCAGAGGAATGTGGTTCAGTCACCATCCTTGAAGCTATTTAAAAAACATATAGGTGTGTCAGTGAGGGACATGGTTTAGTGTGGACTTGGCAGTCATGGGTTAATGGTTAGGCTCAATGACTTTAGAGGCCTTTTCTAATCTAACTGATTCTATGATTCTATACTTTGAGACACCCTAACCAGCCATATAGAGCTACAAAACAGTTTAATCACCCCAAACTTTAAAAAAATAAATCATCTCAACACACCACTATTCCCCTTGCACTCCATTTTCACCACCAGATGAAACCAAAGTTTTTCACAAAATGTATTAAGTACACTTCTTAATAAACAGAGAAACGTACTCCCCCAAACTCAAGAAACCTGGGTATCATCACATATCTCCTGCAGGTGAGAGACTACAAGTGAAGCTACCACTGCAGTGTTTATACACAAAAGTGACTAAGTTCCTATTGCTGATGGGAAGCCTTCAGGGAAGGGAGGAGCACAGAAAACATTTACTAATAAACCTTCAATGAAGCAAATATTGTCCTGAATTTTATTTTTGATCAGTTAACATTTTTCTGACAAATTCTTTGATTGAAATTGTCTCAACCAGATCAAGCGGAAAGTTCCCCAAAGAAGCCCTAACATAGCATTCTTAATACCAACACATTGCTCTTGAGCTATTTCAGTGCTAGCTCCATGGAAACAAAGACATAATTGTTCATTCAAAAGGCTGCTAAAATTTCCATTACAAAATACTCTTATAAAAAGCCTTTACTCTGTATTTTCATTATGAGAGGGAGAAGAGAAACTAGGTTACGTTCTGTACTTTACTGCAAGCTTCAGAGACTGGTGTACAGATTCAACCAATGCCACTGCTACAGTAAAGAAATTAATTCTGATGAAGCTCAGCAAACTTGATGCAATTAAGAAATTCAGTTATGTCCAGTTATCTTTTAAGTTTTGAGGCTATTTGCTGTGTCAATCATCACACTGACGAAACACTCAAATAAAAACATATATCTGATTTTACATTTGATTCATTTAATTTGATCATAAATTTGGTAATTAAATTGTTAAACTATAAGCTAGTTTTACAGAATTGCTAGAAACAATGTTTATGTGATGTTTATAAGAAAAATATATTAAAGCTTTCTTGCTGACAAAACTTCATTTAAATTTAACTAATGCCCCTCCGTATCAAGAGAGCCCATACAACTACTTTTTTTCTTCCATCTCACAAGATGAGATGTTCTTTTACCCCTTTCATTTATGTCCCTTTTTCAAGAAAGAGGTTTCTGACTAAAAGGTGATTAAAAAGACTACCTATTGTAAAAAATGGTTTGCTCTGATTCCTGCATGCAGAAGAGAAAATGCCATGGCATTTATCACACAAAACTGCTCACCGTAGTAACGGTTTTATCAGATGGGACGACAGAAATGAAAAACACCTTATGTCACAATATAGTTCATAAACATCTAGAATTGAAGGAAATACTAGATCTGAGTTCTACTACTCTACAACAAAGACATTTAAAAGAAAACCAGGGACAGTGAGCAAAAGTTTACATCACCAGATGCACCACCCTGAAAGTAATTAATGTAATGTGATGTTCACGCCCACGTGAGAACTTGATTACAAACACATTCACACTTCCACTTATATGATCGTTACACCGTAATGCTCAGAAAACACCTGTTCAAATGGGGTTTTAGGTTAAGGACCTGATGCTGACATTACATACAATTATTTCATGAAGTGCCTGCTCTGGACTGAATACCTGTGATAGTGTACTGACAAAACAGCAATGGGAAAAAATGTTTGCATCCCCTAAGCTACTTCTTTGAAAAACTGTAATTTGCTCTTCTCTGAATGGTATCTTAAAAGGCAGCGGTTGTCAAAAGGCATTTTCAATGTTGTATTCAAATTTAAGCAAATTATACAGTTCTTCCAAAAGAAACATGAGATTGCCTGTGGTTAGATCTGCTAAAGACCATATAAACTGATCCAAAATCTTCAGTTAAAAATGTGTAGTAAAAAGATGTGGATACTCTACTACTACTCCTGGGTAAATTCTTACAACAATTTTCATTTTATTAAAAAAGCACATCTCATTTTTTAATTTTCTTGGTTGCAGCTTTTGGCCATTTGTTCTTAAAATGTTTCTTGCCACTAAATTAACAAGACTTTTATTATAGAAACTCTTACCACAAAGAAGTCCTTACATGCTTCAAATCAAGTCACACCTCATGTTATTTGATAAATTCATTTGACTGAGCTTTATGTCCGTTCCTGCAAGATGTTCTCTCACAGACATAAACCAAATTACTTTTGAAGGCTAGTAGACAGAAGGGGAAAAAAAATTAAAAAGCTCTAGGCATTCTAGGCATATGAGGGAATAAAGCAAAAATTTAAAAAATAAAAGTTAAAAATTTATGATGTATTTCTTGTTACAGAGAAATTGTCATGAGCACATGAGCATACATTTTAAAAGAATTTATGCACAAATATTAGAAAACAGAGGGAAGAAAGTGAAAAAAGAAAAGAAGAGTTGGAAGAAACCTAACTGCCATTTACTTTTAAAACTTTATAATCCCTTTAACAACAAATAAACATTAACAAATGCATATTGAAAAACTCATTGTCATAAGCAACAATGAAGTTATTTTCCAAGAAAATAAACTTGAAAAAGCCCTCTCAATCACACTTTTTTGTTTTGTCCTTTAGAAAAACAATTGCATCCCAGAGTTCCTCACTCATCTGAGCTCAGCAAAAACAAAGGCTTAATTCCATTTAATTGTGCTAAATTCTTAAGGGACTCCAGTAATTTTCTTTCATGGAATCTTAACAAAGATATAACGGAGAGTCTCTTTTTTAGTCTCTCCTCCCCTTGTTTCTACTTAAAAATGTCCTTATCTTCTTCCTTCCTAATTCACTGTTCTTTCTTCTGCACATTATCCTCCCATTTTTCTTTAATTATACAAGTTCTTTTTGTTCTGTGAATACAGCTAAATAATAGTATTCAAAATTTGCTTATAAAACCAAATTCAATGTTTTAACTTAAAGTTCTATTATTTTCTGACTGCATACTAAAATAGCTTTTTGTACTCACTTGTTGAATTGGGAAGGGTTTTTCTAAAGACATACCAGAATTAGAATCACTGAAATTACCGTAATTATTTAACACAGCTAATTTACATAAAAGCAATGTATAAAAATATGCACTGGAACACAAGTAAGAAATATGTGGACTGTCCTATATATTAATGCTAACTTTTACTGGTATATTGGTTTCTAAGTGCTCCTTCGTTAGCCATTCCCTATTCACAAATTTACTTTTTATTCCCTATATAGAGAAAAAGCGTCAAGCTCTAATCTGAACAATGGTTAACTCTAGACCATTCCTCAGCACATAGGTTTTTCTTCTGGTCTGGTTTTTTTTTTTATTCTTATTTTTACCTTTCTATAAATAAATAAATTTACACTAGGCTAAATCTTACTTCTAGTCTACATTGTTACTATGAAAACATAATTCTCGAGAATTACCACAGAAAAAATTATTAGAATTTCGAATGAAAACACAATACATGCCTTTGAGTCTATCACTTAAAATTATCTAGTCCAGCAATTTAGGACCTAAAGGAAGTGTTGAGGCTTTACAGGAAGCTATTTCTCCTATACATTCACTACAGGTTCTCAAAGTAATCTCTGTGATGCAAATGCTCCACTGTGCAAATGATTAATTTCCTATGTGATCAGGACTAAAAAAATATGGACTATATTTAGTAGATTTGTCAGAGTTACTAATTGCAACCTACTTCGTTTTACAGCTTGTTCATGCTTTCCCATTAGATAAGGATCTATAAACATATGCTGTATCTCACCCTGCAGAGCACTGATATATGTGGAACATACAGATTGTTATTGTGAGCAGACTTTTTCTTTTAAAAAGTAAACAGATATGTAAAAAATAAGTCCTCCAAGATTCAGTTCTGATCCCCTGAGTTTAAGAAAGATTTAATTTAGGAAATGGGACTGATTCTTCCCCATACAGTTTGCATTTAACTATAATTAACCCACTTATCATCCAAACAAGAAATCAGTACATCAGGGTTTTCATAGCTCTTAGCTTTGAATGCCGGCACACTCAGCTTTTAAGGTTGGAGCCTGAACTGCCACAAAACTGACAACAGACAAAATAGGCACAAACAAAATACAATGAAGTATCACAAAACTCTTATACACTCAAAACAGAAACATTGCCAGTCCCAGAGTTGCTACTGCATTAATGAACATTGTTTCTGCTATGCTTGCTGTTACAAGTCTTTACACATTCTACAGTAAAGTCTAGGTTTGGGGCTTCTTTTTGTTAAAGTACTCCCACAAGCAGGGACAAAAATAATTTTATCACCACTGCAGTGCCAGAATCAGTATTAAACAGTGGCATATTTTGAAACAAAAATATAGGGAGGTCATATGCAATAATGTGGCAGGGGGAATCAAAAAAGCCCACAGAAATACAAAAGTAAACAAAATAATCCCCTTCTTCTGAAGGAGGAAGGTTGCCAAAATCCTCAGTCCTTAACCAGCTACTCTTACCTGGTATTAACTCCAGAGGACTGGACCTCCCTCAGTTAAGCCCTTTAGGACACAAGCTCTACTGCAGAAATACAGTAGCTTAACCTGGAGGTGTCTTAATTCAGTCAAAAGCATCCTCTAAATTTAACACTACCCAGAATTAAGAAAGGTCAAGAAGAATTATGGTGGCACCAAGCAGCATTTGATAGAGCTGCTGCTTACATGGGTCTTAGGGCACAAAAGTGAAGTGGTGCAGGACATGATGGAGGGAAGCAGGTGTCTAAGAGGTCATAAGCAGAAGTCTAAGAGGACAACATTTGTCATGATGCAAGCACAGAGCTTTTCTGAAGCCCAACATAATCAAAGTGCATAAATATGGATTCCAGGTGACAGACAAAATTATTCAGTTTCTGACAGACCCTTGAAGTTAAAGGAACATATTTACCTGGTGAGTTGCTGGAGGCATGTACTGAAACACTGATTAATTCACAGAGTGTTCGTACAAGTATGGGCCTCGGGCTTCCACGTTTACTTCTACACCTCTTCCTGTCATCCTGAGCTTCCAAAATAAATGACACAGAAGCTCTATAGACAAACACTGCTTGTACAGGCTGTCACTGGCAGGGTTTTGGTATCAGAAGGCAAGGCCTTGTGTGGCAGTGGATGTGAACTCCCCTAGGCTAGTCACTGTCATTTCCAGCTGGCCCTAAAACCACTGAGAGTAGCCTGTCACACCCCAAAACAGCAACCCCTCTGAGCAGCATGCTGATCCTGTGCTTGGGTGTGTGTAAGCCCAAGGGCAGGGGACACCAACATGCTCTTGGAGTGAGGAACAGCTCACTACAGCAAGCATGTGCATCCCTGAGGGATAGTAGCTGCAGGTGACAACTGCCACAGCAGCAACATGCCAGGGGACTGCCACTGAGGAAAAGCCTGTCAGAGGAAAGCCTGAGGAAGCCCTGTCTGGCAGGGGAAAACTATTAATAAGCAAAGAGCTGCTGGAAAAAATGAGCGAGCAAAGTGCAGCAGAGAACACAGAGAAGCACCAAGTGTCAGACATGAAATGCAATGCAAATGACCCCAACTGTGCTACCCAGAGCCTGCTGAAAGAAATGGGATGAACGCAGAACCACAGAGTGACAGTGGAGCAAGCTGGGGCTGGAGAGAGGACAGATATTCAGCTTGCCTCCAGCCCAGGACAGGCAGAAGAAAGCGTTGGTCTGTTTGATTATTTAGTACTCCTCAATACTCAAAACAGTAATCAAAAGTTGTGTTAACAGGCAATAAATTAAGTAAAAAATCCCCAAGTAAAGGCTGTTTTGCTCATCACACCTTATTAGACAAGCAGAGCAATGCCATTTACCCAGGCTTCTGTGAGAAAAGAAAACACCAGCTCAGAAGGTGCAACATGCACCTAAGGCTTTGACTTTTTATCTATAAGGAAGATTGTCTTACTAATTGAGATAATATCCTATTTTAAATCTCAACAGCATGATCCATTTTCATACTAACTGTAAATCAGCATGCAGGAACTGATTTGAAGGTGTTGAATAATGGGAAAAGGATTCGAGGCAATCCCTCTATGCAAACTGGTTCACCTGACCTCAAATACTTTTTCTGCATTAGAGATATAATACTTCGAGGAGAAAGCAAATCAAATCGTGGTACAAAGTGAGAACATTATCTGAAGCTAATATACAAATTAAGGAAGAAGGGTATAAAAAGTACCATGACTGTTTGTAGAGACATGCCCAGAGAACCAGGACTCAGAGATTGTTACTTTTTATCTTCATTATCTTATTATAGAGAATCCCATAATCCTGCCTAAAACTCTATTTTCAGTTACCATCACATAAACATTCTATTTTATTTGGAGAAATGCCATAACAAAGTAAATGATTTTTGCATCAAAAGGCATTTTAGACTGCTGATGGCAGAAACTGTTGGTAAAAAGATTTAACTATTGAGTCTCATTTCTTGTTTTATTTAAGTAATTAATGGATGAGTTTTCAGATATAAAAACCAGCTGTACTGTTATAATAACATTTGCCTTATTTGTGGAGCATTTGCTAGGAATTTGTAAATTACTGTACAATCAAACTGCATGTGCTCTATATAGAACTGCAAAGCATGACTCAACACTGCTTACACAGATCCTAGAATACTAAGTGACTTCAGCTGAAGGACAGAAAGATTTGTTGTTTTAGCATTCCCTCTATTTATAGTAGACTTAAAAATTCTCATGTTAAAAGATATACAGTAAAATACTCATGTTCTTAATTTATTCACTCACTTTTACTTTGGCAGTTCTCAAATCTGTGTAATCACTGCCAGCATTTCCACCTGCTTCCACTGTCAGCTGCCCTTACATTACGCTTATTAAGCATTAACAAAAGAGCCTCTAGTATCCCACAGACTTTTGTGTCTCACTGCTCCATGCCTGTTCCAAACGACCTTGCTGTAATGCAACTAGAGATACACAATGTGCCTTTTGCCCAGGCCCAGCTGGCTTCCTTTCGACTCCCTTCTCTGTGTACACACAATGCTGAAAGAATGAAGATTTTTCTGCACTCCACAAATTTTTATAGGTAACAAAACTATATAAAAAGAGGTGATCATGCATTACTAAACAAAAATATTACAAATATTTCCTTTGTAATAATTTTCAAAAGACCTGGAAAGAGAACCTCTTCAAGGATGAAAGAATTTTTAATGTCAAACCATCAATCATTTTTGACTCTGCAATGGAAATATATTACTGTAGCTTTGCATTAGAAATATTAGTTGCTAAATGTTTGCATTAAACAGATTTTGGAGTCAACTATTAGAATTTCATTTAACTTCAGTATATTTTCCATATTGAAAAAGGAAAAGTAATACTGTGGGTTTTTTTGAGATTCAAAATATATTGAAAAAGCTTTTGCTTAGCCTACCCTGTTAGTGAGGTACCAGGCATTTATTCAAAGAAATTATTTAAAGAAAGAGAAGAAGATTCCCTCAAGGTAGAACACATTCATAAGATACTTAAGATTTTGTCCTTTTCTTCTATAAAAACTATACATCTGGGAACCATGCACATGAAAAGTTTCTTAACATATATTCCTATAATAGTGCCTTAAGAAGTCCCTGCATCAATAAAATGATTGCTATTCCACACAAACCATGGAACGGTAGTGCAAATTTCATCAATCAGTTAGTCTGAGTCTTTTGGAAGGTCTACACAGCAGCTGATGAACCCTTGTGAAATACAAGAGATTTGGCAAAAAATATACAGATATTATCTTTCATTTTTAATATCACAAAAAAATCTATGTTCTATATTTCACCAGCAAACTCTACAGGTAACTCAATGAGTAGGCAAGGCTATCTAACCAAAGCATAACAATGGTGAAGAACACATCTCCATTTATCACTAAAAGTGAGAGAAATGGATATATCCTTATATACATTACAGTCATATAGTGCATGTACATAGTTACATAATGACATAACCTATTAGAAGACTGAGAAAACCAGGAAATACTATTTGGAGGATACTATTTCATGTGCTCTTTTAATTTCAAGCAGCGTAACTTAGAGACATAATATATTAACACCCCCAAAATGAAGGCATTAGGCAATAGTTACACATTGGCAGCTAACCCAATTAGTTTTCACATTCTACCATCCATAAGCAGCCCTCTTCTCATATTTCTGGCACATTAGGCAGTGGTAAAAGTATTTAGGCATAAAGCTCTCCGGGTAGATTTAGTGACAAGTACCTGGAAACTGTGTAATAGACAAGAAAAAAACCCAAACATACAACAAACCAGAAGCAGTACAACCCTTGCCCTCCCCTATTTTTTCTTCATTTTATGCTGCTGTCTTTTCCCTCTAACAATACAAGTTTAGAAATATTCTGCTACACCTAATAGAATAAGGATCACAAAAATAAATATTTGAAAGACTTGGAAGCGATGAGGTTTACACCATTCTTTAAGCTAAGTAAGTGTGAAATCCCTTGGTGTTCTTATGCAATTCCCTTAAGGCATCTGATGTCAGTTAACACTGAAGAAGCCCCACACAGAGAGCCCCATGTTAAAAAATACTTGAAAAGCACAACACTAAACTTATCTCCCATCATTATATATAAAATACATTCATAACTATTAAGATTCTGTTCAAAAAAGAAGTATCTTTAAAAATGCGTAATGCAGTAATTCATGGAAAGCTTACATTTCTAGCTATTGGATTTTACAAGACAGGTAAATTAAGTTATTACACCTAGAAATTCACTGGAGAGTAAAAGTAAGTAACTTGGAAAACCTACTGTGCTGCAAGCACTTACACCCATTGTAAGACAGTAAAACAGCAAGAACTACAGTCCCAGATTCCCCTAGCAACAACAAAGAATTATAACTGAAAATGAAGTGCAGAGAAAGGCAAACCTGAAAGTGAGAAGCAGTGGTACCAGAGCCACAGGCCAAAGCTAAACACAAACTACAAAGCAAACAGCAAACAATTACCATTACAGAAAGCACTACAAAAGGAAGCCCTCCGAGTACCAACCCACCCCCCACAATACTGAAGAGCATCAGTCTTTTAAGTCTTCTTTCCTCCCAATACATGTATTGGGGGCCACAAGTCAGCACACCTGTGTCTCCAGAAGACTGAGCTTACTGCTGTCAAAAATACTAGAAAAATTTAAAAAAAAAAACCCAAACCAACCAAAAAAACCCAACACACACTTTTAAAATTCACATTAGACTGTCCTTTCAGATAGGTATTGTAAACATAAGCAAATTTCTTTATTTCCTATAATGATTCTAACTAGCCTTCACTTAGAAGCTAAGGCCTTACCACAAAACCTCCATGTAATTCAAATATATGCTAAGGTTTTGTTCATTTCTGTTGCCAGTGAAAATCCAAAGAACTATTCAGTTAATTACATGTAGATTTGTATGTTACCTAGATACAAACAGGTCTTCAGTAATGGCAGGGACAGCAGAGACACAGTCATGAACACAACTGGCCCTCACTGACATTTTGCAACTTTTCACCCTGGTACACTGGTGGTGACTGGCTTTCAGCTAGACTGCAAGCTACGGATCACCACTCTGGGCCCAGCCATTCAACAAGGTTTCAAGCCACCTCACTGTCTTCTCATCCAGTCTGCATATCAACAGCTTTTCTACAGGAGTCTTGCAGGAGACAGTGTTGAAAGCCCCAGTGAAGTTCAGGTATAGACAATATCCACTGCTCTCCACTCATCTACCAAGCTAGTGACTTCATCATAGAATGTTATTGGGCTGGTCAAGCACGAATTCCCCTTGGTCAAGCCACGCTGACTACTCCTGATGATTTTCTCATCTTTCACGTGCCTGGAAGTGGTTTCCAGGATTAGTTGCTACATCACCTTCCCAGGGACTGAGATGAGGCTGTAGATCTCTGGATCCTTCTTGCCATTCTTGAAGAAAGGAGGCAACTGTATGACAATTCTTTGACTTGTTCACATAAAATCTACAACCCAAAGTTTGAAGTATGTAAATTAAAAATAAAACTTAAAAACGTCTTATGTTTGCAATACAAGGAATAGCCATGAAACCAGTAACAAAATAAATGGGTATTGTTCAAATGCAGTAGTTACTGATATATTAAAGATTCTGGGTTTCATATGCAAAATGATTTTGTGAAAATTCTTGTCATATGCTGAAGCAAAGGTGTTCTAAACAATGAATTTTCTGAAAAATCTTAAAAATTAAGGAGGTTGTCAGCTACTTCTCACTATTTTAAGAGTATTATAGCACTCCACTGGTTTTGTGCCGTTGTTTTACTGTGGTGCAACATAAATGAAGATCAGCTCAGGCTAGTATAATTCTCTCTTTAAAGCTTTTCTAACTACATGAAATTGAGCAACTATAACCCTTTATTGCTATATGTTGAGTAAAAACAATAATACAAATGCGTTACCTAATACTGAATATTGCTTGTCCTTCCAAACATGTACAAACAGACCTACAGTAATCTTCAGTATACAGCCTTGTAGTCAGTTTTCAGGACTTTGAAACAATCTACTGAAGCAACCTTCAGTTCCAAGATCTCTGCTCTTTTACATGTTGCACCCAATTACTTTAACAAGCCCTCTCCAGCTTATTCCTCAACTCAACCCAAGTGGTGTGTTTCTATATAACTGTTACTGAGAGCAATCTTTACAGGAAGTTCCTTTAGGAACAGGTATGCTACAATGAAAATTTCACAGAAAGATGCTCAGGATAGAAGCAGGACAGAGGTAATGTGTCAGAAAGATGTTAATGATTATAGAATAGTTTGGGTCGGAGAAGCTCTTAAAGATCATCCAGTTCCAGCCTCCTGCCATGGGCAGGGACACCTCTCACCAGACCAGGTTGTTCAAAGCCCCATCCACCCTGGCCTCAAACACTTCCAGGGATGGGGTAACTCTGGGCAACCAGTACCAATGTCTCACCGCTCACATAGTAAAGATATTCTTTCTCGTATCCAATCTAAACCCACCCTCTTTGAGTTTAAAGCCATTCTCCCTTGTCCTATCACCACATGCCCTTGTAAAAAGACCCTTTTCTGCTGTCTTGTAAACCCTTTTAAGTACTGCAAGGTACGTAAAGGTCTCCCCGGAGCCTTCTTTTCTCCGGGCTGAATAAACCTAACTCTCTCAGCCTGTCTTCACAGGAGAGGTGCTCCAGCCCTCTGATCATCATCATAACCCTCTTCAGGACCCACTCCAACAGGTTCATATCCTCCTTATGTTGCTTCAAATGAGTCTTTAGTAAAGACAGCTGTGTGACCAACTTAAGACAGTCAAAGAATATACTGCCACTGAAACAAAAAGTCTTGTGAGCTTCTCTCTAGCCAAAAATTCCTATATGCCCTCATGCTGGATGAATTTTCTAGATGCATCTGTTTCACCAGGTGACAGCAAAACCCTTAATGTTGACTGCCACAGCAAAGTCAGAAACACTTCTGAACAGCAGGAAAGCATCGGCTTGAACTTAATTTATTGTGAAATTTCATTGTTTGTCAACATACACACAAAAAATTGCCAATAAAATTCTCCTTGTGATCAACATTCACTTACAGTTTTATTTGGGCTTGATTTTCACTACATTAGTATAAGTTCAAAGTTGATTAACTTCTCTCAGCAGATTTGGCTCATTCCTCAGTTTAGGTCAACTGATTGGTGTTCTAATTTTCTCCGCAGTGACATTTCCAATGTTCACTCATACAAATTAGTTATGTTATGACAGGGGTCAGCAGATGGCACTATGACACATTTTTTTTAATATTATGCTTTTTATTAGTAAATCTTCAACAGAAACCTTTTTGGTTTTGATTGGTGTGCATGTGCAAGCGTGCACACAGCAGATCAATTTCGAAACAACTCTAGCATGGTACTCATGATGTTCAGGCTGCAGTTTGTGACAAAAACCTGCCCATATAACATCTAATAATTACCTATGTTTCAAGGTTACAGTGTGTTAAACACAAATTATAGCTGACATACACCTAAACTCAAACCACGTTTTCTCTCTAATAAGAAAAGGACATGAAAGCCACAATAATTATTACCACAATGAAACAAAGTCACATAAAATGCACTCTAGCATGGGACTTCCCTTTCCTCTATAAAGCTGAATATCTAGCAGACTTTGAAACTCATACAACACAGCACAAAAGATAAATATTGTTTACATTCTCTTGCAATCATGCAATCCGCCCTTTCTATAAATTAACAGATTTATTATAACATCACTGTTTAGACTGGAATTATTTCAGCTTTTCCCCTAGATTAATTTCAAGAAAGTAATCCTGAAAAAACTAAATAAATTTATCCTGGGAAATATTTCTAATCTTAAAGAAGAAAGAAAAGGCTGAAAACATGCATGGTGAAAGTTTTGGGTGTTTGTTTGTTTTAAAGCAACATGCCAAGCATTTAAACTGCCTTTTGCACATGCATCACTTTCTAGAAGCTTACTCAGCTAAAATCTTACCTATATATGTCATTCAAACTGAACAAACAGCATTTCCTCTTTAGCTATTTACTTCATCCTTGTTTACTATATGCATTGACCCCAAAATTTCTGCCTATTCAACTGTTCTTCCATACTGCTAGTTTACTGTAAAATCCATGCAATCTAGAGAAACCAGACATAATTTCCATTTTTAAAAATGCTACTAATGTTGTAAACTAATTTAATACTATGTAAACAGAGATAAACAAATGTATTTTCTTGCTATTTATGCAGGACATTTTCCTGCAACAAAGTCATAAATTACAGAGAACTTCTTGGCACAAAGTAAAGCATTGCAAATTTCACCAGAATAGAATTCTCTTTATCCTTGCTCACACACCCCTCCTCTCCTTCAACCTAGCTTCATGCTTCTTTAGTATTCTGTAATTCCCATGATGTTAGCTGGAGCAATCATCTCTCCCCTTCATCTAAGTGACACTGATACTCAAAGGGAATTCAGAGTGGCAAAAGGGATTAAGTTACTGCTTCAGAACTTGCTTCAATTCCAGAAACAGTCAGAGGCCTAGGGCTGTTGGAATGACAATACTTTAGCAGTAAAGCACACAGATTACACAAAAATACTGATGTTGAAGCTCATGTTAATGGCTAGAGCGACATCAGGATGAGGAGTGATTGCTGATGCTCAGTGGGGATCACAACCAAATGCTGGGAAGGTATGAAGCAACCTGCTTCTGTGGGCTGACTGTGCTGCTTCACTTTCCCTATCCTCTCAAGTTTTCATTCCTGCTCCAGTCACTGAGGAGGAACTTAACTTGCAGGGGCAGTGCAGGAACTCAAAGGATGCCAGGATTTTGCCAGGTGCAGCAATGTCTTCTGCTTTCTTTTCTCCACCTAGTGTTTTCTATTAGAATGAGGAAATGAACGAACAGAGGCACTAAGTCTGTACAGGTGCTTCTCTGTTCACACTGCAGTTAAATATCATAACGATCTCACTAATTAAACTTGCCTTGCCTGGCAGACAGTCATAATGCACAGTTAAATCACCAACTTACATTTGCATGCCTGCATTGGACTGTTAAACTTCTCTTAACCGAGCAGAGCAGAGCTAGAGTAGTCAGTCAATTAAGAACATATTTTGAAGGCCTTTGAATAATCAAGACATTCAATAATGCATTAACTTGAAATATCATTAATGTTTAATATAAATTACGGATTTCAGTTTTCACTTAAGGTAAAGGCTAATATTCCAAATTACAAAAGTATCAAAATAGTAATGTTGAAGCTTTAAATTCTTACTTAAAAACCTTTTTTTTTTTCACTACTATATGCAGTCATTTCCTTCAAGATCTCAATAAGAGAGATAAAGTGACTCACTGCGGACAATAAAAGACTTTATATGGTTACTTTGCTTCTGGATGCCAGAAACTGAAAGTAAAAGGATCAAAAGTATTATGTGGTTCTGGAACCAAAACCATTTATTACAATATGTACTTCAAGTAATATGTCCATTCTATACAAAAATATATAGATCTGAAATTTAAAAGGCAAACTCTCAAATTTGCATTTGAAATTCAAAAAAAAAAAAAGATATTTCAAACATTTTCCTGAACACTGTATACTTTTCTGACTTCTGTATCAATATAACATCTAAAAATTTCCAATAGCTTAAAATTAGAAAGACCCTACCAATCTTCATCTAATGAAACTTTTTGGATCAGACTTTGAGCAATTAAATATTCATAAGTTTTCTCCTCAGTTTTATTTTACTTCCCAACATATACAGGGGCTGTGTTGATCAGTTCTTTTTCCTGTTACTGGATTTTTTTTTTTTCCCCTAATAGGATAAGGCCTTTCAAGAGTGATATAAATCTTTTATTAAGCATTTATTCAAGTCGGAATAAACTAATAACATTCTCTTTTGGCGAAAGTTTCTACTTTTACTTCCAAATTCCTGAAAACTCCAGTTACAACAAAATCTTATTATTTGAACTAGGCTCACTCTTTTGGTTTAGAATTTGAAAAAAACCCACAGAGGTTAAAATTGAGGTATCACAATATACAAGAGTTTGGTGAATTTCAGAAGCAAAATAAATGTGATAAATTTACTTATTTCATTTAACATCTTCAGCAGTTTCTTTTCTTGGAGCAATTAGTAATCTCATAGTCAACTGCTTTTCTTCATCTATCTAACTAATCTAAGACTTCAGTTTAAGTCTTTAATCAACTATGATAGCTGAACCACAAAATGAAGCTATAGCAGGGCAGTATAATCAAGTTTTACTGCCTGGTGTGGTCAATGTGGGAAAATACCATAACTTTCGGGTTTAGTAAGAGGTATCCAGACTAAATATTTTGACATATGCTATCTATAAAATTGTCCATGTTCTTGAAAATTTCATTACTTTTTTCATGAAACCTATAGTTTCTAGCTGATTAAATAATATATCTGAAATGTAAATTCAAGAAAACACTCTGAAAACAGGGAAAAAATCAGCATCTCAGAGTACAAGACAGGATGAAAATGTTTTATTACATCTGCTTTTTAAATTTTTTCATTTCATCATGAAATTGGATTAAAAAATAGGTTTTCAAAGCCAGATGCAGTATAAATCCTGAAGTGAGATGTTTATTTGGCACTAAACATGGAAGTTAAAGCATGAGAATCCAAAAGAACAAAAAGCTCAAATTTAATATCCATTTCCAGGTGGTATGCAAATTAAGAACCAATGACTGAATTATTAATCTGAAAGTCATAGCATTATTTAAAACTAACGGGTTTTTTTAATTTTGTCTTAACTATATTTCCAATTTTGTAATTAATTATTTTTTTTCTTAAAGGAACTTCCCATGCCCCTCTTCTTACTGTTAAAGTAAGGGAGGTTTGATAGGTATAGACCATATTGTTTCTTAGGAAGTTACTATTTCAAACACTGCAGTGTTTGCTTTCTAAGCAAACAGGATTTGCCAATGCAGATACGGTTTAGGAGAGGGTATGGGTGGCTTACTCCCAGCCAGCAGCAATGACCAATGTTAACACTTTGAGATGCAAAGTCACTAGAAAAGTCCCCTCCAGGTTTCCTTCAGTAAGCAGAAGAGAGCACAAAGATCACAGTCACTGAAATTTCTTTTATTACCAAGTCAGATTTTAAAAAAAATAAAATCTAAAAACTCTGAAATAGCAAAACAAAACTAATTGTTGAGTCATACCTCTAAATAAAACAGTATAAAAATACTAACTATAATGTGCCATGTATGGAGATTATTAGCACAATTTGCCTCCTCCTCCACAAGGTGCAGATTTTGCTTGATTAAAATGAGTGTACTTTACATATAGTTGGATCTCCTTTTCCTTCTGCTAACAAGAAAAACATTGTTGGACTACACTAAAGTTTCCATCCTTGTCTTGTCCAAGTCTTGTATGGACCCTCAGCACCTTGCTGGGTCTTCCTCCTTTTTCCTCTCCCCAGACACCTAGTATTTGTCCTTGCAGGAAGAAAGAGGACAGTAGACAAAGCAGCAGCTTATACTTGCTCACAATAACATGGTTCTAATTCTGAGACCTGAAAGTGCTGTGCCCTGAAGGATCATGACCAAGATTTCCAGCAGAGTAAGATGCCCTGTATGTAAAGCAGCACACTAGTCGCTCAAGAGACAGGCAAAAATCACACAGCAAAAACTAACAGAATTTTGTTGTTCTTTCCGATTACTTGTTGCAACAAAGGTCTCCTTTTTGTTGCTGTAAATTAACTGATTGTATTTGAATGCTTAACAAGTATTACTCTTTTATCAGAATAGTTAGAGAAGCAACTCAAACCACCAGCATTGTGAATACACAAGAAAAATTGCTCCTTTCTTTAGGGGGCCTGGCAAAGACAAAAGGAGAATATCCCATATCTCTAAGTCATTCAAGACTAAACCAAGAAAATAGTATGTGTCTAAGTCAGTTCAATTTCTCACATGTAGAACTGCTTAAATCTTCAAGAAATTTATTCTTTATTAGTAGACAGTTATTAAAATCAAATTTAAAATTACATTTGAAATTACCACAAACTGTAAAGCTCTAGTAAAGCTCTAATTAAGTAATGCACATAAGAAATAAATTTAAGTAAACAGACAGAAGTAATTGGTTAAGTGTCAAAGACTGCTTGCTGAAGGGCTAAGCCACCCCTCAACACAGAAGCCTCTTTTGTGAAGAGAAAAATTTTGGAAAATAATTACTTTTAGTCTATTTGTTGTTAACGTTTACTGTATCTTCACCATTATCACTGCTTTAAAATTCCTGAAACAGGCTGAGACACAAAAAAAGTAAAACCCATGATCCTTTTTAATCTATGAATATAAGTGAAAAGACGGATCTACAAGTTCTACTGTCATGAAGAACCAGTAACTCAAGTTTACTGAGTCTCAAACCTCCTGCACTATTTCAGAGGCTGTTTTAAATGCAAAATTGATTTTAAGGAACTGTAATTAGAACACCTAAAATTACACATATTTACCAACAAAAGCACTTCTAAAACACTAGGCTTTGATGCTCACTGACAGAAAGACAGCATCAAGCTCAGCAATGACACTTTATTTAGGGATATATTAGAATATCTTAATGCTAACAAGAATTGAGCTTTTCTTTATAAAACATAACTGAAAAAGCACAAAAGTAGCTTAGGCAGTGACTGCCTAGGCACAGTTAAAGTAATACGATCCTGATACTCTAGAAATATACATGTATTCCTGTAATAAATTACTTTGAATTAAAATAAGATTATGACTTAATTCTAGAAAACTCCTTATCAAACTCCCAAAGGCTTGAATATGTACACTCCCTTCCCTCACCCCCAAAGTCTCATGAAATTAGCAATTTCAGAAAAGTATACCACTAAACAGTTACATTCAAATTGGCTCGGATTTCTGAAGTCACATAATTAAATAAGAATCTAGTTTTGTAACTTCAAAGCCATCACCATTTGTAGGGGAGGAAAAAAAAAAAAAGGACAGGAACATTAGAAATCCCTGTGGTTTCTGTCTAGGGTTACGGCCTGTCTTGATTCTGGGAACTAATTGTAAGCACTGATTTGATTTTATATGCAAGAAAAACTGCTCTATGGCCTCTTCAAAATCCCTTGTGAGAAAAAGCAAGAAAACAAAGTAAGGCTCTAAAAAAGCAGCTGAGAAAATGACCATGGATTTTGATGTAAGTCCAAGAAACAGGCTTTACCAGTAGCAATACTGAAGAACAATAAAGTTCACAACACCTCTGCCTTGTTTACGCAAGAGAAACCGATTTTTTCCTCAACAGATATTATCAGCTTCTTCTCAGTTCTGCACTGAATATTCTAAAAGGCTAAGAACAAACAAGTTATTTAAGGAGGGAAACTATATTTTAAAATATTTATAGCCAATAATTATTCTTTTGTTGAATGTAAGTTTCCTATTTTGCAAACCTGCTATAACGGTCATTCAAACTACCACTTCATTCGACCTAGAAATATTTGCAGGCTGTATTCTTTGAATGATAAAGTTAATTTGAACTCTTCTTACTGAAAGTATTTTAAAGATTTAAAATTACTATTGTATTATCTGAAAGGAATCCACAGTCATTTCATAGTATATGTTTAAATGATCAGGTTGTTGACAAAAAAACCCTTAAAAAAATCACGAGAGTGCATTCCAACAATTGAGGGGGAAAAAAAAGTGGCCATTTCTGACACTTGCAATAAGTACTACCATTTGTAGTATAAAGACATGAAAACTTTTGAAGAACCAACAGCTTAGCACCATCAATTTAACGACAGGACTGTCTAAAAAAATCCCAAAACGAACAGAGCAAACAAAAACCCCTAACCAACAACAAAAAAACCATACAACCTCAAACTTATAAAACTTCTTTCCTAGCTTAATTTATTTTTTTCCCTGATGAAGCTGACTATCCCATCTATGGGAAAGGATTGTGACTGCTTTCAACTAAAATGGCCATTCTTGTCTCTTCTGGAAGAACTCCAGCTGCCCCAATACAAGATTATTCCATATCTGGTTCCATCTGTATCACCATATATCCAACCACTGCGCTGGGAAAAGGCTGATTAGAAGCCTTTCTGCTTTTGAGGTCTTTCTAGCAGTATCTTTTCAGTATGAGAGAGTGATCTGCAATTCAGAAACTGAAGAGTACCCACTTTGCCCTATATAACTTTGTAAGTTGCTACAGACCTCCTTTATGTGGACTGATTTCTCTGAAGCACACATAGCCTGTGGAAAAAAAGCCTTTGGAGAGATGCACACATAAATTTCCTAAGCAAATTCTACAACTACTATTAAAGCAAAGTAGATATAAATATTTAAGATAAGGGATCAGAACAGTGCTTTCAAGCATGATTACCTTCAAACTTCCCTTTCTCTTTCGATGATGAGTAAAGGACTTTATTTTTCCAAATAGCATTATCAGTGAAGCGACTATTCTTTTTCATAGTTCTCAACAGAACATCCATGACAGAATGAACAACATTCAAAGCATCCTTTAATACTGTGTTTTTTATGAAGGATTTGATTAAGAAAAGCTGTATCACAGCATTCAAGAACTCCGGGATCACAGAGATCTACATGTTATGCAATATCCTTATAAAAACAGAAATGCTAGAACAACAACGGAACAGAGATCTACTGTAACTAGACTGAAATTTCCATGGAAAAGAAATCTGCTAATCAGTATGTACTAGTTCCGTATACAAAATAGGGATTAACCTATTTTCCTCTATGTACCATCTGGACGCTAGGCAAATGAAAAAGTCTCTTTTCACCTGCTACAAAATTTAGACACTTAATCCTACTGTGCTAAGATCTGCATTAGATATGTATATTCATATCCTATTGCATTAAAGCTCATAGCGATTCTTACATATTTCAAATTTCCAGATACTAACTTGAATTCTCTGCTTTGCTCAAGAGGTGAGCATTACAAGAGTTAAAACCTTACAAGACATTAATTCTTTTTATGGCAGAAACAAACACAGAGACAAAAGAATCAAGAAATGGACTATGGTGCTTACAGCTTTTTTAAAAATATGTACAGATTCTAGCTAATATGAAACTTCATATGGTAAATGGCCCAAATCAAAATGCACATTTCAAGAGACTATGAAGTCTTGTATCTTTTAAAATGATCACCAAAGACTTCTGCTAGTTTCATAGAATAATTTATGTTGATCTGTAAATGCCAGCAGGGAATCTAAAAGCAGTACTCTATTTTAGAACAAGCACTGCCAGAAAAAAAAAAAAAAAAAAAAAAGGTGTTGTTTTGAAACT
>JAWWEW010000001.1:49649093-49696150 GCA_035583185.1 Anabacerthia variegaticeps | reverse complement strand
TACCTTTTTTTTTTTTTTTTTTTCCCCCAGAACTACTGCCTGCCAGTAATTTTTGATGTTTGGATTTATTACATCCGCTTTCTCTCCCTGGAAGAGCAGAACTGGTGTTCATACACAAATTGCAAAATGTTTTGTAGAACTTCATGAAACCTGTTCCAAATATTGTTAGTCATTTCCATTTTCCAAGCTCAAGCTTATGGAAAAATGTTTCCTTGCCTGATGGTCTTTTTATCCACTAAGGAGTAGAGACAGAACTCTACTCATCATTTCTTGTTATAAATATACACCATTTATTAGATACTGTATTCTATTTTTATGTTTTGAATTTGCAGCTGCACGCATTTTAGTTCATTACCTAGTGTAAAGTCCTAAAATGCGGATATTAACTATTTCTGGTAGTGTGCCCTCTGTTCAAATGATAAGGCAGAAGGAATAATATACTTTCATCTTCTTTTGCTGTTCTAGGCCACGCTGAATTGGAACATCCAAGGAAAGAGAAAGACTGTTTCTCCTCTATCTCAATCATTAGTTCAAGTCCCCACCTATACGCTGAAGTCTGGTTAGTTAAAGGGTTATGGCACCAAGCTCCCGTGATGACTCTATGATAGCTTTTATTTGAATTTCTCCATTATCTGAACAGCTCTGTTTACCAAAGCTATTATCCCTCCCTTTTGGCTTTAAAGTTGAGAAAGCAAAGCAACTTCTTTAATAGCCCACTGATTGATGATTAACATTTTACATGTCCCTAGTAAGGCTGGTAAGTGAAAGAACTGATTTTGCACAGTGAAAGTACCAGAGCGGGAGTCAACTTATGTTATTAAGTTGTACTGCTGCATTAATCACACTCTTTTTCTTATTGCATTGCTCAAAGCCAAATCCATTCTACTTCTTTGGAATGATTTAGATCAAAACTAAGTGCTCTTAATGCACCTTTGACATCTAGCCTAGCAGCTGGCAATCACTAATATTGCTCTTAATAAATGTCAGGAGCCACAATTACTGTGACCATTCTGATTTAAGCTACTGTAGAGGGCAATGAATTACCTTAAAGGAGCTTCTCTGAAAAGTCCTAAGTTTTATGCTGAATCCCCTGCCAGCCCCACCACTTCATGAGTATGAAAATCAGACAATTGAACTGATTTGATTGAACTTGACTTTGTCACTCCTGGAGTTTCATTGCCTTTAACTTTGGGATGTAATGATGGCAATACCATGTTAAGTGCCTCTCCTGTGAGGAGGAATAGGGTTTGTCAGCTCAAAAGGAGTACCCTTTCTTGTTAGCTGAAAACTGCACTGATTTGCAGTGAGAGGAGAAATAGAATGAGCATGATTAATACCACTGTGAATGCAAACTATTTTCTTTCAAGGCTTTTGAAGGTGATAGTCATCCAGATGTATGTATGTATTTATTGATTGTAAGTTTATGACTAATAAAGGTTGGGCTTACTTTGGACTTTTTTCCCCTTACTTTTTCCTGTGAAATTCTTTAATGTTTAAGAAAAACTACTAATAACAACAGTCTAAAAACCTTGTTCCCTCCTGTTGCCAGGCAGACTTGGTTTGAATATAGACTGCATTATATTTCGAGGCAATTGTTCCTCTCTGATGAAGGTGCAGTGAGGGGAGAGTTTTCTTTTCCTAGCAGTGGAAGGTGAAGACATAGGCGCTGGTCAATGAAACTGTTCCACATCTGGGAGGACATATTAGAGTTCTCAGCTTTCTAGATACTGTGTTGTCTACTTTAGTTTCCTGTTGTTTTCCAGTGCCCTCTCATGCTGTCATCTGTTTCTGACTCTCTGACTTGGAAAGAATCTAGGACATGGGACAAAGACAAAACTGAACAGCAGTTTAAGTGTGGCAGTGACTTCAGGGAGGCTTCCCAACTGAGGTGAAACAAAAAATCCTTTTATTAAGGCTGCCATGAGTATATATACCCTTCGCCTGGAGACAGATCCATAAACCGAGGTGCTTACATAAGCGGAGGTTGTTAGTTTAACACAGGCGGCTGCATTAACAGAGACAGTCACATTAAGAGAGACAGTTTCAGAGGCGGTCACATCAGCATGAAATACATGACACTCCTCACCATTCCGTCCCGAGCCCATCCAGGGATTATGCATATTTGGTGACCTCTTCTCGCAGGCATGGTGCAAACTACAGTTCCCATCCTCCCAAGTGGCAACCAACCTGCAAAGAATCAACCCTTTCCCTACATTTAAGAGTCTTTATGATAACTTGGCCATTTTCAGCCCTGAAGGCTTTTGACAGAGGCATCAACTTCCTCCACAGATGTTATGGTCAGAAGAGGCCATTGTATGCCTTTTTTCAGAACCACAGGAACAAGAGACTCCTGCCCAGCATTGCCCTTGTTATTGAGCAGAACTACTGTGCTCATTGACTCATTGTGGCATCTCTAAGGATACTATATGCTCTGGGAGGATGCTGTTTTGACACAGTTCAACCTAAAAGCTCTGACTGGTACTTCCTAGCAGATCTCAGTGTGAGAAATGATAAGAGCTTTGTTTAATTCATCAGCCTGTGAACCATATGGTATGGATGACCAACATGTATTCACTGCTGCCATTCCCACAATTAATTGATGCTGAAAAACCTCAGTATGAAAGGAACTGCTAAGAGAGTTTGTTCTTTTAGCAGCAAAGGTATTTATTTGAGCAGAGCTGGAAAGCTAGCCAGTTGACGCTGGACAAACTAGCTTCGAATAAACTGTGCAAAATGAGCAATTTTATACATTTCACTGTGTGATTACAACAAAAAATTTTGCATAGTAATAAGATTACAACATCTGATTATGCATATTAATGATTAGGTGGAGACTAGGCAGAGTCTGGGCAGAGCCTTCCAGAATCTTCTTTTGGCATCAGGATTAGGTGGTCATTTCTGGTCTTGGGCCTTGCTCAAGGGGTCTTTAGCTCCTCTTCTTCACCTTGAACTCTCTGGCCCTTATTGTTCATGACCTAGTCACTGAAGCTTACAAAAACTACTGGCTTAAGGCCATTTTGCTCTATTCAAATGTCTATATAGTCTTGATTAACAACACTAAGCTATTTGTATATAGTCTCTAAGATCAGGTCCAGTGGTTTGAACAGAACACAACTCTATGTTCTCCAATAAAACTTGAGCAAGGCAGGTGCTGAACAGTTTCTAGGGATCTGGTTAACCATTTCTGGTGTCTATCCTTGTTTCACAATAACACCCAGAAAAGGGGCTGTGGATGCTGGTGATCTGAGCAATTTAAATGCCTGCAGCTGCCTTCAACAAAATGTTAGGGCCAGAGACAGAATTCTTACATTAGAGTTAATGAGAAGAATAAAAGACCCTTTGGGATATGTTGGTCCAAAAAAAATCCAATTCATCTTTGCCCACTGAGAGAGCAGCCAACACTAGAGAACAAAAAATTATAGAATTATTAAGGTTGGAAAAGACCACTAAGATCACTGAGTATAGCCATTAACCCAGCACTGTTATGTTCACCAGTAAACTGCGTCCCCAGATGCGTTGTAAGTACTTGCAAGGAATGGGACTCCACCACTTCCCTGGGCAGGTTGTTGCAATGAGTGATCACTCTTTCAGTGAAGAATTTGCTCCTAATATCCAACCTATACCTCTCCTGGTGCAGCTTATGGACATTTCCTCATCCTGTCACTTGTTACTTGGGAGAAAAGATTGACCCTCACCTGGCTACAAACTCCTTTCATGGACAATAAGGTCCCAGCGGAGCCTCTTTTTCTCCAGGTTAACTACCACCAGCTCCCTCAGCTGCTCCTCAACAAACTGAAAAACATAGGGGAGAAATAACAGTGTTGTGTCTTCTTCAGGAATGTTACAGTCTCCCAGCGGCATTGATGAACAAAGCCTATAGCTGAGTTACACGGCACACAGTCTCTGAGACCAAAGCATCGATTCTGGAACTTACCCAGATGTTTCCATACTCTCTATCTGCTGAGGTTCAGCAGGTGCATGGAGGTATTCAGCCAGATGAGATGGAGTGAATATTTCTTCTAATGTTTCTTTTAGTTTCAGATGAGTGATGCTATAACATCTATCTTTATGGGCTATCAGGGCTGCAGTTGAGAAGTAGGTGGCTATGAAAACTACTTATTGAAGTAATCCGAATTTCACAAGGAGTAGAATTGATACCAGGTTCACTGAATGTGGTTTTAAGGTCTTCTGTTTACATCTCCCTTCCAGGGCTAAAGAACATTGCCATAGGTGCAGTAACACAGACCAGCACCCTGAAAGGCTTATGTTTGTTCCACAGGCTGGAAATTCCTGCTTAATACAGAATTTTCAATAGCTAAGATCAGTGAAAAAGGACCATCATATGTGATAATGAAAGATAATGATATAAAAAGAATTTCCCACATGCTTTGAATGATTCTTTGGCACCATACTAATCTTCATGCTGTTGAGTAATAAAATTCAGCAAACAGCCTTCTTAAGAGAGAGAGTTTTTTGTTCACTCTGTGGCTTTGTGCAGCCAATGCCTGGATTTCAGTGGAAGACTTTTTTAGCTTAAACAGACTGAATTTATGCAGAGAATCTTGAATGTTTGGTAGCAGCTGTAAACATTTCTACCTTGCCATTACTTTAATTTACACTTAAAGTTATAGAATTTCTCTATGCATTTATTTAGGTGAATTTTTATATCAATATGATGTTTGCACTGCCAATTTCATCACTGTCAGGTAAACTTACTGATTTCATACTAAATATGGGTTCATATTTCTAAAAAAGATTGCTCTTTACTCAAATATATCAACATTTCCTTGTTTCCTGCACTACTGTTATTCTGCAGTTTACTTACAAGTATTTTCTAAGGAAATCAAGTAAGAAAATATTATTTTAAAATCTCTATTAAAAAACCCCACAAGGATGATATTTGATACATATGATTACATGGGTACTTTTTCTATTTAATATTGGAAAAACAAGTTTTCTAATGAAAAAACATGGATTGCTACAATGTGGAACGTTTCTACTTCCATCACTTTGCTGGAGACAGGATGAAATAAACATTTTTTTACTGTGAGTTGAGACTAGTGTGTCAGAGACTTTCTGCATTGCAATGCTGCTCCATTTTGGAAGGAGCATTACAGCAGCTCAGACAGATCCAAATCCAACACAATAATGGAAACAGAATCTCTTGGAAAACAGCCTAAAAAGATACAATAAAAGATGCTTTTATTGCCTCAAACTCAGCTAACAGAGACCAGTCATTACTTCAGGTGGTTCAAGTATGTAAATCTAAAATAGAAGAATTAGTGCTTTTGATGCGGGTACTTGATGAGCACATTTGGTTCACTTTTGATAGAAAATATTGAGTTGTATACAGTCATTAAACAACCGAAGATGTTTAAACAGAACTTCTGTTGTTCATCTTCTGTGGTGTGTGTTCTGATACCCAGACTTTCTAGGGAATGCCATAAAAAGACATATCATTTTCTTTTAAATTTAATGAAATAATGCATCTTATTGGTATAATCTTCTATTACTTTTCAATGCACTATTCCTCAAAGGAAAACTGTGCCTATGGGAGAATTTTGAATACTGGATCTAAGTGCCTTTTTTTTTTCTTTTGAACTTCAGTTGCAAATGTCTTCAAGTTGTTTTAGGGCTTAGGGGCCCTTGCCTAGGGGCTTAAGGTTCAACACCTCTGAAAGCGCAAAGCATATTTTCATTGCACTCACTGAATGTTATCAAATTAAAAGAAAATTGTCAGGTTTAGATTTCCTATTTCATAGAAAGATTTTGAAATCTATTGTTTTGGTTCACTGGTGTGTAAAAGGCATGATATCTCTGCTTTGCTAGTTTTTGGAGAATGTGTCAATGGTGCCCATTTTAGTACACCTGGATATCCTTTAGCATGCAGCACTGAAGGTTAGAAGTGACAACTTTAGATACTATTTTGTGAACAGCCACAGGTTCTCAGCATGCTGTTTCAGTCAAATCATAGGATTGCAGGGTTTTCCCTTATGGATATAAATGCTGTTACAGTTCAGACTAACCTGCACAGATCAAGTTACTCTGAGAGACTGGAAAAATAACTCACAGCAGAGAGAAGAGTGTATTTCATTAATAACCCATATGACAGCAAAATAATGAAGTAGTCATTGCCAAGATGGTGTGTTTATTTGATAACATCTCGAAACCTGAGTGAAGACAAAGATAGTGCTTATACCTTAAAAGTAACAAGAAATAGCTATATATAGATATAGATATACACAGGTGTCAAACCATCTGCTTGCATAAGATAAGTAGTCAATGACCAGAGTCAGCATACCCAAAATACAGGGTTTAAACTTGGTGTCCTCATTTTCCAGTAGGCCTCTCAATTACCTATATAATGGTATTTTGATTTATGATTTGGACTGAAAACATTTATTTCTTAAAGCTACATTTTTCTGCACAGCTTATGGCTGCTAAAATGCTCTTCACTTCCCAAAGGTGCATGGGGACCTACATTCAGAGAGTTATTTAAGCACATGTTTAGCTTTATTTTCATGGAGAAGGTATTGATTTCCTTGTATATGGTTTGAGTTTAAAAAGCACATGCAAGGTAATTCCACTGACACTCCACAGATTCTTCAAGAGCATGTTATGAAACAGGGAGGGTAGAGAAGATAATGGAGTGATACTGAAATATAATTCTTTTTTAAATAACCATGAAATACAAGTCATGGCAGTTCAACATTCATGGCAGGCAAACATATGAGATGGGGAACAAAAGGGAAAAATCTTCTATTCTCCCTCATATCTGATGGAAGTATCTCCAGAAATATTTAATATGAAGTATACTGTGCACAAAAATAGTTTGCAACCTTGAAAAAATAAATTAAATATCCTCTTTTTTGTTTTAATGAAGAAGATGGGCATATTGATTAGGGCAGCATGGACTCTTACAGAAGGCAAAGGTAGGATGAGCTGTCTCCTAACATCAAGACCTCACCACCAGCACTTTTATTTTTCATTTGACATAACAGTGCTCTTGAGAGCACTGCCACAAAAAAAAAAAAAAAAAAAAAAAGCTGTTCTTTTGAAACTGTTTGATAGTTAGTGTTTCTTTTTCACCTCTCCTCCACATAAGACACAGCAACACCTAAACTGCCTCTCTTTCAAAATGAATAGTTGTCAAGAATGAGCTTTACTGTCAATGAAGACGAGCTGATATCCATAAAAGACATTGCACCTACCTCTGCTAAAATCTTTGAGGTGCACCAAAAGACCATATGAACAATTATTACACATTTTCTGTTGAATGTGGAATTAAAGAATTTCCCCAGCAGGACTTAGCCTTTATTTACTGTCCATTTTACACAAGAAAAGGAAAAATGCAACTGGTACAAGAAAGTGCAGTCTTTCTGCTGACCATGACCCTCTTACAGAATGCGACTTGAACTTTCCATATTTTACTCAGGTGATAAATATCTTGCACAATCTTGCCAACATTCGTATGGAAGTAATCTCCTACAGCCAAAAAGCCTATCACAGTTGACAAGTTTATGAAGCATGGAGCTGCTATCAGTTAAAGGCTTTTGACCAGATGAAAACTGCTGTAGGCTGTTGTGCTTACCAGACTGCTGTTGTGCTTATTGCCTATATTATGACATAGACAGATCCTAGATGTGTCTCCTGAGCAGTATTCATTAAACGAAATTATGCCTCATTCTCATATCCTCATTAAGTGAGGTGGTATAACAAGTTAGAAATGATGAAATATTTTAATAAGTCAGCTACACATCCACTAAGGCACTGATAAATGCCCATCTATAAGAAGTCAGGCATATCATCTCTATGAAAGATGTGCAAATACCCATGCAGCTCCTGTAAAGGAAACTGCAGGCAAACAAGACATGAAATCTGTCCAAAAGAGTAATCAAAAGGTCTGAACTGAAAAACAAGTTTGATTGAATAAAACTTATCCAATATCTCCTTTGAGCATTCTCTGGTGGCAATAGGGAATTGATGATAGAAAATAAAAACTTCCTTGGCAGAAGTATCCTATGGTCACAGAGGAAATGTCTTCAGACAAAGGAGGCACAGGCAAACAGTTCATCAAACAAACAGTATAGTGAAGTGTGTTAAACAGTGCTTATTCCCTCCTCTCATAAACAGAAAAATCACGCTCATATAGGAAAAAGACTCACATGGTAACAACTTTATTAATAGTATTTATCAACATTGCCTGGGAGTAATCTGAAAACAGTGCTGGCAAATGAATGGATGACTAGAATGAAATGGTGGAAATCTGAGGGACCATGACTGCAAGAATGATCCATTCCCAGTTGACTCTGAATTTGTGCGGGATCTGCTGCTCCATCTGGATCCCTATAAATCTAAGGGCCTGATCCCAGTATACTCAAAGAGCTGGCTGATGTCATTGCAAAGCCTCTCTCAATGATTTTTGAGTGGTCTTGGGAATCTGGAAAGGTTCCAGCTGACTGGAAGGCAGCCAACAATGTCCCAGTTTTCAAGAAGGAGGACCCCAGAAACTACAGGCCTGTTAGTTTCACTTCAGTGCCCAGTAAAATTATGGAAAAAAATTATTCTAGGAGGTATTGAAAAACCCCTGAAGGACAACGTGGTCATCGGACACAGTCAGCATGGCTTCCTGAAAGTCATGCTTATCAAACCTTATTTCCTTCTATGACAAGGTAACCCACCTAGCTGATCAAGGGAAGCCAGCTGATGTAATCCTTTAAGATTGCAGTAACGCTTCTGATCCTGTCTCTCACAGGATCCTTGTGGATAAAATGTCCAGCGCACAGATGGATAACCATGTTTTGTGATGGGTGAGCACTTGACTCACAGGTCATGAACAAAGAGTTTTAGCAAATGTGGTAACATCAGACTGTTCACTAGTGGGGTTCCATGGAGCTCTATCCTCAGACCAGTTCTCTTCAACACCTTCATTAATGACTTGGTTGTGGTGCTTGAAGGAATACTAGGTAAGTTTGCCAACAAAAACAAACTGGGAGGAGCTGTCAGCTCTCTTAAGGACAGAGAGGCCCTGTAGACAGATTTTGACAAATGAGAGAGATGCGCATCACCAACCATATGAAGTTCAACAAGGGCGGAGGTCACTTGGTCTGTTCAGCCTGAAGAAGAAGAGACTGAAGGGAGACATCACTGAGGTATTCAACATCCTTGCGAGTGGAAGCAGAGGGGCAAGTACTGAACTCTTCACTCTCATGACCAGTGACAGGACTGGAGGGAACAGCATGAAGGTGAGTCAGGGGAGGTTTAGGCTGGATATCAGGAAAAGGATTTTCACCCAGAGGGTGCCTGAGCACTGGAACAGGCTCCCCAGGGAAGTGGTCACAGCACCAAGCTTGTCTGAGTTCAAGAAGTGTTTGGACAATGCTCTCAGGGACATAGTGTGATTCTTGGGGTGTCCTGTGCAGGGCCAGGAGTTGGACTCAATGATCCTGGTGGGTCCCTTCCCACTCAGCATATTTTATGACTCTGTGTTTTCTCATATTTTCAGTAGGGAATGCAAAAGAGAGTAGAAGTAAGGAAGAAATGAGAGATTTAGCTGAGTAACATTATCTACGAAAAAACCTGAGGAGGTGGTTCTTAAGTCAGAATGGGATGACTAGGATGATACAGAACTTCCTTATTGATTTCACTGCATTGCTACACTTTTATGCAACAATACTGCATAAGCATGCACAGTACCCTCTTCACTAGGTATCCCCTTTGCAATTCTGAATGATGCTCCTGCACTTCACATTGAAGGCTTTACAGCCTGCCCACTACAAAATAACAGAAATTTTAACTGATACTGAATCTGTCCTTAACAAATAAAAAACAGTCCTGATGTCTAAATAGATTCATTCTGAAGAAAAGTTAAGATAGGGTTTAAAACAGTGGAAAAACTATAGACAGTAAATTAACATGAAAACTGTTGGTTGCTGCAGGACTGCATCTGATGTTAAGATGGTAGCAAGAACACACAAAGAACTTGTATTACACACAGGCTACATAATTCAAACAAAAGAGTCAGAGTAGATAGAAAACCAGCACGTACACACACTGAACACAATGAAGGTACTGAACAATATACTTGTATGTGTATACATACATACTTTCATGGACAATTACTCATGTGCTACGTAACAAAACAGTCTATCATAAATATAACATACAACTACTTAACACTGGTAGTAGTTACATAACAGTATATTGTGGTACATAATGAAAGCCATGGCTAGTAAGCTTGAAATTCCAGGTGCTGATTTACAGATATTGCGTCATGAGCTGTGCTACTCCACTGCTCACCATAACACTCATATAGCCTTTGCCTTGACTACTCAGGTATCCATAATAAGAAATGTGAACCTTAGGGCAGGACAGGGTTACTTAGTAGAAATATTAAAAGTTAATGCAAATTATTCATCAATGACATTCTTAAGTGAATGCTATAAATAAACTGTATTATCTGCCTTTTATTAAATCAGGATAATGAGTCTCCTGTAAAAGCACCTACAGAAATTAGGATATACGTATCTCCTGTGTTTGCATGGCCCTACAAAAAAAACCCATCAAGTACTTTCTAACACTGATACATTTCACCTAAGGTAAGCCAAGATGCTCCCAAAGAACAGCCAACTTTTTCATTTCAAAAATATTCTTTCAGAACTAAACACTAAACTTCCGACACACTATTTTGGGTGTACCAGATAATATTTTAAAATATTATGCTCCTAACATATCTAATCTGACCTTGTCTTTAACTGAATTACACACCATATGAAAAAGTTATACAACACCAAACAACAAAACAGAGACTCACAAAAATCATCAAGGCTTGAAGAGACTTTCAAGATCATCTAGTGTAAATGTCAACTTAGCACCACCATAATCCTCCCTAAACCATATCCCCAAGTGCCACACCATCCACAATGCAATACAGTTAAAAGGTACCAAAATGAAGTGAAATATTAACTAGAATGTAGTTCTAGTATGTTTAGCAGATTCAGTTCAATTTAGAGTAACAAATTTCTTTTCTAGACATGAGGGGTTAACTTGCCTAATTTGGACTGCATGCAAGTCATATCTGATGCCTTTTTTTTTTTTTTTTTTTTAATTAGTCAGATCTCTCAAGCATTTCTTTAAAAAGCCAGGAAAAATACTATTTATATTATGCATTTTATGTCCAACAATAACAGGATCATTATGTAATAGAAACTCAAGGCTGCCCTTGCTCTGGTGTGAGTTGTCCATGGCCTGCAGCCTCTGAGGGGTGTCTCTTCTCCAGATACCCCCAGGCCTCCAGGCATATAGTTAGTTGAGTAGAAATAGTTATACTAAAGGCAAAATTTAGTTTTGCTGTATTGAACAACATTGGAATGCACAAGAGATGCACATCTCAAAACACACAAAATCCACTTTAGATCTACACATGGTTTCACAAGTGGTGTGATTTCAAAAATGATTTCAAGCTGTATAATAGTGTGCATGCATATACACTGTATTATCTGCACATTTCAAAATTTGGCAAAAAAGAGCAGATAAAATAATCAGTCATTTTCTTTACTCAGTTATATAGTGTAACTAAATGTTTCTGTCCAAAGAATGAGTAGTATGCTTGTTAACTGCTTTTAAGTAAATTTCTATAAACAAATATGGTAACTGTAGAATCATTTAGGTAGTAAAAGATGTTTAAGATCACCAAGTCCATCTATTAAATCAGCTCTGTCAAGTCCACTACTAAACCAAGTCCCTAAGTGCCACATCTATGTATCCTCTGAATATATCCAAGGACAAGGACTCAACCACATCCCTTGGCAGCTTGTTCCAATGCTTGACAACCCTTTCTGTAAAGAATTTTTTCCTACTATCCAATTTAAACCAACTCCTGCTACAACCTGAGGATGCCTCCTCTCAATCCTATTGCTTGTTAGTTGGTAGAAGAAACCAACCACCAACCTTCTTTCAGGTAGTTGTTGAGTGATAAGGTCTCCCCCAAGCTTCCTTTTCTCCAGGCTAAAGAATCCCGCTCCCCCAGCAGCTTCTCATGCTCCAGCCCCTCCACCAGCTCCACTGCCCTATTCTGGACATGCTCCTTCACCTCAACGTCTTTCTTGTAGTGAAGGGGCCAGAGCTGAACTCAGGATTCAAGGTGAAGCCTCAGCAATGCTGAGTACAGGGATACAATCACTGCCCTAGTCCCTCTGGCCACAGTATCTCAATGTATCTCAGTACATCAATGGCCAGGATGCTATTGGCCTTCTTGGCCACCTGGGCACACCACTGGCTCACGTTCAGCCTCTGCTGATGAGCATCCCCAGGTCCTTTTCTATTAGGCAGATTTCCAGACACTCTTTGTGAAGCCTGTAGCACTGCATGGGTTGTTGCGACCCAAGTGCATGATCCACCACTTCTTCTTGAACCTCATACGACTGGCCTCAGCAAATTTATCCAACCTGTCTAAGTCCCTCTGTAAAGCCTTCCTGCCTTCCAGCAGATCAACACTGCCATCCAACTTGGTGTCACCTGCAAACTGACAGAGGGGGCACTCAATCCCATTGTCCAGAGAATTTGTAAAGACATTAAACAGGGCTGGCCCCAGTACTGAGCCCTGGAGACACCACTGGTGGCTGGACACCAGCTGGATATTACTCCATTCACCACCACTCTCCACTCTGATCATCCAGCCAGTCCACCTGTACAAGCCATGAGCATCTAGTCTTTCCAGAATCCTGTGGTGCCAAAGGCTTTACAAAAGTCCATGTAGACAGCATCCACAGTTTTTCCCTCATACACTAAGTGGGTCACCCTGTCACAGAAGGAGATCAGATTAGTCAAGCAGTCTCTACCTTTCAAAAACCTATGGTGGCTAGGACCAATACACTGGTTGTCCTGTACATACCTCATGATAGTACTCAACATGATCTGCTCCATGACCTTTCCTAGCACTGAGGTTAGGCTGACAGGCCTGTAGTTCCCCTGATCCTTCTTCTGGCCCTTGTTGTAGATGGGCATCATACTGGCTAGCTTCCCATCAACTGAGACCTAGGCAGTTAGCCAGGACTGTTGGTAAATGATGAAAAGTGGCTTGGTGAGCACTTCTGCCAGCTCCCTCAGTACCTCTGGGTGTCTCTAAGCATTATAGCAGGTCACTGACTGTTCCTCTTTGGATCATTCATTCTGCTCCCTGTCAGTTAGCTCAGGGGGCTGAGTATCTCGAGGACAACTGGTCTTACTATTAAAAGCTGAGTCAAAGATGGCATTAAGTATCTCAGTCTTTTCCTCATCCTTTGTCACTAGACAATAAATAATGGATTGTCCTTAGCCCTCCTTTTGTTGTTAATATATTTATAGAATACATTGTGACAACTAAGTCAAATAAATTTTCCAGAACTGATCAGGACGTACAGTCATCTTCTGCTAACATAGGAGTTTGGAGGAAAGGATTGTGAAGGGGTTTCAGTCTATGATGAAATCCTAAATGGCTGAAAAAAGGAAAATTCAGTATATATTTTAGTATTACTCAACACAGTAGTATCTCAAATTCAGATAATGAAGCAGATCTATCTAAGCACATGATAACTTGCCCTTGTTTGCCTGAGCAACAGAAGAGGATGCCAGGGTACAGTCCTCAGTGCCTAGAAAACAAATGTTATAAGCACATCTTATCTGACCTTTCACTTCCTGTACTGCTTTCTCACAATATTATAATCAAAATTAAAGTTTTATTATTTATCCTAGTGAGGTTCTATGGTGTCATTCTTTTGGATTTTAAAAAGGCCACCTACAATTTTGTGTTTAAAGTTGCAGTTGACAATTCCCTGAAGCATAAAAATGAAGACGCTATTGCACTGCAGGCAGATTTTTAGAGGAGTCAGTTCAAGACCACCAGAAGTCATCCAAATCAAGAATCACCAAAAATCTCCCCAATTTTCACACAATGCATGTCTCTGACAAGCTTATTTAACAGATGAACTGTTTCTTAGAAAGCCCCAAACAATCCTAACCTCACAGATACTGTCTCCTTGGGAAGCTAATGAGCCATGGCACAGAACAACTTCCTTCTTTGGTTCAGGGATAGCTACAGTTAAGTTCTTCTAGTTAAATTCCCATTCAGATTAATAATGTTTCATTAACCAGTTTGGTTATCCTGCTCTAATTCAAATCAGTTTAGAGAGAGGAAGGGAAATAATACTTACAAATAGGCTGATTTATATAATTAGATAGACCTTTAAATAAGTCCAGCTTCAAACCTTATTTCCTGCTCTACAGCAAAGCTGGAAGCAAACCTCTATTTCTAGCAGATCATTTTGGCTCCCCTTCAGGGTCTTAAATCTGATAAAAGGAACTGAAGAATTAAAAGAAGCACTAGGCATGCTGGAAGTGCAGTGCTGTAGTAGAAAAGGATTAGCATGCTAACAGGAAAGCAAAGAGAACCACCTCCCATCTACATACAGCCGTATGACAAAAGGCATATTGGTAGTAAGGTCAGATCACCAGTGTCAGCAGGACTAGAAGAGAACCATACATTAATACCACTACCAAAGGAGAAGAGGTACCAAAGACATTTCTTCTGTCTTCCCTCTTACCTCTCCCTCATGAGAGGAATTTAGTAAGAGGTTTAATTAAAGCCTGAGGCCAGAATAAGGGATTTCATACTGAAAAAGTTCATGAAAACTGCCATACTAGGTCAGAAAAAAAACCACAAAACCTCTAGAAAAATACCTCTTTACTAACAAGACATCAAAAGGCAGCATGGAAAAAATATGAGCATATGGTAAGCATATACATCACTTGGCCTACTTTCCTCTTCAGTACCTCCAGTATTGTCTTCAGACTCCTTGTGTTAGTGGGTATATACTTGTATGTGATGGCTTCTGCTGCAAAAGCCTATAGCAAGCTGTATCAAAACTTAACTACACATTCTGTTGAAAAGCATCTTGAATTTTGAATGTTCTCTACTTGTTAGATTAACATGACTCCTAGTTAGAAGCAATAGCAAATCTGTTCAACTCAGCTCTGTATCATTACTTCAGCAGAGCTGTACCCTCCCTACTGGCAAGCTGTTCTGATCTTTTCCTTTCAATTGCATTTGTAATGATTCCTTAACTTCCCTTTCTGTGACTGAGGATTGAGCTAACATTTTCATTAATCTATCTCAATTATAAGGCTTCATTCTCTGAGTAGTAATGGTCAGCTGAAGTACCTTAGATCTATATGTGGAATTAGGATTATTCCCTCTCTGTATACATACTTATTTACATTGAACTGAACTGCCATTTTATCAGTTGGATTTTTTTTTTACTTACCCTGACTTAGCCTGCAGTGTCTGCAAACTTTGACACCTCATTATTCTTTCCTCTTTTAAATCATTTATGAATATATTAAGAACACAGGCCTCAGTTCAGATCCTTATGGGATTCCATTGGTGACCTCCCTTCAGTATGAAATCGGGGCATTTATTTTTGCTCTTTTCATTGTATATTTTAAGCAGTTTTTACACATGTAAGAATTTCTCATTATATCATGGTAGCTTTGATTCTTTTAAGAGACTGGTGAAAAACCTAGCCAAATACTTTGGACCGTATCAAGTGTTCATATACATTGATTCCTTCAGAAAATACTGCTCCTTCAAACATGCTGAAACTTCCAGTGTTCACCCATATGCTCCCTAATTCTATTCTGAGTTGTGGCTTCTAGCTGCTTACCAGTACACTTATCAGATATATTGACCTGCACCTCCCCTGATCTCTTCAGAACCATTTTCATTATTATATACCCTAACTGCCTTTCTTCATACTTAAACTCCTTAGAAATGCTGGTGAAGATGACTTGGGCTTACCAGTTGCTGCTAATGACATGACATGTACAGTTCCTGCTAGGGTCAACAGACTGCGATCGAGCAAGCAACACAAATCCTGAAGAAAGCCTGGTCTCATGCTGCTGAACACACAGCTGACTCACACAGCAAGGAACGGCTGCTCTGCAAATCCCTGCAGCCTCATGCAATCTAACAGCCGACAAGTCCTCAGTAACACATACTCACTTTTAATGGAATGATCCTGAAACTGGAGTAACACTGCAACTCTCCAATTTGGGAGAAACAAAGACCTCAAGATAGTAGTTCAGAATCAAGGAATTTCTTTATTTCTTTGTTTAAGACAATGGTTCAAATAAGGGATTCTGCTCTGATTTAGTCACCTGCCCCTGGGAGAAAAAGCACACAGCTCACACCTGTCACACTGCTGAGGGATTGCTGGAAGGTACATACACACCACGTGCCAAGCACTCCTCTGAAAGAGAGCAATGTGACATAAGAAATAGCTGCCTCAAAAGTCACACAACAGCTACAGAATCAGATATGGAATCAGATCCACAATTTGGTGTTTTCACACTTGCCTCCCAACAATTAAATTCCTTTTATACTGAAACGTGTTGTAGGACATGCCCTACTTTACTGAGCAAAATACAGGAACAGACACCAATCTCACCAAATGAAACTACACATTCCCTTGATAAAAATTAAATGAAGCATATTAGGTTAATATGCAGGTCAATGTGGGTTCAAAAAGTTTTTAACATTGCCTCTTTCTCTCTACTCCCTAAGATGCTCATTAAGTAATAAGATGTCGCACTCATTTATCAGCAAGTGGAAACAACAGACAGTGACGATTTTATCTGTCACCAGTTACAGTACAGGAGGACATTACAGGTGCTGTTTAGAGTACTTCCAATCTGATTTTGTGACATCATACTGCAAAGAGCAGACTGCAGGAAACACAAACACCAGACTGTTGTTGAAGAATTACCAAGTCCTAGTATCACATTAGCTGGGGTCTGTATTAGGTTCAAAAAGCTTTTCAAAATCTTTATTTAATCAACCTCTGACTCAAAAAAGCCAACATTAAAACTCTTTAGAACAAGAATTAGAATTTCTCTTCCCAGAAGCAGTACTTTTTTAAGTATTATTTGAAAATAACTTTATATATTCTAATGCTAAGGTGAAGAAAAAAGGATCAAATAGAATCTGATCCTTCTCTGGACTTTGAATATCAATCTCCTTGGACAGCAACCTTCAGATTATGTACAAGGAAACAAACATTTTGTCTATACGCACCTTTTCATAGCCACTGTATTGAGTGCTAGAACACTGATGATATAATATATATAACTTTCAATATAAACTTTAATATACAACCTGATGAACTGTAAATTGTAACACTCATAAACATATAAATCATATGCCTTCCTAGCAGAAATTTTTTAAAGTAACTGTTTTTTCACTGCTGGTCAAATAAGGTTATGCCTATTACTTACATGACAATACACAGGGTGACCTTGGGCAAATCCTATCACCTGAAATACATAAAACTTAGTCTCAACCAGACTTTTCAACTGCAGCTTTATGTAGACATGTCTGATTCTTTCAGCTTCATACCACTGCAATAGGAATATTAATACACATGTTCTCTCAGAGGAATGTTTAGATGTAATTGCAATGTTCTGAAGCATCATACTGTAACAATCATAGTTTATAAAATAAAAACACTTAATTTTTTCAAATTTAGTGGACTCTGAATATTCCAACTTTTATGCTTGTTACAACAAAATTACTACACAGATGCAAAACTGCTTTGGTAAAGTTCCTTAAGATTGTTTTCAGTTATCTTTCTAATTTTACACCACTCATACTTGTTCTGTCTCCTACCCAAAATTAAAATGTTCCTTATTTACTTAGATTTTCATTGTCTCTTTATTACTTATTAGCTAATTGGAAAAAAAAAAAGTTACTTCAAAATAAAATCTGAAAAGAAAGCAAGGAGTGCAGACAAAACAGTGTTCTTTCTCTGGATGATGAATATGTGTAAATAATACTCACAGCCTCCAATTATAGGTTAATCTCATTTCTAACAGAAAATCTTTCATAATCTTATCAGTAAATTACAATTCTTCTTTAAACACCTTACTCCCAAGCAAATGTAATTTCACATTTAATTTACAGTTAATCATGTACAGTGAAGAAATAAAAATTTTGTAGCTACTTTATCTTTACAATATAACTGCACAAATTAAGCAATCTTCAGCGTACTAAGTGACACAGAGTAAGATTCTAAACATTACGACTATTTTTCCTGGTCCTTCTAAATTATTTAAGTAGTCCTGGGTGCATTCTAGTGGTATCACAAACAAAATTACAAGCTTGCTCCCCCTGGAAAAATAAACATTTTAACTTTCAAAGTGCTCAACACTGTATCTAAGCAACTGATCCATTCAGTCCAACAACCTGTTCATCAGTGGTCAGATCTAGCTCTTCCTCATCTTAGTGACTTTTAAATTTACTAATTAAATTTACTAAGATCTAGCAGTATAGTGGGTTTCTTGCTTGTTTGTTTTCAGCTTTTTTTAAGTTGAAAAAAAATTTATTCAGGTATCACTACGTAAATAAAGCCCCGGAGTCAGGCCAAGAGGCTGCAGTGGCAGAAGGTGCTGTACTACAATGATATATGGTCAAAAAAAGACACAAAAAAATGATGGACAAAGTAGGACATAACAGTGACGCTGTAACAGAAATACAACGTGATCACCCAGTATTACAAGCTCTCAATGCTCCACTGCTGTAACAGTGGCTGGATTTTCATCCTGGCTGACTGTTACTTAAGAACAGCCAAGGGCAATGCTTCCACCTTTGCACACAGAGCTAAGGTATGTACCCATCAGGTGGCACATAACCTTTTTCTTCCCCTATATGAAAGTATCACAGAAATAGCAAAACAAAGCAATTCAAACTCTGAAGGTAATGCAAGCTTACTACAACTCTGGAAGTTAGAAAGAATAAAAAAGACACTTCCTCACTTCTAAACTCTGTGTGAGGAGATACTGATATAATTCAAGTTTCAGAAGTTAATGCCACAAGCTTCTTTATTCTGTACATGTGGGAATGTACAAAAACACCTGAAGAGCTACATACTCATTTCATCATTCTTTACAGTGGTTCTTAGACTCCAATCAAAAATAGCAGTACCCCTTCATAACAGCCTTGAGAAACATTTCCGAAATGGTCCAAAGACACAGACAAGTAGTAGGATATTTAAAAAGAAATACCAGGTCAACAACTCAAATTTCTTAATTGACAACTAACTGAGCCTGTATAAATTACATGGGACTGCAGTTTAGCATTTATGTTGAGCATACCTTCCTAAAATGCCAGCCACAAAAGATAAGCATTTACACTATAATTTGAAGTAAAAGCATTGTTAGGGTTTCCATACAGTTACTTTTAGAGAATCAAACCCTTGAACAACAATGCTTACTTCTAAAAAATATTGGATTAGAATAATTTAAGGCAAGTTTGTGGCCCTTACAATTTTATCATTATTTTAACTGACGTTTTTGAAGGTATACAATTTCACTACGTAAACCAAGTGTGCATCATTTAAATTACTTCTGTAAAACAACCATTCCAAACCCTATTTTATTCTTGTGGGATATGCAGAGGTAAACTCCAGCTAATCTCAAAACACAAGGCCATTGTTTTCAGGTGTTGAATCAGGAAAGCTTATTAAAAAAATAAGAAGAAAATCATTAAAAAGCATAAGCACAGGTTTTCAAATTTATGCAAATCAGCCAAAACACACTATACATATAATTTTTACATAATTAACAGTTCAACCTTCAGAGAAAGTGAATGTTAAAGCAAATTATGAAATTTGCAACTACATTAAAACCACACTTCCAAATGGCAAGACACAGTGAAGAACATAAATCAGTCTAGCTTTCTGAGGACCCCTCCATGCTTTACTTTGTCCTATGAAATCTAGTTACCATAAATCACAGGCTACAGGACAAGTAAAGCAATTTTGAAATAATATATTTAGTTATGCAATGATCCACACATAAAATTGTAATCTGTATCTCGCAGAATAATGTAGTTAGTTCCCAATATGTTAAATAACTTGCAACTATATTGCTTACAAATATATTACACTTCACAATATACATTTTACAAGATAGAAATACCAAGTAGAAGACTTAACACATATCAGCTTTCAAATACAACAAGCTATCTGCTTCTGCTTAAATGCTATAGTTCCTTGGTTTTTGCTTTTTATCATGATATTATGGCAGTGGGCCTTGATGTGTGCACAGTGGAGCCAAACAGACAAACGTTCTCAGATGGGTTTCAATGCGTAACCCATACAAGGCTTCATGAAGAAAGGAAAAGGTGACTCCAGAATTGTGCTGAGCATTTGACACTGTGGATGAAAATATGTAGACTAGAACCCAATTAGCAAAACCAAGGCCTTCCTTGGTTCCTACTGAAGACTATGCAACTATGGCATAACTCACAGCATGATTCCAGTTTAAGTGGTCCACTGACATAAGGAAAGGAAATGAAAGTAGCCAGAAAAATAGCTTTGACAACTAAAACAATTCTACCCAGATTCCTCTGTCTTTTATCAGAATCAGATGCATAAAATAAAACTCTAAATCAAGGATACTAAAATACAATGTCAAGACCAGATTCTCAGACCAAAATAAACTGTTACGGATAGTACTTTTTTCAGTCCAAAGTGTAGTGTTTAACTGTTCATTTGCCATTTATCTGCATTCCTCCTCTTTTCTCCTCCCACTTCTCAAATCTTAGGATTATCCTTATTTTATTCTTTGTTATTCTCATGGTTTACACCATTTCTTGCACATATTCCACGTTTCCAAGCATATTAATCTTTCCTTTTGATGAAATGATGCCTCTTGAATCTCCTGTATTCCAAATCCTTTCTTTGCACTGTCACTCAAATGTCACCTTATTTCTCTTTGCTCTCTTTTTTCCCCCCTCCTACCGATTTCTACCAAACCAGCTATATTTTCTTACCCATCAGTTGCTCATTCATTAATTCATACTTCACACAACACCCTTTTTTCCAAACTTTCAATATCAATGTTATTAGCATATATTCATGAAGAGATAGGAACATCAGAGCCTTATAAATATTTATCATAGTAGAAGTTGGCACATTTTTTCTTACAATCCTTAAATTTGTCCAAGGCAAATCTCAGCCTACTGATACCACAAGGCACTTTCAATGGGCAACATTCAACAAGCACACACCTTATACTGCCAATATAGTTTTATGTCAGAAAATTAATCCAATTCTGAATCATATTACTCATGGCATTCTCCTTTAATCACAGAGACTGAAGCTTTAGGTCAGACGACTGTTTCAGCAGTCAGCTGGAGATGAAGGCCTCAACATCTAACTTTTTGCAAAGCAATTTTGTGAGTGAAACACATCTGTTCATAAGTATTTGAATGCAAACCCCTCACTGATTTCAATAACTACACATAAATAAATATGCTACACAAATCTGGTATGTGTAAGCTTTCTTTTAGACCAAACCAATGTATAAACAACAAGATATCCCACGTGACTTCAGGTAAAGAAACAAACAATTCTCTACCTTGTAAAAGACAATTTTGGTTATGCTGAAGCAGGTCCATGAAGAAACAGTTATGCTTAAAGGTATGCCAGTAAGAAACTGCTATTTGATACCATCTTTGCAAAAACATTTCTGCAGCAGAAACTAAAATTTAGGTACTAAAAGGCAAGTCCCATGTCAAAGCAAGCAGAGACAGAAGTGCTACAATACAAGATAAGAACTATGTTTTTAAAGGAAACAAATAGATAATGGCTTATTCTATTTAATGAAAAGCAGAATACTGTATCTGAAGTACTTGCAAATAACGACACAAAAGCTGTGCTGCAAAAAACCAGGTTATATGTGACATATAGATTAAAAAAAAAAACAAAACCAAAAAATATTAAGGAGATGTGGAGCCAGTGTTTCAGAGGTATTTGTGTATCTAATTGATACTACAGGTATGTTTGCTTTGAAACACTGATCTCATCAATTTTTCAATTTTCCAATCAATATGTTGAAAAACAGTAAACTATTGAGCATGTAACTCTTAGATATTTTTAAAATTTCATAAAACAAGTAATGTTATTTTTAAAACTTGTTAAAATGCTGTTTCAATACTTGAACAAAACCCAACTGTAATCCAAATTCAGTTTGACACAACTCAGTTGTCTAGTAAAGAAATTTATATTTCTGATATGCATTTTGAAAGATACTCATTGAATCATTGCTAAAACCCCATAGATAAGTTTTGATTATCGAGCAGAGGTAAATGGAGTTCATTAAAAGCAGATACTCCTGGACTGTCACTATCACTGTTTTAGCTTGGCTAAAACTGAGTACTCAATTTCATTAAATCACTCTATTGCAGGAAACGGCAAAGCAAAAGACGTATTAGCAGTCGCCTCTGACAGTCACGTTCATTCTAACTTACATGCAAAAAACTCTAAAACAGAGCAATAGAAAAGGTAGCAGGAAGAGAGCACTGAGTGTGAGGACAGGTTCTCCTATATGTAGAGGCTGACTGCTTCCAGCAAACAGTAATGTTGCCCTCCAGTGTTCAACACTTTCTTTTAGGAATCACTCCTAATTAATATCTCCATCAGTCTCCTTAGACATGCTCAATTATAACATCACTGAAGCAGAGAACAAAATACAAGCCTCAGGCTAGGTATTCAGTGCAGAACAGACAAACAATTAAAGACAAGGATTTAAAACTTTTTGCTCTTGTTTAAAAACAAAATGTTTTTTCCACAAAACTGCCATAAGAATACATTGCATATTCTGCTTCATTTGGGGTTTTGGTACCCAAAAGCTATTTTATAAAGCTTTACAAGTTACAGCTTGACAACACTTCATGTAAAAATCCAATACTCATTCTCAAAAGTCATTACTCAGATTCACACATAGCAAATGGCTGTTTTCTGATGGATGCAAGAACCCATTGTTATATTTTTGTTAAAAGTGCTATGACTTCTAACAGAAATATAATAAATGAAACAGAGTTCCAATCGATAAAGTCTTCAGTCTGTAAGGAAGGATATCACTGTTAGTAGCGGGGATTGAAACCTTATGAAAATAAATGGACAAGATTGCTCTTTGTCAAAGCATAATGAAACTGGCAATAAAAGCTTTATTATTTAAGCTACCCTAAAAAAAAAAGAAAAAAAATAAGAAAAAAGGAAAACAAAACAAAAAATTACAAAAAACCCAAACCAAACCAAAAAACTACAAAAAAAAAAACACTCCCCTTCCCCCCCAAAAAAAAAAACCAAACAAAAAAACCCCACAAAAATGACTGCATCTGGGTCAGAAAATAAACCAAGAGTAAACCCACTGATTTTAACTAGGCAACTGTCCTGTAAAATGGAAGAGTACCCATGAGACAGAGGCACAATGCAAAAACATGCACAGTGCCTAAAGAGGCAAAATAATGAATTTGACATTTCAGTAATTCTGTTCTAAACCTGGTCTGAAATCATATATATTCATAGCTTTTCTACTAGAAACTTAAAGATACATTTTATATCAAGTATAACAAAATTTTTCAGCAAAAATATTTACAGGTATCAGTAAAATAACCAGTAGAACAATTTGCATAGCCAATCAAAAATAGAAAAGTTCTGGGTTAAAAAAAATCCAAAACTGTTGTAAAGTTCCAAGAAGAAAATTACAAAGTCCAAATCCTAGATTTTATCTGAATATCAGTATCACCAACAATACTCAAGAGATGATATTGACTATGCAACAACAGATCTCAAATTAACTTAAAATTAATCACTAGATGATTAGAAAAACATGTGCATCACCAAATTTGAGAGATCTAATTTGGTTCCTAAATAAATGGCTAATCTCTTGAGACAAGGGAAACAGGAAAATAAGCTTTTCTAAGGTCAACTGAGAGAAAGATTTAACTCAGGCATTTTCTCATATAGGTAAGAGTCTTCCTCTTTCTCTTCCCTTTCTTGAATGTCTCTAAAGTAAATTACTGATGATAGCCTCGGACTTGGTATCTATTACACGCTGTTGCAATTGTGACCAACTCTCCAACTTCATGTTATCCTCCCCTGCCGACACATTCACAGTCATCAGTCTCAGTAAAAGGCTCGTCAAAGAATCCACGACGTGGGGCTTGATATGCTTCCAACTACATAATGTCACCATGTGATAATAGGTCTATGACTCAACTCCAGGAAAAGACAAGCTACTCCACAGTATTTTTAATTACTCATTCCACAGCACTTCAGCAGAGTGCTTTTGTCATAGGACAAGAGATACCATCTTCTTCACAGATTGGTAGTTTTGTTTTTTACTTTGCTTTGTTTAGGTTTTGCTGGAATATAGAAAACCCATTCTGTCACGTGGTAAGTGTAATCTAAATACACCTTCATAGGTTCCATCATTGTGAGCATTGATCAGCTAATACCTATGTTAACACACTGTTTAGTAGCAGGATTAGTCTAAAAGTGTGAAAAAACACAGTGACTTTTGAATGATTCATACAAACAAATTAGGCTATTACAAATAATTAACAAAAAAAAATAAAATTGAAAAAAGTGCCCAAAATTAGGAGAAGCTAAACCAGAGAAGAGTTACACAATCATCTGACCAGTTCTACATGCAAACTAAAGGCACTGAAAAATGGCCACAGTTTGTCTACAGTCAAAACTGAACCATTCATTAAACCCTGACAATATGACATACCTAGGCAACAAAACCATATCCCCATTTCACCAGAGTAATTTATTTAGAAAAATAACAAGGAAAGAAAAAAAAATATTAAATTAAGGGGCTGCTATGAGAAATACTAAAGATTGAACAAAAGCCAAACAATTTTCTTTTGAATTCTCCTGCCAGAAACCAAGGTAATATGGAAAAATAGCAGCACCTTGAAGCTGTTTAAAAAGACCAGGAGCAACACACTGGTACCTCTCTGCTCTCAAGTGTCCTTACAGCAGAATCATAGAAAAAAAATAGACAATCTGACATTGAAAGTATTTTAACATTTTAAGAATAAAAAATAAGCCTATTTTGAAGCATTAATTAAATATATAGGCCCTCGTGCCCTGTATAAGGTAAGAGAGTTTTATCCTACTTTCTAATAATGATAGTTATATAAACATCAGGAAAACAATTCCACTTAAATGAAAACTTCTGATAAATTACCAAAGTTCAGTATCATCTCTAATTTGGCATTGGAACAGGCTCCCCAAGGAAGTGGTCACAGCACCAAGCCTGACAGAGTTCAAGAAGCATTTGAACGATACTCTCAGGCAAGAGAGTATGACCCCAAGGTGTGACTCTTGGGGATGGTCCTGTGCAGGGCTAAGGGCTGGACTCGATGATTCTTGTGGGTCCCTTCAAACTTGGCATATTTTGTGATTCTGGGATAAACCATGCCATGGTAACAAATTACAGGTAGCTAAATGCAGTCAAAAGAATCAAGGTAGTACCACTACTAGATGCTGGAGATGTCACTGTATCAACAATCTCAGCTATCTATAAGCAACCAATGTGATCCCCATCAGGCTTGTGCCAGTCTTCCGATTTAATTTTAGTAATGCCTTTGCAAATTGCCCCAGTATTCTCTTTCCACACGAAAAAAATTGGCCGTAAAACTTAGCTCTATTAAAATAGTCTCATCCCTACATCATTATTACAATTATTTGTGACAAAAAGATCAACCAGTGTCAGCAGGTATGCAAGGCACAGAAAGACAAAAGGAGGAAGTAAACCAAACAGATAAAGATTTGTTCCATGTATCACATACTTAAGCAGGAGGCTGGGAGGAGAAGCACAACACATGTGACCAAACAGTATGTTTTCAAAACTAGGAGATTTAAAACTAAGGGATTATGACTTCAATCTGTTCCAGCAAAAAACCCAAAAACCAGTTAAGACTGAAAGGTATAATTCTAGAAAACACTCTCCATTCCAGTTAAGAATTGAAATGCTGGTTGTAAAATATTTTTCAATTCACCCCTTCTGATTTTTTTCTGCTCAGATATGGAGTAGTCTACTACAAGAAATAAGTAAATTGTGACTCTTCAGCTTGAAGAAGGCATCTGAAGAAAAAAGAGGAGACCCACAAAGTAATGGGTGGTATAGTCAAAAATCAACAGCACTTGAAACATAAGAGCTAAGGCATATCACTTTTAAGTGGGAGAAGGTAGATTTAAAAATAAATGCTACACAAGCACTTTTACAATTCCTTCCCATGGGAATACATGATAAAACACATTTTATATATGTTCTAATGCAGCAAAGAATTTCATTGAAAGGAGAAAGAGGAAACGCATAAACCAATGCTCAGTACAAAGACAACACCTAAAAAGTCTTAGCCATGTTTTGCTAATGGCTAGAGCAGCAACAGTAAAAGGCTTCATTACAAGCTCTCCCTGCTCTTCAACTCTTCTCTGTGCACCCACTCTTGAAAAACAGTATAGTGTGTTAGATGGGTCTTTGGTGCAATTTGGCATAAACACCGAGTTCTAAACCAACATATTTTAATTAAAAAAAAAATTAAAAAAATCAAGATTCTCCAACGGAAGGAGATGCTCACAGTCTCAAAATAACAAAACAAAATCTCAAGTGAAAAGAAGCACAGTGAGAAACTCTGTTGAGGAAATAACAATTGTACTGACAGACTTGGGCTACTTACTTTCCCAGACACATACAAATGTCATTCAGTAAAGGCAGCATCAATTTCCTACCATTTATTTTCTTGTAGTGGACTCTAATGCATGGGTTTAAATGCATATCAAAGCATGAGAGCACACACACAGAAATGGAACTTACTTCAGAGAGGTGTCTCAGTTAGCAGTTATTGAGAAAGTGCAGAAAAGGCCATGCACACAAAGTTACATGCGTGTAATGAGAGGCAACAGGCAGAAACTGAAACACACAAAGTTCCACTGGAACATGAGGAAGAATTTTACTGTGAGGGTAGCAGGGCACTGGAACGGGCTGTCCAGAGAGCTTGTGGAGTCTCCTTCCCTGGAGACATTCAAAAGCCATGTGGACACAGTGCTAAGTTACATGCTCTAGGGAACCCTGCCTGAACCGAAGGGCTGGATGAGATGACCTCCAGTGGTACCTTCCAACATTAACCATTCTGTGATATAAAATGACTTGTTGGGTCTGGCTGAGAGGAAGCTAGTTCTCCGCACAGCAGCCCTCACAGCACTGTGTTTTGTATTTGTAGCTACAAAGGTGCTAACATGCCAGTGTTTTAGCTACTGCTGAGAAGTGCAGGCACAGCATCAAGTCTGTCTCTCCAATATATTCCTTCCTTACCACCCCAAAGGCCAGTGGGCTGGGGGTAGGCAAAATCTTCGGCGAGGACACAGCCAGGACAGCTGACTCAAACTGTCCAAGGGGATATTCCATACCATATGACAACTGCTCAGCAATAAAGCCGACATAAAGGATGAGAGGGAGAATCTGTTACTATAATGTTTGTCTTCCAGAGCAGCCACTATGTATTCTGAAACACTGCTTCCCAGGAAGTGGTTGAACATTGCCTGCTGATGGGAAGCAGAGAATAAATTTTCTCTTTTCCTTTGCTTCCACACGCAGCCTTTGTTTTATTAAACCGCACTTATCTTCATATCACAATGTGAACCTGGAGTGCACAAATTATATTTCAGATGACTAAAATGAAAGATGCACTCCAGGAGCAGATATACAAATCAACTCAAGGAACTCCAGGTCATCAACAATAGTGTGCTTCAGTTGCTAACAAACAGGACCGGACGATACCTAGCCTTAAGTAACTTCCTCTAAAATCTGTATCACATGGACATTGGGTCCTCTGCTGCACTTGTGGTGCTCTTCAGAATCCCTGGTACTAGCACTGATAGCTAAAGTGGGATCTTTTCTCTTTCTGATAGAGACTATCTGAAAAACAAGACAGCTATGTTCCAAAGAAACAAACAAGGTCTACTCATAGCTAAGTATCAACAAAGATTTGTAGGATCCTGACATATTCAGTGCTCTTACACTAACACTGTCATATCACTGGGTTACTAACAGCTCATCTGCATTAGCCAAAAGACTAAGTTAATCCTGTAAAATTGAAAAAATAAAATTAAATTAAAAAATTAAAATTAATTCAGTAAAATATCTTGGATCTCATCATGGTGGAGGTTTCACAGAAGAAAACATGAATTTCCCAATGTGACTCATATGCTAACGTAAACAACTTTTTGTAATCCTTATTTATTTGTTTTTAAATCTGTAAGACATGAATAGAGTTTGTTCCAAGTGAAATAGCAATCCTTCTGCAGTATCTTTCAGAATGTATGCATAAAGTTATTGCAAGACTGCTCTACCAAAAAAGCATTGTTACTGGGTATTTTTTGACTACACACAGCTTGACAGAAATGAGAAAAAATCTCCAGGTAGTAATCTTTTGATGTCCAGTAAGGAAAATTCTGCAAGTTTCTATGGAATCCATTTCATTGCTTTGAATAAAGTCTTGACACAACAGAATATAACTTTGATATCTTCTAGAGAAATATGCCGGCATCTTTAAAAATGCATGGTAATTTAAATGTTTTTGTTTGCCATGGCAAGAAGGTAATTTCCTTGGATCCAGAATATAGATGAATACCTCTGACAGGCAGTGAACAAAATAGAAATAAGTTAAACTAATCTGAGGAAAAATTCAGTCATGAACCTCATTGTGAATAAGTGATCTGATCTTCCATTCTTACTGGAGGAAAAAGCCAGCATAACAGTAACCTGTCACTAAATCTAGGAATTCTTCCCATGGAGACAGCAATTTTCTGAAAAGGTAAAACAACAAATGGATTGCCATCAACCCACTGATCATCAAGTTCAGATCCCACAGAGGTACAAGTTACCTAAGAAATTTAAGCAGCTTACTACCCCTATATATAGAAGGAGCATGGTGAGACAGAGAACAAAGAGCAGATCAAGGAAGAGCTGATGTTGGACAGCTTCACCACAGCCAACCTTAATGCAGTTCACAGCCTGAGAAGCATCTTAAGCTGATGACAACCCTCACCCAGCACAACTCCTGCTTCAATCTGGTTCACTTAGTAGAATCCATGCAACCCTTACATGTTCTTAAACAAGTTTAGGAAAGAAAGGTACCTAGCATACAAACTCCATTTCACAAGAAATATGAAGTTCAGCTAAGAGATACTTCCATCATCTTCTGACAGAGCAGGTATTTCAAGAACACAACAGATTTGCAGATCCTACCTAATAGGCTTAACTGACTGAAACAATAACACTTAAGCTTCCCCACACAGTCCTACACAGGGTCACAACCACTTAATTTCACTCCTCTCCTCTGCTCTCCCTGCTTTAAGTACATTTGAATCTCAGTCACCCAGGAATTAGGAAAAATGCAAGAGAGATCACAGGCTAAGGGTCTTGGGTAGACTGACTGCATGCTCCACTTGAGCCCTCAATGAAAAACTGATCCTACAGAAACACATCCTCAAGAAGGACATGAAGGACAGACTGCAGCTTCTATTTATATCATCTAAGCAAATGAAATGCCCATTTCTCATCTGCAAGAGAGTCCTCATATAATGGAATGGTTTGGATTGGAAGACACCTTTAAAGCTCATCAAGTTCAGCCTCCACATGCCATAGGCAGGGACAGCTTCCACTACACCAGGTTGCTCAAAGCCCCACCCAACTTGGCATGGAACACTTCGGTAATGGGACACTCCCAGCTTCTCTAGGCAACCTGTTCCAGTGCCTCACTAGCATCATAGTAAAGATTTTATGCCTAATGTCCAATTAAAGCCATTGCCCCTTGTCCTACCACTACATACCCTTGTAAAAATTCCTTCTTCAGCTCTCTTTTAAGTCCCTGTTAAGTTCTGGAAGTCTGCAGTAAGATCTCCCTGGAGCCTTCTCTTTTTCAGGATGAACAGTTCTCTCAGCCTGCCTTCATAGGAGAGGTGCTCCAGCCCCCTGATCATCTTCGTGGCCTCTTTTGCACTTGCTCCAACACGTTCACATCTTTCTTATGCTGGAGTTGGCAGTACTGCAGGAGTGATCTCAAAAGAGTGGAGTAGAGGGGTAGAATCACCTCCCTTGACCTGCTGGCCATGCTCCTTTTAATGTAGTCCAAGACAGGGCCGGTCTTCTGAACTGAAAGTATACACTGCCAGGTCTTACCAAACATCTTGTCCACCAATACCCCCAAATCCTTCTCTCCTTCACAGGTCTATCACAAAGCAATACGGAAAGAAAACTTTCATGGACCATAACTAGACATGAGACTTTCTGATACCTTAGTAATACATTGTACAAATATCTGGCTTGAAATTACAGTTCAGAAAAGTTATTTTAAAGGAAATTCAAAAAAGAATTAGAGTCAAATGAGATTGTTTCAATACATGTTTGGGTTTGGCTTTTTGGAAGCGTTTTGGGATTTTTCTAGTAGTTTGTCATTATTACTTTCAAAAGAATATGAATTTTGAAGAAATTAAAACAAAAAAACCAAAGAACAAATTCACCCTACAATCCTGAAATTGATTTTTCATTGTTCGTTATGAAAAGCAGCTTAGTAAAATTAATGTAAGCACATCAAAGATTTTTATGAAAGAATATTTTGCTGAAATACTCCAGCCAGAAGAAATATTTAATACTTCTAATACTGTGAACATTACTTGAAAAGTGTGGGGTTTATTTTAAGAAATGCAGAATTATAAATCTATGAATATTTTTCATTTGACATTCATTAAGAAAAAAATCCAACTAAACAGTTATCCTGAAATTCTGTAAGAATAGACACAGCTTTGACGCTCATGAAAATTTAAGGACAGGAAAACGTTATGTTTACTCAGGATAGAAGACCATGACAGCCTTCCTTTCATTCAATAAGTAATGATATTCACTTTAAAGAATGACTTAGAATTTTGAAAAGAAAAATTAAAATCATTTTAACTACCAATAAGCTGCAACACTGAGGCTACACAACCTGCACTGAAGAGGCCTACAAAAGAGAGAAAAAAATAACCCAGGCTGAAGGCTTGCATCATATGCTTAGTTTCTGTTTCCTGTCGTAATAATATCTATCCCATACTCCACAAAGAGTCATTTAAATGCATCTTCAATACTTGTGTTCCACAACTCAATTTTTACTTAATTTGAAAATGAAGCCATAACCCACTGACATACTTATGACAAGGATTACACTGAATTTTACTACTGCAGATCAAAAGAAGACTTTAAAAATGCAATCATATTTAAATAGTAAAGATGGTAAAGTATTAAAAATGTGAACCTTTAAATAGATTAGTTCAAATTTCCATTCTGAAGAAAGTAAAGACCAAATAGTTGAAAAATGATAAAGAAACAACTGGTCAGTAAATGTCTAAAACAACTAACAGACCCTCATTAAAGAGGTATGTCCCTCTTTTTATCCAGTTTTATCTTCTTACTTAAAGCAGATATGTAGCTCCTTTAGTTACTTTTTTACTATAAACAGCTCTGTAGAGCCCCTTCAACTCAAAGAAGCACACTTTCTTCATCTGTAAATAACACACCTAAGCAACCAACCAAGAACAGCCACTTGTTGAAGAGGTCCAATAATGCCACACTATTAAACACGCAACCTTTAACATTTTTAAAAGTAAAAATCAAATCTTTTTAAGTACGTGAACAAAACACAAAATGAAGCCACAGTACTTGAAAGGGAGCAAATTTATAGATCTGTATTTGTTCCATCATGCCTTCCCTCAAAGCCTACACTTTAATACATGCTTTCTCAGTTTTGACTACCACTAAGAAGAGGCCTTCCATTCTAAATTGTTCTGTGAATCATGATTTGACATTCTGTTATTGATCCAAGACTACCTTTGTCCTTGTTTTAACCAGCATTCATAGTTCATCTTTTAAGACTTCATAATCCTGTGATTCAAAGCTGGGTAATAACATCTACATTAACATTTTTTTCATACCATAGAAGTTCCTCCAAACACTTATATTTACATTTATAATTTACTGATGCTTACTAGGCAATCCATTTTCTTTCATTTGTGCCATGAATTTTCAAAATAGAAGAGATGATACAACTGAACAATGTGTGTGCAGTTCAATGGCAGTCTGCAATTAAATGTGCCAGACATCTGTGAAAGTCTTAACTGGTCCTATACAAGGTAAAAGGAGTGATTCTGCAATTTTAAAAGCACACAAAATTAGACAGTGTTAACCTCACCTACAAAAAGAAAAACAAAATTTTATGTAAGCATCCATGGTATAACTACCAAATACACATAAAGACAATAAAATGTTTCCAGGTAGAACACACACATATACTCAACGCTGGCAGTCAACCAAAACAGGAAATACTATTCAACAGTGATAAGAAGAAAGCATTCAAATGCAACCCTGATCCTTTCTTCTGTGAAGAAAGAAGAATCTTCCAGCCTTCCACTTTAAAAAAAGAAATCTCACAGTAACTGTGCAGTATGATGGCAGTATGATGTTTTACTTAAAACCAGATGAGTGCATTTTGAATATACCCAGAACTGAACAACTTAGAAATTTCTATTCCTTTGTTTGTTAAATTTAAATTGGAACTTACCAGTCTACCACCAAAATAAATAAATTACAGTTTTCTCCTATACAAGAGAATTTTAAATAACAGTAGCTGTCTGATAGACTTGAAAAAGAAAACATTTAATTTCCTTTAACACACACTTAATTATAATATTCCAAGCCAGGGTAAAACATTTCACCCACTATGAACTTGTCACAAGATAAACAGTTACAGTCGTCTTTTTATTCAGCTAGGCACTTTAAAAGCACATTGTAGCTATGAGATACAAATCCTACAAAACAAGTTCTGAGCCTTCTGTGCGAAAGCTAGGCTTGCATTTTCCATACAAGAGACCCTAGTTAGCAGGAAATAATCCCAAGATGTGTAAATAAAAGCTGTAGAGCATCAAACGTAAGCACTTTCATCCACATCACATGGAGTAGATTTGGGGATTAGAGGCACAAAAAATTTAATACAACCTGTTTACTGGTATCACTGTCCTCCAAGAAGTCTCTAAATAGCTTCACATGTAGGAAGAGAGACATCAGCAATCTGCATGAGAGAACAAGCTGATTCCTCTCTGTCAAGCAAGACTTTCCATAGGTAGCAGCAGAGCTGCTGAAGAGCTGCATGCCACTGCCAGTTCTTATAACTAGTTAGAATCTACTGGAGTATCAGAAATGGTAATGCAGGTAGGACAGCCACTATGCATAACTAAGCCTTATTCATCACTCAAAAGTATCAATCACATTTTTTTAATTATACCTCACCCGTGCAAATGTCAATGCAATTAAGAAAGTCCACATTTCAAAAGCTAAAACACAGCTTTATGTTAAAAATTAATAGTACTGTATATCAATCAATCTCTCCATAAAACTGTAATTCTGTTTACAACTATATGTGAAAATATTTAACCTACAGGTTTAAGGTATCTTCTAAAGAACTGTATTTCAAAATGTCTCCACTATTTAAACAACACCTATATCTGTGTGGTGGGTTGATGCTGACTAGACACCAGGTGCCCACCAACCCACTCTATAACTCCCCTTGTCAGCTGGACAAGGGAAGAAAAATAAAACAAAATACTCATGAGTCAAGATAAGGGCAGGGAGAGATCACTCAGCAGTTACTGTCATGGAAAAAATAGGCTCAATAGGCTTGGAGAAACAAACCTTTTAACAATCAAATCAGAGTGAGCTAATTATAAATAAAACCAAACCCTGAAACACTGTTCCTCCACCTCTCCCTTCTTTCCAGGCTCAACTTCTCTCCCTCCTTCTCCTAAGTGATACAGAGGGACAGGGAATGGGAGTTGTGGTTTGTTCATCACACACTATCTTTCTCACAATATCCTTCTTGCTCTCCTCCCCTGCTCCAGCACAGTGTCCCCCCATGGGTAACATTCCTCTACAGCCTTCATCAACATGGTTCCCTTTCCATGAGCTGCAGTTCTTACACAAACTCCTCTAGCATAGGTCTCTCCAATGGAGTGCAGTCCTTCAGGAAAAGACTGTTCCAGCATGAGCTCCTCCATGAGGTCACAAGCCCAGTCAGAAAACATTCCCCAGTACAGGCTCTCCATGGGGTCACAGCCTCCTTTGGGCATGCACCTGCTCCCTGGTCCTTCAGGGGCTGCAGGTGAGTGTTTGCTCCAATGTGGACCTTCACATGCTGCAGGGGGACAGCACGCTTCACCACAGTCTTCATCATGGGCTGCAGGGGAATCTCTGCTCTGGTGCCTGGAGCACCTTCTCCCTCTCTTCACTGACCATGGTGCGTGCAGGGATGCTCCCCTCAAATATGCTCACTCTCCAGTTGCAATTGCTCCTCTGCACTCATTTTTTCCCTTTCTAAAATCTGTTATCCGATGGACACTGCCACCATCCCTGATGGCCAGCAGTGGGTCTGTCTTGGAGCCAGGTGGCACTGGCTCCATCAGACATGGGGCAAGCTTCTGCCAGGCTCTCGTAGAAACCACCCCTGTAGCCCCCTGACTACCAACACTTGGCCACACAAACCCAATACACTCAGATGAGGATTATACCACTTCAATCTCCCAAACCCCACACCTTCAAAATCCAAGCATTATCACAGACATTATCTCCACAAAGAATCATAATACAGTTTTTTATGTGACATTCTACTCCCTAAAGATCAGTTCTCCTACTTAACATATTTTTCTTTTACAGCTTATTTTGATGCTTATACAATAAAAGACTTCAGGCAAGTCTTTGTTTTCAGTCATAGTACAAAACTATTGACCTAGAATAGTTACTCTTAACTTACAAATATATGACAAGAAAAAAAAATGTTGGAAAATAATCAAAAATACTACAAAGGAAACAGAACACAGACTAAGAAGTTGGAAGCTACTTACCATACATAGCAGTACCGTACTGTATTAACAATTACTGCTAAATGCTACTTTTCTCAATAACTCTCTTGACTGCATTAATTTTTAATAATGCCTCAGTAGCCTTTCATTATAGTGTTTTAAAGATCTCATTTTGCTACACTAAGTATAGACTATTTAGTTGGATTTCCATTTTCTAAATAAATAGAAATGCCAAGGAGTTTTTCTTAAGTCAGGATTGCTTTTAGACCACAAATCTCCCTGTCTCCCAGGAAATCATCAGGATTTCTTAAAGGAATCTTAAATCAAAATTCACATTGGCTGTACTGTCAGCTGCAGCTGTGCCACATCCTGCTTGTCCTATGAAGTATGTGGTCTCCTCAACTGTTCATACTCTACAAATTTTATACATAAGGGCATTTTCAAACCCAAGATTTTTCAAAAACTAATGCAACAAACATACACAGCCAGTTCAGATGTACTGCTTAAGCAAAAAATCCCAACTCTCATGCCCAAAAATGCTCAGGTTGCTTCATCAGCTTCCTTAATATGGAAGCCCTGAAATCTACTGTGACTCCACAAGGAGATTATGAGAGAGGAATTTAGAAGCAATAATTTAAACAAGGGGCTCCTAAGATTTCTCTGACCTCCAGGAAGGATTTAATTCTAACTGCACTTCAAGTCTCTTCTGCTTTTTCTGCACATCTGGATAATATAAGGTTATGGTACAAGACACATTCAGGATTGATCTCAGTCAGAAGAAAATACATTATATGTGTTGCTTTCTTTTCAGGGTGAAGTAAGTTTTGCCTAAAACAGAGCTCCACTGACTTGAAGTAAGCTGAAAAGCCAGTTATGTCATAACTCCTGGATAAGAAAAGCTCAGTTGCAAGTACTTGCGGCCATTCTAACTTCAGAGAACAGACTAGAACCAAAAACCAAAGCTGTGGCCAATGATCCAAGAGTTCAAATCTGGACTATAAAAGGTATTTTCTATTTACACACTGAAATATCTTAACTGCATTTAGTTTTAAGAGAAGGATTTCTTACTTCAAAAAAATTCAACACAAAGCATTTTGAAACCCACGTGTCAGCTTAGACTCTGGTATTAACAGATGGTGATAATTCCCTCAGACTCCTCAAAAATTAATAAAACATGATGTAACAAGTCATTTCAAGGTCTCCGTAAATCCAGGCAGACACTGCACCACTGAAGGAAGAGAACCTGTTGTACTCAGGATTTTCCACTCATGCTATTAGGGTTAGTTATTTAAAGTAAAGCTTCCTTTCAGAAGTATAATTTCTCAAAAGTTAAACTTCACCTAAACAACTAACTTAATTTTGATAATTTTGCTACATTTTTGGTACTTTTAAGAAAAGACTCAGCAAACAAAGCAAGTAGATTCTAATTTGTATTTAAATAGAATTTAATCACATACTATTAAGAAAAAAACCAACACTATTTTACTATAGTTACTTTTAGATACTATTTAGTTAATTTTGCCTGGTTATACAATCATCACAGAATCAGAGAATGGCTTGGGTTAGAAGGGATCTTAAAGATCACCTAGTTCCAATCCCTGCCATGAGGAATGATCTTCCACTACACCAGGCTGCTCAAAACCCCATCCAACCTGGCCTTGAAAGTATAAAAAATGCTTATACTAATAATAAGGGGAATCATCATGACTGTGAGCACTGGGAATAACATGCTTTGGATTTTAGGAAATACCTGTAACTACCAATTTCTTCACTGAAGAACCATCCATTCCAAAGACTCTATCAGCTCCTATTTAGTAAGCACTGTTTGAAATGTCAAATACTGTACTGTATCAACTGTGAAAGACTGACTACCTCTCAGTGACTAAGCCTACACTTTGTTCCAGTTACAATGTGTTTATTATTGCACATTACAAGTTAGTTTGAATAGATTATTTTTTTTTCTGTTCATGAAACAGGAACTATAAAAATTTTGTTACACAATCATCTTTGCTTAATATATTACAGTTTCTAAGTTGCATACAATTATAGGCACATAAAGTGCTATTGAACGTTTAATCTATAAATATTAGACTACATATAGTCATGAAACTATTACTTCTGACAAACTCAATGCAGAAAGTCAACAGCTCTAGCTCTGTACTGAATTTTAATATTTTTTCCTTCTAATATCAAGCATCTACAACTTTGAAGGCTATGCTAATAGCTCTTCTAGTTTAATTTCAATTCATGATAATTCATTGAAGAAGGCAGTATTTATAGCATATGTCAAGAACCACAAAGTTCCATCAACTCAGTATTAAGCCATTAACTTTATACTTTTTCAGCAGAATATCAAATGTAGTTACATTTTATATTTCTGAAACCCAAGAAATAAAGCTTACCTATAACCATAACTGTGATTTTCACTACTGACACACACTCTTGAGTTTGTGTGTTTCATTCAAGACTATCTATTAACAAGCAGGCACAACCAATGAAAAGCAAACCCTTGCTGTTGTGGCTCACCAAGGTCTGTTTTCTTCCTGGCTGCATGTGGTGTAAATTGTCCTTTGCTGGGTTAGGCATAGCAACATTGACAGGATTATTTGTGGCAGATATTGCAGCTCATACTATGAGATGAGGACAAGGACTGCTATAGTTAAAAGGCTTCCCAGACTCCATCTCCCACTTTTAGGAAAGGGAGCACTATTATCTGCACAAGGAAAACTAAGATCTAAACATGGAAATGATTAAGGAATTGGAACTTCTGGCATACAAAGAAAGGCTGAAGAGAGCTGAGACTGTTTAGCCTTAAGAAGAAAAGGTTTGAAGAGATCTTATTAATTTGCATGTGTATTTGTAGGGGGGGTGGAGGGGTAGTGTGGGCAGGGAGTAAACACAAGGGAACCAGACTCCTCTCAGTGGTGCATATGAGCCCAGGACAATATGACAAAGTTTCTTTTCAGATGGACTCAATTCACTTCAGTCTTGGAGACTAGATGTAGCTCTAACAGGGTCTTTTTGAATTTCTGCATTCACAAATTGCTCTCCTGAGATGAACATTAAAACATGCAATGGGGGCTGCAATATTTCCATGAGGAACAGAACGGATGAGAAAGTCTTTCAAATCACCCAATAAGCTGCACAAAACAAAACAAAAAAACTCACAAGTCTTCTGCAGGTGCTTTGGAGGTATATATGCCATAGCTGAAGACATAGAAAAGAAGTAAAGAAGATTTTTTGAACACCAGAGACTAAAGCATGGGGAAGAGGCTACACAAATCTCTCCAGGGGAAACAGAAGTAAAAGAACAAAGCAGCTTCCACCTCCTGAGCATCTTGCCTGGAAGACCTTATTCAATCCAATGCAGTCTTACACAATTGTTTCCTTGAGTTTCAGCTATTCAGTATATGAATATTAACAGCCAAGAAGCCATCAGTCACAGATATGACTCACAAACACCACACACCTTGCCATTTACAAAAAGAGATAATGTGTTTCAGTGGAGTAACAGAAGGAAAAGAGGGGGTGCTGAGCCATGAACGTATAATTCACCATTTAGTAAGGTTCTCTAACTTCTCCTTTCCTGTGAAAGGTTTGTACAGGCTCCTTTGTGACTCAAAGGACTTTTCCAAATTCATATTTGTGTTTCTAAATATTCACACTATTGTCTTTTTACAAAACAATTTTTTAATAAAACTGTTAAGAGTGACTCTTAAAGCAGGCAACCAAAATTCAATAAAAGTTAGAATAACTTTACATAATTGAGTATTTGTCATAGAATATGAAGACTTATAAAGTAAAAAAAAAAAAGTGAGATAACACTGATTACAATGTCACATTGCTGCTACTGGAGTTAGTTTAGAAGGATCTACTGAGACAATGATGATTTCCATCCTTCTGTCTATATTGTCCCAGTATGACAAAAGTCACGAGGTACCAGAAAGCATGATACGAATAACAGCTTCACTAATAACAGCTTCACTTTTAAGTGAATATCTTGCCCTATCTCACTTCCAGCTAATTCTAAAACCTAATACCTATTCTGCATAGTTAAGAAAGGCTTTCAGCTGTAAACAAAAGGGCAGTGAAAGAAACATAGTTTCCAAAGACAGAAGTCAAGCATTTGTAAGCTGTTGAACAGCATAAGCAGTATTTGCATTTATCCAAGCTTTCAGTGAATTGCTGTGTTGGAACAATTTCAGTGATGCAACCAAATTTTAAATTAAAGCAGGGTAGTCATATTATAGAATTGCAGGAAAATAAATGAACTGACATTTGGTGTTACTGAGATTTATACCAGCAAACTATTTAGACTTACTTATTTACTGAAGATTATTATTTTCCACATACAGCAAAAGTAGAACAAACGCTAAGCTACAAAAACTTCCAGAATGCAATTTTAGTGGAGAGTTGATCAGAAGTTGAAGTACTTCTCTACTGGGAATAACAGATAATCTTTCTCTTAGATATTAATGTCATTAACAATCTTCTTAAATTGGAAGTTAAGAAATTACAGTTCAAAAAATGAAATACATTTTAATCCTACAGTTGAATTGGGTGTTTCTACCATTAAGGAAGCAGTATGCAACTCTCCACAAATAATACTTTTTTAATTGTTCATTATCTTTATGCTGGGTATCATATATTGAATACTGTATCATTACTAGCACATCCAAGACAAATCCTTGCAAGACAGAAGTGGGAGGTAGATCACCAAATTCAAAACTGATGTTTCAAAAGATTTGCTGCCTCTGATTCTAAAAGCAAGTTCTAAATTTGGTTCAGACTTAAAGAAAACTTGAGGGTTCTGTCTATGCAAAAATTAATAAAACTCCACAATGGGGTATTTCCATAAAAATAAATGTTAATTAAGGATCAAATTTCACTAAAAAATAAATGGAACTTCATCAGCATAAACACACACTATTACACTGACCCTGTGGCCACCAGGCATATTCAATATAACAACTAATGAGGTAGCTGCAGCGATAATGTTCTGTGTCAAGTACAACAAAATGCTGTAGTAATGGGAGAGCAACACAAGTTGATCTGAAATAATGGATATACTAAGACAGGATAAAATACAAAATCAAAAAGGTGCAGAACGAAGTAATGAATGGCTGAGATGAAGAGGTTAATTTAAAATAGCTTGGGTAGCTTATTAAGTTAACATTCAGTTAATACTGTGCACAGTAGTTATCTGAACAGAAAAGACGCAGTTTTGGTACTAACCCAATCACAGATTTCATTCTGCTTTGACTAAATTCAATATGGCACAAAAGGGGAACAAACACAGTAGAAATTCAGAGATGATTATGCAGGTTTTTGGTGTTGGTTTTTGGTTGGGGTTTTTTTAAGGATGTAATACAGACGGTGGTTCTTGTATTTGTGAAGTCTGAGTGCAGACACTGAAAAGCATTAACATAAAAGAAAAAACTGCTCCACAGCCTTGTAGAGTTCAGCCTCACCAATGTAATGAGCCACACCTCCTGACTTCCACACCTCTGAGTACTCACCAGAAGTCAGGGGGCGGGGGGAACTGTGAGGAAAAATATGGAGGGGAGAGAGAAAAATTAGTGTATAACCAAGTACACAGCTAAATGCTTAGTCTTGTAAAACACATGTCTTAAATGGGGAATCAGGTCACAATTTTGTAAAAATAGCATCTTCATAGAGAGAGGTGCTAACCCTTTGCTTGATGCAAAGGGATAAAACACAGGAAGGCTCTCAGGAGGGAGTAGGGGGAAAGGCCAAAGATTTGAGGTGTTTTATTAATACCAGTCTCAGAACTTTATCACTTCAGTGTGACAAAAATAATAAAAATGCCTCTAGGTATTCATCTCCCTTATAATCCATGGACTGAATCCTGTGAAGACAAGTAAAATGTAAAGATAAGAAAATAGCTGCTAAGAGTAAAGCAGTAAGGAATACTCAACTACATGCTCACCATGACAGATTTTTAAAAGTTATCAACTATAAGAATGTATCAATCCATCATGCCAGAACCACAGCAAATTCCAAGCCACCTGCTGGGATACCACTAGTGCTTTATGACTGATACAGGAACTGAAAAAACTTCTCACCTATCAACATCCACTGTCAAAGACTAGATAAAAAAGCCAAAGAAAATCAGTTATGGTAAAATAATTAAGTGAGCATTCTGTCATTCAAAGATTTTCTGTAACCAAAACTAAGTTTTCCATGGAAGTATTAAATAAAAACAGCTACTTTTAAGAACTTCTAAGTAGCTGTCAATGGAATGTTATGATGAACTTTCACATTTGATACTGCCCTCTTCATAAGGCTCTGGTAGCTCCTACAGTAATGTCCAGACACAGGCTAGTCAGACAGATGACCAGGACACAAATGGACCAGTGGAACAGACTGCAATAGGACTGCCACCTTCAGTTAAGTATTACCTAAACCAAAACTCACACACAAAACCAAGAAAACCCAAAACAAAACAAAATCCCAACTTCATAACTTCCCCAAACTTCACTTTTTTTAATTAATACCATCTATCAGCAGAATTATACTTAAAATGAGAAGGCTTTCACCAAGAAAATGGAACAAGATTCTCAAGCCTACAAAGCTAGTTCCACAAGAAAAGTCATATGATGGAGGCTACAGCTCAGGAGGCCCACGCTGTTTCGGACTACAACAGCATCCAATGAAAAAAAGTGATTCTTCCTCCCCACATGAGTTGAACTGTGCCATGGGATGTTGCAGTAACCAAAACTGTAAATGGATTCAAAGAACACAAATACCAAAAGCCAACCTTAGCTTCAGAACACCTTCAACCAACATCCGAAGAAGTACCAAAGGAAAAAAATCTTTCTTAAATATGCCTCTCTTTACATTTTTCCTTATGACCACTACTAGAGAAAACCTGTAGGGAAAAGAATCTCTCACGTAATTCAACCCATTTGCTCTGAAGCTGAAAATGCCACTCCTACGAGTACACAATGTGACAGAGCACTAAAAAATGGCTTACCTCTTGTGATGGGTGACTAACGCTAAAGTAGGATGGAACAGCCAAGAAAAAGAGAAGAGCTAGGCAGAAGCGTGGGCTGCAGTCAACAAGAACAGAAAAAGACTTTTTGAACTATGCCTGGTGTTTGACCTACTTATAAGCACTCTCTAGCCTGACACAACATATATAAAAGCTTTCTAGATTGCACAAGGAGAACCCTGGTCAGCTACACCTGTATCAGACTGAAATCTGTTCAAGACATACAGTCAAAATGAGCAGCATGTTTCAGCATCAGTCACAATTTTTCAGTCTCATTCAGCTTCCTGTTCACCTCTTTTATTGCGCACTGCCAGAGAATCAGCACTATAAAGCTCAAAAATTCCAGGAAATTTAAGCTGGAAGAGAGAAAGGATCCTAAAAGCTGAGAAACAACGCAACTAACATTTCACCTAACACAGTCATGTTTGATGAAAAATGTTCAAGCAAGAGTCAGTTCAAAACATAGACTGAAGAAAAATTTCCCAAGGCGATTTAAATACTGGAAAAGCAGAGGATTAAGAAAGCAAGTCAGTAAAAATACTGTAAGGAAAGACCAGGCAAAGTAGAAAACTAATTAAAGCCATGTGTGGAAAGTGCTCCAGGAAGTATGATCAACAAAAGTAGACTTCAAGGAGAGGAATACAGGTGGACAGACCGACCCACTTTTACTTCAATATCACATTTGCTGGAGTCCATGGTGCAGAACTTTATTTTAAACATCAGCCTAGTAGAAACAAGCACATCTGCAATAACAACATCCTTGACAGTACCCTAAGAAAACTAATAGAGCTGTTCAAAGGGGAGAGGCCTCCTCATCAAGAGAAGCACAGAACTGGTGCCAAAATATCCCCAAAGAGAAATCACTTAGAGCAATTAGAGGATTACAAGGTTTTTTAAGGAAAGCCCTTTCTAGCTCGGTGCTTTGCAGTACACAAGGGTCAATGAACACACGTCTCAAAGAAAACATGCTGAAAACCTGGGAAGTCATATTAAACCCACGGACCAAAATCAAAATAGGCACTATCACAGAGGAATGCATGAGACACAATGAGGCGCTCCCTCCTACCTCCAGAAATGTAAAAAGAATACCATATTCTAAAAAAATCATCCTAAAAAAGCCTTCAGCTCATAGATTCTTAAGATCTGACCTTCATAGCACTAACACTAGCAGATCTTTTTAAGGACAACTAAGTTTTCCTTAGCATATAAAGTGCTGAACCCTCCCTCTGTTATGTCTTTCACTGTAATGTTAAACAATGAAAAAAAACACAAGCAATACTAGATATTCTACCATGTGATACTCCATTAAACAACTTCACCAGTCTAAGAGAACTGTGAACACAGCAAGTTCTCAGAAAACACTAAGAAAACCATCAAGAGAAACAACTAATCCTATAAACAATGCAGGCATGCCCAAGAACAAAATACTGTCTGAGCTGAAAATCTGTTAAAATTTGGCAAAACTGAAAATCCAACAAGATATTAGATTGGAAAAAGATTTTCAGCACTGCATAAAAAGCACTTAATCATCTCATAGATACAATAAATCATTGTGTCCATCAACATCAGAAGGTACCACACAAACTAAGTCTGACATGCAGTTAATAGAGACCAAAGTGCGTGGTCTCTGAACAAACATTTAAAGGTAAAAACTGTTCAACAGAGACTCTAAAACAACAACTTAACAGGAAAGAGGAGCAACCATCTCCATAACAAGGGCACACCAAAACAAAGTTTTATCTCAGACATTTACTGCTGCTTCTATGCAGATGCAGGAAGAATGAACAAACTTATTTAAGCATCACACAAAAGACAGTAGTAATCTCAGATAAGGAAATTTTAAAAGTATCTCAATTTTTAACTTCTGATTCTCTCCAATAAGAAAAAGTCTCAGCTATGCAGAATTCTTATATCAAAAAGCTATGACCAAAAGCTTTATAGCTACCCAAAATAGCATAGTATAAGTTATATTACTCTCAGAGACTTAACATATCAACTGACATATCAGACAGATCAGCTCTTTAGCACTGTTCACTATCACACCTGCATCAAAAGTCATTCAGAACTAATAAAGACTGAAGAAAACAAAACAACGAAAATACTGAAGAAACTCATTCTCTCCACCCTCACCTGTCCCCAAAGAATGCTTCTAAAATAGAAAATTGTATCTTATTTAAAGTTGCTATTCAAATTGTTAATATGGAATCAGATGAGGTTTAGTAGTTTAGGGATATGCCATCATCTTTACTTTGTATCTGCCATATTCACTATTTTCACACGAGAGTAAATTGTTTCAAATTTACAAGCCTAGGTTTGAAATATTCACTGCCCTGATAAGAAAAAAATGATCAGACACTAAATACCCTCTCTCTGCTTTGCGAATACTGATTGTTGTATATTAGAGTCCATCTGTTAAGTAATGACTGATCCAGAATGCATCCCTGCTGCAGCAGAGTCACAAGCAGTTTCACATTCATATACATTTCCCGATGCCGAGAGAACTGTTAAACACTCTTGAGTTTATTTCAAAATATAAACATAATTTTCAACGACAGGAACTAGCTAGTAGGTGGATCTCACATGCAAGTACTGGATGTCCTCCACACAAACGCCAAAACATATTCTAACCTCCCCACCAAAGACAAGCCAATGTTAGTCCAGTTGCTGATGCACTAACAGTCTGAATTAAAATAAGCTTAAGTATCAGTAAGAAGAACAAAAGAAGAAAGAAAATCAGAAAAGGATTAAACATCTTTGTATCTGTCATGATCTATATAAAGCCAGTTAGGAAAATAACTGCATGTCATTTCCTTATTTTGAGTGCTACTTTTAAAGGAATAGGTAATAATCCAATGAAGTTATGATGACTTGTACCACACTGGTACAAAATAAAAATAAAATTTACAAGTCACATTTCAAGCTGTCAAACAGCTTGTAGGGAGGAGTGGGAAATATACCAGATTACTGTTTTGACATATTCACAAAACTAACAGGGTTTTAACCCTATGTGTTCAGATAAGCCATAAATATTAAAATGATCCGACCAAATCACGTCTTTCTTTCCCTGCATGCTGCAGCTTTTCCATTCAGTCTGTGCTAGGTCAAATGCAAATACTGTCAAACAGCAGAATACATCCTTTTAAAGTGTTTGAAAGAAAATATATTCTTTACATGATTTTGTATAAAATGATTGGAGGTTAGAAGCACTAAACTCATTTGAAACAAAGGCAGTTTCAATTAATTGCCATTCAGGTTTGAGCCATCATTTTTCTATCCTATTTTATATGCAAAATTTGAGGATATTTCATTGACTGAACTGCTTCAAAAGCTTTGCTGCAGCAAATCTTGCATTCAGGAACAGCACCAAATTGCACATAATTGAAAGTGATTCATTTTTAGATCCACTCGCTTGGCTTCTGTAGGTTCCTCAGGCTTTGGTGTAGGTAGCGCAAAAACATTAAGTCATACAGTCCTGCAGTAACTCTTTCACTCCATGAAGTGAGCAGATGACTAAGGAGCTACAGTTTAGCATTTTCTCGTTTCAGCTATTTACCACTGTACAGTACAATTTTGCAATGCGCAGACCTTGAACAAAAGTAGCAACAACACTCACTTTGCAAACAACAATGTGTTTTGGAAAGCAGAGGAGATTATTAAGACCTGAGCAAAACCCAATACAACACTACAATACAACTAACTCTTTATTACAGATATTAAAGAGTATTAAACCCTCGCAAAAATCTCCCTCCTCCTCCCCCTCCCCCTACATAAAACGCCTAACTAGCTCTGCTCTAACAGGGTGAAACCCTTCACATGTTTCAACCACCAAGAAAAGATACCAGCTCAGGCTGGTTTTCCTTAATGCTCTCCAATGAAAAAGAAATACCACGTCCATGCTACTTTTCTTTCCCACGAGAAGCCACTAGGTTAAAGGGCAGCGTCCATAACACGAAATTGCGAATTACTTAAATCTCCTTTTTTTTTTTTTTTTTACACTTTGAATTGCACACAGCTACACTTCTGCAGGAGGCAGCTGGGACGAGGCACTGGGAAGGGGAAGAGTAGCCTGTCTGTACTAGGTAGGGTCCTGTGTGGAGTTTAGGGAGCGCCGAGGGGGCTTCTGTCACACGCACGACGAGGAGCCGAGCAGGTCGCGGGATTAATGAGAGAGAGAGAGAGGCACAAGGAGTTCGGGAAGGAAGGATGGCTGGAGAAGGGCCGTGCGCGCAGGAGGGACCCGGGGCTGGGAGGGTGCCGGTGGCTTTGGGGCGGCCCCGGGGCGGAGGGGCGCGGGGCGAGCGCCGGGAGCAGCTGGGCTGCGGGGCCGGTGCCCGCCGGGGCGTCACCGGGGCGGGGTGCCCGGCCCGGCCGCTTACCAGGTTCAGCACCGTCTCCACGATGTCCCGGTTGCTGACCTCCCCGACCTGGATGAGTCCGATGAGGACGGCGAATTTCATCCGGATGTTGCGGATCGGCACCGACGGGTTAATCATCCCCGCCGGGAGCACCACGGACCCGGAGCCCGACGCCCTCAGCTCCCCCATCACCGCGACGCCGCTGCCGCCTCCGCCTCCGCCGCCGGCCCCGACGGAGATGAGTCCCGCGGGCTGCGGGTCCGGCCCCGACACCGGCTTCTCGCTCGCCATTTACCCCCCGCCGTTACCGGCACCTGCCGCCGCCGCCGCCTCCCCGCCCGGCCGGGCCGAGCCGCGCATCCACCGCAGCCGCACCCGGCGGGGCCGCAGGGAGCCGGCCCGAGGCGCAGGCACCGTCCCAGGAGCCGCTCCCCCGCTCCGCTATAATGAGGGATTATTATGGGCGCCGATGCCCCGTTAGCCGCGCACCGCCCGCCGCGGGGCCGGGCCCGGGGGGAGGGACTAGAACTTTCCGCGGCCGCGGGCGGACTCTCCCCTCAGCCCGGAGCCGCCAGCGCCCGCGACCAGCGCCCCCGGACCGCGGGACACCGCCGACATGACCCACTTCAACAAGGGGCCCTCCTACGGGCTCTCCGCGGAGGTCAAGAACAAGGTACGGGCGGCGGCGGCGCGGGGCTCGCCGGGCTTTGTCTGCGCCGGGGCGGGACGGGACGGGGCGGGATGGGGCGCGGGGCTCCGCTGCCTCCGCCCGCCGGCGGCGCTCCGGCCCGCGCCTCCAGGGGTGCTCCTGCCGCCGGCCCGGGGCACCGCATCGCTGTGCCGCGGCCCCGCTGCCGGCCCCGCTGCGCGGCGGGGCTGCAGCGCTGTCAGCGCCGGGCGGGCCCGTGCGCG
>JAWWEW010000001.1:49622041-49648993 GCA_035583185.1 Anabacerthia variegaticeps | reverse complement strand
CCCCCGGTACGGCCCCCTGTACTGCCCCCTGGACTGCCCACGGTACTGCCCCCCGGTACTGACCCTCCGGTACTGCACCCTGTACTGACCCCTGTACTGCCCACGGTACTGCCCCCCGGTACTGACCATGGTACTGCCACCCCGGTACTGCCTCCCCTACTGCTCCCCAGTACTGCCCCACCGTACTGCCCCTGGTGCTGTCCCCGGGTACTGCCCCCCCGTACTGACCCCCGGCTGCTGTGGGTCCCTGCCGGTCCCCCTCCGCACTGGCCCCGGGCTGCGGGGTGAGGAAAGCAACCGCGAGTGGGACAGGTTAGCCCAGAGCAGTGGTGGAGTCTCCCTCACTGGAGATAGTGAAGAACCTGTGCCATGTGCTCTGGGATGGCCCTGCATGAGCGGGGAGGTTGGAGCAGATGAACTGCTGTGCTCCTCTCCAGCCTTGCCCATCCTGTGGTTCTGTGAAAGTGTTTGGGTAGGGACGTTTTGGGTTGGTTTTCTTAGCAACTCAGGCTCAGAGTGGTCAGGTTGGAGTGAAGGTGTCAAGGGCTGTGCCTTGCTCCTGAGCTGGGTTGCCATTGGGCTTGGGGAGGGGCGGAGGAAACCCTGGGGTCAGGCAGCCTGAGAACTCATGTGCTGCTTGTTCAAGGAAAGGGATATGTTTCCAGCTGCCTTCTTAATGCTTGCGCTCTTGCTTAGTGCTGGTGTTGCATACAGAGATGTCCAGTCAACAGCAGTTTTACTGGGTTGCAGTGATGCTCATGGCAATGAGCATTTTTCTGAGCCTCTCTAGTAGCAGAGAAACAGAAGTACCTGCAGCACTTTGAGGAAGCTCAAATTATTTGAATAGTTGTTTGAATAAAGTTTCATGTATTTTCTCTACATGTGCTGGAGCAAAAATGTGTTCTTGTCTTCATAGTTATCGTCATCACAAAGTCGAATTTTAGAACCAAACTTGTCCCCTGGACTCAGGAGTTCATCCTGACTCTTCTGTAACCCCACATATGGGAATTTGGCTGGATTGCTGGTCTTCCTTATATCCATCTTTAGATAATAAACTGCATAAACACAATGAATCAGCAGAACTGGATCAGTACATCCTCCAGGATTACAGCAGATGCTCTAAGCTCCCCCAAGAGAAGAAAGAGAAGACCTCAGCTCTGTACTAAGATACAGTATATTACATTTGCTTGTTGGCAAGGTCTATAGGTGCTTGAGGGTATGCATAGCCCAGATGCATAGACATGACTAAGACAATGGTTAACTGTGAATCACAGAACCAACATTATTTCAGAAAGCTGGGAAGAAAACCCAAAAGGTCAGGAACGAGGGGTAAGGAAGCACAAAGTTTTCTTGGAAGCAAATTCCTTTGCAATTTGGCACCAGACACAACCAATCATGTATGATTCAGCATAAAGGTATACTTGAATTTTGTATACTTTTGGAGGTGCCAAAGATTCTATTCCCACCAGTCCCATAGCGAAACTAGCAACACTGAATACACGTTCACTTAACTGCTTTCAAGAATGCATGCCCTCTTTTGCAAAACTGAAACCTAAGCCTAGAACTCTGCAACAGTCACTAAAAATTGTAACACCTTTAGGAGCTAAGACCCAGCAGTTCTCCTCTTATGCTCACATTCACATCAATATGGTGAGACATGTTGCTACAAATAGTATGATTGGTGGAAAGCTTCATGTTGGCTGATATGCTGACTAATTTCTTATTCTGATTTATTCAACAGGCTACTGCCTGTTATATGGGTAGGAAGCTAAGTTATAGTTGCTTTTCTACTGGTAGGTATATTAATTTGGATGTCTATTGACTTAGTGACTTTTAAAAATCAAAAAATAATTTTGCATCTTTGAGATCCAGTGTTAAATTTGCTTAAAATTTGTCAATGACATGTTCATCTTTGTGGTGGAACAGATGGACCAGCAGCACGTAACTGCATAAACTTCCTTTCTCTAGAAAAACAGGATAAGAAAATACGGTTTGATATGTTTTATTACCCATTCCATGCTTCATACTACTATTCATGGAAGACTCCATCCTTTACCCACGTACCCAAATGCTGCAGTAATTCTTGACTACAGCTGTTCCATATAGAGCTATCAATGCATTCCTCCACATTGAATTCTGATAAATTTGCAATCAGGAGTTTCTTTGGAAGTTGTATTAATGAAATCCTTTATTATATAATTTCCAATTTGAACTGGTTGGCATTTGCTCTGCTGAAGTCACATAAAATACTGTATGTAATATGGTAGGAAAAAAACCAAACGAAACACAACACATTAAAAGAAAATGAATTCCCAACATTATGTTTAATAGGAGGTGCTTCCTTTAGTTCTTTAACTCATATTTGGTTTTACAAATAATTTTTTCCAAAATCATGTTCTCTTTATTTTTATAAGCTGGATCATTGTTCAGAACTAGCTGTCTTCTCTAATCAACAGTGTTTGTTTTTGATAAGCAAACTTTCATTGAGGTGAGCCATTCATCAACTCATGTGAACATTATTGTAGCACTGGCATTCTGAAAGAACAACAAATTTGAAACATTAATCTCAGCCCTGTAGTAACTGCAGCTCTGGTGTTCGTTTGCTTCCTTTCTAACACATCATCAGACTGAAAATTAAAATAAGAGTACATACACAAGAAATGCTACAGAACATGATTCATTTCTTTCCTTTTAAAATCATGTTTGTCTCATCTCCTTGATATCGGCATATTCATTACAAAGACTGTGAATTTCTCAGTGACAATTTCATTCATGAGATGGTTAGTTGGATCTCAGTCCAGCAAGATGTTCTGCATTAGCAAATCACAGTATTTGGATAATTATAGCCATTTTCAGGTCAGCATGCAAGATCAGTCATTGACACAGGCAAGGTGTGGCAAGAGACACCATGTGTGGAAGGATGCTGGGCACTCCTTTATCCTTGACAAAAACTGGACTGAGGACAGGATTTAATCTTGTCTCTTTCTGTACCTTTCACAGCACTTGCTCCCCACTGAAATGAGAGAAAGCAATCCCTTTGTTTCCAGAGCATACTTTTCCCTCAACTGTAATAGTTGACAGGAGGGGGGTTTTTTCTATGATATTCTTCAAATTTTCTCAGAATCCATTCTCCATAAATGCCAGAAGGTGGTCTCAAATATAGTATCAAAAAACCAAAGAAAAAGACCACTATCCATGTTCCTATGTTTGCAGCAAACAGATGGGGAAGAAAATAAAACTAACAATTTTTTAAAGTTTTAGCTCAATTTTTATTTGAATTCTAAAATAAATTCCAGCAATTCTACTTCATTTTTGGGGGGTAAAAAGATTATGTAGTCATTCAACCAAGAAAGCCTGGAAAACCATGCTTTAGGAGACAGGCTTGGCTACAAAACATGTAACTATTTCAGTGAATAGGTACTGCTCTGTACAGGTATATGTTCACACTGAATCCTAGGAAAAAAAAAATATTTTTTAATAGTGAAATGCTGTAGAACCAGACTGAACCATGTTTGAAAGAAGTAGAGACTTTTCATTTGTCTGCCACTGTAGCATCGAAATACTGCTTGCTTTACCATGTCCATATGAGGACTCCTGTTGTGTTTAATTAGATTATTCCCATGAGTAAGGATAATGTGATTTGTTCCTGTGCCAGGCTCAGGAAGTGCTATTAGCCTCTCTCTCTTGAAAAGCAGGATTTCTTGTAAGTTAAAAAAATAATCCCTGGAAAATACAAACTGAAAAGCCATCACGGCATCTAAACTTACTCTTCTATGCATACATTTTGCACCAAACAGAGTCATAGAATTGTTTGGTTTGGAAGGGACCTCAAAGATCATCTAGTACCTACCCCCCTGCCACTGGCAGGGGCACTTTCCACTAGACCAGATTGCTCAAAGCCCCATCCAACCTGGACTTGATGGGGCATTCACAACTTCTCTGGGCAATCCATTTCAGTTTCACCACCCTCACAGTAAAGATTTCTTTCCTAATATCTAATATAAACCTACTTTCAGTTTAAAGCCCTTCCCCCTTGTCCTTTCATACGTGCCTTTATAAAAAGTCCTTCTATGGCTTCCCTGTAGGACCCCTTTAGGTCCTGGAAGGTGCTATAAGGTCTCTGTGTAGCTTTGTTTTCTCCACGCTAAATGACCGCAACTCTCTCAGCGTGTTGTCAGAAGGAAAGGTGCTCCAATCATCTGATCATCATCATGGCCCTCCTCTGGTCTTGCTCCAACTAGTCCACATCCCTCTTATGTTTGGGGCACCAGAGGTGAACACAGTACTGCAGGTGTGGTCTCACCAGAGCTGAGCAAAAGGGGGAGAATCACCTCCCTCGACCTGTTGGCCATGCTGCTTTTGTGCAGCTCTGGATACAATTGGCTTTCTGGGCTGTGAGCACACATTGCCAGGTCATGCTCAATCTCTCATCCACTGGCGCTCCCAAGTCCTTCTCCTCAGGGCTGCTCTCAGTCCTTGCTCTGCCCAGCTTGTGTTGGTGCTTGGGATTGCCCTGAACCAGATGCAGGAGCTTGCACTTGGCCTCACTGAACTTCACAGGGCTGGCAATGGCCCACTTCTAATAACACCCTTCCACATGACAGGGTGCATTAAAGCAGAAGTAAAAAAAAAAAAAATGGTTAGAATTTTTTGCTACTCTAACTGTAAATAATTTTTACATGTTTTTTCTATGGCTTCTTCTTTTAGTCTTGAAAAAGAATAATATTAATAAAAATGCCTTGTATGTCTTTCCAGTGGTAAGTTTTGTTATATCTTGTGCAATTTCAGAAACACTGTAACAGACCTTCCAAGTGAGATTATAAATGTTTCAATCACAGTGAAGCAGATGAAGCTGGTATGACTTCAGTAAGTTATCTTGATTTTTTTTACAGTAGGTTATCTAAATAATTCAGTTGCAATTGAAAAAAATATAGTTACTGTATATAAGGAGTTTGTACTAATCAAAATTAAATTCTCTCTGTTTTTTACACTCAGCAATACAAATAAAATACGCATTATGTTTGTTTTCATGGTTGTAAATTCTACTGAGAAGAGTTCGTTAAATGTAAGCTTTTAGAGCAAAAAGAGGTAATAGTCTGAGAAGCAGTTAAACAGTAACCAGATCCACATAAAATATAACTTTTAAATGAAGATATATATTCCATTTGTCTTTTTTTTTCTTTATTGCTTTTATTATGGTATAATCATAGTAAAAGTTGCATAGGTGTAACTAGCAGGATTCATGTTATTACAGAATATATACAGAACCATTTTTTATGGTAACGTATTTTATGGGAACGTTAGGTTCTTGGCTTTGAAAGGGTTTATTCTGTGATTGTTTCACAAATCTTCCTTTAAAGCCATGAGTTTGAGTTGCTTAATCCATTTAGACATTTTATGCTCATCTTTTTTATGTTTTGCAAACTTAACCATGACAGCCTTTTAGTGCTAAAATTAGTACTATGATTTTCAGTATTAAAGTTATTATTAGATCAATTATTATTATGGTTAATTATTAATATTGACCTCTTCATTGGTTCTCTCCATAACTAATTTTTTGTTTCATTGCTATTGATAACTCCTTGATCTGTAGATGCTTCAATCTGTATTGTTGACTCTTGCATAATGGGAATGTGGTAACATGAGGGCCCATAAATATCTATTTTCTAGAGAGCAGTAAGGATGTTAAGAAAAAATCATGTTAGTCTTCCTCACCCTATATTCCCTAATCTTTGTAAAGCACTCCATTTTCATACAGCATGCCCAACTGCCAGCTAACTCTAAGAATTATCCTTTGATGTTCATCACAGTGTGGCCAAATCGAAGAGAAGTCAGTCCATGCTTCCGTTGTTAGTCCAAGATGCTTTTTACAACTATATTTCCGTGAGCTTTTTTTTACCATAAAATATTGTTTCTTATAAATTCCAAACTGTAAACTGGGTTCAAAGCATGTACCTCTTATAAAATTAGTCCATGTGTCTTAAAAATTATACAAGCAAGTATTGTGTTGATACATATGAGCAAATTATTGCTACTTTTGACACTTTTCTTCTAGTGTGTTTCTAGATAATTACTTGTGACGGAAATTAGATTTTGGTGGAAACAGTGCTATAATGCAATGCACTAATTGTTGCTATGAAATATAAATACTTGAAGGAGCAGACCTAATTCATCAGCATATGATGTTTATTTTATATGCTCTGCATGCTTATACTTGTACTACTTGAAACCAAATAAATGTTTAGACAGAAAGGATGCTGGTCACAGATCTTGTCACATACTGCAGTATGACCAACAATAGGAGACAAAAAAGGTGTCAAGTTCTTGTGTCTCATTAGAAGCATTTTCCTGAGCAGATTCCATTAAATCACACCTTTAAGGACTTAACATTTATAATACACCAAGGAGCAGAGATCAATGAAAGGTTTAAAACTGATAGGCTAGTTTATCTCAACAAAGTATACGTGTTTGATGGCCTAATTTTTTTATCAGGGAACACTCAACAATTTATTGATATATCATCCATATTATCAGCAGGCACCTACAGTAACTATGTGTATTATTTCCCTCTCTACTCAGCTTGTCATGATGCAGCCAAAGTGTGGTGTTCTGTTCTAGTCCGCACAATTCAAGAAAGATGTGGACATCCTGGAGAGAGTCCAAACTGGGGCTGTGAAAATGATCAAAGGGCTGGAGAACATACCCTATAAGGAAAGGCTGAAGGAATTAAACATTTTCTCTGTGAAAAAGAGAAAGCTCAGGGGAGACCTCATCACAGTATTCCAGTACTTAAATGGCATCTGCAAGGAAAACAGAGACTCCCTTCGCAAGGAGCCACATGTAGAAGGCAAAGAGCAGGTGGGTGCAAGTTGTACTGGGAAAGTTGCTATAAGAATGAAATTTTTTACATTGAGAACACTCATTAATTGGAACAACCACCCCAGGGATGTGTAAAATCCCCAGCCCTAGAGGTTTTCAAGATGCAATCGAGCAGGGTGCTAAATAATCTCATCCAGACTCTCTTTACCACAAAAGGTAGGACCAGGTGATCTTTGGACGTCCCTTCCAGCCTGGGCTGTTCTATGATTCTATTATTATCTTCCTATGTTATATATTTAGTTACTATGTCTGTAACGTTGGAAATAGTTAAAAAACCCCAACAAAACCAACAAGCACCCAGTAAAAATGTTCATTATATTCCTCCAAAGCAATTGATTTCAGAGAAGTTTCATGAATGAACACGCATGCAGAATTTATTGAAAAGAATTTACTTAGTTGCTTGTTTTCTTGCACTAAAATGGGAAGAAGGTGCTATTTGGGATAGCTCTTTTCTGACATCACTGGCAAATGAACAAAATAAAATAGCCACATATCACCTAGAAGAAAAAGAGCTATGAAACATTTCTTCCTCAATTTTCAGGAATTATTTATTTTTCCTTACTTTAGGATTATCTTTCTGGATATTTCATTGATGCTGGGTTAATGATTTCAATCTATAAATGTAAAAGAATGGATACAGTACATAGCAGGAAAAAGGATATATTTCTGGATGTTTACAGTTGCCCCAAAAAAGTAAGTCCAAATTACCCTGTCGTCAGAATCCCAGTAGGGTTTAAGGTCATGATCTTGAGTTACTTGCTCAGCATCTTTTCTGTAGTGCTTAAATCTGGACTGGCTGCTACAGCTGAGACTTTACAGTACTGTGTAGAGTGGAAAGACTATTTCATATGTCTTGCAAGTTACACCTTTTAAAGGAAAAATTGCCAGTGTTGTTTTCTTTCATTGCTTCAACATGACATCGATGACGCTGACTCAGCCTATGATTCTCCCTTGCCCCTGGATCATGTTCTTCAAAGATACAAACAAGCTGGATGAGATGCAGCTTCTATTTGTGCAACTTAGTTTGTCTCCGAAAAGTAATGCCCCACGCTTGTGTCTGTTAAATAACATGCCCTTTTTCTCAGAACATTCCTACAGTTTGTCAGGATCATTTTGAATTCTAATCTTGTACTCCAGTGTACACAGAGTTGCTTCCAGCCTAGTGTTGTTTGCAGATTTAATAAGCACACACTGTATTCCATCATCCAGATCATTAATGACATTATTATATAGTATCAAACCTTGGTCACCCCTGCAGAAGCAGGCATGGCACCATTTTCCATGTGAACACTGAGCAACAATGTCTACTCCTCAATACAGTCAACAGTATATGCATGTTTCTTATAACCTTATAATAAATAACAAATAAATAATAAAAAATACAGACCATGTTTCTAAGTCTTGTTTCCAAAATACATTCTAAGACATCCCTAAAAGCTGAGCTCACAGTGAGATGCATGGCATAGATTTAGGCAGGGTCCCTGGAAGTTGACCCAGTCTGATTCTCCCTTCTCTGACCCCTCCAATCCTCAACACTGTGAGTAACATACATTGCTAGTCAAGTTTGTGTACTTTCACAGTTGAAGATTTTACAACCTCTATGGGGATCTTCTTCCAATATTTAGCCATACTCATGGTGACTTTTTTTCCCTCGTACTTATCAGGAATTTGCCCTCCTGAAACTTTTTTTCATTGCCTCTCATAATTTTCACTGTGAATATCCAAGAAACCTGTCTCCTTCTACTTTATTTCCACCTACTGCATGGTTGAAGGTAGCAATTAGCTGTCACTCAAACTTCTTTTATGACAAATGGAGAAGCCCAGTGCTCTCAGCCTCCATCTGTCATGTATTCTTGTTCTCTAACTATCTCGGTGGCCTCTGATGGACTCTGCCAGTTTGTCAATACATTTATTATACCAGGGACCCCCAAACTTGACATGTTTCTCCAAATGCAGTTTCCCAAGTGCCAGCTAGAGAAGACTAAGTAGTTAACTAATTTGCTCTTTGTATTCTCACTAATGCATCCTGAGCTGGGCTTAAGCTTGCATTGCTGCAGAACTGCACTGTTTATTTACACTCATCTTCTTATCCTAAACATAGATCCTTTTCTACAGATTTGCTTTCTAGATAGTTAGCCTGTGCCGTTACAGTAGTCTATCCCAGATGCAGAATTTTGCATTTGCCTTTGATGAATTTCATGAGATGCTGCCAGGTTCCTGAGCACATTGCCCCCTTCTAGTAATTTAGTTGGCTGAGCTAAGGACTGTAGCTGGCTCAATCCAAGGTCAGCTCCTTCATTTTAAGTGCTATTGCAAAGAAAGGAAGAAGTAAGGGTGTGCCCCTCCATTCCCTTTGGAATTGCTTTTAAGTAGAGGCAGTAGTGCTGGGCCTTGCCTGTGTTACATTGCTGTTGCATAGCATCTAGATCAGTGCCTGATCTTGTGCCTTCTGTAACTTCACCCTGGCCCAGACCATCTGGTTTGATTTTGGGCCTATACAACGTGGCACTGGACCTGCCTTGTCAGTGCAGACTTTTGAGCTAATCACTGGATTGGAGCTGTACCTGTTCACTGTGTCCAGAGCTGACCCTCATCCAGATTTAATGACTCAACATTCTGGATCCTTGTTTGTGAGATCTGCCACTGCCTGCCTTTCTGCCAGTTAGTTTTAACTTGCCAGGCAGCCAGCCCCTGCTGCTCCATGGTGGGTACCTGCCAGCAAGTTTCCCTGCCTCTTGAGGTCTTTCCAAAAGGAAGCCTAGCCCTCTGCCTTATCAACTGTTCCTCTTGATGGCATCATTCACAAAACTGAGAGTGACCTCCATCCTGTCATTCTGATCTTTAGTAACGACATCGGCAATATCAGTGTGAGGATCCTGAGAACATCCTCCCTCCCAGCGGTCTGGGTGCCTGGGCTCAGGGTCAGCTTAGGGATAGCACAGCAGAGAGCCATGCCTCACCCTTTGATGTCCTTGGACAGACGGTCCCAGACAGCAATATAATAAGGCCTCTGCAACAAGACCTCCTTTCTCTGTTTGGTGCCCCCCTGAGCTACAGGTCCCGTTACATTGCATCCATACCTATGGCTGTTCATGGGTGCTGCTGATCCAGACTTGGACCCTGACATGTGCACTGTTTTCCTGGCTTGACCTTAGCTATTCCTCACCACTACAGACTTGCCTTGTGATCACTGCACAATGTCTGACCCTGGGTGCCACAGCCAGACTCCACTTGGCTTGTTTTGGTACTGGTGGACTGGTTGCTTTTTGCCCAGGTTCCTGCCCTGCTGCCTCTGATGGTGTTCTCTGCCTCTGGCTCCCCATCACTTATGAAAGAGTTGGCTTTCACTGCTTCCTTACAATCAGCCTAGATATCTACCCACCCATAATGAATCCCCCTGTTAATCAGCTGCCGGGTGGACTTTGATGTGCTGACCACAGCCAGCTCTGCATGCACTTTGTAGTCCACCCATCTAGTACCTCGGTTTCCTCTGTACAAAAATGCTGTGGGATATTATGTCAAAAGCTTTGCTAAAATCAAGATAAACAGCATTCACTGTTCTCCCCTTATTCACAGAAGGCAATCAGATTAGTCAGACATCTTTTGCTTTGAAAAACCACACTGTCTTTTCCTAAACATGTTCATCTCCTTCATGTACCAGAAATTATTTCCAAGAGGACTTGGTCTACAGTTTTCTTGGGGACTAGTGTAAAGCTGACTGCCCTGTTGTTCCTACAGTCTTCTTTCTCAACGTTCCTGAAGATGATCATGACATTTGTGTTTTTCTGGTCATCAGGAATTTTACCTGATTCCTGAGACAATTCAAGGATGACATCGAGCAGCCCTATAGTGACGCCAGCCAGTTCCCTCAGCAGTACTGGATGTGCACATATGCCCGGCTTGTTTAAATTATCATCAGCTCACTCTTCCTGTAGCATGGGTAGCTCTTGACTCTCACAAACTCTGCCACTGGGCCCAGAGACCTGGGAGGGACCAGGGACCTTGCCAGTAAAGGCTGAGACAAAGAAAGCACTGAGTACTTCAGCGTTTTCTATATCCTTTGTCACTATGCCCTCAGTTTATTCAGCAACAAGTCCACACCTTTCTTACTCTTCCTTTTGTCTTACCTATTAAATCTCTTGTGATCCTTCAAGTCCTTTGCCAATTTGGATCCCAGCTGAGCTTTTGCTCTCCCACTTCCTTCCCTGTACATTTGAGCAGTGTCTCTCCAATCCTCCTGTATAGCTTGTCCTTACTCCAGGTAGCTTGTCCTTCCGCCTTCTGTACACTTGCTGTTTTGCATTTGAGATCAATCAGGAGTTCCCTGTTAACTCAGACTGTCCTTCTACTATATCTATTTAAGTTCTAGAACACCAGAATGGAGATATTCTTGCATTTTAAGGAAAATGTCTTTGAAGATCAGTCAGATCTCCTGGTCTCTTTTTGTTCTTCAGGACAGCCTCTGATGACATCCTGCCAAGAAAATCCCTGAACAAGCCAGAATCTGCTCTGAGATCAAAGGTCTTTATGCTGGTATTTGCCTTCATTGATTCTCTCAGGGTCTTAAATTCCCATGATCACATGGTCACATATTGATATTTATGTCACCAGTCAGTTCTTCCTTACTTGTTAGAAACTCAGATTACCTTTCATAGCTAATCTCATGTGTCCCCTGTGTTGAAAGACTGTCTTCAGTGGATTGCAGAAAACTCTTAGAATCCTACAAATGACCATGTTACCCTTCCATCAGATACTGGGCTGATTAAAACCCACCCCTCCACAAGAACCTGGGCCTGAAATCGTAGGGCTTGTTTCTCTTCACAGAAAGCTTTGTTCAAGTCCTGTTCTTGTTGACACAGTCTATAATAGATGCTTATTAAAGCCTCCCTATGATTCTGTTGCACAGCCTGATGTACTTACTGACCTGTGGCAAGTGTCCTTCAGTTCCATATGTGCAGTATTAGAAAGAGCATTCTTTCTGTTCATGGAAGTCACGAGTGTTTCTAGCCATCACCCCTCAAATGTGACTTCTGGCTGACCTCTGACAAATCTTCGTGAAGAGCTTGTCGATTTCCTGCCATTCACTCCCTCCAACACTACTCAGTCTTGGCATCCACATCTGGTGGCTCAGTGATTCAAGCAGAACACACCTCATACAGATGAGGACATCATCACTTCCAAAGGAGTCTTGGAGAGAAGTAGCAGGCACTCTCTGCAGCCTGAGACCTGGGTGATTAAGACCCCTTCCAGGAACTTCATCTCTGTCAAGACTCTTGTGCCAAGAGCAGTCAGTCTGGCTTCTGCTGCGGAGCATGTGTTGTGGAATGCCAACATCATCATTGTGCTGACTCTTGCAGTCCTGTGCAGTCTCACAAAGAGACTGCAAGCTCTTTTGGTTGTTTTGTTGTTTGTTTTTTTTTTTTCCTTTCCTCTGAGGTGGACTGCTTCACTGACTGCAGACATCCTGTTTCTCTATAATTTGTGGCAATCCTGGTCAGTGGCACTGCCTAGGAGTTAGTTAAATATGAAGCTCAGTACAACCCTATTTCCCTCCCACACACACAAGATTACCTGCCTGTCAGGCAACTTCTAATATTGTTTTTTGGCTGCTGGCCATGATACATTGACTGTGCGAATGCTAAGTCATTCTTTTGTAAATTACTCCTTCATATAGGTGAAGGGGGAAAACCCACAACTAGGGTGTTTTACATTTGTCGATAAAAAGGGTGTTTTATAGGAAAACCTTTTTAAAACTTCTTCAGCAGATGCATTCCCAACTGAAGTTCATGAATGGATTTGATTGGTATTCTTCAGTCTTTAGTCAGTCTTCCTAGAACTGCAGTAAAGAGGACGTTTAGAGAGTGAAGGATGTGGCAGAAGACTGAGCTTCACTGAAACTATTTGCACACTTCTGTAATGTGACAAATTTGTCTTCACTTTCACAGTTACATATAAATTTTGTGATAAAATGCACATTTTTCAGAAATATTTTTATAAATGAACAAGTTTTTTGTATGTGAAAGTCCACAAATAACATATATTTACCAAGATACCTGGTGCATTAGGGAAAGTCCCCAGGAAAACTATGCCTTCCAAAATGTGTCTCGTAAGGGCTGTAAAAGTGACTGCAAGATATTCTAATGTATCATTTGAAAATTAGTAGGTGATCAAGCAATTATACTGTCATAATATGTAAGCACAAGGGACCAGCTGTAATTGCATAGGAAAAGTTAACCTTGGCATTTCTGGGCTGTAGGATTGCCCATTCTACATAATTTTTTTTAATTATTATTTTTATCGAGTAAATAGAAGTTAGCTTTTAAGAATGCATTAATACAGCATATTCTACATAGAGCTTCATCAACTTCCATTTCTTTTCTTTTTTATTTTTTTCCTTACATTGAAATAACTAGAAACTCTTCCAGTTTATAGTAATATGATGCAGTATAGCATCAGACTATTTTTCCTGATGAGTAATAACTAAGTTATGATGTTTGAACACTGCTAATGTTATATTTGATAAGAGCTGTCAGTCTCACTGTACCATGTACACACTGCATCTCAAAGGCTCATCAAGACACACAGCTTTGACTTATTTTCTGGGATACATATTGTGCTTTTATTAGTCTCCACACAGTTCAATTATTTGTAGTTTCCAGCTTCAAGTAGACACATCAATGCTATATTTAATTTCTTTATAAATAGCTTGCAAGATATTGGGTTTGAGGTAGGTGTGCGGGAAGCAGGACAGTTTTGACTTCAGCTTTTAACTTCAGTGTTGAGCATAGATAAAATTTACATAATTAATTTCTCCATTCATGGCATTTTTCTCCACTGCTTAAAAAAAGAGCCCAACAGATCTTACTACAGTATCATATTTCCACTTTTATTTCTTTTTTTAATCTTTAAAGATCCTTCATATTTTCTCTCTTCATGATAATGTTCTTTGCACCCAACACTATCTGTGAAAGCTGTTATCACAATAACTAGACTGGGTAACTTGTCTTTATATTTTTTGAAGAGGCAAGCAAAATTATAAATAAGATGTCTTACCTCATAACTCCTTTTTCCCCAGAATTTTGTCTTCTCTTATGTTTTGTTTGTTTTGTTTTTTTTTTTTGGTGGGATTTTTTTGGTTTGGTTTGGTTTGGTTTGGTTTTTTTTGGTTTGGTTTTTTGTTTGTTTTGTTTTGTTTTTTTTTTTTTTGAAGATGCTTTAAAATTAGATACTCTCTTGTTTACAAGTTACTAGAAAGTATTGTACTTATTCGTATTCTGGGTAGACTTATTTGGATTTAGCCTCCTGAAATCAAGTTTTAGGAAGCTCAGAATACGAAGGCTTTCTTTTCAGACATAGTTCCGTTTGTGAATGGTTTGAGCTATTGATTGGACTTTCATTCTTTTATTTGAAAGCAAAAATAGAGGCATTAACTTATAAGCTTCTGGCTAAATGTTTCTTTAGAAAAACTGATAAAAATCCTATTTTAATTCATTGGGGATGCAAGACACTCTGATAAACACTTCTGCCTACTCTGCCTTCTGCTCTCAGATCTGTGACCTCTCAGAATATAATTTTGTTTTGGCATCCATTTTCATTCTCAGCACAAATACTGAATGGTGGGGCAGATACTTGTATCTAGTCTTTTTTTCCTATGTAGGCATAGAAATGGTTTGGTTGACTGGCTTCACTGACAGATTTGGTGTTATTCTCTGCCTACTATTAAAGTCTAGTGATTACAGCAGTGTGGTTTGGATTATCTGTGAGCTCTGTCTTTCTGTAGAGAAGAGATATCTTCTAACAAACTTTGCTTTGGAAGGTATAAATGAGGTACTTTTTCTCTGTTTTTCTTTGAGGCAAGTACCCCTGTACGTACCTGCCTCCAGCAGTGGCAAGCATTCTCAACCCTTGGGTGAAGAGCAGCCTAGAGATGACCAGTGAAACTATGACTAAGAGAGTGTGATTGAATAAGAATTAAAATCAGAGCTGCACAGTAAGCATCTCCATACCCCACAAAGTTCCCTTAAGCATCTCTGGAGTGCTGCCTTCCTTGGGAGCTTTCTTTTCTTTGAACAGAAGGGTCAATATATTTTGGTTTATGCCTTTCCATCCATTTTGCACTTCTTTCTGCATAAAGACTCAACTGAAATGATAAGCATTGCTCCACTATGTTACGATTTCAGCATGGTGGCAAGGCAGTATCCTTGTAATTGGGAATCAAGTGTTCAAAACCACTCAGATTAAGATAATACATACAATGTTAAATAGATTATGAGGAGAAAACTGAGTACTGCCAGCACAACTGTCTGCATAGAATATAAATAACAGTTTCCACTGTACCCAATCTCTGATGTAAAATGATCTCAATCTAACCTGTTAGTGATGGATGTGGTCTGCAGTGTACCACATCATATATTGGACTCAATTAGATATTTAGATGGTGTTACCTGGTGTATTGTAGAGTTCTATAAGCTTCAATATGAAGTTTAGATCTATAGCAGCTGATGCTGAAATGGTGACCTCACAGCCATAAAATGGTCCATGTTTCCTTTTATGTATTGGTGTGAAAAATAGATACAGTTGACATACAGTATCTTTTGGAGTGCAAACAACCTTTGTTCCTTAAGAAGAAAGCATCGCATTTGAAAGTATTCATCAGTTCTACAACACAGGAACTTGACAAATTTAAAAGTCCCAGCAATTTATTACCCCAGATAGTCCAAACATCATAGCTTTTTTAAAAAGTTTTCCTTACAAAATAATTTTCATTATGTGATTTTACAATACAAAATCAGTATTTCTGTATTCTCTTTTAATCCTTTGGGCTGGTTTTCAGCTCTCCAACTCTCCCATTCTTACACTGTAGCATAAAAATAATTTATACAGCCTCTGGTGTGGATGCTCTACACCAAGAAGCAAAGCACTACCTTTCATTCTGTAGTAGGGCAAGATTTGTTTATCAAGGTTACTTAAAGGACAGAAATTTCTATTTGTGCTTCTCCTGCTACATGCTGAGTTCCTGGTTTAGTAGATCTTCAGCACCTGTTTTGTTTTTCACTTGTTCTTGAAGATTTCTTTGTGAATTAGTTACTAGGAGTAAAGTAATTCCTCAGCACATACTGGTTCCTGCTAGACAGGCTTCTTTGAAAACATTCAATTTAGGTTTTCCACTGAACTGATTTACCCTCAAATTAATGTATCCCCTCCTATGTTTCTTTTCCTAGACCTCATTCTCAAACCAAGACACAGATTTGCACCCTGGATATGTTTGTACTGATTTGCTTCTTCCTGGAGATGTCTGGATTAAGCCAACAATTACATTTCCACTGAAATGTTTTTAACATTTTCAGAATAATGGGTACTTTCAAAAAATCTGACTGGCTTTCAAATGGCGGACATAACTGATTTTAATAATGAAGAATATTTTAGAATGGATGACAATTTATATGGACTGAGCTCGCATAATCTCTACTGTTGCATTCAATCTGTAGTTTGATACTGTATTGTGCTATTGTGTAATACTTAGATACAAAAGATTTGATAGATAACTTCTTTTGTTAATTCTATAGGCTTCTAATTGATCTCCATAAATAAGACACTTCTTGCGACTCACTAAGTTCCTACCATGTTGAAAAAGAAAGAATGCTCTTCATATTATTGTAGCAAAGCTTCTCGAGTATGTATTTTGTCCTGACAAATTTGGAGTCCTGACAATGAGGTGTCTTTATTACTGAATAAAATGGGAAGCTCATAAAGTTGTCATGCCTCTTACCAGCTTATTAGAAAATAATTACATTTCACATACCTAGGATACAGATCCACAATAGAGTGGAATCTTTGTAAATCCCGAATCCCACAGAACTGGTTACTGCAAGGTGAACAATTACTTGCCTTTCCAAGCATTACCAGTCTTATCTAAATAGATAGTATTCTCTACATAGCTTTCAGAAATAAATCTAATGACAGATTTTCAAGTATTGCCTATGTTTGTGTCACAATTATTTGTGATAGTGCTTCAGGTGATTTACTTGTCTAGGCACAACACAAATGAGGAACGAACTTAAAGAAAAACATAAAAATCCCTCATATGCGGTAATTTCCATCAGAATGCGCAAATTTCTTCATTGGCATTGAAGTACTAAAAGTTCTTCCTGGAATAAAAATAATTGTATTAATTTTCAGCTTCTTTTTAACTTGTACATATTTATTCCTGTGAAGTTTTTTCAGATCTATGTCTCTAGTTTATCGCATAATCCAAAGGTTAATGTGGTTTGCACAAATGTGTCTCATTATATGGCTTTTATACACATAAACAAAAAAGTTTCACATACTTTGCTGATGTCTGTTTTATTTATAAAAATAATCATTGTATGACTAGGATTCTGAACCACCCAAACTGTGCATGTGGCTATATGACATTTTACTATTCACCCTTTGTTTTCTCATGTTCTCATAGTGACTGATTATAGTTTTTGTTCTTTGATCAGAGTTTAGGATAGCCAGGAAAAGTTGATTTTTCCTTATTTGAATAAATAAGATTCAATAGAACCCTGTTTTAAGCTACAATTTCTTAGTACTTTGAAATATTTAATATTAGTTTTTAAACACCTACTCTTAGTCAAACTGTTAAAAAAATGATACACTGGTTCAATGAGACAAATAGTCCTGTGTGAAAACAAGATTTCTTATCATATTTTGGACACCTCCTTTGGAAATACCACCCTTAATGAATCCAGAAGAAAACAGACAGAGGAAAGACTTTTTTATGTAACTGAGAATTTCTGCTATTATCATCACTGTTGATTTCTTGTATTAAAATTGAAGGTATGGAGGAAAATTAAAATAGATAAATCTTTATGTTTAGAATTCACGTTGGGAATTTTGGTATACAGCATCTTTACAGCCTGGTCCTAGTGGAAACTGGGTGATTGTGCTGTGCAACTTGTCACTTAAATATTCTTATTTATTCCTAGTAGTGATAGCGCAACTCTTTGTAATATGAGAGGCTACATGTGTTAGGTTAATACAAACCTTGAAAGGCTTTCTTCTTCTGTAATCTATCTCTAAAAAGCAAATAAAGTCCGATAAAAATGCCAAAGAGCATCCCTGTGCTCTTACCCCTTCCCAGTCTTAACCTCTCTTCCATTAAGATTTAGATTCTTAATTCATTTAAACTCCATTTCAATGGATCGCCACTGAAATCAATGTCCTAACATGTATCGCTGTGGTTAAGAAGCTGGTCCAGGAGTTTTTCTACAGTAATCTGATAATACAAATGTAATTCAGTGCTGAGGTATCTTGAGGTGTTTACAGTGTAAACATTAAACATTGATCATCTGCTGATTTAATTTATGAGCATACACATATTCCAAGACACTGCCTTGATAGCACACTGACATAAAAAAAGTCATTAACATTTCTGTGAGTGACACTAGAGTGTAAATTCTCAGGCCAGATCATTTATAACAGAAGAAAAATTCCACCATCAACAGCTGCAGCACAGCAGACGCTTTTCACCTCTTAACTTTGCAAAACCCTTATGCACCCCATATATATCCCTTACATATCCCATATATTGCTTCATTTTCTATGTTGATACTATTGTGATAATTTTTTAAAAAGGGGAAAATCTATGTGTAATGCCATGTGCTTTCTTTTCATCTGGTATTATACTAAATAAGTAATGAATGCATTAATTTAGTGAATCATTAAGCAACTTCAGCACATCCAGCAAGGTGTAGTTTCAGAGACAAAACTGGTAAGCTAGGAATTGCTTTCTAAAGAAAACTCAACATACTTGAAATATTTATTTATGAACTCAGAATTTTTAAAATACTATTTGTTATTTCTTCCACCAAGAATAAATATTAATTTCATGCAAACTAAGTCTTCATAATATAAAATTTAGAATAAAATTTGCTGAAATGAATTATGAATTTCCTTCAAAGTGAAAATAGAAAAAAAAGGAAATTATGTAAACCAACATTCTCATCCTAAAGGTATTAATCTTCAAGTATTATCCCATAAATATGTATTTGGTGCATACCTTGGAATGATCATATCTTTGTTTCCAACTTCCTAAATCTATATTTGAAAATCACTTACCATTAGCTGCAGTAAACTTCTCACAAGTTTATTATCTACACATAACATGCACAGTGTGTCTTTTTTTTTTCATAGAGCTTCAAATATTTCACACCTACGAATTTCCAGGGTTACTTTTTGTACACAAAAGAGATAGGGTTTCTCTCGTCTGACTTTAGATATCTAAATCTTATTAAGCCAAGGATGCAGCCTGGCACACATTTATTTGGCTGGCAATACTGTCTGAAATAAGTCCTACCTTCACTGCGTGCTTTACCCTCCATACTGTACACTAGGACATCTTTTTGTGGGTCACTTGTAGCTGCTGTTAAACTGAAAGTGCTGTTGAAATCAACATTCATCAAATGATGGATTGTCTCAAAGGTGGGCACCACCTGCTTCTATACTTAACTAGCACATCCAGAAGACTATTTGTTGGTTCTAGGTTAGAATTATGGCTTGTTTTTTGCAGGTCTGTCTCCGTGTCTGTCCAAGGCTGCTAGCATTCTGCTGAGTAGGTTGTTCTATGTCAGCTTAGTCTGAGTGAGAAGTGAGTATTTCTGGCTTTTCTTTGTACCTCTAGCTGCACTTCCTTTTTATTCTATATTTTTGATCCTGTGATGAGGTTGTTTAAACTGTCATGAGTACACCTTTATACAATTAAGCTGTAGAAGCCTGAATAAAATTAGATCACTCTAAGTTTCTAAGAGAACACTTATTTAAGAGCCCCATCTCTATTACATAATTAGATGTCTTCTTATGATAATGTACGAGTGATGCAAGCAGTTTCCTCACTTCAATTTCCAGTTATTGTGTCCACAGCTGGGAAGTGTTAACTGCTGGGGCCTTAGTCTGTGCTTGTGTCTTTGTGCCCAGGCTCAGCGTTCATGTCTTCGTGCCCAGGATCAGGGTTCATGCCTTTGTGCATAGGGTCAGAGTTTAAGGAGAAGAGGAAAAGACAGTAGTGGAAAAGAATTACTCATTAGAAGTCTTGACCTATCAAAATCCATGGGAAAAAACAGGACACCTCCAAGGATGAAGAGGGTGGTAGCTTTATCATCTTTGAATAGCCATAGAGACTGAGGCAGGGAGGTTCCTGGTCATTGGAGAAAAGCAATTGTACTGTACTCAAAAGAAGAAAGAAACACAGTACAGAGAACTTCATGCTACTCCCTAAGAAAATCATTAAACAAGTCTGTTTGAAAGCCACTTCTGGCTGCATGGAATAAAATGAGGTAATTCAGAATAGTCAGCATCGATTTGCTGTGTGCAAATCTCTCAGCAACTTGATCTGAATTCACTGTTGACTCTGCTTTGAACAGGAGATTGGACTTAAGACTTTCCAGGATCACTTCCAGCCTGAATGATTCTTTGTCTCAATCACAGACTGGATTTCAGCTGAGGAGGGTGATGAATAGGAATAGTAACTTTCAACCAAAGAGTTATGATTTTTTACATTATCTGATCCTATCTGCATGAAGAAAATAAGGAAGCACTTTACAAGTTCAGAGACTTACATAATAATTTTACCTTACTTTGATATTTACAAAGCTTTAAATAATGTCAATTTAATGAGTGGTTTAAAATAAATATTTTGTTATATTTAGACCTTAGGAAGAGAATCCAGTGCAAGATTACACTTTATGTTGACTAACTTCTCTGTTCTTTTGTTTGACTGTTTTAAAGTGTCTTCAAGGAAGTTTGAAAAATTTCCCCTTACAAACTAAATTAACCACAGGAGTAACATTTACTAAGAATAAGGCAAAGGACAAAAATTTTGAAAGATAATGGTTACAATTATGTGATGGTTTTCGTTGACAACAGTTATGCCGTAGTTGCTGTGCTTACACTGTGCAATTTCATTTTTCTTCCCTGTGAATTCATTTTCATAAGAAAAAATAGAACAGATCAGAAAATATGACTGAACAGCTATTTACAGAACAGAAAATTTTATAATATTCCCATTCTAGTTTGGACCTTGTTCACAGTTTACTGAACTTGTGAAAATTAAATTTTAAGAAATGCAGAAGTCATCTTAAGGGCTTGTCTAAGCCTATTTGTCCAAAAGCTGGCAAGTTAAGCAATGAAATCTGTATTTGTCAGTGCAAATCATTAAAGTCATCTAACTTAACTTCGTACATCTGGAAACTGAACCTCTGCAATGTGGCTATTCACCATCTTTCCTGTTTATAATCAGCTGAGAGAAATAAGCTTTTGTTGAGTCTGGAATAAGTAAACTTACTTGAGAGAATCATAAAATGTCTGACTTTGAAAGAGACTTCTGGAAATAAAATGGTCAAACCCCTCTACTCAAGCCAGGCCACTTAGAGGTGGTTGCCCAGGACCACATCCAGATAGCTTTTGAATATCTCCAAGGAGGGAGATCCCACAACCTCCTTGGGCAACCTGTGTCATTACTCAGTCACTCTCACATTGAAAAAGTGTTTCTTCATATTCAGAGCAAACCTCCTGTGTTTGTTTTTGCCTATTGCCTCTGACCCTGTCACTGAGCAGCAACAATTAGGGTCTGGCTCCAGTTTTTTTAAACCATCCCTTCAGGCATTCATATACATTAATAAAATTTCCCCTGAGTCTTTTATTTTCCAGGTTGAACAATCCTAGCCATCTTAAGCTCTTCTCATTTCAGCAGATTCATTCTCTGAGTCATCTTTGTTGTACTTTGCTGGACTCTGTCCAGTATATTCATATCTCTTTTATACTAAGGAGCCCAGAATGAGACACAGCACTCCAGGTGTGGCCTCACCGGCACTGAGGAGAGGGAAAGGATCACCTCCCTTGTCCTGCTGGCTACACCCCTCCTAATGCAGCCCAGGATACAATTCACCTTTGCCACAAAGGCACATTGCTGGTTCATGTCCAACTTGGTGTGCACCAGGATCCTTGGTACATTTATTGCAGTGCTGCTTTCCTTCCAGGTGGTCCTAGCATGTACTGGTGCCTAGGATTGTTCCTCACGAGGTGCAGGGCTTTGCACCTCTCATTGATGAACGAGGTCCCTGTCAGCCCATTTCTCTAGCCTGCTGATGTATCTCTGGATGGCAGCAGAAGCTTCTGGTGCATAAGTGACTTGTCTCAGCTCAGTGTCATCTGCAGTCTTGATGAGGGTACGCTGTGCTGCATCATCCAGGTCATTAATGACACTGTCAAGGATCCTTAAATGCCTCAGAATGAGTTGTTGTGTTCACTGCAGATGCCTATTGCTGTTCATTAGCTATGGAGAACATCTGCTCTTACTAACTCTGACTTAGGCATCTAAGTTAGTTAGCTTGGTTGCTAAAACTAGAGCAGATTACTCTGACCTGAAACTGACAATCTGGATTTTAAAGAAGTAAAACATTCTGACCTCTCAATGGCTGCACAAGTCCAACAACTTTGAATAGTCAGGTTAAGAGAACTATACCTAATATCTTGGGTTTTTTCCCTACAGGATCCATCACATACTTCTTACTATTATTTGAAATTACTACACCACCCTTTTTAATGAATTATTCATGATTTATTTGTTCTCAGAGTTTGATTTGTTTGTTCTCATTGTTCAGTCATGTTTGTTTTACACAGCTCTTTTGTTTCACCAAGTCAGAATCTTTTGGAACAACTTTAGCTGTATCCTGTACTTACACTTTTCTGTTGGTGGTTACATTGTCATTTCTTCACTACTTGCAGAAAAAGTCACATTTTGACAAAATTCTATCACCTTTCTTTTTGTATGTAATGTTTATATTCTGTGGCAAGAATTATTGCTAGTGTCAGGTTAAGGTTTCCTGGTCTTATGACCCTCCAGAGTGTAGTGAAATCAAAACCCTAGATAACCAGAGAAATGCAGTTGAGAAACAGGCAAATGCAGATTTAATTTTTAATTCCAATGAATGCAAAAAGAAAAAAATACCTACAGTATCTGATTTTTGTCAGTTTTGCAAGTAATACAGGGAATTGAGGGAATAGTTAGACAAAGGAAGATCTCTGATACTCTGATTTCACTTGTCCTTTGCATGCTTTGCTAACTGTTCTCATTAATACCTTTTGAGGCAGAAAACTACCATGTGCCTCCACTGCTATGAGGTTTAAAATTCCACCAGTGTTCCATTCCACCTAGCTTTAGAGACTTAACTGAATTATCTAGGCTAGAAGCCAAGCATTTGCACATCCCTCTATAATCCACATAGAGTGAAATGCCTACTGAAGTTCGGGGTCACTCTTTGCGAATACCTCTCTTTGTTGACTACAGAGGCAATTTAGGGTCACTTTACACCACCATGCACTCAGAATTCTAGCTAAAAATCCAAAGGCAGGTGAGATGAATCAGGTCTTACTGCTGAAAGCAAATAGATTGGCTCATAGAAGAGCAGGAAGGACAACTGTGTTAGCACTTTTGGCAGTTGTTTTATGAGAAGAGAAAGAGTAGGTTTGATTTTGGGATTTTGGGGGCTTTTTAAGAAATAAGATTGATTAAAGTAGTTGTACTTATTATGTACATTTGTTGTACTGCTGTGGACAGTTAAACATTCTGTAAAATAGTTTTTTAGGCTCCAACCACACAATCTTTCTATGGTTTCTTATAACGGAATGGAAATAAAAGTCAAGGTATAAATTATGTGGAGGGGGGCTTTATGAGGGGTCACAGGAAGAAATTACAGGTTCTAATTCTCAAAATGTTATGTGAAATGTTATGTTGGTTAAGCTAACTTTAAATACGTGACAGATGATCCCTACTCATCCATTCTGCAACCTTCAATATTTTGTCATACAGAAAGGCAGGGTGCACACAATTCATATCAAGCAGCAGCATATTCACCTATGACAGAGAGTGTGTGTTCTCTTCACTGATTGATCTTGGTTAGTCTGTTATTTTATTAAGGAAGAAATTGAGTGGGTCAGGTAGGGTGCTTTGGAGGGAGATTACGCACTTCCTGAAGACCAGCTGAGCATCCTTAGGAAGTGGAGGCTGGAGACTGCAGTGTTGCAGTAAGAAGAGGGAAAGAAAAGAGTTACAGGAAGGAGATGCACACCATAGGTTCAGCAACAAAGAGTGGTGTGAACAACAGAACAGTAGTTGCACCTCTTGCCTCACAGCAGCAGTAGCACAGTATTAAAGGCAACTCCCTGAATCCAGGGGTTCCTGTGATAATTAGTTGTCTGCAGTCCTTCTTATTTGCCTTGCCATGCCTATGAAACTCCACCTTTTTAATAAACATATGTTTCTTCTAAGAGCTAAAGAGTAAATCTAGTGAGATGAATTTTTAAGAATATTTTCCTTTTTACTTTTCTGAATCATAGTTGAGACATAGCTGAAGATAAAGGCAAGTATGTAAAATTTATTCACCTGTCATTTGGGAATTACATTTTACTGTAACACATTAAAAAGAAATTTAAGCTTGCCCACTCTTTGTTTGCACTATACCACTGCCAAAGAGGATGTAGGTGCCAGAATGACAGATCTGTTAGGGATAGTCTTTGCTTACTTGTTCCTTATAATCAAGAAAAACTGGTTTCTGTGAAAGCAGGATGCTAAAACTGAAAACCAGTTCTAAAATAAACCTTCTTTCATTTTCTTACCGTATAGTTTATTGGCATAAATATTACACAAGTTTCCCCTGCCTCTCCCTCCCCCCAAAAAAAAACACAAAAAAGCCCCCAAATCTGCAAGAAAATACCAACATACTCCGTTTTGTACTTTCTTAAGGTATCTAGGAGGGTCCACACATCACAAATTCTGTCAAATGTGCAAACTTGATGAAGTGAAGCATGCTATGTATTGTGTGGTCTTTGTTGGTCAGTCCCCAGCGAGGAATATCCTTGAACAGCCCAGCATTCCCTGAGGACTTCAGAGGGACAGACCTTGGTCGTCTGCCATCATTCACTGAAGGGGCAGAAGAGCTGAAGAGAAAGACTGGCAAATTACATCCATTATGTCCTTGCTAGGGGTCATCTGCGTATGGCAAGGCAGCCCTCAAGAGAGCTCAGAAGTGTTTATCTGGCAAGAGAGGGACTACACAAAGTGTCCTCTTCACACCAAGAATTTTGAGACCTGAAGGAGGCTGACAGCAGGATCTTCTTTTTTAGGAGTGTGACAGCAGAGGTATCAGCACAACAAACAGGAGTTGTAAAAAACTCAATTCAAAATAAAAAAAAAAACAAAAAAACAAAACAACAAGAAAAACAAACAAACAACAACAACAAAAAAAAACAACAAAAAACCCAAAACAAAACCGAAAACCAGCCAACCAAAAAACAAAACCAAACCACAACCCTTCAACACTAATTCTTCTGTGAGATTTAATTTGTTCTTAAAACAGTGCTGATGATTCAGGGATGTTTTAGTTACTGCTGAACTTACATACTGTCAAGGCAGTTTTTGCCTCTTACTCCACCCCACAAGTGAGTGGATTGGAAGTGCACAAGGAAATGGACACAGGCAGCTGACCAAAGGGATATCCCGTACTGTATAATGTTATCTTCAACAATAAAAGCTGGGAGAAGGAGGAGGAAGGAGAGCATCTGAACTTATGATGCTTGTCTTCTCTATTCACTGTTATGTGTAATGGAGCCCTGCTCTCCTGGAGATGGCTGGACACCTATCTGCCCATGGAAAGGGATGACTGAATTCCCCATTTTGCTTTGTTTGTGAATGCAGCCTGTGGTTTTCCTGTTGAACTGTATTTATCCCAACCCGTGTGTGTTCCCACTTTAACCCTTCCAGTTCCCTGCCCCATCCCACTGTGAAGAAGAGAGGGAGCAGCTGTGTGGTTTTGGGGCTACTGGCGGGGGCTAAGCTATGACAAATACTTAAGAAAGTAAGAGGTTTTCAATTATAGCAGAATTCCCAAACTATACCAACTTTCTTGCCTTAATATATCATATTGCAGAGTTTATATGCACAGAAGACAATGCAAGGCTATGTTTGGATCTGGGGGGAGGTTCAAGAGTTCAAGGAACTAAATCTGAATTTTACTTTAACCTATTTAGGTTCTATTAAATTCATATCTTTTATGTCCATACACTGCTATTCTATAATTTATATAAAATATATTAAATTTTGATTAGCTCAATTACTTACAAAAAAGAGGATAAATAGGGCTATTGCTTCTTTTTCTATTTATTTGATACTTTGTTGGGTAGACTCAGTACTGTTTTTGTTTGGTACACTAAATGTGTTTGTGTTTTAAATGTTACCAGTGACACCAATTAAAAATACATCCTGTCATAATAGGCACTGTGAAAATATTACTACCTAGAATAAATGTGTTTTATTTGCAAGTGAAAATTCTAGTGTTTTTTTATAGTTGCACAGTCTTGAACATAAATGGAGAAAACCTTAGGCACATTGGGAGTTTTGTGTGACATGAGAATTGAATTTGGCTTTTGAGACCTGGGAATGTAAAATGAAACTTGCAACTATCTGTGCTTCATTTGAAGCATGAACCACTCTTTAAAATGTAAAACACCTTCTTAACTATAAAACAACGCTGATTCAATTTTTTTTAGATGAACAGATACAAAGGGCTTACCCACTCCCTTTAGACTCTCTTGTATGTAAAATTGGTATTTGACTTGTTTACTGACTATCAAGACAATACAGGTGAACAATTTTCAATGTTACCTTTAATTTCTAAGGACACTGTCAATGTTGATATCACCATCTATTTATATGACTGTTAATTCTGTGAGTGAAATTTTAACTTGTTGAAGGTAACACTCCTGCCTTAATTTGGTCCTAGCAGTTTGCTATGTATGAGGTTATCTTTGTTTATATCTTACAGTCTCTTGCATTATATATAGAAACAGCCAGTTAAATTTCTACTTGTTAGATTTCATCCACAGTCTCAGAGTCTGAAGTCAGAGAATGGCCTGTGGAGATTATTTAGACTAGAATGGAATGGAGTGGAGTGGAGTGGAGTGGAATGGAATGGAATGGAATGGAATGGAATGGAATAGAATAGAATAGAATAGAATAGAATAGAATAGAATAGAATA
>JAWWEW010000001.1:49585669-49621941 GCA_035583185.1 Anabacerthia variegaticeps | reverse complement strand
AATAGAATAGAATAGAATAGAATAGAATAGAATAGAATAGAATAGAATAGAATAGAATAATTTCAGTTGGAAGGGACTTACAATGACCGTCTAGTCCAACTGCCTGACCACTTCAGGGCTGACCAAAAGTTAAAATATGTGGTTAAGAGTGTTATTCAAATGCCTCTTAAACACTGACACACTTGGGGCATTGACCATCTCGCTAGGAAACCTGTTCCAGTGTCTGACTACCTTCTCAGTAAAGTAATGGTTTCAAATTTGAAATCTAATCCTGACTGACACAGCTTTGAAATATTTCCATGTGTTCTGGCACTGGATACAGGGGGAAGAGCTCAGCACCTCCCTCTCCAGTTTGCCTCCTCAGGAAGCTGTGTAGAGTAAAAAGATCACCCCTCAGACTCCCTTTCTAGACAAGCTCAGAGTACTTTGCTTCTCCTCATAAGACATTCCTTCCAGCCTTTTCCCCAGCTTTTTTGCTCTCCTCTGAGCACATTCAAGGACCTTCACATCCGTCTTAAACTGTGGCGATTAGCAGTGCACATAGTGTTCAAGGTGAGGCTCTACCAACACTGAACACATTCTGATAATCACCACTTTTGGCTGGTTGGTGATGCTGCATTTGGTGAACCCCAGGATGCAGTTTGCTCTCCTGGCTGCCAGGGCACATGGCTGACTTGCAATGAGCCTGCTGCTGACCAGCACCACCAGACCCCTATCTGTAGGACTGCTCTCCAGACACTCCTCTTCCAGTTTAATCTTGTGACTGGTGTTACTCCACCCCAGGTGCAGAATCTGGCATTTGAACTTGTTAAATTTCATGCCACTGATGGTTGCTAAATGCTCCAGTCTCTCTGGACCCCTCTGTTACTTGAAAGACTTAGCAGCATGTCCCAATTTGTTGTCGTCAGCAAACTTAATGGTGCTTCCAACTCTTTTGTCCAGATTATCGATAAAAGTATTGAACAGAACCAGCTCTAGAATTGACCCCGGAGGAATGCTGCTGGTGACCTGTTGCCAAGCAGATGTAGCCCCGTTCACTACAGCCTTTTGAGTCCTGCCTGTCAGGCAATTCTTCTCTCAGTGCACCATGTCAAGAAGGATGCTGTAAGAGACAAGAGTCTTACTAAAGTCCAGAAAAATTATATTCATGGAGTTCCCTTCATCTGCTTGGTGGGTGACTTTATTATGCAAAGACATCAAAATAGTTAAACAGAATTTTCCCTTTAGGAACTCATGTTCACCATACCTGATGATAGTGTTTCTTCTTTAAATAGCACCCAATGTGATCATCACAATTTTTCCAGGAACTGAGGTTAGACTAACAGGTCTGAAGTTCGATGGGTCTTCCCTCATGCCCTTCTTGTAAATTGGAATAATACTGGCCACTTTCCAGGGACCTGGAATTTCAAGAAACATTAAGAATTTCTTTATGTTTATCCTTTAGTTGCACTAAATATGAACTCGGAAGAAAATCTTTAAAGGTAAGTAAGGTTCTCTAGAATACCCATTTCTATATTCATTCCTGCCTAATGGGAATATCAGTGGAGATAGCAAAAGCTGTGGACTACATCAGAAACTGACTACAATCCACTAAGAAATTAACTGAAGCTACAGAGTTACCAAACCATTTTCAGGCATACAGCAGCCATTGTTTCCAAACATTGAATAACTACCCATTTGCTCTTTTAGAAGACAAGCGTTGAGTTAACAAACATCAGTTAACAGAAAAAAACCTTTTTAAAAATATTTAATGCCAGAATAACATCTGTGGTATTCCCTCATTTCTTTATGAATATTGTCAGTAAATTAGACAATTCACTTCAGACTATTTTAGGTTAAATTTTCTAGAAATCCCCATATAACTCTTGTGCTTCTTGGATAGGTAGTCATAGCAGTCTAAGCAGAAGAAAATCTGGCCTCAGTACTTTCGGTACAAAGCAATATGCTTGTGAATATAGCCATTGTACATTCCAGCATCTTCTTACCTCTATTTTATAAACAGATGTATTTAGAGAGGCTTCATTACTTGCTAATTATACTTACTTCCCCCACTTTTTTCCCTCATTAAAAACTGAGTAGTCAGCACCTCAGCAATTATATCATCATCACTAATTTTCTTCCTCTTCATTTTTTAATTAGGCTATTTTGCTCTACCTTTTTTTTTCTCTCTGCATACCTATTATAACTCTTCTTATTTTTTATTTCTTTTGCTTAATGATGTTTTTGCTAGTGATTATTTTTTAAGCTTGATGTCATGGTCAGGAATGATTAGACTTAGTTCTTGATTTTGTACAAAGAGAAATAAAGAGTTGAGTTAAAAGATTGAAGCAGAACATTTTTAAGCCAAACTTTCAGCAAAGCAAGTCTGCTTTAATCCTGAATACTCTTAGTACCGTGTCGTTCATGACCTCCTTGGTTTTCAAGAGACATTCAGAAAACAAAGTGAATCAAGAATACTGAACATGAAATACCCACTATTCAGATGATTCTGATAGATTTACTATGTGTCATGGCTATGAGGAAGGCAAAGGACTTTTGTGGCTCTGTTGCAGCAACCAGAAAGATAACTGTCAGCAGATTTGCGCTGGCTCGCATACAGCCCTGGTGGCAGGGTGCCTAAAGCACCCCAGGTGTATTTTCCAGATCCAAGTGAATTAAGCCTGCGTATGTGTGTCTGAAATGATTTTGCATACTCAAAGAATACACCCCAAGCCATATTATTTCCATCCTAGCTGTTGTACAGAAGTAATAAAACTACTGTCGTATAATTTTGGTATAGTATAGTATAGTATGCATAGTATTTAACCCTCAGAGGCCTCAGTCAAGATGAGAATCTCAGAACAGCAGATACACTACAAAATACAAATCATCATAAGACTCTTATTTCTTAACAATCCTCTGCATTCAGGTAAGCACAAAGCTCCAAGTATTTGTTGTGTAAGACTTCTATGAAACATTTGATTTGCAAAGGTATTTTATATGTCTCTTTATCATTTTATTCCTTCTAATTTGAGGTCTTTCTGGATTTTTTTTTTTCCAGTCCTTCCCACTAGTCTCCTGTTGCATTCTGCTAAACAGCTTTTCTGCTGATCACAAGGTTATTTCCTACGCCAATCTCTTTCTGCTCACATGCTTTTGCTGTATTTATTTGTTATTCTTCAGTATCTTCTGCTGCTGTCTAGCTGTTTCCACAGACTAAGGTCCATGAAAACTGTGTAATTAATTCCATTTTCATAGAAAAACTGCTTTGCATATCTCTCAATATCTCTGAAATATTCTTCAGACTCCTCTCTCTGATGACAGCATGCAGGTATGCAGGCCTTCTCCAAAACATTTCTGTTCTTTAAAGTGAGGTGATTCTCCACAGCACGATGCTGCTTCCTTCAAAAATCCTTTCTTCTGTTCCTGCCATCCCAGCAGATCATGCCTTTACTCTGCCCCCATTCACTGTCATTACACTGAACCCTCTTAGTAATGTAATGTTCCCTCACTGGTTTGTGGTTTTCCCATGTCTCCCAAGTGCCTTCTAAATAGGAAATGGGTATGTGCTTTAAAGGTCATGCAAAGTTCAATTTTGGTATTATCACTAGCAAGCCTGCTTTCCTGTCCAAAATATCCAATGAGCAGTCTTTCTCACTTTTGCTCTAATTCTTTAGTACACTCAAAGTTTTGATCACATTAGGTCTTTATTACTTCTTTTTATTGCTGTATTCAGGACTGAAGCTAAGGGTTTCACTTGGGTTCCTCCTTCTGATGACATATAGCTCCCTTTGTTTAACCTATCCTCATTTCTTGCATCAACAGCTAATCTTAAAAGCCTTCTAAGGAAAAGGAGAAAGACTACAACAGGCAACAGTATTTTCCAGGCTTAGATTTATTTTCTAATGTGCCAAATCACATGCATTTCACGTCTCTAGCAGCCCTGCTGAAACACTGGACATTCATCAGGGCTGCTGACATTACTCAATAGTTCTTCCTTTCCTTTAGCATCCTCTTTTCATCCAGTCATGTATTTTTCCTGCCTCTTCTTTCTCCAGTCTTACAGTGAGCAACAACGGGAAAGCGATGCACAGAGGAAGAGCAATCATAGAGAGAGAACACTATCCTCTTTGATACCAGGGCCCCACCTTTCAGTCCTACTATAGAGGCAACCCAAGTCTTAAAAACAAATGCACAGCCCAGTATCATATACTCACATATGCTCATGCCAACACTCTACAACAGCTGAAAATGTCTTGTTTCGATTCTTGCCATTCTGGATGTTGCTCAAGTCTTCCTGATGCACTGAGACCTTCCATAAACCAATCACTGTTCTGCCCCATACCACTGTCTACTGCAACTAACCTGGCTACCCTCATCCTTCTTTCCCCAATTATTCTTTCAGTCTCCTACATGATCCAGGCTCATCGTTCCTGATTCCTCCTATTTTCTTTCAAAAAGAGTTTAGACTGGGAAGGCCACAGTAGCATTTATTTTTCTGGAACGTGCAGATTTGTTGTGCTTAATCTCCACTCTTATCATTTGTCATGGTTAGAAGAGCGGGGAACTAATAACCTTCATTTTTGAGGAAGAACAGAGGTGAATCTGAAAAAACTCAGCAACTCTACACATAATCCTTTTTTACTCATATTTTCTAATTTTTCTTCCTCCCCCTGCTGCCACCTATATTTCACCCCACAGATTCTGGTAATGTCTCCTGTGAAAAGACTTGCCACAAAGACATTACTGCTCTTCTGCCTCTATTACTTACGTGGAAGATGAGTCACCGCACAAACATTATAAGATTAGCATCCTGTCCTCTCACAGCCTACACTGTGAAAGTCAATATGGTGGCCATTATCCAGATTGTGTGAGTTGTGCCAGGAAAAAAACAATCAGTCTCCTTCAAGTGCTCTGTGTTGCAGGCTTATTACACTGATCCTTTCTCCTGAATGTCACAAATATGACATGTTGCTTAAATAATTTTTGTAAAGAAAATTCAGGATGAATATCATGGTGCTATTGTTCTGTACTACTGCACCTGTATCCTTAAGGCTCTTTTTTATTTAAACAAACATAGATAAATAAAAAATCATCAGAAAACATTCATTCATAATTCAAATCAACAACACTGAGAAATTGAGCACTGCCTATTTGCACTCAAATTTCTGTCATTTACCAAAGTGGATCTTCACTGACACTACTTCTCATGTTAGCAAATCTGAAAAGATAACACTTGTCTGAGAATAAGAACTTCTTAGGTTTTTATTTTTTAAAAAATATATATACTTAGAAGCACACCTTATTGTTTATCATAATAATGTACTTTCTGATCAATTGATGATACATTTTGTTATTAAAATTAGTCTGGATTTTTGAAGACTTTGATTAATGAAATACTGGAAAACCTTTCTCTGCTAGCTTTTTATATTTTGTAGCAATTTAAAAACCTGTTCATATAGTGGAAGGAAAGAAGATGACATTTTAAGGAATGACATAGACTTTTATGTGTTTGATGGTACCTCATCTCCAAGTAAATTCATAAAGCTACATTTTTTCTTTTTTTTCTTTTTTTTTTTAATTTAGAGATGAGAAAGAACAATTGCATCCAACTTCAAAATCTAGGAAACCTAGATTCTTGATTCTTCTATGTGTGTGACTACATTTATATTTTTATACAAATATTTCTTATTGGGTAAGACAAATTTTTTTTTGCAAGAGGTAATGTCTTTAGAAGCTGAAGTGTCTCAGCAATGTAGGGAACTGGGTATTTAAGACTGTCCAAACAGAAACCTGTCACATCTAAAACTTTTATCTCCAAGAAAAATCTGTTTAGATGTACACAAATCATTTACACTTCCTTTTGATAAGCTGAACATCTTCAGTCTGCAAGTAAAAGGTATTTTCCTGGCTCTGAATAATTTAAGTCCTATTTCTTGCCCCTACTATAATTTTTCTACAGTTTTTAGGGGTGTAAATTCAAGAACTACATGCAACATTCTAATTCTTGGTAATGCTGTACAATGAGGGAAAATATAATCTCTCAACTCCTCTCAAACACTCCCCTTCCTTTACACTGAATAGTGATGTTAGGATATCATTCTGAGCTCCTTGTTCACAATAACGTTTCCTTTTCTGAGTTGTTGCTTTTGGGTATATAGTCCTCATTCCACAACTTCGTCAAAAATGTTATTCCTTGGATGGATATTCTTTATTAAGTACTTTGGATATGACTTTCCACCACTGTTTACCAATCCTAATTATGAATAATAATTTTTAAATTATATCTTCAATATTATATGAGTTATTCACATTAATTTCTGAAGGCACAGAAATTACACCTTACATTTAGTAAAGTCTCAACAGGTTGAAGTCATTTCTGAGTTAGTGGAACCTCAATTTCATAGTTTAAGGAGTTAATCAATAATGTTGGCTTAAAAAAATTTCACATCATGCATGACTATTTTTTCCAAATCCCATGTAGGAACATGCTCTTCTTTTCATTGTGTCAGTTTTAGCAGTGAATTCATATGGGGCTAAGATTATTCAACTCATTTTTTAACTCAGAACCATGACTAAAGCATGCAGCAAGAACTTCTTAAACTGAACTTCCTCCCAAAGCCATGGTATTATGGAACTGACAATTCCTACTTCCTTTAACATATGAATTATTGATATTTCCTACTTAAAAACCAAAAAACAAACAAAACCTAAGATGTCATGCATATTTAAATTACTTTCCAACAAATTTGGTACCAGAACATAAACTGCATCCACAGAAAACAAATGTCAACCCTTTTAGTTTCACAGAAGCCCCAGAGATATCCTTCATGCGTAAAAGGCTTGTTCTACATTGTGAGACATATTAACAAATTAGCTTGTGTAAATTTGGACTGTCAATGTATTATCTATCATGTGAATATGTAAGGGATTTTTATCTTAAATGTAATACCTTTCATGGGTGTTAGAAAATATTTTCTGTCTTCACTAAGAACAGGAAAACACATATTTAATGGGTTAATAAGTGAAAAGAAAGGCTAAATAAGAGCATTTTGGATTAGTATGGTATTTCATGTTCCCTATAATGTGTTAATGGTTTCCTAGTAACAAAGATAAAGTATTACTAGGTATTTGAAATCAGATAGAACAGTGTCTACTGTAATTAGCAACTACTCAGCTTCTTAGAAAACTGAGACCATGAATGCCTACTTCATTTATCTGCACTTGATTACTGAAGTATAACACATAATTTAGAGTAGTCTTTTTTTATATTTGCAACTTAAATACTATATATTCAAAAGATCTGAGGTGTTAAACTGCCACAGATAGCTTCAGTAAGTGATATGAAGGTAACCTCTCTTCTTTATTGTAGAAGTTTTTGTATAAGTTATTTTTAGACTATATGTATTATACCAGGTTTAAAATATTTTAAGCTACTTAGAATGTCTTGAATTAAATGTAACATCTAAGTAAATACTTAAGAGTTTTCTTTCATTTGAAAGCAAACTGAGGGCTTGCAAGAAGTAGAATCTTATTCTGAGTATTTCTATGTATATGACTTAGGTAAAGCTCAACTTTATTGAGAATAGAAATTCTGCTCTGTTTCCTCTGTCAGAATGGTGTTAATATTAACATTTATGCTTTCATAGTACATAAGTTTGACAAAGAAAGATATTCAGAAATGAAGGAAAGGCATAAGGATAATTCTACTTTTGGGGTTTTAAGAGCAAATTCCTCTCTCCCACTGATAAAAGGTCTTATAGATTGTGATCTCATTCCCTGAACACAGTTTAATATAAAATGCATCTGCATTTTTGTCAATTTTGCCTTTGTGTCCATAGCAAACTGAACACAATGATTTCTTCATAGTTCAGATTCTAATCTTCTCACTAATATGTCCCACTATTTACACAGACTCATAGTTCTAATGTCACAGACCATTAAATTATCCTTATCATTAACACTCTAGTGACTAGATTGTGTACAGCTTTGCCATAGTGACCATACTAACAGAAATTCCCAGAATCCAAGGCAGTATCTATTGTTTTGTACTGCCTTGAATATGTTTCTAATTTATTTTTTTTCTGCTAGTGTTTACACAGATTGTGTGGCATGTTCATTTATATTGCCAGTCTATCTGTAAGAAAGGAGTAGAAACTTGTTATTTGGAAATATCAGAAATTCTCAGCATTGGCACTATATCAAAGGCTAGTCAGTTTGAACATACATTTTTGTTCATAATAAAATAGAGGATCAGGGTAGATGATGCAGACACACTAACATATGACTGATGAGGATAACTGAGACAGCAAAAAGCATTGTCAGCTGATGCTTTGCTTTCATGGTTTGTCTAGACTCAAAGTCCCATGCAGTAGACTCAAACAGACTAATACTGACTGTATCTGAATGATAAAACCCCATGACATTATAATTACGTTTTTGTGATAGCCATGAGAGGCATTTGCCAATGATGTGCCATATAAGGAAAGCTTGAAATCAGACTTTTTTTGTAGCCAACTGTTTAATATTTTGCTATGTGATGGTGGAATGAATGGCAGGCTGTATTACCATGATAAACTTTGAGTAAAGAGGGAAAAAAAAAAAAAAAGTGAGCTATATTTTTTAACACACCAAGTTTTCAGAAAAATGTGAGAAGGGAAAGTAATTGTCTGTGGAGGAGTTTAATTCAGTTGATGAAACCAAATGGCTTTTTGCCCTTTGCTTATTTGCTATCTTACTATTCAGAAAGGTAAAATTTTCATATAAAATACTTTGATTACTTTACTGCAGAGGTGTTGTTTGTGGGTTTTTTTTCCTAATAAATGCAGAGCTTTTGTTTATATATGCAGTATGGTCTGCTGTTTATACCCACATGGACTGAGTTTTCTACCTAAAAGTTCTCTATTAATCTTTCAGCAGTATAGCAAAACACTAACTTCCTGTGCTGGACAACCGTTTTGACATGGTAGGATGTATTTCATTTTCTTGTGTACACACCATTTTAACTGTAGGATTGCACAGACTCAATGCTTGCATTTTCTCCTCCAGCTTTTGAATCTCCAAATAAGCATGTATAAAACAGTAGGTCAAGAGTGTTCTCAGGCATCAAATGCATCAAAAGTTCATGTGATCATTAATTTAAAGAATTCAAAGTACTCAAATGCTCACACCCTTTGACAAAATATGCCTGAAGTCATGGATGAAAGTTGTCTGAGGAAGGGAGGCTGGAACTCCATTGAAGGAAGGAGCATCCCAACTCATTAAATAGAATATCAGATGAATACTGCAATAGCGCTGCAGTTGGATCCGCTGAATGTTGGATCAGACACTTCCCCAGTTTGCACCATAACTAGCATATTTCTTCATACTTCAACTGTATAACGTGAACCTGAGTCATACTGTGCTTTCAGACTAGTACTCAGCAGACCTGCTGAAACCTGCAGAAGACCTGAGCCTGAGAAATTCAGAAATTCTTTTAAATCCTTTAGTTCAGATGTTTGTTCTAGTGATTCTAGTGAAGTAAACAAGCAATTCCACTCTTTATATACCATCTGTGAATTTCTATAAGAAGATGGTTGTATCACAACTTGGAAAGTGTAGGACAAGGTTAGATTGGAAAACTTTGCAAAGTACTGCTGTGTTCACCTTCTCCTTTGAATAGCACAGGAAGGTGGACACTCATTTCACTGAATTTAGCCTTCTAAAATTTAGTCATCTCCTCAAAGATAAGTACAACTCATATATTTATGAGAAATACATGTCAAAAAAGAGAGACAATTGAGCAAATCCTAAGAAAACTGTCAAATACAGGTAGGAGTTAAATACCTCTTTCCAGTAAAACAGAGGGAGCCAAGGTGAATAGTTTAGTTGTCCAAGAAAGAAGAGAATAATCTCTTTATGACTACTTGCACAATAGTTTTGCCCACTTATGAAGGAAGGACTATAGGTGTGAAGCAATTGCAAACTTCCTGACGGACCAGAGAAAATAATTTACTATTTGGAAACATTCAACGTCATGGTGCAACATAATGAGACGTTTTTTTCATACAGAAACAGGAAAAAATTCTGAGTTGAGCAGAGAATCCATGCCCCTAGACAGACCTCTTGCCAGTACATGAAGTTTAAGAGAGGAATACCCAAAGAAATATCTTCCTTTTTTTTTTTTCTTTTCAGAGATGTGTGTCGTGATTTCATAACACAGTGTCACTGATTGGGTCTTAATTCATTTAATGATGAGAGTAATCTGTTCAAAATGCTGTGGCATGCTGCTGAAAAGGCATGTACTACAATTTCTAAAAGAATTTTGCTTTTTTTATTTCATGCTATTCTCTTATTTGCTGTTAAGAAAGTTATTCATGCAAAAGTAGAGGGTTTATTTTTGTCTCTAAATATCAGAACATGAGTGATGACAACTGAATTTAAACCAGTGCAAGTCAAGAGAGGTGGAGTGAGAGCTGTCTAAGAAGCAAAAAGAAATCTGAAGTAATATACAGAGTTAGGAAAGATATTAATTTTATTTGGAGGGTGGAATAATTTTGGAAGAAATCTTCAAGACAGTAAGCAGTCTATTTATGTGACTACTATTGACAAAATGTGCCAATACAGAAAACAGGCATTCTGTACTGTTTGAAAAATTGATATTTTCTAGTATGTGTTCTACACAGTAAACAAGAATGAGGATTAGAACTTAATCAAGTTGTAGAGTGTAGCAAATGAGTTCATGTTATGACAATGAGCTGGTATCTGCACAGGGTTTTGAAAACTGAAACACTGTAAGCTACCATTGATGGATATTGTTACTAATTCAGAAATTTCTAGGGAAGGTAAATAGAAAATTATTTCCATACCATTCTATAGCCATTCCATCAGCTAGTACATGCTTTTAGAGACAATTCGTAGTTTACAGGGCTAGATAGCTCTTAGCCAGTAATAAATGAGAAGATAGCTGTGCAGGTTTTGACTGGGTAGAGTTAACTTTTTTCACAGTGGCTCATATGGGGCTGTGTTTTGGATTTGTGCTGAACAGAGCGTCGATAATATAGAGATGTTTTTTTTATTGCTGAGCAGTACTTACACAAGCCCAATGTCTTTCCTGCTTTTTGTACTGCCATGCTGGTGAGGAAATTGGGCCTGCATGGGAGGTTGGGAGGAGACACAGCCAGGACGGGTGACCCGACCAAAGGGATATTCCAGACCATATGACATCATATCAGTCAGTATATAAAATTGGGGAAAGAAGGAGGAAGGGGAGGGCATTTGATGTCATTTGTCTTCCCAAGTAACTGTTACGTGTCTCTCTCCTAGGGAAGGCTGAACATCTGCCTGCCCATGGGAAGCAAAGGATTAATTCCCTGTTTTCCTTTGTTTGTTTGCACAGGTTTTGCTGTTCCTTTTAAACTGTCTGTATCTCAACCCACGAGTGTTTTCTACCTTTTACTCTTCCAGTTCTATCCCCAGTCCTGCTGGAAGGGGAGTGAGTGAGCAGCTGCCTGGGGCTTGGTTGCTCTCTGGGGCTAAAGCACGACAACCATGAACGATTTAAATAGCGTGCCTATGTTTTACTTCCATTTTTCAGAATGCTCTGGTGAAGAAACTTTTCTTCCTTTAGGAAATCTCTAATGTGAGAACATGACTGGATATAGTGCATATCTCCTGAGTGTGTTAGACCTCTAAAGTACTGAACAGCATGTATTAATTAAATGTTTTTAATGGACTATTTTGAATCATCATCTCCTAAGGGTAAGCTTGATATACTTGAGATTAAAATTTTCCTAGTGATTGTCTGAAGAGCAATAAGGAATATCTTGAAAAAATTTCATCTTTGTGTACAGCCAAAGTCTTAGAGTAACCTATTGAAAAAACCACACTCAAAAGTCCATTTCAAGTTTTGCATACAGCCTAATGCATTAAAGTACTTGGAAGGAACTTGATAATAGTATGGATATTCACACTATGTGAACACGTCCATGTACTGTGAAAACTTAGTGTTGAGTAATTCAACAGGTAGAAAAACATTCTAACAGAGGGCGGTACAAACTATTTTTCATAATCTGAAATGCTGGAAAGTTGTTCTTTTCATTATTCAGTAACTCATCTTGTCTTAAAAATATCTCAGGTAAGGCAGATGAGCCTGGAAAGATTTCAGATTATTTGGTTCCAAGAAGAAAAGTAGAAGGAGTGGGATGAAGGTTTCACTTTAACATCCGCAGTGTGTATTTTTCAATAATCAAATTGTCAGTCCTTTTTGCATATATGTTAACAATGATAACTGTTTGTACAAATATCCATTGATATGCCCAAAAGGAGTTTGGAAATGATAGATAATGCAGGAACATATATCACAGTGTTCTTCTGACATCTCTGGATATTAAAAGCTTGTCATAAAGGTTTGACAAAGAAATCCTATAGATATTCTCACTTGCCGGAGTCCATTTTATGCATTTTCTAATCTATGCATTCAAGTAATTCCTCTCCTAATTCCCAGGAAGGGAAAGCAAGGTGCCACGCTTCTTATGGTAGAAGTCACTTTCTAACTTTTTTCCCCCTTTCCAGTCAGCTTTTATAATTGCTTCTTAAACCAACAAGGCTTCACAGATGTGGTGTCTCTTCTCAGTAGGTGGCCCTTTTATTCCTTTTGAGTCCTGGCAGGGAGCCTATGCAGTCACAGCAGGCATTACATACAGTTCTACTTCTGAAGTGGTAGCAAGATGGTGAAACTGTACATAAACTTTTACACAATATTTTTAATTTCTGAAGTAAAGGAATGTTAATTCTTTACATAAAATTCTAAAACCTTATGTCATAGTGAAATTGCTCCTTCCTTTATATCTGGTGAGAAGGAGCACAAATCTTAAAGTCATGAAAACAGGGTCTGAATGAGATTTCAGGAGTCTCTTTGAGACATGTTCCAGCTATATCAAAATGACAAGTTACAGATTTTTTTCAGACTTACAACTTAAAAAGTAAGAACATTTTTGTGGTTTTTTTTCACTTTCTTTCTCTTAGCATTTTTGTCCAGATTTGTAATCAAATTTTTAATCAAAGGATATAAATTTAAACTTATCTACATTCAATTTTATCTACATTCTGCATTTCTTTTGTAAGTGTATTGGATTAATACAAAAAAATACTCTCTTCTTACTATGTAGTATAGATTGTACTGTTTGTTGGCCAAAGGTACCTCCGTACAAATAGAATTTAAATAAAAATAGCACATGGATCCTCCTTGCTTCTTTCAATCAACTAAAAATGACTAAAAAGGTATAGATTAGTATAGCCCTTTAAAACAGTTGGAGATGACTTGGAAATATGAAACATGAAATAATTAATTATGACACTGGTTGTGCATTGCATGTCTACCCACAAAAAAAAAAAAGTGTATCACCAATGCCAATGTATATATATTTGCACATTCCATGTACATATTTGTGTAAAACTCGTTCTTCCAGTCACTGCTGGCCACAGCTCTGAGTTGTTTTGACAACAGAAAGGAGAGCTGCTAGTGCCAATAACTTTCATGCCACTGACAGGTGTTTGGGCTGGTAGAGTGTCAGTGAGCATTCTATACATAGTCACCTCTGTCAGTCAGTTGTAAACCTGGTCTACAAAAGACCTATAAAATTCTTCTTGGGAAACATGTATAGGCTTTCCAGGATTTAAGAAATACTGACTGTAAATAACATGAGCTGCAGTAAGTCGATAGTTATGAAGCCATGAAATTTCAGGGCCAAATTGTATTTGCAAGTGAATACAATTTCTCAAAGTGATAGCTTGTATTTTTTAATGACTTATTCCATCTTATAGAATGTCCTTAATTTCCCAGAAATAGTTTTATCAATATTGTATTCTTTCTCATGTTAGAATATCACTGTTTTCAGCACAAAGAAAACAAGTGACTCCATTAGAATCTGAGCTGGGTATAATACATCTTTATTACTAATACCTTTGAGCTATCTTTAGCACTAGCTGCTGTAAAATGAGTGTTTCTTCACTGCTGATACAGTCTAAATAGGTAAACCATGCACGAATCTGCTCGCTTTCCCTGAGACTAATTCTTTCCCTTGTTTGACCTATTTGATAGTTTCATAGTTTTCCTTTCTGTCTCAAAATGGTCTCAGAGATGTGAAAGAATATGCATGTGGTAAGAAGCAAAACAAAAACGTATCTTGTATAGTGCTCTGAAGGTGATCTGCTCACCCTTGCATGATCACAACAGTGGTGGGATATGTCATGGGAAAGGCATAAGCAGGAGATGCATGAATAGTAGCTTTTTTTTTTTTTTCCCATCATGATAATAGTGGGGAAAAAAATGCCTCTGAGTTGGGCTTACATCAAGGCTATATGTTTGACTTTGATTGTGTGTTCACTGGCTCAGATACTCAAGGATGTTCGTCTGCCAGGGTTTGTTAGGAGACAGGTTTCTGCAGTGACCACCAGCAGCCACCTCTATTTGAGATTTGATGGTTGCATTCCCCAGTATATTTTGTTACAGTTGTAACAGTTGAACTTTTCACATCAGTATTTATGCTCTGCATAAATACTTTAGATATTTACAATTCTGTATTACAGCATCCACTTATTACTTCAGGATTCCATATACTTCTAAATACCAATTTTCTTTAGTCACTTTTCAAATATTTTTTTTCCTCTTCCTGTCCCTCAAATACTGAGGGAAAATTGCCTTGCAGGAAAAGGAGAAAATTTGCCAGAAATCTGCATACTGAATCTTAAACAAAGTTATGATCCAGGCTAAATTTATCTGACCAGGGCTTTACAAACCCTAACTTGAATTCAGGGCAGCTCTGCAGCCAGCGTGTAAACTTGGATTTCTCTGCTGTTCACATGTGAAAGGCATTGGTCATATTAGTTTGGCCTAGCACAATCTGATTGCTGTTTTTAAAAATCACCTAACTCATCCGATGTTTAAAACAGGAACGTTACGTTTTGTTTGTCCCTCTTTCTGGTTAGGCAAGAAGACAACTTTTATCCATGCTTTTATTAATACAATTTATTCTTCAGGTATACTGCAATATAAGCAAATAACATCTCAAAACCCCATCATTTCTATCTTTAAAATATATAGTATTATTTTTACATAGCTCTCCATTACTTGGTTCCATTTCAATTTTTCTTAAATCCTGTTTTTCTTAAGTCTTGAATTCATATCATTTTTGCAGTGAAGAGTAGAAAGTTTTGCTGAATTTTGTAAATCTGTGAACAGGTTTCCTAATTATGCACTGTGTCTTTGAGCAATAACAAGGATTCATATGTATTATTTGTCTATATTTGTAGTTTGCATTTATACAGATGATTAACTGCTTTAAAACAGCTATTTCCTAGGCACGCATTTCCAGCATTAATTCAAATTTATGCCTTGTAGATAATGACAATTTTTTTCTGGGGCCCAAGTGTGCATCTCATAGCACTGTTGGTGAAAAGATCAGACTCTTAGAAATTTATTTATGTACTAAGTCCTGTAAGTCCTCTAGGGCCTTCCAAAGGGTAGAAAGCTTAATGGGCATTAATTTCCCTTTGATGACAGAGACCACTGATTTCTTATGGATAAATAATTTCTGATATTAGCATGGATTCTTCAGTGTAATATCTAAAGCAGCTTTTTCTGGCTAGAAGGTAAGTATATCATTGCCAAAAGCAGCTGCAGCACCATGGAATTTGCATTACTCTGCTATGTCCTGACTCAGTGGAAGGTGATGGAAGGGAAGATAGCTCACAAGCACTGCTTGAGTGTCTGGCTGAACATGTTCCTGGTAAATGGAATGGCAGGACCGACAGAACTTCTCTGTGGTCTCACTCTGGGATGAGCACTGTCTGCCTAGTTTTCTGTTGGAGGACACCACCATCAGGAAATTCTGTCAGATCTGATATTGATTGTTTAGCAGAAGAGTTGACCTGATATTTGAACAAAATCTTAGAGGCTGTTATGCAGGCTGACCATCCAACTTTTTGCAGATGGGCTGGGAAACATTTCAAGGTGAGTTAGTCCTCTGTGTATGGTGACAACATCACAATTCTGTCCTTCAGGGTTGTGGTGAATGTGGCTGTTACAGAAAAAGCTGAGATTCCTTATCACCACTGGTGTCATTGATAGACTGTCACTCCTCCTAGAAAGCATACAGAGGAGTCACTGCTATATCTGGAAGCACTGTCTTCAGTGACTGCGTCAGTTCATGCGCACACATACTGGAGGTATATTGTAGGTCGAAACTGGAGCAGGTAAAAATATAAGGTAATCCACACATAAGTAATGGCACAACACAGTACTGCCTGCCTTGACAAACTACTGGCTTCAGCCTTCAGGTGGCAGGACAGGGTGCTGCACACCGGCTGCCCCTCTGTACTGTTCCCATGCTATGCCCCACCAAGTCCAAGGGTTTGTGCTACTGTGACACATCTGCCTAGAACAAACTGTTGACTAGGTGTTAAAACCCACTGTTGATTTGCTATTTGCATCATTCTGTCTTTTGAATTTAATAAACCATTACCAGTCTAGTTTCTTTTCTCATTATTAATATCTTTCATGCTTAATTTTCAATAAAATAATTATTATTTGTTTACAGAAGAAGGGGGTGATAAAACAATGTCAGCCCAGCTAAGGAGAAATACTAACTGTTTTGAGACAAAAAGCACTCAGGTTTTAATATATTTCTAGTTTACTTTCTTTTAAATCACAGTGTTCAATTGCTTATTCTGTTTCTGTTGGTGAAAGTGATAATATTCCTAAGAAAACATCTTATTGGGAATGCCAGTAAATAGTAATTCATGGAACAAATCACAGTTTTACTGTTGACTAGCATGACATAACTGTGAGAGAAAAAGTTATTAATTTAGAAGTAATACTAGTTGGTTTTTAAATACCTCATCTGAATACCTGACTTTTAGAGGAATTGGCCCATGTTTCAAACAAAAAGAATGTATCAAAACACATTATTTTTATAAATTTTATTAAAAGTCAAGCTAATCTAGAATTAAATATATACAACATTGATTAAATCTATTATTACTGTCTGATATTAATTAATAATGGACTAATGCAAGAAAAAATCAAGGTAGTAATTGAAACTGAATCAATAAATCAAGGATATCAGATTATCAAGTCAGTAAATTAATACAACTACTTGAATTTAATCATGAGGATGGCAGAAAAAATAGCCATTTTGTTTTATTTTTTTTTCCTTACTTATGACTTAGTAAGTGAAGGAGAAGTTTTCTTTCACTTAACTAGTGCTTCTGCTTTACAACAAGCACTAATCTGTTAGCAAACTCTTATGATGGAAAATTAACTAAGGCAGTGAACTTAATTTTACCAGTTTTATAGAAGTGTAGAGATTAAAGTGATCCTTTTACCAGTCACCTTTACTAGTTAGAACTCATAGCTGCTAAAGTAGCCATCTTACTTCTTCAGTTCAATTTCCTTCATACATAAACATAGAAAATTTAAGAAACTTAAAATGCATTGGATGCTTGTGAATACAATAGCAGGTTGGTTTCTTTGGGAAGTCAGCCAGGAAAGACAGACTTCACTATTTGATCTTTTAGTGTTCTGTAGACACTATTTTCTATCCATACATTTGCACTAGCATGTGAAAGCCCTGACCACACCCAAAGAGAGCAAATTAACATCTATCCCAATATAAAAGAAGTGACCCCTTGATTTTCCTGGTCTCTCTGCTTTATATAGCTATTTATTACAAATGTGATTATTTATTATGACATCTTGTATGCAGTGAAGGACTAAATACAGCAAATACTGTATCTTTCACCCCTTCCTCCTTTGGAGACCTTGTCAAGATAATAAAAGAGTACCTCTGTATGATGTGGTCTTAATTGTTATAGAAAACTCGTTTTACATTATCAAGGTATTTTCTAAGTGACTGGGACTAAATCAGAAGGTTCATGAATTTTAGATACAGTCTGTCCCTAACTCCACACAGGGAACAATCTTTGAGTTTTATGTCAATTTGTTAAGTTCTACTCAAGAATTACAAGTAACATACAAAATCCATTATCAGAACATTATAAGATGTGTGAGACCTGTAACAGAAAAACTGGAACCAATCTTCTATCTGGTCTATAAACCATGGTACCATTCTTGGCAGTAGCAATTACTGGCAATTGTCAACATCTACTTAAAGTGATTCAATTACTTAATTACTTCCTTGCATCAGGCAATAAAATCATGGAAGTCATTATGTGGCTTCACTCAAGACAAAAACACATGGATTGCTCTGATCACTTTTAACCTAACCACACGCAGCTATGCTTGTATCTCTATATGGTGGTCTTCCACTTACTGTAGAGCAAACTTCTTCTGTGCTGTGCTCAAACATGGACTTCTCTGACTGACATAGCAATACAGCTCTGTCAGCCTAGTGCTAGTGTGCCAGTCCTAAGGTGAACTGCGTCATAGAGTTTTCTGTCGTAAGGGTGTAAATCAGCAGCCTATGTGAAAAGTCTACTAGTAAAACGTAACAGCACAATTATAAAACTTCATAGTAGCATAGAGATTTCCTCAGTTCTCTACTGTCAGGTCAGTCCTCTAGGGCTTAATAGCTGTATAAACCTTGTAAACAGGAAAGAGCCATTGATTTGAATGAATTCAGACATGTACTGAGGGTGTAGAATTGTACTTCCACGGGGTATGAATTTTTTCTTATTGTCTCTGAATCACCATGATGCGCACAGAGTAAGATCAGCCCCTTGCACAGCCCACCTCTACTGGCTAAATTTTGCACGTTGTCCAGTCTGAAGTGGTGCGAGGCAGGGCATGCGGGTGGGGACAGGCAATGGCCTGGGTGTTGCTGTGCAGTTATTCCATTTCTGTTTCCAGAAACTAGTGCCCTGTCCTGCCTATATGCACTAGGCATGGCCTAGTGCCCAAGATCATTTAATTGCATGAGTTAGGATACGAGCTGCCAACTGCCATGTTTGGTGCATGAAAACAGCAATTTTGAGCTTACTGCAAAAGAAATGAAATGGTATGTGGTCGCTTTCAGAGATAATATAGAAAGCTTGGGTTATAAAGTAGCTGACATTCTCTGCATATTGTGCAAATACAGAACCAGATTTTCAAACATTTAATACTGGCAGCTGTGGAAAAAAAAGTTCATGACAGGTCCTTCAGCACAAAGAAAAACTGATGAAAATAAAAGGACCATATAGGCATACAAGTATTTTCATCCTCCTAGGAAACCATTCTCATTAGGGAATTAACAACCACAGCTTTCCAGGAGTTATTGAAGAAATTTCTTCTGAAGGCTTCAAACAATAGTGTTTAATAAATGGATTTAATGTGTTATGATGCATCTTGCCCCCTGGGTTCCCTTGGGGCAATGTCCTCTATACTTGTGCTCTGAACAATTTTGCTTAGGCCTGGGAAATCACCAAGGAATGACAGTAATGGATTGACTCAAAAACACAGTGGCCTATTCTTACATTTATGCACCGACACACACGGGTGGGCAAATGCTAATACACAGACACTTAAAAAAAGGAAAATGTGGATTTTTTTATCACAAAAAAGTGTGAGGAGGTGATAATTAGACAAAAAATGAAACAACATTTTTCAAAACTGTTATGTAAGTCTAAAATTACCAAACGTCACTACTGTCTGGACCTTCTGATCTTTAATGAAGTACATTCAATTTTATCAAATTATCTTTTTCTGAGAAATTACTTCATCAGCCTTCAAATTTCTATGGTTTACTCACAGAAAACAGTAGACAATAAGTACTTGCAGGTCAGATTCTTGCACTAAGCCTACATATGCTAATGTGATTTCAAACATAATTGACAAAATAGAAAGAGCATCACCAAATATCATATATGAGACTTACGATATGCTTGCATGGTAATTACAGTGTGGGCCCACTGGCCTTAGTGACACAGAAAAAGACACATTTTGAAGGACACTGCAGCAGCTTCTATTTCCATTCAATGGATTTCCTTCCCAGGCTGCCAATATTTCACTTATTTTTCTCTAAATGGATGAAACTGCTGAGTGTTTTATCTCATTGCCTCAACATGCTGTACTGACTTTTTAGGCTGTCATTTTAAACACTTAATGAAATGCACTGTATTTGCCAAATTTCTAATGGTGGCTTTCCTTTCATGAGGAATTGACATATGATTATATTATTTTATTAGTGCTTAGAGAATATAGTTTGTTTGACTAAAAGTTCAAAAGCAAGACACAGAACAGACTATAATTCAGTCTGAAAAAAAATCCCCTGACTTCTCAATTTTGAGTTTGGATAGAAATTGTGGAATTCAGGCCTTTTCCCTTCATTCAACAAAGCTGTAATGGTTTATTTTGACATTGGATGTAATGGCTTACTTATGATTTGTGTTTCTCTTTAATAGTCAATTTTTTAATCCCATGTGTATTTGTTTTGTTTTTATAATGTGTTTCCAGTTAAGACATACTATATAAAAAACACTTTTAATGTCTACAATTACTACAATTAGTGCTCAAAGAATTTGTTTTGAAGCAAAATAAGCTCAAAATAAAGTGGAAAACCCAAATTCAAATTTCTAAATCAGGACAAAGAGGATAGTAAGTGGTTACAATCCAGATGAAGTAAAAAGGTGTCCAAGTGAAGATTGTAAATTACTTTAATCACTAAAAGCCTTTGTGAGGAAGTTGTTTATGATTGTGGTTAAATACATATCCTATTTTTCATTTGAGTGGGGTTCTGTTTTGCCCATGTGGGTATGCAGACTGGAAAAATTCTGCTGAAAGGATAACTGTGCCTTCACTGCCACAGGGAAGACCCAAGCCCCAATTAATTCATATTAATTAGGTAGTTATTAAAAATAGTATTGACTATAGTGTAGTTATTATTAGTGGTAGCTTAATTATGCTAGGAGGAGCAGGAGGCTATATTTAGCTGGCAATTCTGGAGGAAACCTTGCAGTGAGGATGTCAGGTATAACAAATGATGTGGGTCCTTTCGTAAAGGAAACCATGACCTTTCCTAGGAGTGCTTTGATGTGCCAAGCCACAAGGGCAGGTGAAGTTTGAAGGCAATAGGAATTTGGACTGAATTTAAGCTGTTTAAAGAACAGTTGATCTTGGGTTTTGAAAAGGCTAGAGAAGAAGTACAATGTGATCATTTGTAAGGTAGAATTCCTGCCCACATCTCTTCCAGCAAGACAGTGGAACAGTGCAGTCAGGCTCTCACAGGATTTGGATGCTATGACACAATCCAGTACTAATATTAAATGGCAGAGATTTTTGAGTTTTTTCATAGCTCTGTGTGTTCATGTTTCTTTAGATTTTCTATTTCTGTCAAAAACACATGCCTTTTGCTATTTTCGAGTTGTTGCTTCTGCTCACTTGTGAACTACAGTCTGAGCCTGGGAGATAAACCCTTGGAAGAAGATATTCTCCCCCATCTATAATGAAAATTCTTAAAATGCCACAAAGTGGTACTCTGTAAGATGTGTAGACACATGCCCATCTATGAAATTACTGTTGTTGTTGTCAAAGAATCTCAGCTAATTTCAAGAAATTTCTCAAAATTTTTTACCTAAGCAAAGCAAGCTGCTACCCCTAACAAACTGGCTGAAATTGTTTCTCAAATGTGAATTCCCTACAAAATATTTTCTTACTTCATCTTTTAATTTACACTAAAGTGATTGATGAAGTTGGAAATTCTGTAAATGATTAAAAATTATTAAAATTATAAAAACTATGAAAATACTGAAAATCAAACCTTGTGCTCCCAGACTGTTGCTCCTGCTTGAAGAATCACATAATTAAAAATTAACAATTAGAACTGCATGTCTTGGCACATCCCTACTTGCTCATCCACAATGCAATTAAGCTGTTTACTGTAAAGAAGAAAAGAAAAATATTTTATCTAGGAAGATCAGTAGTGCAAGTTTGGGAGGTCTAACAATTAACTTCTCTTCAGCAAATGTCCATAAAAACAATTCCAGTGACACTGCAAAAGAAGACAGAGATTAAAACAAAACAAATGTGTTCATAGAAGCAAAATTAAAAATGTCTGTAGCATGCAATTACTGGGTACCTCAGAGAGCCATATGTCTGTCAGTTCTTTTGGGATTAAAAAATGAAGAGTAAACTGAACCATCGCAGACATTCTCACTGGATAACGCGGATCATGTCTGGTGCGTGTTTTATCAGCAATGTAGCTGAGGAATGCCTGTTTCTCTGATAAAATGATTCAGTTAGAGATTTCCAAGGCTACATTGATAAAGCATTTGTGAGAAGTCAACCCTGACAGAAGTATATTTGGCCTCATCGTAGAACTGAAGGACTTGACTCATATGAAGGCAAAAGTCCAATTGGCTGATGCTAAAGATGCCAATGTTTTCATACTGAAGCTGCAGCAGTTTTGATGCATGTTTTGTTTCCTGGTTGGATTGCCATATTGGCAAAAATAGTCCATATCTTCCAAATGTTACTCATAGATGTGAATCTGACTGCAAAGTGGGATATCTCTGCCTGTGAACCTTGTGTGAGGGTTACCTTGCACCACAGTGCAATAGTGGCACTGTTATTCTTTAGAGGTGTTAATTAGTCATGCTTTGGAAAGGACAGGAGGGGCACTAGTTGTCCCTTGATCCTAAGGCACCTATAAAATGAACACAAATATGTGGATAACCTTTTTTGCACAAATTAACTGTCTTGAATTTAGTTTCTCATAGCATTTCTGGCTATAAGAATCTAACTAACTAGATCATTTGCAATTCTACAGGAAAGAGGTTGTATCTACACCTTGCATGCAATAACCAAGCTCCAATATATCAATGAAAAGCTGTGATCAGGGTAAGGAACATATGAAAAGAAAAAATAAAGAACATTCCCAAGACTTTGCTTTTGATTCAAGATGCAAACAATTATGGGATGCTCAGTCTGTTCTGGGTACTAATAACACTTGGTGCACTCTTCCCCATACATACAAGTTCTTGTAACTAAATTGGAAGGTACATTTAAAAAATGTGTGTTTTCACAAGAAACAAGGGAAATGAATCATCCTTAGCTTGAGCATGTTAAATCTGGAAAATCTGCACAATTTAGGCTCTTTTTATTACTAGTGGAGTGAAAAAAAAAAAATTATGCTCTGTGATCAGAGTTCAAGAAAGGGTACATTAATCCTTATTTGATAGTGTCTATTTTCCTCTCTTGATCATAAAGTATCGCACAGAGATTAGTTCAGGCTTAACATCTCACCTTCAGGCATCTTAAGTCTGATGACATGATCCCACTCTACAGGTCCTCTCCCACACACTTTTTAGTATATGATTGGTGGAAGGAAAACATGATTTTATGCTTTAATTATACTGGTAGCCATATTTTGCACAGGTAGTTAATTTTATTTATTAATATTTATTTATTTATTTATGATACTTTTCTTTCCTTAATGTTATTTTGAGTTGTAATAGATTCATATTTTAACTGACTTTACTACAAAATCAAGTTTACATCCATTCTTTACAAATATCAAATACAAATAAATGAAATAGTAAGAACAGCCCTATGCTATGACTTCACTCTCTGCAAAATATTAAAAGTACATATTTTATAGAAATTGTATATTATAAACACTTTATTTGAATTCTCCATTACCACTACTAATGATGACCTGAGTGTGTCATCTTGCAAATGTCTATCTAGTTTGTGTGCTAGAGAAATTCTTCTAGTCAATTACCAAATCCATCAAAGATAGTGTTGTAGAAAGGGACCTGGGGGTCCTGGTTGATGGCAAGCTGAATGTGAGTCAGCAGTGCCCTGGCAGCCAGGAGGGCCAACCCTGTCCTGAGGGGCATCAGGCAAAGCATCACCAGCCAGTCAAGGGAGGGGATTGTCCCGCTCTGCTCTGCACTGGGGCGGCCTCACCTTGGATATTGTGTGCAGTTTTGGGTGCTGCAACATCAGAAAGATATTAAGCTCTAAGAGAATGTCCAAAGGAGAACAACAAAGATGGCGAAGGGCCTGGAGGGGAAGTTGTATGAGGAGCAGCTGAGGTCACTTGGTGTGTTCAGCCTGGAGAGGAGGAGACTGAGGGGAGACCTCATTGCAGTTACAACTTCCTTGTGAGGGGAAGAGGAGGGGCAGAAACTGATCTCTTCTCTGCGGTGATCAGTGACAGGACCCAAGGAAATGGCCCGAAGTTGTGTCAGGGGAGGTTTAGATTGGGTATTAGAAAAAGGTTCCTCACCCAGAGGGTGGCTGAGCACTGGAACAGGCTGCCCAAGGAAGTGGTCACAGCACCAAGGCTGACAGAGTTCAAGAAGCTTTTGTACGGCATTTTAGGCACACTCTTGGAGACGGTCCTGTGCAGAGCCAGGAGTTGGACTTGATGATCCTTGTGGGTCCTTTCCAACTTAGCATATTCTGTGATAGTAATATTTTCAATATTTTACTTGCTGTTTAGTATTCCTATAAGAAACTATAGGCATATGTCAAGTGCTTAGTCATCTATGCAGCTGTAGAAATAATAGAACATCAATCAGACTTGGAAATTGAGTTAAAGTTGGCAATTTTATTTTTCTGTACAGTCATTACATATTTAATATTTCCTCTTGTCCTTCAGGGAATAAGTTTAAGAAAACTTATTTCCCCTCTAAATGGTCTCACTTCTAGCAAGTGCCCCAAGTATGCCTTTCTTATGATAGATTACACTTGGTTCCACACAGCTTCTACCTGCTCTGTCTGGAGACAGTGATCAGAATTGTCCAGATGTTTTTGCCTCCTTGCCTGCTTGATAAGGACTCTTTGTGATAAATTTCAAAATAGCCCATTTGATCCAAGGTCTTAGGTGTGTGTTGAAAAGCTGAGAGTGGTATACGATTTTAACAAAATATTTAAATTGAAGTATGTGCAATTATTTCTCTAAATTGTTTTAGGTGGAAGGAAAAGCAAGGAATTAATAATGAATGAGAAAAAATACCTTTAGCATTATGGAGTGCTCCCCACCTTTAGGGTTACATATGCTATTTATCTTTCATTATGAATTTTATCTAGTGTAGAGGTACTGACTATTCTTCAAAATATTCTTACTATATGCATCTTATAATTCATTTATAGGACTGGTTTTGAGTAAGATTAATCTATTTTTACTGAACACTAGAGTTCTGAAACACAGAATAATGAGAAAAATGGCATTTTAACACTTTTGATTGTAATACAATTTTTATTAGTATTATCTATTTTCATTAGTTGTTCTGTGACTGGAGAAACAAATTTGTGCTGTGTTCATATGAGAGCTCACATAAAAAAATCTGTTGTCAAGCTAAAGTTAATTACAAATCAGAAAGCATTTTGGGACTGTTCCTTCGGGTGAAAAAAATATACCATCCAATAATGTGAATGAAAAACTACAGAGAAATATAAACCTACCATATTAAAACTCAGTCCTAGAATTATATTCACAGTCTCCAAATATTCCATGAGATGAACTTTTTTTCATAAAAATTATCACAAATATAAATGATAATGACAACCATTTTTGTAATATAAACCTGTAGGTGTCCTTTCAACAAGTAGTGGTAAACCCTGAGGCAGCCACCTATTCAAAGCATGGTCTGGAGCAGAGCAAATTGTGCCCAAGAACCAATCTTCACATCATCTATCTAAATGAAAGTGGTATTGAAAAATTTATTTCAGTAGAAGACCCACCAGAGGGAAGACTTCTTCTGTATTAGGCATCTATACCATACGAAAACCTGCAGGGAAACTACTCTTCTTCACACCTTTTCTTCTAGTGCGGGGTTCAATGCTCTGCCAAGAATGAAATACAGAAAGCTCCAGGAAGAGTCTTTTTTCTGTCCTGTGAATCTGACTTCCAGGTTAAGGACTATAATACAAGACACAGAGCAATTTAGGTACAGGGAATTTAGGGTCCATGATATTAGACAGCAATTCAGCAGAGGTTCATAGAGTTCAGGGGTCTCAGGAGTATCAGACTCACAGATAAATTGTCCTGTTAGGTTGCAATCTAACCAGGCAGGGTTGCTGCCTCACCAAAGTTGTTACTTCCATCTCTTTGTTCTATGGGCAGAAAAAAGAGCTCTTCCCAGACAACAACCAGACAACAGGAACAGAAACATTACTGTAGACATAAATGAAAAAGTAAAGGTTTTATGTGTTGTTGTTTTTTTTTTTCTTTTTTTCCAGGACACTCACTTTGAAAATTCCTCACTAAATATGTTCTTTCTAAAAGGTGTTTTTGTACCAAAATAGAATGCATTATCCAGTGAGTCTCCATGGTAACTTTGTTTCTTATTAAATGGAAGAGGAAAAAAGCCTAATTAACTCATATGACCTTTTATTTGTTAAAGTGTTCTGCTATACCTTTAGTGACTCTGCTGTGTATTGAAAGACATCATTTCCCTTTGGCTGTTTTTCTTTTTAAAGAGTTACAGGTTTTTCATATTAAATCTAGATCATAGTGTGCAAACAGCAAATGGTATATCAAGGGAGAAAATGACGCCTCTTGAAGCTTCTCTTAACTTTCAGATGTAAAGCTACTTTACCCTCATGCTGCTGGAATACTCAACTATGCTCCTCATTCTTTACATGAAAACCTAAGTTATAGGCTTTCAGCAATCACATCTGGTGCTAGTCAAATGCAGCCCTTTACACAATTAGTTTAACCCCTTTACCCAGGGAAAGAAACTAAAACAAATAGTTTTTTTCAAGCCTTTCAAAAGCATTCAAGAGCAAAAATTATGAAAAGGAAAAATAAAATAAAATAAAATAAAGATGTTTCCAAAGGAAAAAAGGGCAAGAAAATCTATGGGCCTCATTGTAATTCACACTGTGAAATCTTTACTTTTGTACTGGTCATAAGAAAGTCATCCACTGTTTTTGTACAATAACACAGCACTGTGTGAATGCAGAATAATGAAAGCTATTTTTTAAAAAATCCAAGTAATCTTCAAAGATTTTTCACTTCTACATATCTTAATGTATAAAAGGGAAAAAAGTCATTTGAGAACAAATGTTGACTTTAGTTTTTTTGAATTTTCCACTCACAGACTGAATGTCTATAAGCCTATGCCCTGGCTATCCTGGCACAGTTAAGAGATTTTACAGAAGGACTTCAGCAGCAAAGTTGGACTTGGTGGCCTCAAAGGTCTTTTCCAACCTTGTCAATTCTGTGATTCTCTGAAAGCTGCTATACGGCCCTTAGGAATGCTCTGCACAGTCTTGATAGGGGAAGGCATCATTACCAGTGAGGAGGAGTAGAAGAAAGAAGACATCCAAGCTTTCAAACTAAGGGTACCCCAAAGGAGTTATTCAAACTACAGGCATATGTGTGAATGCCTCCTCTCACCACAGGCATCCAGGAAGCTGCTTGCTATTTGCTAGAGACTCATCACTAAGCCAGCAACAGCCAACAACAGGTAGCAGAATGATGTTCATCCAGAGCACGATACTAAACTCACCCTGTTGGGGTGCAAAGATGGCAGGTAGTTACAGGAGAGCACTTGTGCATCATCTGAAGTAGGGCTCTTGTGATTCCTCAGCTCTCACCACAACCTAAGTTACATATCCTCCATGCACCTCGGAGGTATTACACCAGTGCTGCCATGTAACAGGTTCTTGGATGTGAGAAGAAACTTGTTTCTCAGACAATATTGTATTCCTGTTTTTGCTTTTCTTTGAATAACCTGCTGCAGCTGGTATTTAGTCTGTGTTTTGTTTGAAGGGGCACTGAGGGATTCCCAGTGACTCAAGTAAATAAAGATATTTGAAATGTCAGTGCACTCTGACAGTGCTTGGCCTAATTGAAGCCAGCTTAAGTGAAAAAACAGACCTAGGAATAAAACATTTTAGAGCCATTGATTCTAAGTAATACATAGTGTACTCAATACAAATGCAAGCCTCTCCTTATCCATTACAGGGGATATTTTTGTTAGGTATGCTGGCTCCAGAAAGCAGCTATTTTTTATATATACCTGCATTGTATATTCATTTTTGCTTCCAAATAGAGTAGGGCTCTTAGAGGCCTTTTTTAGGGTTTGCCCTTTTTTGTTGGCCTGTTTATCTGTAGACTTGGAGTTGATTTGCAATGAACAGAAAAAAACAGTTTCCAAAGGTAATATGCACTGGTTCTCTTGATACAATATCATCTGGGATTAGGAGGACGTGATTTAAGTACTAAGTGATAGCCACCATCTCTGGAAAAAGGAGTCAGTTCCAGTAAGACTGGTAGCTTTGTGCAGAAAAGAGAGGACTCTCAAACCAATCATTGGGAATGAAATAGAGTGAGAAGATGGGAATGGCACTTGGACCTGGCCACTTGGTGGAAGCAACCAGGGAGGAGTTGAAAATGGTTGGAGAATTGTTAGAATATGTGTGTGCTTAAAGGTAAACCTTGTTATATGCAGGTTGAAAAAGAAGCTGTCTGCGTTACATTGCAGTGGGTTCTGGTCAGAGCCCAAGGGATAGCAAGTAAATGCATTTTCAAAAAACAAACATTTGACTGATGGGGAGAGCTGAGAAATTGGTTCAATCAGGGTGTTACAACACTCTTGTGCAAGAGGGAAATGATGGGTCATGGAGAATAACGTAGGGGAAATGCGTGAAGGGGTGTAGCCATGTGCAAGACAGCAGTAGCTCAGAGAAATGCATGGACAACCATCAGCACACTGCTTGAGATATGTGATAATAGTTGCTAGATTTTGTGTGAGCTGTGACTTTAGATGGGCAGCTTGGAGCAAATTAATAAACAGAGCCTTAGCAGTGCAGGAAGCAGAACAAGGCACTGAGCATCTAGGTTGTTTTCTTTTCAGAAGAGTTCCCCTATCCCTTGCAGAGGACCTGAATAGGAAGCCATCCTCCTTAAAAAAACATCCTTAAAAAATCTGTAACTATAGCAGCAACAGAACCTGGTCACTTGCTGCTCCACAAGCCCTGCTTGAGCTCCAGCAGACAGAAGTGTGGTTTCAGAATTTGCTCATTCTAAATGCCGTGCACGAGAACAACCAAAGTGTCACATCACTCATTGAAGAAGTGACATGGCATGAGCATTATAAAGCTCTGATTTTCTACAGGTCAGTGTAATTTCCGGTACTAGCAATGTAGCAGAGAAGATCACTGACAGAGTAGTACATAGGGAAACATTCACCACCTGCAGTGGTGAGAACCACCCTGTGTTTCAGTGGGACAAAGAAGGAACTGGGTGGTTAGCAAGGAACTGAATTAACTTCCCCCTTATATGGCTAGGACCAAACACTCCCATTCAGTTAAAAGGCTTATTTTCAGTAAGCTCCACCAATGTGAGAAACTGTATCAGAGCACTCACTTCTCTCCAGTGTTGTGTACAGCTCTTGAAAAATCTGGACAGCTCCTTTGCCTTTCTGCCCTAATCCATTCTGTATTCATTTAAAATGGTGAACACAGAGTACGATTCAGATCAAGCATGACTCTGTGAAAGCGTGATGCTACAATAAATGTTCCTGTAACAACATTTTATAATGTTACAGTAGTTCTTACTTTCTTTTTCCAATAGAAATATTATATATATTTTCTATGCAAAATGGTAAACAATCCCACCAACAGTAAATGATCCTGTATTTCAGAGCAATATGAAGAAGTGAAAAAGATCATAAAACACTTGCAATCTGGTGTCCAGTGTCATCCTAGTAGCTCTTGGTTTTTGCTGATCTTTGTTTTCTCCTTCATGCCACTTCAGGTACCACAAGACTGGGACAGAACTCCTGGGTCATCAGCTTCTACAGGTTCATCTCCTGTTATGCATCAATTAACCTTTCTCTAGAACTGAGAAGTTGAAAAACCTTGACGGTGTTCTCCCTCAAGGCTCCAAACAACCTGTTCAGCACTTCACTGTGATATTTCAAAATATTCTAATCTGCAGTTAATGTATTCATGGTTCATTTATACCTATGCCAAATTGGATCTTTAGCATAAATACATCTGAATCTCTCTTGTTCTTTCTCTGCTTTAGACATTTACAGACAGCAATGACACCCCCACTCAGCTTTCTTCCTGCTTGTCTAAGCAAGCCACACTTCTCTATCTCAGCTGATACTATGTGGTTTTCATTCTCTAGACCAGTCTGGTTAACCTTCCCCAAGTTTAGCTTATCCGAGTTTATGAACACAGGTAACCAGAAGTGTATGATCTAGCTGATATGACCTCCAGAGAAATATACTATTCATGGTTCTCTCTCTGTAGAAAAGGATACACTCTAGATCTAAAGTTGCATATTCCAATATTGGTGGACATGTTTCTTGTGTGTCATTCTCTTTCCTGAAACCCACTTGAAGTTTCCAAGTATAAACTCCAACTTCACAAATAATTTCTCAGAGCTGTGTCTGCCTACACGGCACTGCACCTTGCACTATTAATCTACCATTCACTGGTTTCTCTTTAGTCTTCATGGCCATTCAGTCTTTCCACATTATATTCTGCTCTTGCTCTATATAACTAACTTCTAACTTCAGCTCACCAGCGAACTAGTATACTCTGTGAGTTTTTTGCATCATTATTTTTCTTTTTTTCTTCAAAGTGTTTCTCAGAGCTAATAGTACTTTTTAGCCTCAACATTTTGGTTTTTTCAATGTTGATAAAAACAACTCCATTACTTTTTTTACAAAGCATATAATTTTACTATGCAAGCACTTTTGCTGATTTAATAAAAAAATTTGCAGAGTAAGTTATTGCTTACCAAGAATGGATCTGCGTTTTACCTGGAATGTAAAAAGGACAGCGTACATCTAATTTACAGTCTAAGCAAGAAGCTATCAAGTACCTGGAGGATTTTTTCTTCTGTTATGGACTTCTGTTCATAAATCACTCTTTGATCAAAAGGAATTGATTCTTCTCTATAAATATATATGTAGAAAAAAAATAGTGTCTAAGATTGTTTCCCCATAAGCTGAATCTTCCAAGAAACATTATTGAACAAGACACAGGAAAAAGACAAAGCATGATATGTGTAAATGTTTTAGAAGTTGATGTGAATTCATTTAACCTGGGGCTTCTAACAATAATGTAACTGAAATAATTTTAATTATTACTGTTCTTATTGGAGACAGTCAAATACTTTTTTCATTAAAATCTCTGTGGCTTGTTAAATGAACTAAGCCAAGCATCTTTAAAAAAATGGCACTAAAAATGAATATGCCATCCATTATAAGGAGCTGCAACATTATATTAAAAGATTATATTTGCTTTTTTTTTCACTTTGTGCTAGATATTAGGGTCAAATTCTGATATACATTTGATTATGTGGTTTAGGATTGGCAAAGTTTGCACCGTGTCTTTTGGTGTAGTTGAGAGGAAGGCATGTAGTACTTTTGGGTACACTTGAAAGACAGTAGCACACACTATTTTCAGTGCAGGCACTCCTGGATTTTGTTTGATCACCAGACTTTGCCATCAGAGCACTCATTTGTTCTGGCTGTTATTTTAACTTGTGTTTTCCTGCACTAGGCAGGTGCCTGAAAGTTGTTTATTTCCCTTAGTGGTGGTTTTGTTGTCTTTTGCTGAACTTTTAGTGTAGGCTGGCTGCTCCTTGGGGGCCAGGAGTGGAGAGGCACCCTCAGGGGCATCCCTAGGGGCATCAGGCCACTGCCACACCAGAGCAGAGGAGGAGGTGGCTGGTGGTAACCAGTTCACTCAATTGTCCAGTATGTGCCAAGCAAGTCCCTAGCAGGAGGCAGGTCTGAGGTCAAGTCCAGAGGTCAGCCTGTGGGTCAGAGTCCAGATGTGGATCAGCGGGTACGTGGCCAGATGCAAGCATGGCTGTCACTGCAGAGTGGCTCTGGCAGTGCCTTGTGGTGCAAGCCTCACCTTAAACCAGTCCCTTGGCAAGGAGAAGGATTCCTCACTGGGGCATCTTAGCAGACCTATTGAGGGGGAGGCTCCACTGAGGGTTTTTAACAGAGCTTTTGACAACAGGTCTCTTCAAGGTCAGGCACCTGCACCATTATCTAAGCTGGCCCCGAGCCCAAGCAGACGAAACCCCAGGAGTGGGGTGATGTGCTCAGACACCTGACATTCACTATCACTGTACAGATTGACTATCATGTTGAGCATGAAGAAGTGCCCCCCGATGGCAAATAAACCATTGTTAAAGTTATTTTATTCACTGAAATTAGTTGAATGTGTTTGCTGTCTGTCACTGAGGCTAAGTAGACTAATTGGTTCCTCACTATTCTTCGCTTTGAGAGAGACCCAAAGAAAAAACAACAGAAATGTTTCAATTTAGCTAGCGGAAAATTTTGAGTAATTACTTCCCTTAATTTTTTGAGACAATTTTTAGGTTTCTAATAATGCGAACATCTTAATGCTACCTCAGGTCTTGTGGTTCTAGGACTTTTTCAACTGTCAGATAACAACAAAGGAGGGGAAGGCAGACTGATGTGATAAATTGAAGAGAATTACTGAAAGTTCCACAGTTCACCACAAACAAAACAACCACAAGGCTGAGATAAAAAGAGAGAAGCACTCTTACCTTTCCTCAGTTTTCAGCTATGAAAGGAAGCTATTTATTAAATGGTGTTGAGCTGAGAGGGAGGTTGGAACTACAAGCAAGCAAACTGCCTCTGGCATTTTCATTCCTGCTGTTTTGAGAGAAAGAAAACTCAGTCTCCACTGTTTGCAAATAAACAGGCCAGTATCAAAAGTACTTGGCTCCACCCATTCCTCCTTCTAACAGAATTAAGGGGCAGGACCCTGAATTTTGAGTAAACGATGAGGTCAGGAGGGGCAGCAACTTTTATGCCTCCTGCCTTGGTATCTGCTTACATTACTGACAACTTCGTCCACATGCTGTACTTGAAAGAAATGTAACTATTTTAAGTCAAAGAACATTTGATGATCTGACTTTCTCTTCCTCACTGCTGCTTATGTTTAGGCTTGGACTTGTACAAGAAAAAAACAATTTTTTTTTAAAACATTGCCTTCCAGGGAGATGGAACACCTTGGTGAGGACTCCTATCAAAAGTACAAGTATGAGCTCAAGTATGTTTTATTTTGACAAATTAAGACTCCTCCCACACATTCAGAATGTTAAAATATCTAAATGACAGAATCCCAAATTTACATATTAGTGTGTAATTAGAATTGGGAAAAAAAAAAATGTTTCCCCCACTGCTAGCCTGATAAAGAGCACAATATTGTAAAAAGCAATGGAATCACTGCCACAAGCATAAAAAGGACTGAAGGATTGACAGCCATATGAAAAAATTACAACAGTTTTTATAAAAAATACAGAAAGATGTCAAAACAAGAGAACTTTTGCATGATTCTTATCAGACAGATATTAATTTCCTGTTGATATTCCTACTGACAGATAATTAAATTAAATGCTATATATGGAATACACTTTGCTATGAGAACCGTATTTTGACCATGCTATATCATCACTGTTATCTTTTGCTAACCTAACTTTATCTATTTTAAGATTTCAGTAGCTACTGTGAGCAAGTTACTATATTTCCCTTGTTAGTCATCAGGAGTGGAGTCAACATCTCTGGAAAGCATTTCTGCTCATTATCTTTTCCTTCTTACTTTCCCTCCCCTCCCCTCGCCCAATTTGTCTGATCTGCGGGCTGGCTACCTGGGTGATGGCGACTCAAATTTTGAGTAACTATTTAGATATGAGCTAAGCAACTAAAGTCGGGAATTACGTTGCCAAATGAATGGCTTTAGTGAAATCTATCTTATTGTGGGTATTAGTATATATATTGCTTACCAGATATTTGGTAAGACCTTTTTCTTCACCTTCACCCATATTCATCCGCAGTACAAGCATTAAGAGGAAAATCCTTCTCTTGTTCAAGTTTTGGTTTGATGTAAATGAAAAGTACTCGGTCTTTAAATATAAAATTCCTAGTTCTGCAGCATTGTTATTCTTGCTTAGTGGAAGAAAAAGAACTTATGATGTGCTTGCTCTGTAATTGCACTCTCTTCCTAGTATTTATTTTTGCGAAAGACTTTTGTTTTCCATGTCGTCTTGTTCTGTTCTCAAATGCATATGATAATCTCATATGGCTCTCCCACTGCTACTGTTTCCAAGTGGCTGCAGTTATAAGTAGCTAACCTGCTGAGACATAGTTTATTTAATACCTGAAGCTGTCTTAGGGATCGGATGTTCCTATGGAATACAAACAATTGGCAAAGAGCAAATGGACTTGGAAGAAATAAGGATCTAGTCAAACTTCGACCAGGTGAGAAAGAGTGTTGAGGGATTTTTATGTACAGCAAATAGTAATTACCTTAAGCAAATTTAAAAAAAATAGTCTTCTGGTTGTTCAGAAGTTCTGTTAATTGTGTTCCTCATAAAATAAGGGAATAGACAAGCAAATTTTGAGCATTTATATTCTTTGGGAATAGGCTTCTTGATAACATGTGGAGGAATAATAAGAGGCAATAGTCATACTGGATGACTTTTTAGTTTAAGCTGGTGCCCTGGGTTACACAAAAACTTGTGTTCACCTTTTCTTTCCTCTTTTCCCCAAACATGCCTACTAATTTAGACTGTGGAGAGGGACTTAAGATTAGGGTGGTACTCTATTATCCTAGGTGAAGAATGTATAGACAAATGTGAAAAGTCTGGAATGCAGATGGCTCAAGCAATCCAGGTGTTGAAGGTGTTCACACCTACCACCTCAGGCTATGAGCTGGATGTTGTTTCTTTGTCCTTACACAAATGACTCATCTGTGATAACTCCCCTCAGGGAGGCACAAGGACAATTCACATGCATGGCCCGAAGTTATTCATCTCTGCTGATGACCATAATGTATCCACGTGTGTTGACATAACAGGTCACCTTGTTAAGGTAACATTTTAGGAGGTGTCAAAGACTCTTGAAATGATTTGTCATCTGGTAATGATCATCCACTGAAGAACTCTCTGTCCCAGGAGAGGTACCAGAGGCATTCCCAGTTACTCTGAGCCCACTGAAAGACCACACTTGGACTTCATGCAGCAGATTGAGGGTCTTCTTCTCTTGCTCCACAGGATATCTACCCCCCGGGGCTTCTAGCACCACCTCAGCAGATCAGAACTACAACCACCAACAGGGCTGCAGTGACCAGGTCTCATTGCTGGATCTGACTGGTGTCTTGTAGGTCCTTCCAGTCACCTGTGGGTCTGCAGCCCTGCTCCGACTGCCTGTGCCAGCTCTGCAGCCTCACTCTAGCACTGATGCTCCAAACCTTTCCTGCCTGGGTTTAGCAGGTTGAGGGAGGCCAGCCACAATCTTGTTTTGGTCTGATGCATGAGAGCTTGGGAATTTTTCTGGTTAGCTTAACCCAGTTTTATCTGTATTGTTTAGCATTCTTCTTGGTAAAGAGTTGTTTGGGTTGTTTTCACTTACTTGATCTCTCTATCTCTGTATTAGAGAGAACCAGGGGTATTAAAAAAAGAGGAAAGAGACTTCCATCTGAGGTCTCTGTCCTTCCAAATGGTCCCAAACTGAGACAGTTGGTTGCCCAGAACTGTGAATATTTGAAAAATTTTGTTTCTACTTTGAGACCTCCATTCTTGCTCACTTTGAATGCCAGAACCCACCTTCCTCAGGGTCCTTCTTATTAATTAACTATTCTTTGAAAATTGCTTTAGCTAAGGAAGATGATGGGGAGAGATGAAATAGTATAGCTTTCTAGCTGGGCCAAATCATATTTCCAGCTAAAGTCAGAGCAGAAACATCTGTGCATACGTTCTTGCAATTAAAGCATGCATTTACTAATAATGCATTCTTTGCAGTGTTTGATTCCAGGGATCATGTTGTCCCATTGCACTATGGAGACCAGAATTTCCTATTTCAACATCTCAGAACTTCTAAATGAAACTCCAATTATCATCAGATCAATTTAAAAGTAATGATACTTTAAAGATTTTCATTCCCTTTTTTTTGTTGTTGTCTGATTGCTAAACTGTCAAGAGTAATTTGAACATGTATTCAAACATTTCTCTGTATCTGTGAAGCGTGGAAGCTTTCAATTTTTTAAATGAAAACCTAGATTCCAGAGTGGTCAGGTGATTTCGGGAGTCTCGACTAAGATAGTAGTGGTTTTGGTTTATGTGCTTCCTGGTAGCTGGGTCATAACTAAGGAAGTATTCCATCTCATTTCTTTACGTAAGCGAAGATATAAGACGGGGAGTCGGAAGTCGGGGGCAGTCCTTCTTCCAGCGGTGTTGGAGGGCAGAGGAGCTCCCTGCGGTCGCTCTGTGGTGGGAGCGGGCCGTGGGTGTGGGTCTTCTGGTCGGCCGGTTGGGTCGGGGTGGGGGGTGTCCTGGGATTCGGGAGTGGCAATTGTTTTG
>JAWWEW010000001.1:49569136-49585569 GCA_035583185.1 Anabacerthia variegaticeps | reverse complement strand
CATGTATATATGTGTAAATACATATAAACTGGTTTAGTGTTACTGAAGTTCGGTTCTGTGGGTTTTCTCCCCCCCCCCTCCCCTTTCCCCTGTGGCCGGGAGGGGTCTTTGGGGCCTCTGTCCTGGGCCTTCTGGCTCTTGGCATTTGGCCAGTTTTTCAAACCATCACAACATTGCAAAGAAATACAGAAGCACAGAGAAGTCAGGCTCCAGTTCCACTCCCGGAGACACTATCTGCCCGAGAGATGTCAAACTGAATAAAAGAAAGCAAAAGAAACTAAAAGAGTGGTTTTCCTTTCTAAATAAGAAACTGAGATAGATAGAAGGAAAAGCTTCCATCCATTACCATATTTAGGCCTATTTAATTTGAAAATTTCAACTCCATTAAACAAAACACACACCAGCTTGATTTTAATTATGTTCTTAAACCCCACTGACTTTCACTAATACTCCTTAGGAATTGTATTTATGCCCCTTACAACTTTTCTCTAGACTGGAATCTGTCTCTCAGGTTCAGATCACATAACTTTAGGCACCTAATTGAGGTCCTGCTTTGAATTCTCTTCATTGCTCAGTAGAAAGTGATAACAGGTGTTTGATATATCCGTGCAAAATACTCACAGCTGTCTATGATATATGCAGCCTGTGGTCACATATGTATTTTGTGATTGTTTGGAGATGTCATTCAAACGGCTGAACCAGAGGACTGTCCTTTTCTGCATTATTTCTAGACATGACTGATTCACTGGACTGAGGAGGCAGCTTTGTTCAGTGCAGGTTATGGGAAGCACACAGTGGTTAAAGAAGAAGTTGGTAGAGGCAACCCAATAGTCTCAGGCAGTGCAACCATAGGACTAAACTCTTTGAAGTAGAAGCCCCTAGGTGGCAATTTAATGACTTCTTCCAATTTGAAATAGGTTCTTTGTTCTGATTGAATTGTGTAAATCAATATCAGGCACTGTCATGGTACAGAAAATGCATTGTATTTCTGCATATCTAGCCATGCATTCAGTAAGACCATCTTTGTACCACAGAGTGATGGCATCCTGTCAGACAAAGTTTTACCTTATTGCTGTAGGTACATTAAAGAGAGAGAACTCTAAAAGAGAACCAGGGAAACGCTGGGAATTTATGTGTGTGTCTGAAACAGCTAGCAGGTGTTCATGCTCTAGAATGTGCCAAGCCTGTATTTAGATCTCTCAGGTCTCATTGCCTAACAGTGGCAGAATATCCAGAAACCCTTCCATGGTGCTTGATTATAATCTCAATATTATTTTGCTTTATCTTATATTATTATGCACACCATGTGAACACATATTTTTAATAAAAAAATCTCATTTCATTCTTTCTTTTAATTTTTGTGTCAGTAATTGTTCAAAGGGAAAACACTGCCCACTGAAGTGTGTGCAAAACCTGTCTGTAAGACCATACATAACACAAGAAAAAAGTTTAAAAGTGAAATAATCTATAACCTGGCATTAAATTTCACAATTATATGTTGAATAATTCCTGTCTTTTCAGATTTCTTAAAAAATGGATCTAACAAGCTTGTATGAGATATTCAAGAGATAAAAACAGTATAACTTAACGTTAGTACCAGTGGTTCTTAGACCATACTTCTGTCAGCTAGAAATATGTGCAAGGTCAAGATTTACACCACTGTAGAATGTGTTAGTATTGGGGGGAAAAAATAGGAAGAATTCAAAATATTGTAAAGATGAGACAGAAATATGATGGTTATAAAGTATGGAGAAAACAGAATCTTAAGTAAAAAATTGCTTTCAGGAAAATTGTAAAATATATTCTAAGGATTAGAGATATTATACGGTATCCAGGAGACTGGATGGGAACTGGAACAGAGATCTCTGAAATATTGCTAGAAAGAAATACTCTTTGGAATTGTGTATTGGTAGAGATTTTAACTTCCCACATAAAAACTGGAGAACAGAGAGAATAAAAGTGAATTATATGGTCAAGGTATTTATAGAAATGTTGGCTCAAAGATTTATTCACATAAATACTACATGAGTAAGAAATTATGTTGGTTAAGGCTAGGTTTTTAAAGCGTATAAAAATATAAAGACTGATTTTTGAATACAGTCTTAGACTGAGTAATACATGTTGGCCTTGCCCTATGTAAATTTACATAGGCATACAACTAGACTTTTGTCTAAGATTCTCAGTCTCAAAGGAACAAGCTTTAAATACTTAAATGGTACAGTATGGGATCTCTAATATGCTGTCAGTTTGGACTTTCTTTAAATTAAACTTGCAAAAATTCTTCAGAGTTTGCATCTCAAATAAAGAAGGATGAGGTTTCTATTCTAGCAGGCTCAGGTGCCATCTCTGAAAAGGTATGAGGAATAATCAGGAGTAGAAGAAGAGAATGAGACAGGAAACATCTTAAAATTCTGTTTGCCCCAAGTAAAACTAGGTTAGGTTTTAAAACTGATGTTACATAAACAGAATTTTTTTTTCAGGCTGCTTTGATGAAGAGCACAGTACCAGTTTTCAAAAGGTTGATAATAACATCTATAATTTCATGTTATTATTTTTATCATGGCAAATGCTTAAGTTATTCTTGTAAGAATGATATTGATGGAGAAGGATTTCCTGTTTGACCCGGTATACTTTTTTCTGTGTTTCTGAGAAGAAACAAGAGAGGGAAAACCTGTACAGTAACCATGGTATTGAGGTTAAAAAAGGTTTGGTTGTTCCTTCCTCCCATCTTAACTAGATGCTTCAGTTAAATAAGTATCATGATATTGACTAAGGAAGGGAAGGCAGAGGAAATTATGGACACGTGTAAAAAAAAATTGCCTCAAGTAAAGTAGAAATCTCATTCATGAAACTCCCATTAGAAAATCATCATCCCAAAATGTGGAAAAATTGTCTGGCAAAATCGTGGATCTTGATATCAAGTTTTGAAAATGACTTTGTCATTACTGGGTGGTGCTTTACGACTGGAAAATTACCTATTTCAAAACAGAAAATTATGGACCAACATCAGCTGCAGTAGACTGATCTCAGTAGTAAGCAAAGCTTTAGAATAAATTCCGAGGGATATTAATAGCATTGAAATAAATGGTACAAGAACATAACATCTTTTTACCCACATTAGACAAAATCAGAAAAACACATCTGTCTTAGAAAAGAAAAATTATTTTTGAAGACAAGGAGCTAGTGTATCTGATGTTCATTATAGTGCTGTGGTGGCATTTGAGACATTTATCAATCCTGGACAACGGAGAGATAAGAGAGTTTAAGGAAGGTAAGGAGAAGGAGACTGGTTGTGTCAACAGAGGAAGGACAAAACTAGAGAATAAGTCCCACTAATGTCCCTCAAGGATGATTTCTGCTTTTTCCTGTCATGTTGTTAATGATGCAGGCAGAAATTATAGAAGTGTATTAATCAAACAAGAGAATGAAAGAGTTTAGCTGTTAAAACCCAGATAATCATGGATTTCTGATTGGTACATTCAGTCTGAAAAGTCAAGAAAAGCTTGTAAATATGACTGTAGTGATGTTCTGCAGAGCTATTCAGTAGGAACAAAGAAGAAGATTGATTAAAGTCAGAGGTGGGTGAGTTCTCAAAGACCTACTACATAAAGAGATTATTTGGAATAGCAAGTTGTCCTTGAAGAATGAGAAGTTCCCTCCTAGCCTCATGTTTATGGGCTAAAAGCTAGAAATCAAAACAGGTCTTAAGAGCTTCATGATAGTCAGATGCCCATTGAAGGAATCTCAAACCAGGAGAAGTCAAAAGCAACACCAGAAATCCTTTCAAAGATTGCAAATTGCCTTACTAATTTGTTGTTATTAATTGCAAGGAGCTGCCATCCCCTGGAGTGAAATCTCCCTGAGAGACCCTGGCTGTAGGGAGCTGCCCTGTCTCTCACTCTAACACACAGAGCAGAACCTTAGCTAAAATAAATCACCATCAAGTATCCTCAAAGTTCATTTATTAACCAATGCACTGGTTAATGCAATGGTGGCTGCTCTACCATTGGTAGCCATTGGTGGCCATCGTTGACATAGTATATGTCTGAAATGAAGTTTATCTAAATTGTAATTTATTTTTTGGCCTAGACTAGCCATTTAGTTCCTTCCATGGCTGGCAAAAGACGTGTGCCTTAGCCTGAGACAGTTGTCAAAGACAGGTCGGATAAAGTGCATTCTGTAAATGCTTGTTCTAATCTGTTTGCTATTTAGGCTGTCTTGATGTCCAGGTTGCCTAACTTAGAGACTGTTAATGCTAGACAGAATGGAGAACACATTCCCTGGGTTATTTACAAAGATTTACGGTAGGGGAAGGAGGCCAAGCTTTATATGCTCTCTCCAGAGTCAGGGCATCAGTCAGTGTAGAGGATGAGGGAGTGTAGGTTTCTTACTTTAGCCCCAGTTAGTTGCTCATTTCTGGTACATTAATTTGTGGCTACTTGACCATCTGGACTGAATCCCACCTCACTGGACATGAGTGAAAAGTGGCAGCTAAAGTAGACCTGTCAGCCTTTCTTTCTTTTTGAAATGTTTTTGCTCCAACATATTCAACTTGTGGGGGGGAAAAAAAAAAGTCTAATTTGAAGTTCCTAAGAATTAAAAAAAAAAAAAAATTGGTAATTTGGTGAATACTACATATGCATTTTTCATTTTAAGGGGCAGATGGGAATCCTTTTGTGCACCTTGGGCAAAGGTGCACCAAATACCTATCATTGACCTAGTATATTTTGACTTTCCCTGCTCTGCAAGAAAAGGAGCTATGCTTCTCCAGATGCAAATGTGGGATATCATTCATGGTCTGATAACAGTGTTGACATTAGAGCTTTTACAAAATTAGAAACAGTTATCACTATTTGCCATGGGGTAGTATTCCTCTGCTTTTCCAGTTTTCAAAAGTAATTGAATTATTTAGCTTTAAACTTTAAAAAACAAACAAAAAAACCCACTGTGGAACAGTGAAGCTACCTGGAAAATGTGATGAAACTCCTGAAAGTTGTTTATGACTGAAGTTAGACAGTTTGGATGGAAACTAACATAGCAGCAACTAGGGTTTCCAGTCCCACTTGTTCTATAACTGTAATATTATTCTCCAGGTGATTCAGCAGTGCACTTGCACAAATGGTGGACGTATACGTGTATTAGCATATTCTTTTTCTGTCTAATCAATGCACTGTTTTCCCGCCATGTGCAGTGTTTGTTCCCTATCAGAGGTGTCAGGAGACGGCTCCCTTTCTTGGAACACGCTAACTGTTCTGTAAGATTAAATAAAGACAAAGTTCTGCCTGGAAACTGTCCTAGTTTTGAGGAGATCCCAAATACCTTGCTAAGCTGCTTTCCACAATACAGCTAAATATTTGTCTGAGTATAATTAACCCCTCTACAAACACCATCCTTTGCATTTTTTATAAAAAGAAACATTACAGGCTTTCTGTACCTGTCATAAAGGCGCAGAAGTAGGACATTCCCAACATTTTTCCTTAACAGATCTCCTTGGAGATTACCACACACTGCCTTAGAGCAGTTTCAGTGCACTGAATCCCATAATCCATATTTTCCTGTGCATTATGCCTTCTTAGGTAACACTTGATTGGGTTCACGGCGCGCAGTGCTGAGGAACTATACTTGGGTTACGGTGTGCTGAACTGGACATCAGGGTTTTTTAAGCTTGCATTAAGATGTTGAGCTGTGATTTAAATTTTCTTGCTTTGGAGAGGCCTCCTGAGGTCGTCAAACAGGACGCAGTGTAAGGGTTGAACTGTGAGCTTAACCTGGGGTAGTTGTTTGAAAAACAGTGATGCAACTGTTGCTAAAGAGACTTCTTTGAAGGTTTTCATTCATACCGTACAAAACTTCTTTATCTTTTTAACCCTTGTTGTAGACCTTTAATAGCAAAGACTCATAAGTGTTAGTCTTGTTTTTGTTTTTGTTTGGTTTTTTGTTTTACTGATAAAAAGAGATATCACAGCTAAGTTAGAAATTTGATAAAGAAACTGAGATTTCAGTTAAAACGTATTTTCCAAATATTCCAATTTTTATCTAAGTTGTAAAAGCAAGAGAATATTTTCATATCCTGTTTTGAGAGACAGAGGAAATTGAGCAGTTGATGAATGGTAATGCATTAGGTTGACTCACGGTTTCCCTTTCTTAATATAGCTATTCAATTAACATGTTCCTCATTATAATTTTTCTTTCACTAAATGCTATTTTATATTTATGTGAGCTGCTACAAATATTTAATTAGTTTTATTAAAGAAAATATATATCTGCTGTCACACTGGTCAGCACTATTTTTTATTTTCCTCATGCAGTTCTTTGGATTTGGATTTTCCTCTTGACAAATAAATAATGTTTGGGGCTAAAGACTTCTGGCAATGCCTCCCCATTGATTTAAAACACTGAATTGGATTTCCAGTCCTGGCTTACACTGGGCTAAAGTCTGTTTTGCAATAGTTTGCAGGTACCTGGCATTGTAACAAGAATGAGAAAATGTTGGCAATTCCAAAGAAGAACCTGGGTTTCTCAGTTTGCCACTAGGTCTGAGAGCCTCCAAAAGGTGTTGAATAGAAAACAGGATAGAAAATTCTCCACAGCTGAGTCTCTCTCTCATTTACATTTTTTGACATTTTGTTATGACTCAGTTTTTGCAATGTCATAACTTAACTATTGTTAACTTGTCGATGGCTCCAGGCTCCAGTGACAGAATGAAATAATAAAATAATTTATGTAGTTGGTCAAAGACAGATAAGTTAAAAAGTTTAAAAATAATAAAGTAATTTAAGTTTACAATTATTAGAGAACCCAAGTGGTTAGGTAGCAAGGTGCAGATAAATGAACATGATATAAAAGTGGTCCATAATCTGGAGCATTGTGGGTCTAAAAAAAGTAAATCCAGGTTTCTGAACAGAAACAGTTTCAAGCCTCACTGCTGTTCATTTCAACATGCAGCACTATACTGGAACTAATCCAATAAAAACTCTGAGAGTTCACCTTCATCCTCCTTTACCCTCAAGGATTTCTCTTTTGGCAGAATCTACTGTGTTCACACTCTGTTTTGCCACAGTTGTTCCCTTCATTCAGATCCTGTGCTAAACTGGAAAATGTTTCTCTTTCAGAACTGCAAAAATATTTGTAGTTAAAATTCCACCCAGACCTGCTGTTTGAAAGCAACTTTTATCACTGATGATTACCACTCAGTACTCAGCCTTCAGTTTTTCACTTACAATAGACAACTACCCTGGATTTATTCCACCTTCTAATTGTATGCACTTTGGGGAGATCCACTTTGCAGAAGCTATCAATCTTGGTAGCACATTCAGCTCTCTTCATGTATCATGGAGAAGTCCCTTTGCACCATTGGCACAAGCTTACTGAAAGGACTGAGAAATTTACTCTTCTCCCTGGGATTATTCTGTATCATCGGGCTTTCACAGCCTAAGGCTATATTAGCTTTATCTGGTTTTCTCCTGTCATATTACTGTAATTCCTGCTGCAAAAATCCTCTGGGCAAGTTCTGGGGTCCAGGGCTAGATCCTCAGAGAGAAAGAGAGTTTATTCTGCAGTATCTCTAGAGACACTGCTGAGCAACCCCAACTCCAGTCTTGTAACCCTCACAGTGCTGAAAGGAAGTGAGGGAAACGAAGAGCCTTGCTGCTGAGACTTGTAGGATACACACTGGAGAAAGCTTTCAGATTTTTAGATCCTTCAGAAATTGCAAAAACTTCTGGAACAGAAGAGCTATTTCCAGGATAGATAAGTTTGTTCTTTTCTCCCTCCCTTCCTCCCTCCCTCCCTCCCTTCCTTCCTCCATTCCTTCCTTCCTTCCCTATTAGAATAACAAAAAACCCCACAGAAGTTAGACAAACGGTCTTGGTGAATAGTCAGACTGCCAGTAGATGCAGACAGACAGTATAGTTCAAGCTGATGAATTCTATATCCTCACATAAAGGAGAGGACAGTAAATGATGAGAAACAATCTCAATAAATGAATTCTCAGTCAAATAGGGCACTGAAGAAATGAAAATTTTGTGAAGGAATTATAAAATGCTAAGAAATAAGAAGAGGAAAATTGTGTGTTTTAATCTACTATGTCGTGCTATAAACATGTAAATGGGAGGAAGATAGTTAGGGACACAGTAAGAGAAAAGAATAAGCTATATGAGAAATACAGCATAGGCTGAAATATATTTGATACTGTATCTTATGGAAATAGTCAAATCAAATAAGTAAATTCAGTGTTTCGGGAAATATTGAAACCCAGCTGGATGTTTGAATATTTCATTCTAAATGGGAAACATCTAGTGAAATGCAACTAGAATGATAATGGTTTTTGTGACCTGCTCAGAGCAATCATGACACCAAAACACCAAGAAACAGAAGAATAGCAGAGGAGGATTGGCTATGGTCTTTTTGAAAGAACATGTCACAAGGGGGCATGATGCTGAGATTAAATTTTTAAACATGACTGGCTGATCTGTAGAGCAACTAGTAAGGGAGCATGTAGGAAGAGGTGCAACTTGTGGCTTGCTCCTATGCAGCACACGAATTTTTAACTCTAAAGCTCTTTATAAAGTACTTAGATCCAGGATTTTTGCACTCCTAGCAAGCTCTGTAACCTGCAGTCTATTACCCTGCTACGTAATGTCAAAGAGAAGGCTACATAAGCATGACAGAATGGTGTTTCTAGTTAAAAAAAAAGTATATATATATATACATGGGAGAATCACAGGGTAAAATAAATTTACATGACATATAAAATGCATTAAATAGACAAGATGTAGGATGTTCACAAAAAAATCACGTAACTTGAGATGTCAGAAAGACCGAGAAAGCACTCAAGACAGAAATAAGATGGCATCCTAAAAGAGTTCTGGTAACAAAAAGGATAAGAGACTACACAATTTCCTTTGTCAAGCACTGTTACACCAAGCACTGTTACAGAAATAACTCACTTGAATTAAAAGGCAAAGTTCTAACATGGTTAAATATAGGAAACCAGAGCACTAATAAATGCTTTTCCCAGTACAGTGAGGTACTGAGCTTAGATTCCCCTCTGGAAATGGAGATCCCCACTGCAACTGTTCAACATATTTACAGATGATCTGTAAACAAGACAAAATAATTAGGTGACAGTTTGCTGATATAAATAAGTTTAAAAAAAACGTATCAAGAGGAGAGCTGATTAACAAAGGTTGCAGAAGAAACTCGGGATAGTGAATCATAGTGTAATAAAATGATGAAAAAAATTCAATATTAACAAACAAATATTGATATTCCTATTTCAATGCTTAGCAGCATTGAAAAAAAATAGAATGCTATTTGGAAAATACTAAAGGGAAACAATAGAAAATAAAACCAAAAAACATAACAATCCTGCTTTGTAGGCTTACTGCACTCAGTGCTTTTTATTCTGTTTGTAGTTCTTCTAGTCAATGTTCAGAGATGATGCGGTAGAATCGAAAAATATGCTGGTTACAACTTGTGTCCTTTAGGGTCTGCATTGGAATCAGTATTATTTAACACCCTTGTTTGGGACATGGACAGTGGGATTCAATGCACTCTCAGCAGGTTTCCAGACATCAAGCTGAGTAGTATTGCTGGTAGATACTCTGGAGGATGGGATGTCATCCAGAGGGACCTTGGCAGGCTAGAGAAGTAGGGTCAGGAGTGCACCTCATGAAGTTCAGCAAGGCCAAGTTCAGTCTTACACTGGGTCTGGGGCAATTCCAAATACGGATATAGGCTGGGCAATGAGTGGATTGAGAGCAGAAGAAACTCTTTACTATGATTGTGGTGAGGTACAGGAACAGGTTTCCCAGAGAAGTTGTGCTTGCCTTGTCCCTGGAAGTGTTCAAGGCCAGGGCTTTGAGCAACTGGGTCTAGTGGACGGTGTCCCTGCCTATAACAGTGGGCCTTGAGCTCGATCTTCTTAAGAAGTGTCTTTCAATCCAAATAATTCTGTAATTCTATGACTCCATAACATGCTAACTGAGTAGCTAACTATATTTAGAAAGGAGAATGGTGAATCAACCTTATGCATTTCTATTCATCAGCTGTTCAATTTTCTCTCTCAAAACAGGATATGAAAATATTCCTTTGCTTTTATAGCTTGCATCACACCATTTTATGTCAGATCTAGGAAAAAGGCCAAGGCTTGTTAGGTTTTCTGGTATAAATGTGGCCTAGATTGGCTCTGGGAGATCTTGGGCTGTCTGAGCTTGCCTTGCACAATATAGTCTTGGTACTAACAAAGACTTATAAGTTAAGATGCTAAAGAACTTTATGTATTGAATTTTCAGTTTGAAATCATAAAAACAACTGCTTTACATTTGCATTATTCTAATATTTTTCTGGACATTTTTTCATGGAAAGGAATGGTAGGGTGGAGGAAAGAGGGGTGAGATATTCTGAAACTTCTGCCCCGATGGAAAATTAGGAAAGAGCTCCGTGGAAATTGATTCCTTCACATATAGGCATTACTGTCACACAAAAGAAGAAATCAGTTCAGCTGTGAACATGCTTTTTGTTCTGGCTAAGTTCCAGTTTTTGCAAGAAACTCAGGATTTACCTATAAGTCTTGGATATAATTAAATTAAAAAGTCAATATAGGTTTATCCACTGTGTTTAGGTGTTCAAGCTATATGCTCAAAATGTTGAAGTAATGTTCTCCATTATTTACTAGTGCTAGTTGCTCTATCACATTTTCCATCTGACACCAATTATTCTGTCCCAATTAGACTCTTTGCTTTATCTTTTAGAATTCTAATGGTAACTCTGGCCTAGCCTATTTCTGAGATCTGTGCAGGGTAAATAGTATTTTCCTGGAGCCATTGTTAATATTCCTATGAGTTCACTTTTTCTATTACACTTTGTATGGCTAGACCTTTAAAATTTTGAAGTAACTCTAAGTGCAAGCAGGTTCATCCATTTTTTAGGCTGGGTGTGAAATTGACATTCTGTTCAATGTGATAAAATACCTTCAGTATTTTTCAAAATAAAACTCATGCAGTTATTGCTCTGGTGTTTATAAATTTGTATATTGGTTTAGTTGTAAACATGCAGTAATTGAGAACTTATGCAGAAAATAGAATCATAGTGACTGCTTGCACAAAGTAATAGGGAAGATATTTGCAATAGAGTTGTTCTTGAAGCCATTTCAGAACTATTTTTTCCTATATACTATTTTAAATATTGTTTCCTACAGCACTTAAATAATTGAAGCAAGATGTAAGAACTATAACATGCACTTTACCACAGAAATACAGAAAGCACAAGCACATATTGTGAACTATTTGCAAAAAGTGCAGAATATATATCTCACCTCAGAAGCTATTGTAGAATCTACAAAAAATGTCAATTACTGAAAAAAAATCATAGTTATCCTGTGAGTACATATATACCAGGACTATATTAATTATTTGAAGAAATTTATCAATGCTATTTTCCCCAATGTCTCATATATTTATGTTAACTTTTTTCCTAAGACCAAACTAATGTTTTATAGTAAGTATTCTTGATAGTTTGTTGAGAAAATTCAGTAAGGGATGCATTAATTAAACTATTAGATTTGCACCTAGACCCTTCTGCTTTTCTTTATTTGACATGGACACAAGAGGACAGTGATTTGCTGTAAGATGACAGCAGCTAAATTCTTCTTCCAGTTGTTGAGCCAAAATTGTTCCACTGCTGGCCTGCAAAGGCTAAAGTAAATAAAACCACACCATCCCATTCAGAGGCCTAAGCCCTTCAAACATACTGGCAAGACTTCAGTGGAGTGCTAACTGTGTAACTGGCACCAGACAATGGCTTGCAGTGCTTTTGCTCTGCCTGCCATTTTGAATGAGTGAACATGCACAAATGTCAAAAGAAATAAAACTGGCGTTTCTTTTAACAATCATTATGTTGTTCCATGCCCTTTACATTGCACAGCTTAAAGTGGCTCTCATTATTTACCTTTTTCAGAAGAATATTTTTCCCATTTAATATTTGCATGTAACGAGCACATGGGCCCTTGACACATTCCTCCATGCCCAATGTGTCATGTCTGTGACTGAGGTTCACATATTCCACAGTCAGTCTTGAAGCCAGCAAAAAATCCATCTGGTCAGTAAAAGACAAGGTAAAACCCTATAGGCCTATTCATACCCATGAGCTATACCAGAGAACAGCAGTGATTTGTGCTTCCTGTCCCAGGCATCTGCGTCACCCTGCTGAGTAGCAGGCTTGTAAATCCTGACTAAAACCACTGAGCTGTTATATTTGGTTAGAAGTTTACATGCCTCTAATATCTGTTTGGGCATCTTACATGCCACAGTTCCTTTTATGAAAAGTAGACTGGCTTTTTCATTGTTGTGGGGAAAGCCTCTTGTGCAGGTAGAGTTTAGTGTCAACAGCCTCCATCTCTGTCCAGACTGCTGGATCTCCATCTTAGGATCTCCCACCTCAGAAGTGTCTGAACCTGTCCGAACACTGCTGAACCTGGTTGTCATTGCACAGTTCAGTTGTGAAAGGTGATATATTTCCCTATGGACAGACATGACTGAAACACTAGTGTATACATGCAGATTAAACCCCAATGCGTTTTAGTCAGACTTTCTAGCCTGTAAGAACACAAATGATCCAAAGTGCCATGTGTTCAATGGATGCCAAGTTTGTGTCTGTGTTAAGTTGCCGCTTATGTAGTACAATGCATTGTAGTGAATATTGTACTGTTAGAAGATACAATTAGGCGGTGTATGTATGAGAATGGCTTCATCGTGGCTATTTTGCAGACACCTCTATTAAACTTTGATGCTCTGGATAGCCTAATAGACATATTATTAACTGTCACACCTATTATTGGGAGATTCAGAGCATTGCATTTCATGTGAGACTGAGGTCACTGATGTATATCTTGTTGGCTTTTGGTCTATGCCAATAACTGTTTTGGTTTGTGCATCTGCTAAGGCATCCAGAAACTAACCCAGTTTTCCTGATATAATTGGAAATCTTTTCATCAACTTCAATAGAAGATAAATCAGATCAGAAAGGGACACCAGTAATAGACAAGGACAACATTCCTTTCTTAAATTCATATCCTCTAGTTAGGTGTGCTATTACTGTACGTCTTCTTGCCTGTAGACTATTTCTTTTTATTACAAGATCTAGGCTCTGATATATAGTTTAATAAATTAGTTGTTGTTTGAGGGAATTTGAAGAGGTTTTATGGGAAATTTTTGAGAGGCTGTGTGGTCTTTTATTTTTCAGTATTGATATCCTAATTCCTATAACAAAACATCATGACATCTCTAGAGTTCATATAACTAGTATAATCCTAAAAAAATATTTCAAAAATTAAGACTACAGCCATGTAAACTAAAGGAACTATTAACATTTCTGCTATTAAGAAAGGATGGCTTTTAAAATGTGAATAGTTTTGTTTTTCAAATTTTGCAATCTCATTTCTTTAAGATGCTTACTGTACTAGTTTGCTTTTTGTTCTTAAGAAATTTTGCAACATTGGCTCAGTTGTGGTGTACAAGTCAACAAACTGTGTAAGTGTGTATATCATCTGTGTTGTTACCAATTATCACAGTTTTATCATGATTGATGTTATTGCAAAAAAGTACATGATCCCCTGGATTTTTGTTTTAACGAGTGACAGGCATTTCTGTGAATTAACACTTCCTAATCTAAGTTCTAAAATACAGTTTTCTGACTAGATCAGTACCATATCCTTTTGGCAATTAATCATCTGCAGAATGTATCCCTTAAAGGAGAAACATAATCCTTTTATATCTACTGGAAAATACACACTCTGGGACAGGATTTGGAGTCTGGCCAAGCTGCAATGGTGCAGGGGGAATTGTTTGCTAAGGATGATAGAACACTCTTCTTAGAGCTTCTTAATACATACATGTAGGGCAGAGTTTAGAATGCCTGGATTTCTTAATGCAAATCTATTTATTCAAGTGTCCATCTCAATAAATAATTAGCTTCAAATTAGTACTTTTCCTAAACCATAAAAGTATGTCTGAAATCTTACAGGTTTTTTGTTTTTGTGTTGAAATATGTACCTACATATTTGCTTAACCTTGACTTTAACCTGCAGCTTTAAAAAGTCTGTTTTTCCACCAGCAACATACTGAGTTTGAAAAGGTCCATAGGGTAATAGAAAATGTATAGTGGTGATAAGCAGTAATTTCACAGTTAACTGATCATGATGTTACAAGATGCAGTGCACCCTCCTAATTTTTCCTTACTCTTTCTCTCTCTTTTTTTTTTTTTTTTTTTTTTTTTTTTTAATGGCAGCCTAATTAGTATTGCTAGGTGGTTTTATAGAAACTAATGAACTGAAGAAATAAAAGACATGGCAGTGAAAGTGCCTGGTCCAGATTCCCGGCTGTGGTCAGGTACTCAGTACGCTCAGAAGATTAAGAGGATGTGTCCTTCTGAACTGAATCTAACACATCTCCAACACCTTACATGTCAGGTCTTGAAATGCAGGGTGATTACCTTACATACTCTCAGGGAAGCTTAAGGTAAAATGTTTTATCTTACTCTTGTAATTGCCTTGGACTATGCATGCTGACAGATACCACAGCAGAACTGGTGAGAGGTTACTTGTTACATTGTTGTAACATTACCCTTTGTATTCATCCGTATACACCTCAAATCTCAGAATGAGCTGAACTGAATCTCCATGTGTCTGGATTTCTTGCAAGGAGAAAAATAAAACCACCAACAAAAAAAAAAAAAAGGTGTAGTTTTTTTGATAGCAAATTTATCAGTGCTAGTTGAAATTTCTGAATGTGCTGGGTTCTTTTTGAACCTCTGAAATAAGTGTCTCAAATTAATTTATTAAGCTTTACATTATTCCCTGTTTCAAAAGGCTGGGGAAATACTACATGACTTTTCTTACAATGAGGGAAAATATAATCAAGAAAGCATAGAGCAGGTCAAAACCTATTGACCTTCCTTTCTAGTCTTTGTATAGCTACACTTTATGCAAGCTATCCATCAGTTCCTTAACTTTTAGAATGTGCTTTGCACAGACCTTAGTAAGACATTCAATGCAAAAGTGCAAACCCAAACCTCTACCTGAGTAGTTTTATAGCATCAGAATTTCCTTGATAGAGCTGATTCTTGATACTTTGAGTCAAATCATCAGTACTTTTTCTTCTGGGTAGGTTTTCAGTTAGTTTCATTGCTTTTAATCTCAAAAGTATATAATTTCTTTCAGTATCTCTTTTAGGGACAAAAGCCATTTATAAAGATATAATCTCACTGTGATAAGCACCTTGTATTTTACACAAAAACGATCTGATCTTAACCACATACTCCTATTAATATTTTCTCTGTGCCTATAGTAGTGTGAATGAAATTAGATTTATTGAGTAAAGCTCAAGTAGAAGTCAGAGACACCAGCACTGCCTCAAATGAGTTTTTCCTGTTCTGTGTTGGTCTTGCAATGGAAAGCCCCTTCTCCGGCTCATGGCACACCTGGGCCTGAATTTTGCCCTGATCAGCTCAGTGAGGTGTCTATCAAAATGCTCATACCCTCCACACATTAAGCAAAGAAGAGGATCTCTTTTCTTTCCCCAAAGTGATTTTTGAAACAATTTTATTCTTTCGAAAATTATTGAAAAGTGTTTAATTTCACTCCCATTCAGTAAGGAGCCATGAAACAGCTGCGCTCTTCTGCAAATAGCATTCTCTGTTGCATCATGCATGTTGCATTAATGAGGAATTTAAATATTTTTTGAGACTTAAACTGTTGTCTATGATTATATTTGTATTTGGACCATGCACATAAGAGCAAAATCTGCCTAGAACTTTCAGGATAAGATGAACTGTCCAGTTCTGACAGTCAGGTAACCCATATGTTATTTTTTTCTGTTGAATTACAAAGAAACAAGGTTTTAAATCAAATGAGAATGGCACTGACTTGAGATCTGAAGAGTGTGAATCATTTGTCCTAAGACAGCCATCTAGAAGTTGTACAGAAGGCCTGACTTGTCTACCATAGGTTCCCTTTCCAGTCAGTGGAAAGAAACAGAGGCCCACTATGAGAGGCTCATTTTCCCTTAGAAAAGAGCCTAGAACAAACTGACCGTTTGGTCTTTTGGGGTTGTTTATCTGCCTCTACTTGTTATGACGGGTAACTACCTCAGTCAACCAACTTGGACATGTGGTGAGCAATCACAATAATTGAACATACATGTCTCATGACATTTTAGATGATGTAGGATAACCAACGTGTCCGTCTGGATACAACAGATACAACATTTTTACATATTGACCTTTTCAAGTTCCTTTTTTTTAAAAAGTGTACTTTTATATTTCAGTGTGTTTTGAAGAGGGTCTGAAAGGAGGTAAGAAGCCAGACTGATATGCAGGGTTTGGAGATCTGTTCAAACTTAACAACCTAATATGGTGATATAAGGAAACAGCTTGGC
>JAWWEW010000001.1:49538580-49569126 GCA_035583185.1 Anabacerthia variegaticeps | reverse complement strand
GGGGAAGTAAGCAGATACCACAACTGCAGAGTCACCACTCATACCCTCTTGTCCTCAAGTTGCTATCTTCTGTGCAAGTACAGAAAAGACAGCTGAATTCATCTTACTGGCATTTGTATAAGAGAGAGATGGAGAATGCATTAGGACAGAAAAACTGTCAACAACCTTGATGCTGATGAATCTGTGAAAGTGAAAATTACATGTAATAACATTTCTTCTGAAGTTACAAGATTCTCAAAACCAAACAAAAATTTGAAGTTGGAGAGTGATAAAATACCTTTAAGCACCAGGAGTAATATTAAATGCTTTCAGCTATATTTCTGAGATTGCTTTTTCTGTTCTTACCATTGTTGCACATCTTCATGGTATTAATCCCAGAACCCAAGTGTAATAGAAAAGTTGTATTTCCTGGGAAACTGATCCTGGCTATCACAAACCAATCTAATAAAGTAAATGCTGTTATTCAGGGGCCACTAAAAGCGGAATGAAACTCAATGACCAGTGGCTTGAGCCTTTGTGTCCCATACATATCGGACTAAAATTACTGCCAAAGATCATCAAATAAGAATAAAAATAAAATTTTACATTCATGCTGCATAGTTAGAGTATGACTATTTAGCAAACAGGAACTGACAGCTGGGACCAAATCTAGAAGGGGACCAGGTTGCCTACAGGTTACATATTATAATGCATTACAGTGGTAGGGCTTGCTCCTGAAGCAGTCAGGTCTGTGCTAGATGTCTATTTGCCACACAGAGAATTTTGTAACCTGAGATGGAAAACCAAGATAAACACTCCCTTGCATTCTGGCATGGAGTAAGGCCTAGCTACTGAGGATCAGTCCAGTGCATTTCTGACATTCAGGAAGTGCTCAGTAAGTTTTTCCAGGCAGTCTCATTCTTATTGCACATGGCCAGAATATCTATAGCACATGAACTATAAATCTAACGCCTCCAAACAAACCCTTGGATCTCGTGTGTTGTGCACCATCACAAAGTGCACTTCAACATTTTCTTCTGTTACACAGGTCCAGCACTCCCAACCAAGCATGTGTGCTGTTATTGCTGGAGGGCTGTACTGTTCCTGTAGACCAGGAGCAGCATGCTGCAGGACATCTGGAACAAACATCAGTTTCTTGAACCACTCATGGATGAGATTTCTTCACTGAAAAAGAGGCCATGTCTAAGAAAATATTAATATATATTTTAGCTTTTCTCCTAGAGTTATTTAGGGACTACTGAGCTGTTAAGAGTTCATTTCAGAAATTCAAGGTTCAGAAAGAAAAGGTGGAAGAAAACTCTTGATTCCACAGCTAGTAATCATGGTGTTCACCCAGGCAGGAACTGTGTGAGACAGGTACAAACTGTTTCAAGATATTGCAAATAAGTGTTGAGGTTTTTTTCTCTGCCAAAAAAAGACTCACAGTTCCAAGGCAGAGAACTGGGTTTTTTTCCATCTGATTGTATTTGTTCTCTCTGTTTCTGATTATAGAAATATTGATTTATTTTTCCCCAGGCAATCTTGGAACTTCAACAGGAGGGGAAGAAAATGTCCGCACTTGATCTAAGTTATAAGTGTCTTCTTAGGACAGTGGTGATGAGAGACCAAGACTTAAACTCCTCAAGCTGACAAGGGAGCAGAAACAGGCTCCCCCCTGCTGCCAACCAAGAGCTCAGGAAAGGCTGGTAGCAACAGGTGGCACTTGAACATGCCTTAAAATAAGTGAGCAATGCTAGCTGCACAATCGGTAGAGAGGATCTCTTGGAGGAAGTCCCAGGGGCAGGCGTGATGTCCTCATTGAGAATCCCTCACTGTGAGGACCAGAGAACTGAAGTGCAGGTGGCCAGACCAAGGCAGTTGCAGGGTTCTCTTCCACTTCTGAGCCCATTTTTACACTTCTTCCCAGTATGATCTTATGATCACAAGTCTCAGAGGGAACATTCTGCTGTCTCCTGTGTCCTGTCTCTGATCTCCTTGACTGTTATCTTGTCAGTCACATACCCTCCTACTCCCAATCTCATGTCCTTTCCTAGTGGTTAGTTAAGTGTGTCTCCTCACCAAACTGATGCTTCTTAAACTTGCATCCTTGAGCCTTTGATACCAGCCTTGTGTCCAGATACTTGAAAGTTAGTTATTGGAGCACCTAGTTAGCAAGTGGTTGTACAGCTTCATGGCATCTATTTATAGGTATCTCTTGGTAATGAATGATGCACCTAATGTTTCAGACAGAATAATTCTGCAGAATAATGCTTGCTGAGCAAGCTGTTAGAAATCAAATGAAATATGTCCACAGTTGGGTGGAGGTTTAAAGATTGCAAAGTAAGATTGTGTGGGACCAAAATCCTAGTTTAAATGCTTCAACTTTTCTATGGTTATAGCCCACATTGAAGGACTCACCAGTCTTATGGGATGTACCCACCATGGATCAAGTTGTGATAATGTAAATGTTTATGATTGCATATAAGGTGCTTCTGACACACACCAGCTGGTTAATTTTGTGTATATGGGCATTCAGGTACTTTACAATACTTAGGTTCATTTGGTTAAAAATGAGTGGAACTAGAGACAAAACTTAATAGTCTTACTCTATGAAAAAGCCTTTCAGATATTTCAATAAAGCATTTAAAAGAAAACAAAAAATCTGATCAATTTATAGTGGTTTGCTTTTAGGATAGTGTTATGCTCTCCTTTGCTCCATAGCTGAATTGTTTTCTTTCAAATGACTACATTTATCTCAGAGATAAAACTTCCCTAGTATTCCCTATACTCCCTTTAAACTCAGAGGAGAGACACAGATGACCTGAAGGGTGATTCATTCATTCCTAAAATAATTTTCCAAGACTTGTGAAATTAATATCTCTGTGGAGTTGTCACTTTCTCTTCATGACTATGGACAAAATCTCTACAATTAACACAGGCTACACATCTAGCTTTTATATGACCCAGCTTGGGTGAAACTAAACTTGCCCTATGCCTTTTTTACCTTTTCCCATTCTTTAATCCTTTTGTTTTTTCATTTCACATCCAATGTCCTCTCTGGGTCTATCCTGCCTTCATCTTAAAGCTCATTAGATATAGGAGTATTCCATATACTTTAAACCTGTTTTAAATCAATAAGAACTGATGACATTCAGCAAAGTTAGCCTGAAGTCAATGGAATTGACTGTATGAGTCAATCTGAGCACAAGCGACAGTTCTTGTCAGAGAGGGTTCCTTATTTATTTGCCCAGCTCAAACAAGCTGGCAACTGCAGATCAGCATCTTTTCAGCATTGATTGTATGCGTCAAACTAGTAATGTTTACGTGTCTCAGTTCTCTGATGAAAATGCCTTCTTGTACAAGAAGATTGTCTTTCACTGTTCCTTGAATGTAGAACATGCAAAACACGCAAACAAAAGGAAGAAAGTCAAAACTATTAAAAAATCCCAAGAGTTGCAGAGTTCAGTCCAAGAGTGTTATCTGACAGCCAATATACTTACGTTGATCAGCATTTTTCTGCTTCTTCAGCAGAAGAGAAGACAAAGACACAGGGCAGAACTGATTTTCTGTATTTAGCCTATTTGTATGTGTAGAAAAGGCTCTGTCCCCCTCATCCTTCTTCGTGTTGGAAAGAGGTTGCTGTGATGCTAAACAGTTAAGTCCACTCATCTTATAAAAACCTTTTTGCTGTTGGCTTTCTTTAGCACAGTCACTATGTTCCCTGCCATGGTCAGTTCAGTCCAGGCAGCTCTGTCTTCACATCTTCTGACAATACAACATTTAGTCACTGAAGTGGAATATGTGTCATTGCAACTTATGAGTTATCAGGACAGGCTTGTTACAGCTTTTTTTGTTAAAGACGTTTTTTGTTATATCATATACTTGTGGTTCATCTTTTACTAGTGTGTGATGTAAGGGAATACCTGTGGATCTCAGCCTCACTATTAAACAACCTGACAAAAAATTGACAGCAGCACCTGTGGGATGTCCTGGAGTGGCTGGCTAGCAAGTAGGTTCTATGATCTTACGTGTTAGTTTTACTGAGAAGAGGCTGTCATTTTTCATGCTCACCATAAATACTACATCAGTCCTCAAGGCCTTGATGGTGTTAGACATTGAAAATAGAACAGCTGTCTTGGATGTAGTCAGGAAATGCTCAATAGTACTCAACCTTTAAAGAGGCAATTAATACCTTTCCATTACCATTAGAATGCCAGCTATTCAACAGTCACTAAAACTACCCTGATCTGTTCCCTAACGTGTCTGAAATAGAGAAACAAGAAAACTTCTTTGCCTTTTCCCCCGGCACAAAAAGATGGATCTTACTTACAGACAGTCAAGTAACCCAGCCATTTATGAGTATCCTGCCCTCATTTTAACAGAATTCAGACTGATCATGGATACAGGAGAAACTTCAGGTGTTGTTGAGGGAAATAGAATATTTGCTAACAAAAATGTGATTGCAAAAGCATTTCTTCAGTGTTGGCTCCTAGTTAAACAACAAATTAGCGTTCGCTTTTTGCATTTCAAAACCTTTGAGAGGATCAGGCCTGACAATCTCAGATGATGACCTCAATTCTTGAAGAGTAGGAAAATTTATGGAAAGAACCCATCAACAAAGGTTTGCAGAAAAGCTTCCCAGATGATACAAAAATGCCTTTTAAATTCTGTAATAAATAAGCAGAAAAACTTCATAGATGCATAGTTAGGTTACAAAGATTGTTAAACCTGACTTTTTTGGCAACATGCCTTTCAATACAAGGAGGCTTATCAAAAGGAAAAATAAATCTCCTTTTTACTAGTCATTCATGGTACATTATACAGATCACAATGGAGTTTGGCCTTACTTGTCAAAATGATCAAGGCAGACAGTGAAAAGATCAAGCAAAATTTGGGTAACTCCACAGAACTGCAAGCAGAGTCACAGGAAAAGAGAAAAAGAGACACTGCCATAACAGCTGTCATGGCGAAACAGTGATTGATGTTTTGCGTAATGGAACACAAACCTCATACTAAGTAATAAGTACTCAGTCATCATCCCACTAATTACTCAAACCTCATTATAAAGAACACCAGGGCCACAATTAAATATTTTATATTATCCCTCATTCTAATTACAGAGTCCTTTTAGTTGCATTGTAAAAGCAATACATTATTTAATTATTTTCATTTAATGCATTTTAAAACAATGTTTAAAACTCATGCAACACCCTAAGGATTTCAACTAATCATTACAGTTCCTATTTGTGTGTACAGTAGCAGTTCTGTAGCCACATAAAGCTGGCATCTATTTCAACTTCATTTATAAAAATCAAACTTGGAAACCTACTGGCTTAAAAGGTCCTGACTCTTGCTGCCAGAGATTTAATGGGGTTTCGCAGCCTTAATTATAACCCTAAAGTGTGAAAACGTATCAGGAACAAATCCTGGCCTCTCCTCTCAAGGGTTTTCAGAAAAAGCATCTTCCTCAAGGAGTTCTACTGGGGCACCTTGTAGATGCTATCCTGGTTGCTAAGACTTCCTCTGGGGAAGGCAGAGACCATGGGTCTGAAAGGCTTCATTGCTACAGATATAGACCTAAGAATATTTGATTGACTACTAAATGGAGAGAATGCTGATGAGACAGACAAGTGAGAAGCAGATGCAGCTGATTTTGCTGTTGCTTATTCACCTAAAGTGCTAAGAAATACAGTGGTGTTTGTGGTGCCTGAGACCACACCACAGGATTCCCATGCTGTTCTTCCAGTCAAGATAAGTGGGTTCATAAATGTGATGAGAGTCAGAGATAAGCTCTATAGATTGAGGAGTACAAGTGTCTAATACTAGAAGCCAGAAAATATGAAGGCCTGTCAGCTTCTTTTTTCTTTCTGATGGTACTGTAGATTCAGGAAAAGCTGTAAATATGAATGTGTCCTATCTGACTGAAAAACATACAAGAGAACTTTAATTTTTGAGAGTTTTAGGAAATTTCATTGGAATTATAGCTTGACAGCCAATATTTTTTCCAGCTATCCCAGACCCTGTGGTCTATAGAAAATACAAGAGGACTATCTATCTTGACATTTAGTGATAGCAAGTAGAGTCTAAAAGAAGTAGACAGTGTATTTAATCAGAAAAGGTTATTTAATGGTGTCATCTTTTTTAGACTACTTGCTTTCATTAGCTATGACCATATGGAGCTCACAGATGGCAAATAAAACAGTGATGTCCTGTTCAAATAAGAAGAAGATAAGAACAGTAAATAAATTACGGGCAAAATCAAGATGAATGATGCATGTGATATATATGTAATACAGTATCCAAAATGTCATGTAGCAGTTGAGACTGGAATGGTTTTCAGTATGAAGACCAGGAGCTGTTAGATTGACATGGGACAGTAACCTTAGAGATTAATCTTCGAGAAGGGAGAATAACTATTTAGATCCTTGAAAATAAGAAAATGAAGGCTACTTTCCACTCATCAGCTCTATTTCCACTTTGGTTCTTCCATGCTGGGTTTCCTCTTTTCTTCCTTCCCTGAGGGTACTGTCAGGGTCACTTTGTCTTTCTCTGACTCTTTTTCTTTCATCTCTCTTAAGGAAGAATTTTTCTCTGCATTTAGTATTGCATCTGGCTTGACAAGGAGACTTTCTGTGAGCAGCATGACCCATTGTTTCTGTCTAAACCCAGAGGTATAGTGAAGGATTGGCTGTAGACCATCTGTTGCACAGTCTTCTGTGAGTTAATCAGAGGGAGCAAAATTTGAGGACCATGAAGCCAAAGTACAGTTCTCGCTCTCTAAACTTGGATAGCTATTTACCTCTGTCTCCAAAGCTTTATCAAAACCTGCTCATTAAGTTATATTATCTGATGCATATGAAGTTGTTGAATACAGTTGTGGCAAAGCAACATAGCATATTAAGATGCTCTGGTGATGAAATGAAGTGCCATAGGCAGTGAAGACATTCAGTACACAACTTCCACCAGGTGAAAGGTATTTCTGCCGTTCACCATCTCCACACTGAGACCACTGATCTTCATTTCTTCTAATGCAACTGCAAACAAGGAGCTGAGGGCATGATTACTTAGAGACACCAGTGATTCCAATTCATCACTTTGGTTTGGACAGGAGTAGAGCATAAGTGACCCCACAGCACAGGTACCAGTTCCCCTGGATACGTGGTAGCAAACAGCACTTCTGCAAGAATCCATTTCCTACTGTCTTGTACCTAAAGTGTGTCTGAATGGCCAAACCAGATGAAAATCAGGAGGCTCATTACATGAGCCTCTGAGCTGAACAAGCATTATGAACATCCCCTAAGTCAGGTAAACCTTTGACTGCTTGATGGTGATGCTTTATTCATAAGAAGAATTTACACATAGGCCTTATACAAAGAACATGGAACATTCTGGAGCATTAGTCCTATGAAGAGTGGCTGAGGGAACTCAGGTTTTTTAGCCTGGAAAAAAGGAGCTTCAGGGGACACTTTATTGCCCTCTTCAACTACCTGAAAGAAGGCTGCACTGAGATGAGGTTTGTCCTCTTCTCCCAGGCAAAATGTCTTATGACAAGGGGAAATGGCCTCAAGTTACACCAGGGGAAGTTCAGATTGGATATTAGAAAGAATTTCTTCACTGATAGAGTGGGCATGGTATTTCTCCCTGTGGCCAAGTGCATGTGGTGGTATTCAGTCAAAGGCTGGACTTGAAGATCTTGGAGGTGTTTTCCAACCTTAACTATTGTATTATTCTAGTCTGTGATTCTGTGACTGAGGTACTGACTCAAACCCTTGAGGAGGTGACATATATTTTGGGAAGCTAACAGAAATGAAGTTATTCTTGCTCAAAGAAACTCTGTTGCATGTATTTTCCCCTTTTAACTCAGATATCTACAGCTTACCCTAACATGAAGCAATCTAGGCAGATCTAGATGTAAGAGTATGTTGTTTGTTCTTTTAATTAAATACAGAATTTTAAAATACTGAAAAATTAGAATTCAAGAATGTCATTCATCTCAATTTGCCCATTGCATGACAATAATACTTGGTCACTGCTTGGCTGTTTTTTCTGAGGTGAGAATGGAGGATTGAAAATCTTCACTGCAGGCAGGTAAGGATACTGAGATCTAACATTTTAAAGGATGCACTTGGAAAGACAGACCAAAAACTTGGCAATAATTCTGCATTTCCAGAAACAAGAAAGAAAAGTCAGCAAATGTTTTTTTTGTTGACTTATCTGTATTAATCTACTGTAGGATTTGGAGTTTTTTTCTGTTTTGCCTAGGTAACATTCTTTTTGAAATGCAGATTGTATTCTTATTTTCTCTTTGTGCAGCACTGTCCATTCTAAAAATACTGGGCTGCCATGTCCATAGGCACTCTAATAATATATGCAATAACAGTAATGATGGTCTCAACTTTAGGATTCATTCTGACAGAAATATTGGGTGGACAAAATTAGTAAAATAAGTATGAATATTGTAGGAACACAGATGTGCTGTATTTAACTAAAGATTACTAGTAGTTTCTGCAGATTTTGTCAGACAAGTGAAAGATTTATATTTTCCAAGAAATGATTAAAAGCAAAGAGAGCTTAGCCAAGGGGATCAAAACTGAGATGCCAAGAATGTTTCTTCTTACCATAGCCCACTAATTCTCTTGAAGCTGTTATTATGCAAGACTTCCTTGGCATTCTTTAAGATATTCAGTGTTCAAATTAATTCTCCATTCAAAAACATGAGCATGCACAATGGTGGGATACATTAACACTGTGCCATTTGATAGTCATTCAAAAACTGGGTATGGTCTGAATTAAGAAAGATCAGCTAGAGAAAGAACATAAGCAGAGATATGTGGTATTTAGCAATTACAGTCCAAATTCAGAAAAGGAATTAGGTGGACTTTATATCCAAAGTCCAAAACTGAAACCTCAAATCCTCTCCCTCGTTAACTGCTTTACACCAAAGGTCTCTAAATACCAGTAATTCTTCACTGTAAATCTGAAAATTGCCTGAGCTGTCCCTTCTTCATGTATGTACACATCTACCTGGTTCTAATAGATTCTTCATTCTATGTAATCCCTATTGGGATTTAGAAACTTGTTAGGCACACGTAGTGTAGCTGCAGCAGTGGATGCACTGGCAGCCTGTATATAATTCTGACAAAAATATAATAGTATAGAATAATTTAGGCTGGTAAAGATCTTTGCAGCCATCAAACCCAACCATTAACCCAACACTGCCAAGTCTACTGCTAAACCATGCCCCTAAACACCGTATCTGTACATCTTTTAAATACCTCACCAAGGCATATAACAACTCCATCAACTCCCTGAGCAGCCTATTCTAATGCTTGACAACATTTTCAGCAAAGAAATTTTTTCTAATAGCCAATATAACCCACCTCTGGAGAAATGTGAAGTCATTTCCTCTTTTCCTATCACTTGTTACCTGGGAAAAGATCATTTCCTGTAATTTTATGAGTTTTCTAGTACCCTAGCTAGTTTATTTCTTAAATGCTAAAGTTTATCCTCTAACTGCATTAGAATTTAAACAGTCCTTTGTAAATTAAAAGTCAACTTTTAAAAATTGAAATACTTGTATAACATCGAAGAGGATGGATCTACACACCAGAATTAAACCAGCTAGGTATAAAGACTCAACTCTGTTAAATGATATGAGTTAAAATTAACTATTTCTCAAGCATTCTTACAGGAGTTAACAAGGCTTTTAGGGAAATTTAGTGTAATAGTTCTCTAGTAGCACTTCATTTCACCAGTGCTTGTAGAAAAAAAAACCAAAACCAAACACAAATCAAACGTAAAAAAACCCCAACCAACCAAACAATACATTATCGGTTCACATTATTTATTTATTTATATGAATGCACTCTCAAACACAAATAAGAGCCAACCTTCTGATTATTCTGTGGATGCTTATGTGTACACCTGTGATTCACAGTTAAGTACAGACTTAAATAAATGGTTATTATGCAGAAATTATTAGAAATATCTCCTGACCTCTGTTTCTTTCCAAATTTCCTTCCTCAGATATCTCAGACAATGTCTTGTCTCAGGATCCCCCTTCTCCTCTTTGAACTAGTAGTTTTCCTCAAGGAAAATAGAGTGATCTGGGGAAACTTTCACATAATAAAGAACATCCTCTCTGCAGGCTTAATCAACAACCATCGAAGTTGGTGGAGGAAGCTCCCTTTGATTTGAGTGGGAATCGGTTTGAAACCATTAATTGGGTATATATCTTAATCAGAACAAAAAGCTGTTCTGTGACGTCTCTTGATTGAGCAGATATTATTGTCCATAAATTAATAACCCTTGGCTAGTTTGTTCAAATACTGCTTCTTTTTTTCTGGATTAATTATACCACAATGAAACAGAAATCAATCTTGATCAAGAGAGTTCAGTAATGTCTGAGTTTTAATGAGACCCTTTTTGTGTCAGAAGGCCACTGCATCTTTTCTAACAAGGCATAAAAAGTAGCTTCCAACAGTCCCAAGAAAAGACTTTTTATTCTGAGACTAGTTTTAGAAAGATTTGTGCGTCTTACGTTTTAATCAGTACTACAGGACTACTTTCAATGTACTAACCAGATACTAGATAAATGAAGACAATAGGGTGAAATTCAACTTCTGGAAAATATTTGAAGTCACTGACAGGTGTGATGATGAGTTAGAAATCAGAGAACTAAATCAAAATATCAGTAACTGAGTAGAAACATGGAATAATAATAATAATGATAATAATAATAATAATAATGATTATACTCTGAAGTTAATACATTACTATAAACAGGAGGTTGGTTCTAAGAGTTCATCTCAGGCTGCTTGAACAAAAATATGTGGTTTTAGCTTTTGAATCCTTTCTAGCCTTTAGCAGGTGCCTTGGTTTATAGAATTTACAAAATTTACTACAGACCTGGGGGAAAAGTAGAAATAGCTTATTCTGGAAGGGTAACCATATTTTGTATTAACTTTGGAAAGATTTTATGCAAGTGTGCAGCAAGATGGCTTTTGTACCAGTGCTGACATGGTGGCTAAGTTTTTTCCCAGCAGGGAGAGGACAGGAATCTTGGAGTTCCAGCGTCTGACATCCATCCATTGCTGGCTTGAACAGCCATCATTAAGGCATTGTACAGCATAGGGGTGTCAGCAACAGCTCCCGTTTTTCATGTGTGTTGTCTCTGTAGTTTATTAAATGAGTGAGCCACCAACACTCACAAGGTACATGGGCTGAGGAGAACAATTTGGACAGTGAGTGATACGTGTCACACACCACATAAGTGCCAATCTCATTGTGGCAAAAGACACACTACAAGGTCTTGACATTCACAGGTTCCCACCCAATGTGCCTACCCATCCCTGAGCTGCAAGGAAATTCTGGGGTCTTGTTCCCTCAGGATGCATGAAAATAGGAACAGGGAAGGATGGGTGAAATATACTCTCAAGGTAGAAGGTCTACTACTCATGTGTTCTGATGGACACCTTGGGGATAAGAGCTTTCCTTTTCACCTTCCAAGGTCTGTGACCCCAGTTGTAGCAAGGGCTCCTGCTCCCCAGAAGTTAGCTAATGAAAATGTCATTAAGGTGTTTTGTTTTTACTTTCCAATGGTTCATGGGATTCTACACAAGGGAAAACCTATTATACGTGTCTTAAACCCAGGGAAGTTAAGAAAATTCACCTGGGGAAGTGTCCTCAGGCTTGAGGCAGATCTTGCAGGTAGATAGACCAGCAAGATGCTAGGGAAGACTTCACCAGAAATGCACCAGAAATCAGTGGAACACAAATCTTATCCCCAGAAACTGCTTGGTTTTGCATATATTAGGAGCCCTTATCACCTTCAAACCATGCCCCTCAAGAAATAGCCACATCAAGAAAAACCATGAACATTGGGGGACTTTACTGTCTTATTTTCTGCTAGGCCTCCATTATAGTACTCATCAGAATGAAGCGTTTTAGTGCAAAGTTTCAGATATTCTTAGCTGACATATCCAGGCAGTTGTACTAGGCAGACCCAATCAGCAGGGTATTTTGCTATTAACTGTTTATAACAGTGCTTCTCCAACTTTGCTGTCAGTTTTGCTCTACGCTTTAATGGAGACATTTTACTCATTTCTCAGGTTGTATGTGTGTATGCACCGCATATGTGAAATCTTTAGTGGGTTATTATATACATAGGTCTACTCTGGGGATTGAAGAATAAGTTTAACGCCTGCAACTCTGTTACCCCAAAATTCTTTTGTTTAGTCCTGGTTATATCCCAACAGTTACACTCAGGCTTTGCTCGAGTGTTGTGCCTTGCGCAACCAGCTACATTTGCACAAAATCTGCAGATGACACTGTACTGTGCTAAAGCCATGCTATTCATCTCCAGAGTTGGGGAGGTGATGGTGAGCATCCATCTGCATGCAATGTCTGTGTAAACGCAGTGGGCAGTTGCCAAGTGTGAAACAGAAATTGGATTTAATGCTGTGGGTAGCAATGCTGTGCTGCGTTTCCTGTAGGGTTTGTTTGGGCAGCAGGAGTGAAGGTGATAGGGAATATTCAGATGTTTCTTTCAGCTGGAGGCTTCACGGCCTCATCATGTTGGAGAGTCCCTGTATGACAAACACAAATTTCTTGCTTAAGGCCAGACCCTGGCTTTGCCTGGGGCCATTGCTTAGACAAGGAAGGTGTTAGAGTATATGAGTTAATAGGGAAGAAAAAAGGCCAATTAATAATGAAGTAGACTGAACTTTAACAGCACTTCTGCTCTATTCCTCTCTAACAGGATTGAAAAGATGGTACTGAGATGGTTTGTTAAACAAATCTGTTCAGCTCCTGACCTTCACCGCTGCTGAGCAGTTTTCTTCTGCTATAACCTTCTCTCTCACTTGTAGAGAGAGCAATTAAAAAATGTGTGCAGTAAGTTATAAAGCAGGGTGCATTGTTTGAATGAGACACATATGCTCTTTGTGACATGGGTGACCTTGCAGCATATGATACAGGACAAACGTAGCTGTGGGGAAGCTCACAGCTAGTCCTGCCTTAGTCACTGTCAATGCGAGAAATACTGGAATGCCTTCCAAGGCGCTCTTTTGGTTGAAACAGCATCACATTTTAGAGTCACATTGAATTTTCCTTTTTTCATTTTAGACTTTGGTTGATACTCCAAAGTGTAGCGCTATATTAAAAGGATGTTCTGTCTGCTTTCTTCCTTGCTCTCTCCCCCCTCCTCTCCACACCAGCTGTTCTATTTTCCTCTTCCATTCCTAGCTCTGGGTTGTTGCACTACTAGTATACACACTTTAAAAAAGCCAGAAGCCGGCTCCTAGCTCTGATCTTTTCCATTATTAGAATGTTTAAAGTCACTGTCAACTGCAACAGAAGGGGAGGGGAGGAGGTTATCTTATAGCCCTTTTGTGAAGCCTAAGATAACAGATTCAAAACCTGTAGATAGCAGCACACATACAGGATTACAAAAATAATAAAAAAGGCTTGAAATTCTAAATGAATAGTCAAACAGGAAAAAATGTGAATGTGAGGGAAAATATCTGATGAAACCCTAGCCTTGGCCACATTTCCTTTCTCTAAGAATAAAAATTTTACTTTGTGAACTGACTTTAAACCAATTTACTATAAGCATTTACAGTAAATACACAGATTTTCAGAAACCCCAGATCAGAATGCTTGTAATATAAATTTCGCAATTATTTCCAGATAGCAATAACCAGAGAAAGTGTTTTATTTGACATAGAAATGGATGTATCCATCCCCGCACCTCCATTAACACAACCTGGTAGTTTGTGTGTCTATTCCCAGCCAAAGGAGTCAGAAATACTCAAGTCCTCATTTTGGGGTGACTATCTTCTCTTCTCCAAGCTCCTTGTGTGTCCCAGCTGATGTTAGTTCATTAATACTTATAAAACTACCAAAGTACAGTTTTTCTTAAATTCAAGATACTGAATGTATAGCTTTTCCGTAGCCTGTTTCCATCACCCTTCAAAATATCCTCATTATTTGCTAGTGAAACATAGAGGCCCTGGTCCTGAAAAACAGATGATTATATGCTTAAATTCAGACCTGGACCCGTCTACAAATGGGGAGTCTCAGGTATGTGTGGTTATGGTACAGGGACTTTCACAGGACTCTGCACAATATCAGAGTGCATTGCACGACAAAAAGATCCCCAAGGTAGGTGTTTACAAAACAGCTCTGTTTTTTTATAGAATGACCTTTTTTGGGATATCCTCAGTGCTAGTCTGTGCTTTATGCAGATGTAAAAAATTGGTTTCTTTCCCAGCATCAGACTGTTACAGGAGTCACTGAGACTGTGTTTTGTTTTTTTTTTTTAACAGAGTAAACTCAGTTTTAGTGTACAAAATACCAGGTCTGAGATGCTGCCTTCACATAATGTAAAGAACTGACTTCACATAAGTTCACTCTGCCAGTTGAAACTCCTGCAACTTTTTTGAAGGGGCAACTTTGTCTGATCATGCATTCAGCTAGTTGAGGTACCTGTCTTCATGCAGCTGGCACAGAGACAGCTGAACATTGCACACTGTGTTCTGGCTAATCAAGAGGAAATGCAGTTGTGTTCTCACACATGGCTGTCACATTCGTATGGTGAGTTGATCTAGAGCAAGCTGATCTGTTATTAATGACAAGAAACCAAGGATGTAATTAGAAGTGACATTAAAAAATGGAATATTTTTCTCAGAAGCCTTGGGATGGGACCAAAAGGTGGGTCTGTTTTAGAAGCTGAGGGAGAAGCCTCTTTTCCCATCCCCAAGACTGAATGCTATACACTGGTACTTCAGCACTCCTAGTAGAATTCCCAGCCATTGCTTCAGTCTGCCACTGAAACCAGCTCTGGCCACAGCTTTGGGACCACTGCTATAGAATGGGGAGCCCAAAAGAAGTGGACTACAAAAAGCTTTCAAGTGAAAAAAATAAAATAAAAGAGCAACTGGATAAAACTAAGAAGATACTTTCACAAAAACTATGGTAAAAACAAGGATTACAAGGAGACTGTTAAAATCTAGTTTGTCTTTAGAGAGTTAAACATTTTAGTCTAGACATAAACAGCTAGACAAATCTTATCAAAGTGAATACTTTTATCAGTTCCGTAGGTATTTTGAAATTAGTTCTTTTGTTGTATCTCTAAGCACTTTTCAAGCAAATCCATCCTACGTCAAACTGACTTTGATGATCCTCTTCATTATCTATATAAAATGAACACCTGATTGAACCCTGAAGTGGCATCATTGATGGATCTTTCATTAGTTCACAAAGATGTATGTTGCTTGTCCCTGCTCTGGGAACAGTGCGAAGAGAATGCCAGTGAATGAGGATGTTGATATGGATGCAAATTTGAGCAATTATGTTGGTAAAGGCTGAATCCAAGCAGTCTCAAAGGGAATCAAATGTACCAGAATAAATCAGTGAAATTCTGATGTCTGAGGTACCTTTGAAATGGAAGTGAATTGATTCATTGTAGCATTAACACATGGTTTATTTTACTGAATGTACAGATCATTTATATATATATATATATATATATATATTTGTATTTGGACTTGATGATTGCTATGGCTCCCTAAAATATGTGAGATATTCTATGATTCCATGATATACATTTTTCATTATATGCTGACCAGAGTTAGCAACTTCAGTGAAACCAGGTGGTCTATTGTATTATTGACTGATATGCTTTTCTAGAGTTTTAGCTGAAATTTCTTTTGTACTGAATTTGCAGTCTGTTTTATTAAGATTTTTCAGTGAGTTTAGTTTATGTTAGTCAATTAATAGCGTTGTTAGGGAGCACCAGTAAAGGTTTCGAAGTATAATTTATGTAAGTGTGTTTAAATGGTTTTGCAAAAGGCTTAGAGCAATTTGAATTACATTCATGATGTTTCAGATATGGCAGTTTCAATGGACTTGCACTTCACTGAATTTTTTAATAAAGTCCAATAATGGTCTTGTTTATTCCCTTTTTCTTTTTTTTTTTTTTTTTTTTTCCCCACCTGAAAAATCCATAAAACCTAAAATCGGTGGGAGATGTGATAATTGTGGAGATATGCCACCGTATCTTGTTTCCTCACTGCTGTCTGATGGTTCTTTCAAGAGTGAAACATAACCTCTCTCAGTCTTTTACCTCCTTCTGCCTGCCCAAGTCTGCTTTTACTTGCACTTTTAAAATCCGTTACTTTATTTTGGGGGAGAAAAAAACTCCTGACAGGAAACTTTCCCCTCTTACTTTTCTTCAGCTTTTCTTCACTTACTTTAGACAAAGGCTTTTGTTACGAAGAAATTAGTATGTATATACATAAAAGAATAAAAAGGAACTAACCTCTGATCAACATACATCAGAATTCTTATTTGTTCCATAGCATCATGCATTTTGGAAAGTGTGAATACAGAGATGCCTCTTAACAGAAACAGCTTCAGCATCAATGAAATCACACCAGCTCGCTTTGGCTTATGTCTAGTCTTGTAGTGTCAGAGTGACATCCCAGTTTTTAATGGAAAAGAAATGTGATGTATCTCTGGAACTTATTCTAATGGCCTCTGAAGTCTGGAAAAACAACTGTAGCTTCCATGGACTGTGAGCTGTCTTAGTGCTCAGCTTTTCTTACCCAATCCCACCAAGAATGTCTAAAAGTCTGCCATAGATTTGCCAATTGCCTTGATGTGTGTAAAAGTGTCAAATGAAAGAGCCTGAAACTGAAAATGGGAACAAATTGATGTACTAATAGTAAAAGATAACCAAATTACACTTTCTCTAGAGAGCTTCAACACTGCAACTGAGTTTTCTGCAAGAGAACTTCCAGGTGGATATGCATTTTATTTTTTTTTTTTTTTAAATGAAACTTAAGATAAAACAAAAAAAATTAGGGAACCGCAATCTCAAGATGCAGGAATATCCACTAATATTAAATCCTATGTATAAAAACTATTCTTGATGGTTATTAAAAGCAATTTTTTTATTGTCAGTTGCACATTAAAGATGCTATATGAAAAGTCCATACTAGCTAGCTATTTCCAAACTAAATTCAGAAGGACTCTGAAACATTTGCTAAGGTCTCTAACATTCTTTTTTAGATTATAGCCTCAATTTCTCTGGGCTGTGATAAAGGAGTGGCTAATTACCAAAGATCAAGTTAAAGGTTGCTGGAAAAAAAAAGATGTCTTTAAGCCCTATGTCTGTTATCTGATATTTTATGCTTGTAAAAGCTAAATGCTTCTCCATGAGAAATGAAGAATAATCTGAAGTTTTAGAAGTAAGTACTCCATTGCTTACTCCATTGTCTTGGACTTATCTGTGTCAGCAATTGTGAGAACATTAGTGTCAGGCAGCTTGTTTCCTTTAAGTCTCTTAATGCAGGTAAAAAAATCCCAAACAATTCAAACCCAAAAAATCCATACTCAATTCACTTTCAAGATCTTTATAGGATCTCGAAGTGAAAAAAGGTAGGCTGACTGGAAAAAGATCAGTTTCATATGGCATTTATTTTGTTTCCTGTAAACAAGGTTCAGCAAGCAACATGTTAAATATTTCATGACAGCAGATGCACGATGACCTATTCAGCTAGTTTTATCCTAAGTAATCTGAGGGAAAAAAGGTCCAGTCTGTGTGTTGACCTGGGTCAGAGACAGAACATGCATTGGTTATACTGCTTACAAGGCTTCCATACCTTGCATTACAATCAAACTGAAATGAAATTAATGAAATTTACTTGTTTTGATTACTAAATTTAAATTCATTTAGCTGCAGCACCATGGGTTTAAAAAAAAAAAAAACACACAAAAAAACCCCCAAAACAAAACAAAACAAAAAAACCCCTACCAAACAAAAAAACCCAGGCCCTGATTTGAGATCTTTTCATGCATTTAGAAGACCTTGAGTGATAGCTGATTCTACTGAAGCCAGTAACTTTATTAATTGTGAAGCAGAGCACAGTTTTACCTTCAGTGTCTTCGCCTCTGGATAATAACAATACACATCCTACCTGTAAGTGAAACAAGAAAAATCTACCAAAATCAGATGAAGTGAAGAAGATTGGTCCTCTCTCCTGCTGACAATGCCTTACTGCTATCTCCTCTCTTAACTGAATGCAGGCTTTCACTCTGTAGCAGATTCTTTCTATTTGGTGGCACGCATATTAACATTTTTAGCATTTATGACTTCATTTTCCACTTTTTAATTCAATACACTGCCATTGTCATGCTACCTTTATCCCAGATATGGAAAGTGAATTCCTCTTCTTCATTTCTGACTAAAGCTTAAGTCCTTTCCTCCCATCTTTAGGATATCAAGAACAATCACTCTTGTCTTTATCACTTACTGTCCACAGCTTCCTCATAGACTCGTTTCTGTAGGTAGTGGGAGGGAAATTATTTCCCGTAAGGACTGTACTCTGCTTCAATCATCATCATATATATAAGGTAACCTCTTACAAGGTATAGTACATGTCTGATAGGTGTATGATAAGGTTGTAACTCTGTTAAGGACTTTTGGCAGTGAGATACCAAGTTCTAACCACATAAGGCAATTGGAATATTTCACTCAGCTTCAGCTGTTACAGATTTTTCACTGACTTCCACAAGCTTGGCAGTTTTATTTTGAGAGCTATTTATAGTCCGCAAAGTGTAAAAGAGAGTGTTTTATTGCATACTGTGATATGATTTTCTTATTAGGTACCCTCTGTTATGGCATACTGAAGACTAATAAGTATGTAAGTAGCATGATTATATTGCATTTTTCTGTTCATTTTGTTATAACTAATTTGTCTTGACATAAATATTGGAATAACAAAAATAAGAGTATGATATTTCACAGCCTGGTTCTGTATATAAAAAGACTCTGTGCTGTCCCAATTCAAAAATATTCAGGATCTCTGGCCTTTGGAGTCAAGTAATTCTCCAGAGTTTATCAGATAACATCATATTTTTGCCTTAAATCTCTCCCATTCTTTGCTTTCACCATTTCTGCATAATGTTAAAATTATACATTTAAGGTTATAATTTTATATTTATATTTTCATGTTATGTTCCTTTTACATTTTTACTGTTATGTCCTGCCTTAGTCTTCTCTTTTCCACTTTAAACGCTCCTAGTCTATTTTGCTTTACACCAATTCCAGCCAGGTGGTCATGAAATTTTCCTTTATTTGAATTTTTTCTCATTCTCCTATATTACAAGTAGGGATTACCACCTGAAGATTTATACGTATCTAGCACTTAGTTTAAAAATGTCTGAAGAAAAAGCTACTTTCTTCCTGTGTTTGTTACTTTGCACTAATGCCATCAAAGTCAAGACACCTGTGGCAGGACAGCAGCTGTGATTCTGGGTAGCAACTTCAGACATTACAAAGTTTGGCTTTCCACAGCAGAGGTAAAGTTTCAGGGACTGGAAAACCAGAAACACAAAAGACAACATTTCTTTAGGCATTGCGTCTCTCCCAGCAGACTCCCTTATCTGTGATCTCCAGAGATCCAGACAGGGATGGAGCAGGACCATAGGATAGTGCCCTGTGTAAAGGCCTTGAAAACATTCATCTAACCTACATGTTGAAGTGGCTGATATCCACTGTGTGGCTCTGGATTGCGGTTCCTCTCAGAGCAGAAGGATACATTAGGTAAGGAAGATACTAGTTAGAGATATGAGTGGGTTTGGAGGTCCTACAGAGTGGATACAAGAAGGTCATGCCTGTTATTCTGCACAGAGAGAAATCCAAACAGGTTAGGCACAATAAATCCCACTTGCTATGCTAGCCCCTGGATTCTGGAGGCAACATACCTGTAGATACCAACTCACAAGGGCTTTGGAGCATGAACTAGCCCTTCACCCTGCTGTGTCACATGCATGCAGGATGACATTAACTTGCCAGTAGGTTTGTAGAAAGCATTTAAGTGTTCCAGCCGTCATGTGTGTATCTGTTTCTTGTTTGATATAGCTTGTGCTGCTTATTATAAACTTTGGCCTGTGTAGCTAGAAAGACTTAGGTGCTTAGACTGGTGTGTCTGTGGGAACACTGGAAAGGTGGGTGACACTCTTTGTAATTTGAATAGTCATGTGAGAGCACAGGCACAACAAACTGTGCATCTTGTCTGTGGGCAGGACATGTACCTCTCATTTTGGGAAGGCATTATGTTTACAGGTAGCAATGATATCTGTCATGCTGCATGCTGTGCCGAGTGTAGATGACACTGTGTAGAGTTACCATCATGACAGTGTTGGTAATGGACAGTCTTGCTCTTCCAAAGTTATTATCCAAGATTCTCACTTTGTGTTTCCACAACGTCTCTCTACTCATTTCTTGACTGGGCAATCCAATATCCTTCTTCCACACTGCATCTTCCTGCAATAGAAGCCTCCATTGCTGGGAGGAACCACACTGTTGAAGTAGAAACAAAATCAGCTCTTCACAGCTCTTGACAGCAGCCCTGTGCACAGAAAGGGTTTTAGTCCATTGGAGTCAATATCACATTTCCAGCCTGGTATGGTGTTTCTAACCTAGACTTGTTGCGGAAAGAATGCATCCTTCCAGCATCCATTCAAAGAAATGAAGTTTCAGCTGGACTGCGTCTCGTGCTTCCGAGCAGTAAAAAGCTCCAAGAAAAGGAACTGCTGGTCAGGTAAAAGGCTGAAAACTTTCCATCAGTAAAATGCTGAACTGCAAGACGTGAGGTGGGGGGGAGGGAATGCGCTAAATTCTCACTCAGGTGCGCTGCTTACTCTTCTCCTTTATTCACCAGGCTTTCTGGTCTTTGCTTCCACTGCATTTCATGGTCAGAAAAAAGAGCCACAGGAATACCAAAGTCCTGAGCTGCTGATAGACAACAGCATACGTCACATGGGCATCGGGGAAGACAGTAAGCTGGAGGATGGATGTGACAGGGCTGGTATTAAGTTGCTATTTGGGCTGCAGTGTGAACACAGCTGGGTGTGCTGAAACAGTGAATTCAGCTTATAAAACCTCGGTACTCGCCTACTAAAACAATGGTAATACAGATAAAGGGACTTTTGTGGGAGCTGGATGAAGGCCGTGCTTTTTGGAAGTGTAAACTGAAACTTTTAAAAATAGTAACAGATAATGTTTTAAGAGCATAAATAAGTAATGGAGTGGCTCAGTTATTAGAAATGCTATCAGTATAAATGGTAGGAGAACAAATTAAGGCACTTAGTTTTGCTCCAAATTAAACCATGGGTTTGCTCATGTGTGTAAAATTAAATGTGTGCACAGATGTAGCTGAAAGACAGAGTATTGACACTTAAACATATCCATATATTGTATTTTCAGGTGCGATTCAGTACAACTGAGCCACCATGCAGGATTTCATGGACTCCATTAGCCTGTCAGCAAGGGATCAGAGAGTCATCTGTGTAAATTGCTGTAAATCAGCAGTAGTGGCAGTCAGGCCTCAAGAATGTACTGAGATTTAAATACCGTCTGTGATAACAGTGTCCAGGGTTTTGCGTAGGCTGCCTGGAGAGAAGTCCAGGCTAATCGGTAATCTTTCTTTATCTTTGCCTGAACAACATAATTATTTGTTCAAACAAACAGTTAAAATCACAAAATATGACTCTGGATTTAGAAGGCAATAGAGGCTTACTTTATTAAACTCCTCTGAAAAATAAAAGCAAATTTAAGAACAGCTCAGAACAACAATGGGCAATGACTGAGGTATTCTTATATAGCATCTTCTTAGCTCCTGTCTTTTGTGTAAGTCTGCTGTGTGCTTCAGCTTTCATTCACCCCTCCTACACTGTGTGGGACTGGCAAATGACAGCCCTTGAAAGTAATCATTATTATGACATAACAAATGGGGTTTTTTTGGGGAAAAAAGGAAAGCAGCCATTAACAACTTATTCAAGTTGATATTTCTGCTGTTTTTATTTAAGTGTTGCCTTCCCTGTGGCAAATATAAAAATTATTGAAATAAAAAATTATTGAAAGTGCAATTTTTAGACAAAGCAATACTTTTTGATGGCACTCTTTCCCTACATGTTGAAAAACTAAAATCAAGCAGTGTAAATGTCTAGGATGAAAAAAGCACAGCTTGTATCCATTCTACAGCTCTGATTATAAAATACCCACCTTTAATAAATATATCCTTTATTTAATGGCAAGCTGGATTTAAAAAAAAAAATTAGTTTAAGTGTAATTTTAATTCAGGCTATGGAAACTGTATTGTTTTATTAGAATAAAAGTGAAGGCTTTTTGCTTAACAGAAATTTTGCAACAGTTAGCTTTTGTTAAAAATCTAAAAGCTTTCTTGGTTTTTCATGCAAGTGAGGAATGACAAGTACATCTAAGATACCTTGTAACATGTATTTATTACCTTCTTATATTCAAAAATTGCTTTAAAATTAACTTTTTGAGTATTACAAAATATTTCCTGGAAAATTCTGGCTTGGATGGCCTTACAGGGATGTTAGACCATTTTGTCCCATTTTTGATACTCACTTGAATTAATTAGTGGATAGAATTAATTGCTATTTAAGATGAGAAAGAAGGTAAGAATTTACCCCCCACTGGAGATTTGTCTACATATATCCTACTTTACAGTCGGGTTTTCCAAGGTTTTTACTGGAGCTAAAGCCTCTGTTTCACAATTCAGATTCAGGAAAGCTCCTGACCGTGCATTAGGTTCTAAATGCTTGCTTACCAGCTGCCAACAAGGGAATCTAAATCTATGTGCAAGTACTTTCCTGGTGAGGATTGTACTTTGTTACTTATTTTGAACCTTTGCAGAACAAAGATACAAATCACAGTAAGTGGCAGAAATTTTGCTTATACTGTCCTCAGCAGCTTAAACTGGTTATAGTTATTTTATCTCACTTCAAGTGTTTGTACAGATATGTTGATAATAAAATATTAGAGCATGTCCAATATGAAGAATGATGATATAGGTCTCAAATTCCCATGACCCTGACAATACATCTCTGATTTAGATTACTTTAAATCAACTGGCCTGTGGACAAAGTTTCTTTATTCCCAAGCAAGTCCTTCTGAGCCAGGTGTAGTACTCTGTAGGTGCCTTTGATTATACTCAACTCTATCTAATGCAGTTCTGCAGGTCCATTTTTCTTGAAGACTGTTTCAGGGTGATGCTCATCGTGCCTCCTGAAGGAGGTCAGTGCATCACGTATGTTGTGTCCTCTCCATCTGCATAACAGTTTGCAGCGGCTGCACCAGCCCCTTAGGAGATGCCAAGTTGAGCACCGTAAGGTGCTGCTCAGACCCTTCACTGCTTAAAGTCCTTCACCTCTGCTGTCTCTCATTTAGAAGTAGCTTAAGCAAATCTGTAAACTTCAGAGTTCCTCTGACTTTGACTTCCCTCTGAGCCTCCTTTCTACGTATGTGAGATTTTGGCTTATATATGGCTGGATCAATACAGCTAAGCTAGAGCTCTGCACAGCTGCTAAAACGGATAATTTACTGGATGCTTTTCTGAGGAAAATGACAGTCCATAGGAAATACAACGAAATTTGTGATCCTGGTATATTAGTATGATTTACTAACCCAACATTCTTGTACTTACATTGCACCACTTCAGAAAAATTATAAGGGTCAGATTTTTGGCTTCTATGTGGAAGGTCTCACCTTTAAAAAGAAAAATACATTTAGGTTCACTTTCCTTTTTACCTGTACTGTGAGTACTGGTTTAACCTTTAAACATGTTTATCTTCCTCTTACTTTGCCATAAAGGTATTTCAATTTACCTACAGTTCTACTTTAAAATTAACTTCAGCTTTACTGATAAAAAGATTTACTCTATCAAAAGGAAAAAACTTCAGCAAAATTATGCATCCTCCACCTGTTGTGGAGGTGGATAGAGATTTAATTCTGGATGAGTGAAGAGGGAGTTCTGGAATTTAATATTATATTTCATTTACTTGACAATGGTGTAGGACCTCAGATTCCCATCTGCTTGACAAAGAAAGAACAAAAAGAGTGTTTTCTGCTTCAAAGACCTTATAGTTTAAAGTAAGAGTGTCATCTCCTGTTCTGCACAGTAGATGACCAGAGATTGGGACAGGTCTTTAATTTTCTGTCCTAAGAGAAAAGTATTAGCAGTAGACAGGTTAAACCAAGGATTAAAACCAAGGCAAAAACTTGGATAGTAAATTCAACCCTCTAGCATATTGAATTTTCCTACTTACAGTGACTCTTAAATTTTTATTTATAGAATATAATGGAACTTCACACAAAAAGGCATCTCCATAGCAGCACCTACATTCCTGAGAAATCCTTGGGTGTCCTGCTAGTGCTACATGAACTATATCTCTGTGTTAACTTTGTCAAAAACTTCCACTGACTTATTTATTCATTAATTCATTCATTCTTTCCTCTGTTTTCCTCTAAGTGGTTTTGTGTGTGACAAGTAGTGACAGACTGAGAGGCAGAAAGCCTGGAGTCTTCCCTGTTCCCCTGTAAGAGGCATGATTCAGTGAGTGGATGAGTTTCCACTGCTGAGCCTTTGTGCCTCATGACAGATCTATGAAGTTAAGTACTCAAGGTCAGAGGGTCTGTTTCCACGTTGGCAGATGTAATTCCATTGATTTCATATCGTCAGCCACACTTGTTGGTTCTGAGAATACCCATGGTAACTGATTAGATAAGATGTCAATTGTGATGTGGACAACCATCTTCAGGAAGCTGACTCAATATTACTCATTTTATGAAGGCAATTGAACCCAAATAGGGATTTCCAGGCATTCTGAGATAAGCTGCTGCATTTGAATTAGTGTGTAGGAAATCAAAGGCTGAAAATCTCTGCCAAAGAGAGTGACTGCCAGGGAGAGGTGAGGTTCCGTCACTCCTCAGGAGAAGAGGAGCTGGGAGCTGAGATTCTCAGAAGGGCAGACAAAGCCAGTACTGTCACCATCCAGGGCTGTCCCACTGTCTCTGAGCCAGGAGTGCAGAGAAGGCCTGTGAAAGCAACCAGTATCAAACAGATCAGCATTCACCCAGGGAATCCATGGTGATGAGACAAGTCCAAGGTAAAACCAGGAAGTCAATGCAGAAGCTCAGAATCAGAGTAAGGACTGGGGAAACACGAGATGGAACACAGTTAAGGCTACAAAGCAGCTGAAGTACAGCTCAGGGGACCAAGCACAAGAGTTTCTACTCCAAAGCATGTCCTAAGGGAAGGAGAGCCTCCACTGGGGCTCTTGCAGGTCTTGCTGCACTGCACAACTCACCAATTGCCTGGCCTTGGGCATGGCCATCTAAGTTTCTAGAAGGAGAAAGATGTGCTACAGACCTCTAGCATACCCACCATCTTGTGTCCCAGTGATGCAGGATACCAAATGAATGGGTTGGGAGAGGCCTTGGTCTCCTGGATGCAAGTGAGCATCCTAGTTCTGTACTGACTCGATGGTGGGACAAGATCCGGGTGTGCTTTAGCCTCTTCCCTTTGTGTCTGGACTCTTCACAAATGGGCATCAGCTCACTGGTGAACCATGATGTAGTGCTACTGAGCTGACTAGTTGCCATCCAGTTATTCCTTTTTTTTTATTTTTAATCAGTGAATCTTATCTTTGGGGGGAAAAAAACAAAAAGGAAAAAAAAAAAGGGAAAATAAGCAGTGTTGAAACAGATGCAATTGCATGATAAATTCAACCTGTATTTGCTAAGTTTTTTTCACATTGAAAATGTCAATAATGCCAATAGTTCATTCCTACATTTTCTAAAATATCTTTCCATGTACTTCTCCCAAATCCCTTAATTTCAGACACTAAATAGAAGCAAAGACACAACAGGCTGGCTTGGCAATGTTGTCAAGGTAAAAGTGGTCCCTTTCTGTTAATTGAAAAGTAACACAATCTAATGATGGTGGATAAATGTCTCTTTTTTCTTTCACATTTACAATATTCTAGCTCCCTTGTTTTAAGGTATTCTGGGTTATTCTCAGGCATATTAAAATGTGTGCTGAACCAAGGGTAACATGCAGCATTGTGATGGAAACATTGACAGAATGGCATATGTGGATTATGCCCAGGTGTGAACTCAGGCACTTGTGTCTTTCTAATCTATATTGGAGTGTTTCAGTCCGATTTTGAGTATTTTGCTATAGTAGGAAATACTGTGGCAATATATATGGGAACTGTCTGGTGCCTCCTGGCCTTATGGCTGCACAGTGGCCCAGGGGTCCATATGCCCTTTTGTTTCTGAGTATGCATGTCACCAAAGGAAAGACAGTGATATGTTCTGATATCTCATCCTTCTCGTCTTCCCAGGCTCTCTCTGGCTATTCTGGATTCCTGCTCACATCAGAAAGGTGGACTTCTGCCTTCAAATTCTTACAAAAGTGCCTACAGAGGCAGATGCCCATTTCATCTATTTTACAGCTCCTTCAGGGAATGTGATTTCTGGCATTCTTTTACTGAGGCTTAATGAGAACATTCCTGGCTAAGGACAGTTTGACAGGATGGCTTTCAGACACACTGAAGCATAATGCATTGGACACTTCAGTGGGAGCTGGGAGAGGCAAGCAGGTTTGTTGACATCAGGAATAAGCTACACAGATATCTTCTCATTCTCACTTCCCTTGTGGTCTAGTCCCTCTGTCTCTTTTTAATCTGTCAAACATCTGAATTATTCTACTCTAAATTTAACACCTATGTGGTTTTTTTTTTTTAATTTCAATTTTGGTGAGAGGATTTTTTCCATGTTAGAAAAATGTAATTATTCTTATACCCTTAATCCTTATGACTTTGTTGCACATATAGAATGGTGACTGAGCAAGGTAGTTACAAGAAAAAATTCAATACGTTTTATATGCACTGTTCCTTTGGAAGCAAAATTTGCCAGGACAGTGGATGAAATTTAATGCAATTTAGTAAACTTGGTTGTCTTCGGATAATGAAATTCCCAGGTCAAGGGGAAGCAGAAAAAAATCAGAGCATTGATTCTGAAATAGAAGACTGTAGAGCTGAAACATTTCGTAGCATATACACTAACATCTAGAAGGCCAGAAGAAATTAAAATTAAAATCTCATTAAAATCACATAATCTTACTTTTCATATAGTTTGGGCAAAATATGCCTTTCTTGTCTTATTGTGATTTGAGTGGAAAACAAAGAGTCTCTTTTATTTTAAAAAAAAGGAATAAAAAACAGTTTCAATGTTTTCAGCTATTTGGAATTCAGCACAGGCTTTAATAGTAAAAAAATTGTAGCTTGTCTGTGAATTAGAGTTGCTCATTCTTGTTTTTTCTCCCCATATAAATTCTTATAAACTGATTTATTCATCCTTGAACTTTCTCTTTGATAGGGAAAACAGAGTGAGTTATAAAGCAGAGTTTCAAGCCCTTCAATCTTTGTCATGGCTCCTCCCTGAACTAATTTTTCAACAGTCTTTCTAGAGAAGGAAGTATATTCTTGCCACATATGAAACCGTATTTTTCCATCCTCATATTGGAAATTTCCTATGTTTATGTGTCCTGGGACTGTTTTAGTCCTTTGGACAGTGTTGGCCTAGGTTTTTATTCTCAGACTGTTTAGTGTGACCGTCAAACTCTTCTCAGACTGCTGTCTAGGTTACACTCCCCTCACTTGTATGTGTAAGCTGCCCTTTGAGTTTGTATTTATCTGTCTTGCTTTGCATTTAGCCTGCTTAATCACTGCTTAGCACCATTCTCTTTATCAGTGACAGAGTCTGTTCACTGTTCTCCATTCTTAACACTGTGATCTATAAATCTTATCTGCAATGATGTTGCATTGCCTTCCAGGTCACTGAGAACAGTGTTACTCACCTCAGATGAAACCCCAGGCCCTGGAGGGATCCCAAGAAGCACACACTGGAAGATTATTCATTTACAGTTATCTTTTGAGGTCTATCAGCTCACTAGTTTTTAATCCATTTACCATGTGAAGTTTTAAGTCAAATACTTTCTTCTCTGCTGATGTTAGATCAATGCTGTTATCTTTATCGACCAACCTTCTCTGTTATAAAGAGATACTAATTTAGCTGAACAATCTCTATTTTCATGATTTCAGTGTGAAGGCATTAATAAAATTAACCTTGCATAGTAGTGCAGTGAGGACACTCCATAGCAGATGCTGGCCCATGTCGGTGGGAGCAGACTCCCACATCATTGAATATCTGTTTTCCAACTGGCAACAGACTCTGCAATAGACAAATAGTAAATCTACCAGCCCCATCACAACTTTTCTGCCTTTGCTGCCTTTAAATTAGCCAACAGAGTGGGAGTCTCTGAGATATAAACTAGTGAACCACGGTAGAGATGCAAGCCCCATGCCTGAGCACCTCGAGTTTCTCCTGTTCCTCCTTACTCGCCAAAAGAACACGGATCCTGCTGCATCTGACGATGGCAGCAAAGCCACTCCTTTGTCAGTGATGCACAGCGTCAGCCTAAAGGCATGGGGTACAGAGACTGGCTAACAAGTAAAGGAAGATGATTAAGCTGTTATCAAGAGCCCAGAATCTGATCTGTAGAATTAATGCATTTGCTCCCACAGATAGACCAAAGGACGTTTTGCCTGGATAGATACTGTGAGATAATAATAATTTAAATATGCAGCCCAGGTGCCCTAAGCAGCATGAGTCACAAACTGTGAATGAGCAGAACTTACTTTGACCTTGAAGATTGCAGAATTCGATTCCAGACCGTTAATAAATTTTTGTTAAAGGCTCTTTTTTGTATCTTGCTGTGCATACTGGTTCGAAACTGAAAGTATTTAAGGTCTAGTTTAAATATAAGCACAAGAGTAGTGCCAGTGCTTCCATGAGACTTTATCTGTCATCCACGCATGAGTGGTCTGCTAGAGCAGAGGGAAAATGTTCAGCTTCTTGTAAGATCAAGTGTTATGACAGTGTGTGGCTCCCAGTGAGTTGTAAGTTTAATCACTCTGCAAAATATTTCTCTTCTGGTACCAATTTCAGGACAGCTATTGATTTCACATCTTTCCTAAGCTTTTTCCTACTATAATTATGATTGTACTTTCTTGTTCATCTGAACATAACATGAAATAGATATTGCCAGGACAAGCATAAGTAGATATAAGATAACTTCATTACTTGGACAATTAATTCTCATGTATTATTATGTGGAAAGTGTATTCTATTATAAATATCTTATAATGTTATGACTTGCTAATGTTTGGTTAACCACATATTATTTTTTGGTTAAAAATTGATTGTACATGCAGGCAGCCTGCGCACTGTCTGTTACTTGCCCACAAGTGATTGTTCCTCAGGAAGTGAACATACTGTGCTCAGGTTTTTTTTGTCTCAGTAATCTCTTTCTTTTGAGATCTCCGGCACTGTAATCTCCCTCTTTATACATTCTATGGATTAAGTCTTCTTTTCCAGCATGACAGACTTTAAATAACTTAATGACTATATTATAAATTGCCTATATTATAAATAACAATATGTAGTCCTCTGCAAACACAAAGAATGTAAATCAGCATTACTCTTACTGTCCGCAGTATTAGGAAAAAATCCACAATTGAATTACAGCCTTATACTCAGCCGTGGACCATGAAATTAGTAGGTAATAGAAACATACTGAAACTCCTATCCTTTAAAAAGGATCAGGACTAGAAATTATCAAAAATATGGTTTTATAAAGTTGCCATTTATGTGCATGCTGAGTTATTGTTGCACCACATAGAATAGAAACAGGTGTAAAGTAGAATGTGCATTTTTTGTTGGCTGGTTATTGGCTAGTGTAAAGACTCTACATTTGGTCTTTAAGCAGTAAATATAAACACAAAAACCTACTGGTGCTATTATACTTTTCCCATTTTTTTATGATAACTTTGTGTGTTATTGATGGTTACTGCTATGTCGTTTTGATAGAAAAGACTTGCAGAGAGGTGTGTGGACTAAATCAGGTTGTTTAAAGGGTGTAAGACTCAGATAGCGCATGACCTCCTGGACAGTGCTCCAGATGTATATAAGGACAACCCCAAGCAGTAATGCCCTCCTTATTGTGTCTTGCACCAGAGTGAACCCTTGCAGAATCAGCCTCAGTCCTGCTTCATTTTATGACAACCCAACTGCTGGCACAGAGCCATAAGGTGTCCACTGATGAAAGAGTCCTAAGTCCAGAGCAGTGGGAAGCTGGGGCTGTCAGGTGTGAGGCATATGCAGCCTATGGGCCAGCACTGACTCATGAAGCATGATGTGCATTTTATATTTCATTCCCTTGTATTAATGCAGAAAGTTATGAGCTCCTCATCTGAGAGAAGTGGGACTTTTGTTCTCTCCTCCGCTCTGTGATTTCAGCAGTGCAGTACCGTACTAACAGGGGGAACCCTTCGCTGATAGTGATGAAGAGTCCAAAGGACTCCTAGATGGGGTTAAGCACTCACTCCTTAGATAGCAGGTTGAGTGTCCCTGCTGAGGCCTCTCTAACTTCAGCTCCATCCTTGCTTTACTCCTAGAAGTATTCCCTGGAAATGCCCTATTAGTCATATGAATAAGAATAAACCAACTGGGACCCACATGTAACTTACTTGTCTTTCATTAGCACATCCTTCAGGAATCCAGCATGATCTTTATTACTCTTCCTCATCCTTTTGAACTTGGTTTGTTTTCTTAATTTTGGCCTAATT
>JAWWEW010000001.1:49514962-49538480 GCA_035583185.1 Anabacerthia variegaticeps | reverse complement strand
TCAGGAATCCAGCATGATCTTTATTACTCTTCCTCATCCTTTTGAACTTGGTTTGTTTTCTTAATTTTGGCCTAATTTACAGGACCTGAGGTCATTGTCATCCTTTCCATACACATAATAGGCACCGCCTAATAAGTTGCTAGGAAACCCCTTCCTCTCCTTATATCTGGAAACTCTTTTAGTAACTTTAAACAAGTGCTAATCATCCCTAGAGCGGGTATGATCTCTCTCTGTTGTTTCATTTTGTAGGTCATTGTTACTCCAAAGACTAACTTTGTAGCTATTATTTTTCATACAAACATAAAAAGAGGTGTATTCAGGGCTTTACTTTAACCTGCTAACATAAACAAATCAAACACCAATCCTAAACATTAATGGGAATAAAATATTTAATTGTTTTTAAAATATCTGCAAAGCCTTAGCTGGTTCCATGATTTCACCAAAGCTGAGGTACACAGAAAATGTAAAATGAAAGAAGTAAATTTGATGAAACCATAAAATTCAGTGTGCGTAAATCTAAGCCAAATTCTGGAACACAACTGGAGAGGACAGAATTGAAATACAAATGTTAAAAATAATACTATCTGATTTGATGCTTCTATTGCTCTTTTTGTCCATGGCTCTGAAAGCACTTCCTGCATAGTCAGTCTTTATCTCTTAAAGGAGAAATTTTCCTCCTGTGTTAAGCCCAAGTAAACAGAGGCACTGAGAAGTGACTTGTCCAAATTCAAACATGGTCAGATAGCAAAAGCAACGACTCTACAAGCTGAAATTTTCCACTGAGAGAGGGCTAGAAACTGGGAGAAGGCACAGGCAGGACAGCTGACCTGTTATCACAAAAGGCCATTCCATACCATATGATATTCTCTTCAGCAATAGAAGCTGAGGGAAAGGAGAAGGAAGGGGGACATCCATAATTCTCAGATTTGTCTTCCCAAGGAAATGTCACAGGTGATGAAACCCTGCTTTTGTGGAAGTGACTGGACAACTGCCTGCTCATAGGAAATAGTGAATAAATTCCTCCTTTGCTTTGCTTTTGTGGATAGCTTGTGTTTCCCTATTAGACTTTTATTGCAATGCACGAATCTTCTCACCTTCCTTTATCTCCTCATCTCACAGGAGAGGGGAGTGAGTGAGTGGCTGTATGTGTGTTTGGCTGTTGGGCAGTGACAATCCTCCCCTGGCATGTGCACTAGGTGACAGTCTCTTGCTTCCAGAGGCAGACCCAGCCAACCTCCAGTCAGACCCTGGGATTTCAGACTTTGAAAAAAACCCCAGATTTTCAAAGAACTCTACACTAAGAGAAAACCAGTGTTTTGCTAAATAAATCATGAAACTCTGCCAAAAAGCCTAGGTGAAGTAAGTTTATTCATATCAACTAAGTGGAATAGTCAAACCCATTATGTTCTAATCAACAATGTCACGATCTTCTGCTAGAGGTTTTCTATAGAGGAACTTTAGCATAACAAAGTGTTCTCTGAACCAACAATTAGAGAGTAGCCTATAGATATGATTCATGCACTTGGAATAAAGTGGTATTTTGTCTGTTCTTTAAAGTACAGATAAATAACAAGGGAAAAAAATCTATAATGAAGCAGCGTTACTGATCTAGTTTTTACCTGAAAACACACAATAACACTGAAGTAAAAAAACCAAAGTAACCTGTCAACCCTACTACTTGTTCAAAAAAAAGGGCAGAATAAGTGTGTTTGACATTAACTGCTCCCTTAAAATTCATCTTATTCTTCCAAGACATGAGAGAATGTGCATAATTCAGTTTTAGATTAGAATGTTAAAGGGGCATTTCCAGCTTAATAAAAGCAAACATACCAAAATGTTCCTTTTTGAAAGTGTTCCAATTTTATCATTATGATATGCTGTAACTGAAGACTAGAAATATTATATTTGGCTTATTTTCTTCATGTTATTAAGAGTACACTTGGTTTAATTATCTTCCCTATGTGACTATGTCTTTCAAAACCCAGTGTAGAGTTAATAGGTGGAACAAAGAAAATCAATCAATTTCCTTTTCCCCATCACATTTTATTGCAACAATAAAATCCATAAATACGGCAGGAGGAGTGTCAAGTAAAGGTAAAATTCCATGTTAACTCTTTTTTATTCACTGCATTTCAGACTGACAGCCTTGAACTCGGTTATTATTCTTGGAGAGAAATAGTTCTCATTTTAAGACAACTTATATGGAAAAACTTCTATTTAAAATACTGCAGCACTTTTTAAACAATAGAGCTCATTATAAAACATTGCATCACATATTATATTAAGCTTCAATGTATAAAATGGCTGATAAATTACAAAGGTAATAAAAGGTAACTATAAAGATAATTGTAAAGGTAACCTATACCATTTAGGAACAGAACATCAGAATCATCATGATATTTGGAGATCAGTTTGAAGTTTGTTTCTGTATCAATATCTGAATACTTCTATGCATGCACACATAATTACAGGAAATTTTACATGAAAAAAAAAAAGTAAAGCAAGATAAATAAGTGTTTGTTTGCTCTGTATAACCTTTGACTTAGTAAAGCAGTTGGTTTTTCCACAGATTTTCAGAAGGACCTTTGATACTCACTTTTCTTGCTCTTCCATTGTGTCTGATACACATTTTGTCACTGTGACCTGAAAAAGGCTTGCACAAAAGTTTCTGCTTCACTTTTTATGGCATGATTTTTATCCTCATCAAAGCAGAATACTGTTCCTAATTCCTGGTGCCGTCTTTGGGGATTCGGAAGACTTTCCAAGTCCTAGTAACAGCTGCAGCTGCACCCAGAAATGGTATCAAAGTGGTAGGTCCCCTTCGGAGTGCATGGGAAAGAGTTAAGGGTAGAGGAAGACCGTAAAAACTTAGACATAGAAGTAGCTCTAAACTAACAAGGAGAAATGCAGAAAGGAGAGCTGTGGACTACTCCCTTCTTGACACAATTAGTCAGGAGGTACATTGTGGTCTTCCCTTTAGCTGGGGACTTACATCTGTGAAGCCTTGTTCAACACATGGAAAAGTCTGATTCCCCTGGGAGGAAGAATTTAAGCATAAGGTTTTAAAAAACTCTGAATTTTGACTTTGAGGACCTAAGTCCTTTTGTAATTGTAGAATAGAGGGAGGACAACCTGATTGGAATGAGAAATACCTTTGCCAAAATTACAGCTGTCCATAAGAAATCAATATGTCATTCTGCAATTGCATTTTTGGAAATGGAAGGAACCTGGACAGAATTAAGGAAACACTTCTCATTCCCGATGCAAGAACAGCAAGGGGTGGCACTTCTGTAGTCATGTGATAATGAAAGAAATGAAAATGGGCAAGGTGGAAAAATTCATGTAGTATTCAGTGAACATTCTCAGGTGGCTGCATCACATGCCTGTGTAATTTAGATTTCTTTGGAGATGTATAGTAAGGCAAGTACAATTCTTCCATCCTTTTTTGTGAGTTTACTGTTAGTGAAACTCCAATGACTTTGACTGAGGAAAATGAGAGGATAATTGAGTTCAGGGTCCCTTCTTTGAAGACTTAACAATCTAATTTTGGACCAGGGCAAAAAACCAAAACAAAACACAATTAGAGAGCAAAGGAAGACAAAGTCCCTCAGGTCATGCTCATGCCTTTACTGGATCTGCTACGTGTCTTTAAATAGAAGCTCTAAATCACCAGTTTATGAATACCATAAAAAAAAGAAGAGAGATTTGCTTTTATTGTATGCCACTAGAGCACAAATACCTAATTTTTGCATCAATACCATAGCTGATTTTCTGTTCATGTGCGATAAAATTACTAAGCCGACATTTTTTGAGACATCTGCAAAATCATCTGTGATTTATGCTCTTTTTCCACTAAACTAAAGCTTGTTACAGTATTTGTATTTTGTAGATGAGTGCGCCCCACCTTCTCTCAGGGTCCAGGTCACTCCTCCTGCCCTCACAGGAAGTACATGTGAGATCTCTTGCAACTCACGTCTTGGCAGCTGCCACTGATGATTATGTCTCTAATGGTACTGTGGTTTACCACTATTTGTACTGCTCAACTGAGCTGCACTTGGAAAGGGATATTAAGGTAAAACCTCTTTATTAATATGTATCTTCCCTTTAATCCCACATTATTTACTGACTAAGGTAAAACCTTGTGTATTGCACTGGCAGTATAGAAGTTACAAGGAGAAAATTAATTCAGTTTCTGCCTTTTAGAGCTTGTTTGTTTGCTTGTAATCACAGAGTAAATTTTTCCTTTTAAGATTCAATTCTCCCACTTCTGCTAAAAGCCTTTATAATTTTATTCCTGGGTGTGATACTAAAGTTTAATCTTTGAGGATCTCTGAAATGTATTTCCTGCAGAATGTTGCAGGCATAATGCAGGACACATATCGTGAAAGAGCAGACAGCTGCTGGACTTCTGTGATTTCAGTTGTGTTTGGCTTTAATGTCAATAGAGTGAGCTTGCTTTGCTTTGCTTTGTTTTGTTTTCTTCCATTCTTCAATAGCAACATTCCAGCACTTCAAAGTCAATAGACTACTCGCTGTAAACCTTACCACGTATCGGGTTCATCTCTGGAAGACAAGCAGGAGAGGGTCAAAGGTAACAATTGTTGTAGCAAAAGACATTTCTCTTCATTCTGCATATTCATACACATGAATGCTTTTTTCCCAACTGAAGCTGTTGACGTACTTTATCCACAGCTTTGCACACTCTACAATATTTCTTACAGTAATGAAAAAGAAATCTGCTGAACCAAAGAAAAAAAGAAATCCTATCAAAAGGTTGGCATTTCACTAGTGAATTTTTCAGCCAGCTGAATGCTAGTGCTCTGGTCTATACACATTGAAAGTAATTTCTATTTGCATCTGGTATTTTTTCCCACAGAATATCTTTCACAGGGTTCTTTCTTTCTTTCTTTCTCTCTGTCTCTCTCTCTCTCTCTCTCTAAATCAGGGGCTTCAAATTGCTGACAGAGCTTGAGTAAGGATGGAAGAGGAGAAAAGGAAGTAGGTTTAACATTGATATGAATGTTTTTGTTTAAACCTAGGTTTTAGTATTTAAATATATTTAGAGCCAAAATATTCCAATGTTCAATTATTTATCTGTGAGATTGGGACAGCTCTGAATTTGTTCTATATACTTTTTATAGTATGATGATGTCAAGTTCCAGAGATAGGAATTTATTTATCCCAGGACATACAGAGGCTTCAGAGTGATCACTGTCTTTCTATTAATATTGGATAAGACCTAGATCCTTTTGTAGCTCAAATGGGACACAGTGGTTTTGTTCGTTGCGCTTGTGTGTGTGTGTGTGTGTGTGTGTGTGTGGTTTTGGGGTTTTTTTTGACAACTCTGTAAAATGCGGATGTCAAGGGAGAAAAACCTACAGAGAGCAGTTCTGCCTATATTAGATCTAAATTGTCCTTTTAAAGTGCCTCTCTATCACAACAGGCTACTGATCTTATAAAGCATCTCATTTAAGCCCAGAGCCCAAGTCTTTTTCCTGCATAACATATACCTTAAGGAAAACTGTAGTATCAGTCCTACAGATAGGTGCTTTGAACTGTTTCACACAAGGGGTCTTGTAAATTTGCTCAGAAGATGAAACAAGTCATAGGTATTCCTACGAGGATAGACATTTCATACTTGGTGGTAACCATGCAAGACAAAAAGAATGACTAAACTTGGATGATCACTTGTAGAAGATAAGTCAGTCATGTATGGCAGTGACAATGAATGTTTAACATCCCCAACCCCTAAAACGTTGTGAATGACATGTGCACTTAAGTGCTCCAGAGAAAAGATTACAGATCTGTGAATGGAAAGGAACTGATTAGGGAGGCTAAGGTTTTTAAGAGGCTTAAGGTATATTTGTACATATGGCATCAGCTGTGACTTGGCCATTGTCCTAAACACATAGATATACTGCTGTGGAAAAGACTAGGAACCAGACCATCTCCAAAGGTTTTTCTTGTTGTATCCCTTGCCTGTGGCTGTATAACCAAATAATGTGAGAGGACAAGATCCAGGTAATCATCAGTTGCTGGAAATGAAAAACACATTAACAGGAGGCACATAAATTCTGAAGATCAATCAAAAAACACCTACCTAACCCCATTAGGCACATAATATGCCATTAGTACTGAAACTTTCCTTCAAACAAAAGGTGGTATTTATAAGACCAAATTTTGATCTATGCCTTTGTCATTAACAGGACGAATGAGCACTTTTGGAAAGTGCTTCTTCTCATGCTTACCTATATTTCTAAGACAGGTGAGATGAATCACCTGTCATAGAAAGGCTTATGTAATTGATTCAAAGGACAGTGTAGAATGGCCAACAATCAATATCAATACATCAATATATTGGTTTACCTTATAGACATCCAAAATGTAAGTCAAGCTAAACCCTGCCTACAGTGTGTAGAAACCAGTCTAGTACATGTCTAACACAATTACTGTCTTTCTAGAGTGATTGACCCACTTATGCATTTTCCATTGACACCAATGCCAGATGCTGCACCTGCAGCAGGGTAACAGCTGACACAAGTGGGAAGTGAGAGAGTAGTGGCTGGAGAACAGCCCTGCAGAGGGGGATCTGGGAGTGCTGGTTGGCAGCAGGCTCAATACAAGTCAGGCATGTGCCCTGGCATCCAGGAGGGAAAACTGCATCCTGGGGTGTGTCAGACATGTAGAGATGGTCCACAGGGACATGGCTTAGTGGGGGACTTGGCAGTGCTGGGTTTACAGTTGGACTTAGTGATATTAAAGTCCTTTTTTCTACCTTAAATGATTCTATGATACTAAACACAACGCAACCAGGCAGTTGAATCCCTCTGCTTTTAGTGTTGGTGCCATATCACCTTGAGTACTGAGTGCAGTTCTGATCCCCACAATTAAAGAAGATTGTCAAGGTCCTTATATGTGTCCGAAGGAAAGAAACAAAGCTGGTGAAAGGGCTTGAAGGCATGTCTTATAAAGAGAAGCTAAATACTCTGGGTTTGTCTTGGGAAAAGGAGGATGAAGGACGACCCCATTGCTCTCTACAGCTTCCCAAGGAGAAGATGTGGAGGAGCTGAGCTCTTCTGCTTGGTATCTAGCAATGAGACACATGGGAATGGTTCAGAGTTGTGCCAGAGAAGGTTTAGACTTTACATTTGAAAGCTTACCTTTACCAAGAGGGTAGTCAGACACTGGAACAGGCTTCCTAGAGAGCTGGTCAATGCCCCAAGTCTGTCAGTGATTAAGAGGCATTTGGACAATGCCCTTAACAACAATGCCCTTTAATTTCTGGTCAGCCCTGAAGTGGTCAAGCAGTTGGAGCAGATGGTCATTGTAGGTCCCTTCCAACTGAAATATTTCTATTCCATTCCGTTCCATTCCATTCCATTCCATTCCGTGTGGAGTCCATGAATTGGGCAACTTTATATGGAAGTCTTCCAAATTCCATAATTTGCTGTCAGTCCAGACTTTCCATGCAGACAGCCCCATTAATGGTGCTGATATTTGGCCACTTCTTTGCATGTTTAGTACCCATCATCATCAAACCTGCTAAAGACCTCAGGTACTTTATATAGGTATAACACACACAATGAAAAACATTGCTGTTGTTTAGTTACATAAACAAATGCATATAATTGGATGAAGAACTATCCTAAAGACATTTGAAATATAACTGAAGCACTATATCAGGGGTCTGTATTTCAATGTATTTAAATAATCAAAGAAATATAAGACCAAAGTGAAAACCAGGAATGACAGATGTTATTCCGACTTACACCATTCAAGGATTTAAGTTCATTAAAATTGATCTGCCAGAGTTTTGGATGAACTGAAGAGATTTGAAATACTCCTGGGTTTCTAAAGTGAAATATCATCAGAAAATTGCAATAATGATATATAAGTATTCTTCCATATCTGGAAACTCTGAATGGAAGTACTTTACTGATGATAATTTGAAAGACACTGAATTCTTCTGCCTCTGCTTCAGATTTTTAAAGCTGGATACTAACTAATAAAATCAAATCCTAGATAAAAAAAGTGTTTCAAATAGAAGACTAATAGCACTCTTCAAATTTCTCTTGGAGAGCATTGCTCTAATGGCTTCTTCTGTTTTTTAAAGAGCACTTTATGTTTTTTAGGGTCCCAGAAGCTCAAGTTATCTGAAATGGGTAATAACGATTCCTCAGAAGGATCCATTTCTGAAATGTACTGCGTGCAGTTCTAGTGCCCCCAACATAAGAAGGACATGGGGCAAGTCCAGAGGAGGGCCATGAAGTTGATAAGAGAGCACTTCCGCTACGAAGACAAGCTGGGGAAACTGGGGCCAGTGAGCTTGGAGAAGAGAAGGTTGCACAGAGACCTCACATCAGTATCTGAAAGAGGCCTACAGGGAAGCTGAAGGGAGGCTCTTCATCAGGAACTGTAGTGAAAGGAGGAGGAACAATGTGTACAGACTGAAAGAAGGGAAACTTAGGCTTGATATTATCTCACCACTGTGAGGGTGGTGAGATACTGGAACAAGTTGCCCAGGAAGGTTATGGATGCTACAACCCTGGCAGTGTTTGAGGCCAGGTTGGACGAGGCCTTGTCCCTGTGCATGGCAGTGGGTTTAGGGTTGGATGATCTGTAAAGTCCCTTCCAACGCTTCACATTCTATGATTCTATGAAATACTTCTAAAGGGGCAGTGTATCATCTAGATTTGTTTGCACCTATAAACTTCATAAAAATCCAATTACTTCCCTAGCAGAAGTTTGAACTGTTTTATATATTAAAGCAGGCCAAAAAATCCAGGAAAAATCTGATGACTCAGAAATATATGAAAATAAACATTAGACTCTTCACATCTTGGCTGCCTTTTGCTACACAGTCAGTAAGGTTTGCACCCTCAGCTACCTGCAGGTCCAAGCTGTCCTGGAGACATAAAATTGTCTCCAGAAATGCCAGTTAGACAATGTTACAGCCTGAGCTAAAAACCCCAAGAGGTGAGCAGCATCAATACATACCTAAGGTGGCTTTGACCCCACAGTCCATGGACTATGGGCTGAAAACATGGGGCAGGGTGTGCTTAATCCTTCTCCAAGACAGTTTGTTATGCTGCAAGAGCAGTGTGGTCTGCTTCAGGGTCACTTGAAAGTAAGAATACTGACATTTGTGAGGGCTCGAAAACTGTTTCTAATATGAGAGCCTTTATATATCACATGGTGAGTCCTCCTTCCACTGAAATTCACTAAATCCTTGGTTTCAACAGTGCTAAAGTTAACCCTTTGCTGCCTGTAAGACTGATGTGCTGTTCAGAATGATTTCTGAATATTATGGTGCCTGAACTTCTGGAGTGTAATTATGATGTATGGCCTGCTCTGCAGCTGCAACAGTCAGTGCTTGGCTGTTCCTTCAGTAAAACAAGGCTTTGCAGGAAGGCCAAGTCCTTCTTTCCAGATTGTCCCAAGTTGTGACTGTGGGAGATCTGAACTCACTTTGCCTGTGATAGTCTGTGGAGTAATGGTTAAGGTTAAAAGTTAAAAGAGAATAAGACTTACAGAGGAAAACCAACTTTTGGTTCCCAGATGAGGACAAAAAGTGAACTGACTGCTGTTTCCTGGATGTAATAAAGTCATGATGCCCTACAAAGTTCCCCAAGCACTGATAAACACCTGGATACACCAGAGAACGGAGTGCTATGAAGGCACTATGGCTTCTCTTCACAAATATCCTGCAGGAAGGGAACATGGGGACACTTTGACCTGTGCCGATTTGTCCATCAAGAAAAAAATACATGCCACATAACACTATAATTTAGCACTTGGGACTAAAATCACTCAAACTCCACCTAAACCTAAAAAAATAGTACAAAAGGAAGTTGGAAGTGGGGAGTCATTGGAGAAAGAGTTCTATCGAAACTGCTGGGATCAACTGATGGGTTGAATCTGCCCTCCTCCTCTCAGGGATGCCTGTGTTGGGTGAGAAATTTAAGCTATGCGCATTAATCAATGCTTTTCAGGACTAGAGCTGGTTTTTGCTTCGTAATATGTTAGTGGATTGCTTTGTTTTAGAGTTTGTGCTTGTGTCTTGATTTATAGTATTGTTACGTTATTTTAAGTGTGTTTTTGTAGCTAGACCCTATCACTGACAACCACGAACTTTATTAACTTGACACAATTTTTATTAATGAAGAGTGTTACTCTGTAAACTGTTCAAGTGAGTTCACTATAAGGTGCTAACAGTTTTGTTGATGGCTAAATAACTTGTGGGAAATATCCTCTGAGGGGTTTCCCTTGTTCTGTTATGTGGCAGTCCCCAAAAAAAGGACAATTGAATTACCCCAATCTTGAGAATCTGTTCAGTGAAGAATTTCTCTGCAGAATACTAGACGGACTAGATTGGACTTACATGGTTTCATTTTTCCCTGGGACACTTACAGACAAATAAATCTCTAAGGATTGGGTGAATTCCCCCCACCTGCCTTTTCATGTGACATAGTCACAGAATCAGAAGCATGGTGGAGTGGGGTAGAACACCCTGGTTTTCTAATTGTGAGACAGATAGGGCCAGGGTGTGGTATTTGCTTGAGCTGCTCAGTCTTCCCCACCACCAAAGATGCCTCAGGCACAATGTTGGGCTGATAATGTACTGTGTGGACTTACTGCAAACATCTCCAGTAGCTCAGGGAACTGTGTACTGTCCTTCATTAGCTAGTAGAGCCATGCATCAGTACACTGGCATTTCCTAATAAATCCACTACCTTCTGCTACATGACCAAAACGTCCAGTCCACTATTCTGAGATCTAGTTATATCTTCTCTAGAGCTCAGAACTGAAAACCTGTCCTGCAGTGGATGGTTGCAATCTTTTCATTTGGTTTGTTTTCTCACCACGTAAGGCTCCTCTGTTGTTATCCCTGTGCTACTGTCCACCTTCAGTGGAGAATTTTAATCAAGATGGAGGTCAAAAGACAGCAGGGGAGCAAAAGGCAGCCTGCAAGCAAAATAGTGTTTTCAGCTCAAGGCAGACTTCTTGAGAGTGTCTGAGATTTCAAACATCATTCACCAGGTGTAGGTGGACACCCCCACCTTCCTTCCTGGTGAGATGCTGCAGCTCATCACACTAAAGCGATCACGTGGGTCAGCAAAGAGCTGCTGGCCAGAGATGAAATGCACCACTGGCCACAGCACTCAGCAGCTGGGGGAATGTTTCACTCTTTAAAATCTGTGCTGAAATTTAATGCTTCGATTTGACAAGCTTTAGCTGTTCAGTTAGATCTGTGATTGCGCCCTATAAACAGCTGAACAGATCTTTGTGCCTCCTATTTCTCTTGTAAGTATCTCTTCTGTTTGTTGATTTCCTTGCCCTAATTAAGAGAGGTGCGTTTAAGTGGTAACTTCCTAGTCCATCTTCTCATTAACCACTTCCACAAAACCCCACAGCACCTAAGAGTTCCCTGCTGAACTGTAAATTACTGCCAGTCCTCTCTTTCACCAATTATAGGCTCTTTTTTAAAAAGCATAAAAACCAGTCATAGCTGCTGTGGGGGATTCCTTCACGGCTGGCAAAGGGTTGTCACACCTTTCCACCTCTAACCATTTCTGGCTCCTGGGACAGGCAGCTCACACCTCTGCATTTCCATGCCTCAGGTTCTTGTTTTGTATGTCAAAACTACTTCACAGGTCCTGAACTGCATTTTTAGAGCATGATTTGTGTCAAATTCACATACAGTTTACATTGGGAAAAGCACTTGTACTAAGCTTGTTTTGAAAGACAGGGTCTGCCCAGGGAAACAAACTGTCTGCATATCTTGTGTGTTAGACACAGCAATGTGAATGTGCACACACAGTCGAGGGTACACTTACCTGCATGGGGAACATGTAAGAAGTGGCCCAGTGGTCTCCATGCCTCCCATCTGCCTTTGCACTGGTGCTGTCTGGCTAGCAGTGGACCATGAATTATTTCACAGTAAGACCCTTAAGCATCTGCTGCAATGGGAGATGTGGCTAGCAGGCATCACAAAGTCGTAGTTCATGTTACTTAAAAGTGTACCATTGCTGAAGAGAGACAAATCTTGGAAAAATCCAGAGGGATTCAGGTCACTCCTAGCAGTACTGTCTAATTAGCACCATAAATATAAATTATAGCATAGACTTAACCAAGGCCTCAGGAAGGAGCAATGGGAGAAAAGGTCTGTGCAGAGGTATCAGTTGGGAGCAAAAAATTATGAACTCCTCCTGCTGGTGCCCCAGGAACCAACTGCAAAGGTCAGGGTTGCACCTTTGCTGTCCTTGTCCCATTCACCACAGAGCAGGCAGTGCAGCCCCTATAGGACAGGACTGACATATATGGATGGACGAATGCCAGAGTAGTGATGGTGGATATCAGGAACAGAGGTTACCAGTTGCATGCATTAAAGCTCTGGCCTTGGCTGTTCTCCCCACTTGTACATAACCAATATGTCTTTCATATAACTAGTATTTCACTTCTGAAATCATTATGGTCTACTGGAAATCACATTTTTCTTATGTTGATATTTACTTTCATATTTTCTTCTAGTTCTATACCTATTTCTTCAAACAGGTCCTTGCTAGCGGCTATTGCCACGTTATCTGTATAGTAAACAGGTGGATTTAACTCTGGAGTCCTTTGTTTCAGCAACTGAATGCTGATATCTGGGCTTTATTAGTGGAACTGAAGTTGGCTCCAAAGTCTTTGCTTTCAAACAATTTTATGTTTCTCTGTTCAGTTTTGAAATAAGCCGTCTCCCAGCAGAGGTGAGAGCAGTGCAGCTTCAGAAAACTCCTGGACAATTTTGTGTTTAAAACCGAATTTTTAGAAAGGTAGTTTCAAAACAATCACCAAGAGAGGAAAGATCCTTTTCTTTCTTGTAAAAATTTATAAATTCAACTAAATCACAACTAGACTACCCAGAAGGAGTCCAATAATGAGATTCCTCTGGAAAAGATTTCAAGTCCCTATTTACTGCTTACAAAAGCGTTTATGTTGTTTCTCTGTTTTCTCTACAGAAAACAAAACCAAATAAAACACAAAAAAAACCTGCTAACCAACAAAGAAAACACCCCCCCCCCCACAGCATGTTTAAGAGAAAATATGTAAATTACACTAAAGGTAATCCTGGTGACACTATAAATATTATAAATCCCCTGAACCTTTTCACATGGGAATGTGTAGTTTGAATGACACATTCACACATATGAGATACACAGGTTTAACAGGATCAGTCAACAGCATTCATGACAATAAAATGAGCATATATCTGTCTCACAAGCAAGGACCTTTGGCAACATCAACATCATTCACAAAGAATGTAAATTCAGACCTGTCAGTGCAGCACGTGGCTACAGAAGAGAGAGAAATGTGAAAGGCAGGTAGCAAGTGGATTTGAGTGGCTCAAATTGTTAAAACATTTCAACATTTATTGTTATTTTTCTGTGTTTTCAAATTGACTGGAATTTTGTTAACTATAGGTCCAAAGGCCTCCAAGCTGGCTGCTCACATGAGCCTGAGTTTTGCAGACAATTTAAAGCCCCCAGATAAAATCATGGCAGCTGTTTTGGCAAGCCCGTACTTTGGAGCCACAACTAGGCTAGATAGATGGGCCTAGAACAGTGGCATGAGGTCCCAAAAGACCAAGTGCCACATCCTACACTTTTGTCACAGTAACCTCATGCAAAACTACAGGTTGGGAGCAGAGTGCCTGGGGGTGCTGTTTGACAGCTGGCTGAACGTGAGCCAGTAGTATGCCTGGTGTAGCTTAAATCCTCTTGCTGAAGTTTTTCATGCCACTGTGACATTTTGGGAGGGGGACAGTGCACAGAGATGGTGGTGCATGACACCAGGCAGCAGTATCCCTGCAGGGGCCCCAAGCCAGAGAAGTCACCTGGGGACTGGGAGGCTGTGCTGCACCTTGAAGCCAAAACACCATGGGAACTGAGACAAGATCCCCTGAAGTGAAAGTCCCATGAGGACTGAGGTGAATAAAAGAAGCCGGCAGTTCTGCTTTTCCTCTCTTTGTCCTAGTACTGTAGCTGCCACTGCTCTCTCTCTTCTGCAACAGAATGCACCCTCTTGGTCCTGGGACTGCAGCTGAGTGGGAATCACCAGCAGCCATGGGAGACTTTCTATGCATTCCTGCTTTTCACATCCTGGCTCCCACCATTCCTGCTGCTGCACCACACTGGTTCCTGCAGTGCTGGGTCATACAGCCCCGCTTTGCCATCTTCCTGCCACAGCCACTGCTTTCTGCTGCTTTTTGATGCTCTCCATCTGGGGCACATCATCACTCCCCCACCACTGCTGCGGCCACATTGAGGGGACTCCGCAGACTTCTTTGTGAATTTCTTCACATGCCACCCACCTGGAGTGGCAGCAGCTCTTCCCCAGCTCCACTGTGATCGTGGTGTCACCTTTGTGGTGCGAAGGTGAAAGAGTGGGTGATATTTTCTCTGTTATTGTTTGGTTGTAGTTTTGCTCTGTTTTGTTCTCTGTTTTAGTAAGAAGCTGTTATTCATTTCTACACTTTGCTCAAAGGTCTCATAATTTCAAATTTACAGTAGTTTGGAGGGAGGAGTTTCTATTCCATTGGAGGAATCCAATCTCAGAGATCTTTCCAGCCTAATTGGTTCTGTGGTTCTGTGACTTGAAACAAGCCCTCAGAAGGTGCAGTGTCTTTGACACCCAGGTGGCAAGGTGGAGGTGACTATTGGAAACTGAACAAAAATTCTGAAAGTCCTGAGAGCAAAAATGGTCAGAATTGAGAAAAAGTGGAGCATGAAGTGTGGGCATGAGCAGCTCAGCATCGCTGAGCTTCAGGGAGTAAATCCAGGTACCAGACTGGTACTATATCACTCTTCAGCAGCTGCTCATAGTGGCCCTGATAGACATACTTCAGTTTGGTACAGAAGGCATCAACTTACTACTCCTAGTTGTCACTTCACAAGTACAAGGGGACACTGATGGCCATGAAGAGTTGTATTTGTGCACTTCTTAGTGAAAGGTGTGGAGTGCTGGCTGCTGGACTCACAAATTTGTACATTCATAAGTTTATGAAACTGGATTCTAGATCAGGGCCAGAAGCAGGGGTTGGGCAGAGAAACAACATGATTTTACAAAGTCATTAAGAAGTGCAAGACCATAACAAGTTAGACCTCTTCCATTCCCTTTTTCTTTAAAACAGAGAATTTCAGAAACAAACTCATCATTGCTGATGAGTAGAGGTCTGGTTCTTCTTAACTCTTATGTTACCTTCCCAGTCAAATACAAACATAGCATCTTTGGCTCAACAAACCTGTCAGCTACAGACTTCAGAGTATTTGATCAATATGACAACATGCTTGCTCTATTGGCATGCAACAACATCTGCTATTCCTCGCTGCTGGTGACTGGATACTAGGTTAGATCCTAGGTTTAGCTTGTGTAGCCCTATTAGCGCCATTAAGTTTTAGATTTAGTTTTTAAAATTGAAATCTGTTATTCATTCATTCATTTTTTGGTTATTAAATGAGATAAATAAAGTGGATGATTGAAGCACATTTAGCAAAATAAGACCGCACTAACTACACGAGGACAGAAGAAAAAGACATTGGCCAAGGCAGTACAGCAGTTTTATTATTCTACCTGCAGCATTAGTTAAAAGACAAGGGAACTATCATATTTTTAGCATTATAATTGAAACTATAGCTCTTGAAAGCACTAATTATATCATGTTTCTATAGTGCTGAACTCTTTGTTAGCTGGAAGGCTAGCCAGCATCATTGCCTGTAGCAGTACTTTCTTTGCTGTATTATTTTTCAGGAAATAGAGTTTCTTGCTTAATTTTACTGTGTTAATAGATATGGATTAATTTTGAGAAATGCAGGCAGAGGTGATGAATTAGAAAAAACCCTTCACCTCATTTTGGAGATAGCCATGAACTTGACGCAAAACATTTTGTTATCATAATCAGCTTTTTTCTAATCAGCGGTTTTACCCAGCTGAGTACTTGAAGACCAAGACTAGACTCAAGATCTTCACTTTATTTTTTTCTCCTTATGAACCTACATGTTCTAGTACTCCTGGATATATGCCCAACTTAAACAGGAAGGAGAAGAGTTCCCAATGTATTAATTATGTTTTCCTCCCAGGAGAGGGCAACTCTGGATTTGCTGTTCCCTCCTCTGAATGAAACAGGTCTAGAAGTCATATGTCTCATTTCTTGAGCATGTTTATTACTCACTAAGCTCTAATGTAGTGGAAATATGAATCAGGTAGGAATGAGACAGAGTTTACGGTATCCCATACTGTATCAGATGGCATGAGATCATGCTCACACTGTTGAAAGACAGTGAGAAGGCAAAAGCCCAGGGCCCCTTCTGCCAAGCCTGTTCCTGTTTATGCATGATATGACCACAACATAGTCCCACTCTGATTCATGGAAAAGAAACCTTGAGATCAGGAGGGAGTTCTAAACTGTAAATCACTGGGTGTAATTCATCTGTCAAAACACGATGCCTATACCTGAATTTCTCTAGTAAGCTTCCTTTTAAAAGTGATGAGGGAAACAGACACTAAGGCATAACCTTTCTTAAAGGTAGGTGCCTAAAGACAATCTAATTAATTCTGCCTGAAATTCCCAGGTTTTCTCTGCTTATTGTAAAAAATCTTGAGGTTGACAAACTCAGGTATAAGCTAAGATGGGATGAATGCAACCTGGTGTCGCAAAGGTATTTGTTCTTCTTCCCTGAGATAGGTGTCACAGGAAACAGAGAAAAAAGAGCTACCAATATACGCTTTCCCTGGAATTTTCTACAGCCTGCTTGAGCTATCCTAATCTTCATGTATCTACTAAAAAAAAAAAAAGAGAATCTCATTTGTTGGGTATGGATTAATCAGTCTCATGAAAATTATCACAGTGATCTCCTTTTTAGGGCATTCAAAGAAGGTTGTGTAAATCTTAGCACTCCCTGGGGTCGGACGTCAGCTCCATGTGCAGTGCAATTGCTTTCAGATAACCTAGCTCATCACCTGGGAGTGTAGTGTAATTTAAATGATGTATGTCTTTTAGTCTCACGATGAGTTACCCATATTGATCTTCCCAAAGGGGACACTTCAGTGGGTATGTATCATGAACTGTGATGTCACTGATAACTTTTCTAATTGCACAGCCTGAAAGAGGTTGATAAAATACTAGATTTATAGATATTGTTATTTTGTTCCCACTCTCACATCTATAATTTCCATCTGGTGAGCAGAAAGGAAATTTGTTTTCCTCTAAATATGTCAGGCTGTTAAAAGTATGTCGCTTATGATCTTGAACATAAAAGGCACATTTAACATCAGTAAAATGAACAATGTACCACCAATCCTTTTGTGTGAGAGCAACCTAACCAAAATCTTTTGTTGTACTGAAATTGATCTGTGTTCTTTTAGGAGAGAGACTTTTGCACTTAGCTTAGCTAGGTTGCCCTGGTTTGCCTAGTGTATTTGCACTGTCATATTGGGCATGGTTATCACCACATGAAAAGTGCCAGGTTTAAGTGTTGCAGGATGCTAATTTTGAGAACTACTATGGTTTATGTATTAGAAATGAGGCCAGGGTGCAGGAGTGGAATTCAAATCTAATGGAGATTTTAAATCTTGACTCTCTTGAGGTCATTGGTGGAAGTACTTGGCTGGGGCCAGAACTGCAGGGAGGGCTTTGCATTTGGTCCTTTACTGAGATAACACAACTGTTAGCAGAAGTTGGATTATAGCACTGCTATGGGCTCCTGGGGTGGTCACAGGAATTGGAAGAGGTCTTCCTCTAAGAGTCCTGCCTTCAATGGAGGAATGGTGCTTTGAAGACTCTCCTAACCATGCAAATCTCAGCTTACATAGCAGTCAGGAAACAGTAATGCCAAAAAACTCCCAACAAAATGCACAAAATGCTCTCATATGTGCCTTGCAGTTTTTATATTTTCATTTACATCTTGGAACCACAGAAAAGAACACTCCTTGAGTTACAGTAGAGCATCTCTCATACTGGAAAAACTATTAAGGACATATTAGCTACAATTAGATATTAGAATTCACAGGATAGGTAGAAAACAGAATTGGACAACACAGAAAGCAAGGAAAAGTAGGGAACACTTGGTTATATTTTTCATTATCAGGCTAGTTCAAAAGTCCTGGAGCTATAGTAGGGGCATCTTCTTTCTTCCTCCCTCTGGGGAGCTGGGATGAAAAGAAGAGAGGGCAATGCTCTGCTCTTACTCCTTCAGGACAAATTTGGATCAGACAATACATCCAAGCCTGTCTGAATCTGAACTAAAGAGGGCATTTCATAGAACTTGATTTGCTCTTCAGCAGCTCTGCCTTGTAAAACTGACTCCTGGGTCAGGGTTGCTTCTTGCTCGGAGTGTACCTTTTTTCTGTATCAAATGTACGTATTTGGTATGGCATGCCTGAGATAGTTTCCATTCCTTTCATACCTCTATCTTCTTTTAATGATGTATCTGGAACTTCTGCTCTGTCTTGTAGCTGAATTATCTGAGCTGAAACATACGATGGCACAGACATAGAGTAGCTAGGGATTCGGGGAAAATAGCAGAATGATGTCATGGACATCTGATGTTATCATTGCCAACCAAATGACATCTCTTCCCTCCCTGAAATAAGTTGCTAGAGCTAGAGGTTGATTCCAGTAACATATGAGCTAAAACTCTATGTCTGCAGTTGGGAACATGAGTAAAACATGACTGTGAGTATATTCTTTGTCCCTGACTCCAGCCTTCTCTTGTCACAAGTAATTCAGGTGCACTAGTTGACTCCATTCTTTGGGTTGTTGGGATCCACTTGAAGTTATATGTTTTTCATTCTTCCTTATTAGCCTTGCTGGAAGGCTTTTTCAGGACTTCACTGGGTAAGCAAATAGAGCATTTTTTCCAATAAGCAATTTTAATTTATTCCTTGGGCAGTCTATGCCTTTTTGGGCTTGTGAAGCCATTTCCTTCTGGTTAAATAACTCTACTCTCTTTCTGATGTATTTATAAAAATCAATTGCATCACCTCTCTGCCACCTTTGTTTTGTTAAACTATCTGAGCATTAAATTTTCATACAAAATATGCTCTCTACTTCTATGATTGATAAAACTGTTCTTCTTTGCACCCTCTTCAGGCTGAATTCCTCTTTCTTGAACCAGTCTACAAGGATTTCAAAGGTTAGATCTACAAATGGAATTGGGAACTTTCAGGTACTTTATTCCAGAAATGGAATTTATAGTGCTGAATTTGGCATTAAACCTATTTTTATGCTGGATGTGAAAGGTTAAACACCTAAAAATGAGGACAGAAATAGTGGAATATATATGTGTACCAAGAGGAAGTGTCAAAAAGGGAAAATTATGATTTTTTTTTATCCATTGTGTAAGATTAAAATGCCTACTTGTACTCTGAATATGCACACTATTTTTTTGCTGTCTCATTCCTGGTTTAATAAGTATTTATGTTAGTTTTGCCCTGAAAGAATTTGAGGAATGAGTTTTCTTTTGTTTTATCATCCCAGACCACTGATTGAAAGCTTTGAAGCAATGGCCTGTTAGTGAAGAACATTGCTGACCGTAGGTGTTGTTTAACTTTACACCTTTGCCATCTGGATTGTTTTGGTTGGTATCAGTGAGGGGGAAAATGAGCAAACACTTTTGTAGCATACTGAATTTTCAATAGATGACAAAATTGTCTGTTTGCTATTATTAACCGGAGGAGAGTAAGACAAACATATACATTTCACCAGTCAGAAGCTGTGTGAGGTGAAATGCACCCAGTATAAGTCTTTGGCCATAAGGCCCCTGCCAAGGCAGACACCCAGCACTGGTGGAGAAATCTCCTGGTTTATCAGGAGATGCTGTCTGATACTTGAAGAAGTGTTGCTTTAATAGTCCTGCTGTATACCTCAATGCTGTTGCTTGCTACCGACAACTGTGTTTAATTGCACGCTTCTTTACTACAAATTGAAGACAGATATAATGCAAAATTAGATACAGTAGAAAAAAAAAAGCCATTACAACAAATCAGAATAGTATACTGGCTGATATAACCATGGATTTATGTTTACTTCTGGGAAGTTCTTAAAGGCACTTTTCCCATATGTGCCTGACAAAAAAAAATAAAAGGACCACATGCAAGATGACTTGGTGACTAAACTCAATGTTTGATCTTCTCCCGTTCTGTTTCTTTGGAATTTTGACCCACATTGTTGGTTGGTGTTCTCAGGAACTAGAAAGCACCATATCTTTGGAATTTTTGCCAGATTGCAGGAGTCAGTGCCTCCCCTCCCCTTCTTTCTTCAAATGCCCTAGCAACAAAATACAGAGTCATTTAACTTCAGGTGTTGCTGAAGGTTTGATGAAAAGACAAAGCTCCTTAACTGTTTTTCTCCTGTATTGTCTTATCTATTACATGGTACTTATGCCCTTGTCTTTCTCTCCTGTACCATCAGGTAGACAAGTGTGGCCTGTGGTGGAAAGCTCTCTAGTCTGCTGGGCTGTGACCCCGCAAACCTAGCTTGGCTCAGTCTGCACTCTCAATGCCAATTCTCCAGGTGAGGTAATGGGGAAGAATACAGACATCATCTTGATAGAACAAGGGGTAATAGATTTAAACAGAAAGAGAGTAAATAGCAAGCCAAGACACTATTTGGAGCACTCCGACAGGTTCCACTGTTAGCTGGGACTGTCATGGTATAACCAACATCTCATTTTATTCATCTTTGAGCAACAAGAGCACAGGGCTGCTGCAGGAAAAAGAAAACAAAAACTCCCACCTTTTGCCTCCAGCACAGGCTGCTCAGTTTTGAATTCACATCCACAAGACCCTGCTCCAACATGGGCTTCTCACGGGGCTGCAACCTTCTTTTGAACACCCACCTGCTCCATCATGGAACTCCTTCATGGGCTGCAGGTGGATATCTGCTCCTGGGGAGAAGGGGTTTTTAAAATTTGTTTTACTTCTTATGATCATGCTTTGATTTTAATTGGTAGTAAGTTCAATTAATTTCCCCAAGCTGAGTCTGTTTTGCCCTTGACAGTAACTGGTGAGTGATCTTTCTCTGCCCTTATCTCAACTCATGAGCCTTTTGTTATATCTTCTCTCACCTGCTCAGTTGCAGAAGGAAGTGATAGAGCAGCTCTGATGGGTGCCTGGCATCCAGACAGAGTCAACCCACCACAAAGAGCAGGGGAGGAATTGTCATGTCACAAGACACAAGGATTTCTTGGTAATCCCTCTGTAGAAATGTAAGGACCTGTTTTTTAAGGAATGTGTCCATGGAGTAGTATTTTCTATTGAGAACCAAACTCTCAGTTCGTATGCAAGAAATGTTCTGCCATAAAATCTGCTCTTTGTTGTTGTTGTTTGTTTTTAATTGCTAACAGCGGCATGACTTAAATGTTCTGTTTCTCTTTCAGAGTGAGGCTGGCTGCATTGAACCGTAACTTGCAAGCAGAGGACAGTCAGCAAGTAGACTTCCACCGGAGACCACCATTAGCAGAAAGGCAGGCTCAGAGCATGATTTTTTTTTAGACAAGAAAAAGGCCTATTATTTTACAAAAGTGTCAAGTTCTCTCTCTTACATCAAGTTATTCATTTTAGGGATAATTTTAAGAGCTTATAGTTCATGAAAATCCTGGGGACAGAAAGAAATTTAATTAAAAAAACCACAATACCATCACTATAAAGTGGTAAAAAAGGGTGTTAAAAATTGCCTAACAATTTTGTGGTTTTGGGTATATTCATAGAACACATGAAGCAAGAATATTCAGTGCAAAAGAAGACTCTTGGGTCTTAAGAAGTTCATCTGTATGCCTTTTCTGATGCACAGTATCACTTCTGCTAGTGGTATAGCTGTGTACAAGGCCCTACATAACAATTTCAGTAACTCTAAAGTTTAGCAGTGTTTTGGGAATGGCAAGCAGCCTCAGAACATTATTTCTGACAATGTCATAAATTACTATATTTTCAGAATAATTCTTTAATATTTCCTCCAACTAACTCCTGCAGACTGAACTGCCGCACTCCTTTTGCAGTGATGGTATTCTGCAACAGCAGAATGGAACTAAAGCAGGAAAATTTGTTGCAAAAGGAAACAGCAGATATAAGACCAATAAACATCCCTGGGGAAAACACCCACAAAACCACAGATAGGGTTTTGACCATACAACCTTTCTTCAAGTCTGAAATCTGTAAGAATTTCAGCTCTTCAAACTTTTCTTTTCTAGTGTATTGTAGAAAGAAATGAAGTAGATTAAAACACACTGGAAAAAAACAAAACAAGGGTTCCACCATGTCACTGTGAGACTGCAATAAAAACACTATGTACCATTGTATTCACCACTGATTGTGTTTGAAAGGCTGTGGTAACTGTCAGGGTTTCCAGAGGTCAGAAAGAAAGTAAACACCACTACGCTCTTTGAGAAGGTCAAGGAGAACAGTCTGGGAAACTCAAGGATGGGCAGCCTCACATCAGTCCCTGGGAAGATAAGTGAGCAAATAATTCTGAAAGCCATTTCCAAACACATGATGTGCCAGAAGGTGACTGGAAGAAGTCAGCATGGATCTACAAAAGGATAATGATGGTTAATCAATTTCATACCTTCTGGAATGAGAAAACTGGCTTGGTGTGTATGGAGAAATCAGTGGATCTTGTTTACCTTGACTTTAGTAAACCATTTGATGCAGTTTCTCATCACATCCTCATTGAAAAGCTGATGAAGTGGAATTAAGTGGACAGGTAGGTGGGCTGAAATCTGGCTGAACTGCTGGACTCAGAGGGTTATGATCAGCTGCACAAAGTCCAGCTGGAGGCCAGTCATTAGTGGAGGAGTCCAAGAATTGATACTACCTGCAGTACAGTTTAACAAATTCTTTAATGACCTGGAATTATGGGGAAAAGGCCACACTCAGCAAGTTTGTGAGGGATGCAAAACAGAGCAGGGGGGTGTGCTGCCCTTCAGAGAGACCTTGGTAAAATGGGAGAAATGGGCCAATAGGAATCTCATCAAGTTCAGCAAGAAGCAATGCCAAGTCCTGCCCCTGCATGGAGAACAATAAGCCTGAGCATCAGTACACAGTGGTTACTGAACCACTAGAGACCAGCTTTGCAGGAAAGGATTTGGTGGCTCCGCTGGACAAAAATGCAGCGCTCCATTGCAGCAAAGGCCAACCACCTCCCAGATTGCATTAGGAAGAGCATTGCTAGGAGGCCAAGGAAGGTGATTCTTCCCTCTACGCAGCACCATGAAAGGCACTTCTGCAGTCCTGTGTCCAGTTATGGGCTCCACAGAACAAGCGAAAGATGGATTTACTAGGCGGAGTCCAGGGAAGGGCCATTAAGATGACTGAGGGACTGGAGCATCTGACAAACAAGACAGGCTGAAACTGCTGTCATAATTCAGCCTGTAAAAAACAATGTAAGAGAGGATTTTATCAACGTGTATCGCGGTTCGCTGGGGTAACAGGGACCGATTCCCACTCGAGTCAAGGGTGCAGAGTGAAAACATTTATTAACAGT
>JAWWEW010000001.1:49417444-49514862 GCA_035583185.1 Anabacerthia variegaticeps | reverse complement strand
ATGAGAAATAATTGATAATTTTCTTCCCAGCAACATTATGCTGACAGCTGTATCCACTCAAGGAAAATTTCTTCTTCATCGTCCTGGTGTTTTCCCACAAACGTGTACAAGTGCCTGAAGGGAGGGAATTAAATAGATGCAGCTTGACACTACCCAGTGATGCCAGTAAGGGGATACAAGGCAATGGCCAAAGCTGAAATATAGGAAATTCAGTTTAAACACAAGCAAAACCAAGTCACTGTGGGAGTGATTGAACACTGGAAGAGGTTTCTCAGACAGCTTGTGGAGTCTTCATCCAGGGAGATATTCAAAAGCTAATTGACCACAGTCCTGATCAGCCTCCTGTAGCTCACCCCACTCTGAGCAGCACGGTTGGACTCTCCAGTGGTCTGTTGCAACTTCCCTGATTCTAAGAAATACAAGTATACATAGCTGTGGTCAAGAGTCAAATATTTGTATCTTTTGTATCTTGAAATAAGTATTTTGAAATATACAAAATATTTACCTCTTTCAGAAAGATGGTCTTTCAATTTACTCCTAGTAAAGAGCAAAGTAATAAATGCACAAAAGCAACTTTTCACCAAAAAAAAGTGAATATTTTACATTTATAGTTCAGGTTTTGTTTGCAGAGGTCCTAAGATACATTTTGGTTGCAATAATTGATATTAATTGTAAGGAAAAGAAATTGTAAAAGACTATAGATATTTTCTGCTTCTTCCTCCCTACTACTGAGTGAAGGGAATGTTTCATTTTAGGCATGATTTTTTTTTCATGTTTTCAGTTAATGTGCTCAGTTATGAGTGAGGATTTAATTTTTCCCTGCATATGTGACTGGTGTCCAAGTTGCAGTTGATATCCTTCAGAAGAGAAAAATCCCAATGAAGTTTGCAGTATTAGTTCTTTCTATCATGAAATGCTATGTAGTCCTCATTGAATGAAGACAATTTAGCCTTTGTATCTGAAACCTGAGGACTCATGCCCTTTTTTGACTTTCAGAAATATCATTGTCACAGGTCGTGATCTAGAAATCCACAAATCTATCTGTCTTCACACTGAAGAAGTGCATGGTAACCTGACTTTCAGTGGTCTTGTTCACATGATCAGGAGAGGCATATGTTTATATACACACTGAGTCAAGTCTTCTGGTGGCAACAGATTGGGTGGAATAGCTTTTTGAAGCCAACAGTTACAACCACACGGTTGACAATATTAACTATGCAGTGCTTCCATCTCCCTTCCCACCTCATCTAGAGTCATGCCATGCAGTCTACCCAATGCTTCTATCCTTTCTTTGTTTTTCCTTTGCTTCATGTTGTAATTATTTGCCTGCTATCATTCTGTAATACCATTAGCATTATGCAGTATAATGCAGTTGCAGAATATTGATGGTGCTCTGAGTCGACCCAGCAATTACTGTGGAAAGGCCCAGAAATCTACTGTACATTATAAAAGCATTAAAGTGTGAGCACTATGTGATAATGATGGAATTATCCTTATTTACTTCCTGCCGCTTTCTGAATGTCACACACAAATTGAATACAAGATAATCATATTCTTACCTGGTCATTTTCCACCTTTAGTCTCTATATCATGTCATAAACAACACTATCCTTTTACAGCAGCAGTTGCCTAGGCTTGACTAACAAAAGCTTGCATAAAGAATTAAATATGTTAATATAGCAGAATACTTTTCCTGTTTTCTCTTTTTTCTTCACTTTTTGATGAACTACGTTTTTATTCAAGCTCTAATACATGAATTGAAAGAGAATTCAGATTCCTACTCAATGTGATCATTGTTATACAAGACTTTTTTTCTTTTTTTGATTATTTGTAACGAAGCAGTTGAAGTCAATAGAATATGAATTGCCTAGTACACAGCTGTATTCACATCAGACTGAAGATAAGAGCATAAAAACAGAATAAATGCCTGTCTGGATCAGACCAGAGGTCTATCCAGCTTCCTGTTCCATCTCTCCATTCACAACAGGAGATGCTGTTTCAGCAGTGCACACAAGCCTCTCCATTTTCTGCTGTCCCTTCTTATACTCCTTATAACCCCAGCTGTTGTGTCAGAGATGTTAGAAAGTAATGTCTTTCTTCTTGCTTTAGTATCTCTTTATGGACCTATTGTGCATGAGTTGTCTAATACTTTTCTGAACCTCCTATCATCTGCATCCACAAACCCTTATGGCTGTAAATTGCAGAAGTTCACTACTCTTTGGAGAGAGTTACTTTCTTTCACGTTTTAAATCAAGCTCCTACTGGTTTAAAAACCTATCTGTCTTTTGAAGTTTGCACAGTTCAGTGAATAACAGCTCTACATTATCTCATCCACTATTTTCATCCCTTTACAAACGTTATTCATATTCCGTCTAACTGGCCTTTTTAGTTTTTTCTTGTAAGTCCCACCCCTCCTGGTCTCATCTCATAAGGCTTTCTCCTCTTGATCTTTTAGTTGCTTCTAGTTTATTTTTCTTGAGTTGAATACTAGAAGTATATGGACTTCCCTATACTTCTCAGGATGTGGCTGCACAAGTTTTTTCATTGAAGTTAGGTGTTGTGTTCTGTTTTGTTATCAATGCTCCTCTTGATAAAGCCCAATACTTTCTTGAACTCTGGCAGGCATGCTGGGGAACCTCTTCCAGTGCCCAGCCACCCACTGGGGGAAGAACCTTTTCCTAATATCCAATCTAAACCTCCCCTGACACAACTTCAGGCCATTGCCTTGGATCCTGTCTCTCGTCACCACAGAGAAGAGATCAGTGCCTGCCCCTCCACTTCTCCTCACAAAGAAGTTGTAACTGCAATGAGGTCTCCCCTCAGTCTCATATTCTCCAGGATGAACAGACCAAGTGACCACAACCACTCCTCTTACAACTTCCCCTCAAGACCCTTCACCATCTTCACTGCCCTGCTTTGTATACTTTCTAAGAGCTTAATATCTTTCTCATATTGTATCATCTGAAACTGCACACAAGATCCAAGGTGAGGCCACCCCAGTGCAGAGCAGACTGGGACAATCCCCTCCCTCGACCAGCTGGTGATGTTTTGCCTGATGCCTCCCAGGACACGATTGGCCCTCCTGGCTGCCTGGGCACTGCTGACTCAGATTCAGCTTGCTGTTGACCGAGATCTCCAGATCCCTTTCCACAGCCCTGCTTTCCATTATCTCATTCCCCAGTCTGTACATATATCCAGGGCTGCCCCATTCCAGATGCAGAATCTCACATTTTCCCTTCAACAGCATCTTATGCTTGGTGATTACCCATCCTCTAATTTGTCGAGGTCTCTGCAGGGCCTCCCTCCCTTTGAGGGATTCAACAGCTCCTCCCAGTTTAGTGTCATCTGCAAACTTGCTCAGTATCCCTTCCAGTCCTGCACCAAAGTCATTTATGAAGATGTTGAAGAGTACAGGATCTGAGATGGAGCCCTGTGGAACCCCACTAGTGGCAGGTTGTGAGTCCCTATCATCCTCTGTGCTGGACCCAGGAGCCAATTGCAACTCACCACATGATGTGTTTATCCATCTGTGTGATGGACATTTTGTCAAGAAGGATCCTGTAAGAGACAGTAATGAAAGCTTTACTGAAATCCAAAAAGATTACGTCAACTGGCTTCCCTTGATCAACTAGGTGTGTTACCGTGTCATGGAAGGAAATCAGGTTTGATAAGCAGGACTTTCCTCTCACGAAGCCATGCTGGCTGTGACCAATGACTGTGTTGTCTTTCAGGTGCTTTTCAATACCTTTCAGAACAGTCTTCTCCATAACTTTACCAGGCACTGAAGTGAGACTGACAGGCCTGTAGTTTCTGGGGTCGTCCTTTTTGTCCTTCTTGAAAATCAGGACAACATTCACCAGCTTCCAGTTAGCTGGGACCTCTTCACATTCCCAGTATTGCTGCTGCTGCTGTACACTGAGCTACTGTCTGGATATGAGCCCGTGCTGACACTCATTCCCAGGAGAAAGACTCGGGCCTCTTTTAGTCTTCTATATCATACCATCTACCTCCAACACAGATGAACCAGTCAAACAATGTCCTTCATATTCACCACGTGGTCCCATCAGCACTTACAGTGCCTTCACATGGCTGATTTTGGATATATTTAATTTGTAGGAATATTATTAAATGAACTCCACCACCAACTGCTGAAAAGGCAATCAAATTCTTAATTTATTTTCTTTTTTCCCAATTTGGCTTTCCATGCGACAAACATGGATGCAAAGCTATATGCCCTGTTCAGGTCATGGAGACAGCTCAGGGAGTACACTGAGGTTTAACTCAAGCCTCACTCCCCAGTTCAGCTTTGTAAGTTAGAGACCAGAAGAAACTCCTCTTGCAATGGAGGGTCCTGTCAACTTCAAGTGCAGGTACAGAGCTATTAAGAAGAAAAAGTGACTTAGAGATGTTCCCTTGAAAGCAGTGTATGTATTGCACTCTCCTCTCAGATCAAAGCTGAATAGAGCTTGGTGGAGTAGGTCAACTGACCTCGAGGACACAGCACAAATAGCAGAGGTACCAGGTAGATATACATCCTGAATTCCTGAAATTAGAAAATGTGTTGAATGTCTTTCGATTTTGTGTGAGTGTTACTGCAAGAACTTTTGAAAGCAGAGCAATCCCTCTGTCAATCTCTACCCTCCAGAAAGGAGAACAGTTGGGTGAATATGTGCATGGGCTGTTATTACCTTGTACGACAAGAGCTGAGCATCAATTGCTTCATTTGGTGTGTTTATCAATTGTTAGTATTTACCGCCTTTGCTTGTGTTTGAATAGGCTGTCTGAGTATTTTGGCAGTGATTTATCTTTTCAGGCAGCTGCTTCTTTTGTGTCCAGGTTTTTAGGGATGTTTTTCTCCCTGGCTATGGTACTGTGGGTTGGATACAGACCTGCCAGCCTTGTACTATTCCCACTAAGAGAAAAATAACTGCTAGTTTGAGGGGGAAATTGAGGTAATTTCAACAGACCTCAAGCACATTATTATTTCTGCATTTTATGGCTGTTACTGTTTCCTTTAGTCTACTGGTTATTCCATATGCTGGTTCCATTCCTCTTTATTTTTGTTGGTAAAGTTCTATCAACTTTCAAGGATAACAGCAACATAGTTCTTTATAGTTTTTCATTCTTTAATTATTAATTAATTAGTTCTCCTTGAGTTCTTTACAATGTTCTTTATGAGTCTTCCTGATTTGTAAATGGGATCATATGAGTTGTTCTCTCTACAGCTTATTGGAATGCATGTTTCCTGATTGTGTTGTTGAAAATGGATGCATATAGCTACTTTTACATCTCATTCCTCTGGAACTGGTGTGATGGAAGTGCTGAAAAGGTCATGATATGCTGAATGCTACTAGAATTAGCTGATTTGTAGTTCACATTAGTTTTATAATCTGGGTTGTTTTTGCCTTCCAATTATTGCTAGTATGAACTCTGCTAACGCACAGAAAACTGAGGACTAACACGAAAAGACTTGGTCTCAGCATTGCAGTTTATATATGGGTTGGAAAATTCTGTACTTCTTGTCTGGTAGAAATCTTTTGATTATAATTGGTTCCAAGAACTAAGTAGAGAAAAGGATGTCATTTTAAAACAGCTAAATAAAGATTTGACCCTCAGATTTAAAAGATATTTGCTGCTAAAGTATCCCTTGTGACTTTTTATCAATTAGAAAGTGAAGAGCAGATCTAAGTGACAAATGTAGAGAGTGGTCATTTCTGTAGCAAAGGAGAAAGAAGAACAAGCTAAATCTGTGCTAGCCAGGAAGTTCTACTAAGAGAACCACTTTAAGTGTAAAAAGTAAAAATCACTACACAGATGACTGCTGGCTCACTATTTTATATCCAACACTGACAAGGTAAGAGACCTCAGTGGTTCTCTAAGATCCCTTCCTGTCTTATTTTCTGTGATTTGCACACCAGAGTCTTTCACTTTAATGTTTAGAGAACACAACTGAACTACAGTTCTGTAAAACATTCCTGCCTCAAATCAAATGCTCTCGAGTTTTTCAACAGAATCTAACCTTTAGTTCCCAAAAACCTGGAGATTCAAACACCATCTAAGCATGTGGATGTGATCTGCTCTTTCTCTGGAAGCAGGAATTAGTGGGTTTTTTTCACATGGAATTGTAAAAAACCTTGAGATTGTTTAACTCAGACTGAGTTCTGAAGGTGAAGAAAATGTTCATTTTATGATTCAGAGATGATGGTAATGTTTAGGTGATGCAGTGGGTTCTTGTAACAAAAATCTAATCGTGACCCTGAAGGTACTAGTTCATTTACAAACATTTCAATTTAAACTGAAGCATTCAGTCTACGTACAAATCCCCATGGAATTTATATGATTTCTAAAGCCATTGTTTTGAGCAAGTGAAACAAAACCAGAGTGTACAGACTGGATAAAGTCTGTGGGAATATGTTTATCAATGCAATCTGTAGTCTATATGCTTAAATGTGCCTGAGCCAGTTTCACATAATCAGGCTTCAGGGCAATGGTACTTAGACTACAAATGTCCCCAGGACTAATAAATCCCATTCTCCTAAACTTGTATGTGCTCTTGCATCATGTAATATCAGGCCTTTTTGAAAAAGGGTCTGAGATTAATTTGTCCACCAGAAAGTAGCTACGTGATGCAGCTACAAGGGCAGGTGCTTGTTTACAGTTGGTTCAGTCCTCTTGTGTCCAGTCATGAAAAGAAACACATGAATTGATGGTCATCACATGGTAATGCAGATTTCCTCCATATTCTGTAAGTGTAACATGATTTAGGGCTTGCAGCCTGGGCTTTTCGTAAAGTACAGGTACATCAAGCATCATATCTTCTTTGTTAGGCAGAACTTGGTGATGAATGGAAGAACCTATTTTGTGCTATCAAATCTTTAATGGCTTCTAAGTCTATTATCATCAACTGTGTCTGCCAGATCAGTCATTCAAACTCTCATGGTGTCACAAGCATAATAAATATTAACTGTTTTTTCAGAGCAATTTTATTATGTTGCACTCTTCAGCAGAGGAACCTTTCTTGATATAGTGAGTAATACACAGGCATTATGGATAGAAATGTGGTACTTGATAAGGATTAATGTGTTTGTTTATTATCTTGGAAATTATCTCCTCCTGAGCCCTTTTAACATTCTTGTTCTGAAAACTCACTTTTCAGGGTTCATTTGTAATGATGTAAAAGTTAGATCTCTGAATCTGAGTGTGTCACCCTAGATTCCCTCTGTACAAAGGCATTCAAGAGAGTGATCCTTAAGGCACACCTTTTAGGACAGTTTTGCACTGCTTCCATTACCACCCTAGGGAGACAACTCTGAACAAGGTGTTCACTGCCTGATGTGCACATCCCTGCCACATTCCCATGAAAACTGGCCATGTCCAGGTTTGGTTAGGCCTTCTCTAGATATTTTGTGTTGTCCCATAAAATAATGCTTTGAGGGGTGGGATTCAGCTCAGGGCGGGTGAAATAGTTAGAGGGCTTGTTTTGCCATGCAAATGTGTTGTGTGGCAGCATTGAGGTGCAGGATGGCTGGGCCACATCGGAGCATGAGGCTAGCCAGGACGTGGGTCTAGGATGACCTCAAGAGTAGCACGCCATACTGCCTGTCCAGGTGTGATCACCCTGTCAAAAGCACTTGGTGCTCACCACTGAGGGAGCTGTCTGGCCCTCAAAGGCAGGCATCCAACACAGATAGTCTGGATTTCATGATCTGGGAGTGAAATGAGAGTTGACAGTGCAGAGCCTGATGCTGGAATGAGTTGTCACCTCCAGAGGTATCTATTTATCCACCATTTATAAAGACAGACCAGGAAAAGTACAAAGACTTTGACTTGTGGTTTCCTAAACTAAAGCAGATTATTTTCTCCATAGACAGTATTTGGCTTATGTCCCCTTAGGCTCATTGTGTACTGGTGCTAAACATGAGGGGGCCAGACAGAGAGGCAATGGTATGGACAGGCTCATGTCCATGCTGCCAAGGAGGAGCCATGTTACAGCAGAGTTCTTCTGGAGTGAGATGGCTGAAGCATTTCAAATCTGCAACAGGAATTAAGCAGCATGGATGTTCAGTTTCTGAGATTACCCTTACACTTAACACTCTTTTTGATGCAGCTATATGTGCTTAATCCAGGCAACACTTGGAACATGCAAGATTGTGGTCCTTACAAGACACAGTGGCAGAAAGGACTTTCTCTGGAAACCGTTTGCTATGAGGAGGATTCCTCCCAGAAAAGCCGGCTGGCTAAGGCACTCTCACATACAGTGGTGGACACTTGCACTTCTGAAAGGCATCCAAATTCATGTCTGCCAGAGTGTACCCTAAACACCAGTCTAGGGGCTGGTCACAGGGGAATTTTTTACAGAGGACTTTTCAACCTGCTCTTGCAGGCTAGGTCTTTCCTGAGGCAAAATAGGCAAATTAACTCCACCTCTCACATACTCTCAAGCTATTCGATAAAAATGTTCTCTTTGGCTGTTGTCTTCTGTCAATAGATGTGCAGTGTAGTCACTGTAATCTTGGTAGCAGCTTATCAGCTGTTTGAAAACTCCACCATTAACCTTGTTTTGTAAAACATATCTGTAGGTTCAGTTTGGTAGCAAACTCAGCCTGGTTTTCTGTTACCAAGGCATGTCCCAAACAAAAATACTTTGTCTAGCAAGGTATTAGCACACACATGCCCATGACAAAGCTTTGCCATGTCTCCATGTCCAAAACCTAATCTATAGTGTCTCTGGCTCCATTGGTCAGATTTATATATTTATCAGAGCAACATTTCAGACCGCTCCTGCCTTGCAATGTGATTGTTCATGTTTCACCTTGATTCACCCTCTGTTCAGTGAATATACTCTTTTTTGCAGGACTGTGCATAGTGTTCCACCCTTCCAACTGAGTTAGCACAATCCTGAATAGACAATGTGTCCATCAGTCACAGCCGTCTCTGAGGACTGCTTTGAGTGGTGTTTCAGTGAAGCTGTTAGATGAGTATACATGGTGATCCATTCTTCAGCAAGGCCTGCCCATTATCTCCTCTGCCTGAACAGAGATCTATATTTCATTTTAGGAGAAAGAAAAATCAGGGATAGGTATTTGCAGGAGAGACTTCTGGGTTGTTAAACCCCAGTGGAAAAAAATATGTTCTCAGGTTGCTGAGTGAGATCCAGGCTTTTCTCTCTCTCCCCCTCCTCATGACCTTAAGCAATTTAGTGTGACTGATTTTGGGAGTCCCAGTCTGAGTCACTAATTCTTTTCTGTCCTTATAAGAAGAATCCATTTACCTAAAGCAGGGGTTTAGACTTCACAGTGAAAACCAAGGGCCTAAAAGCTATGTCTCACAGTGCCCTAACTGCAATACTAAAATCCTTTTGCTATCCACAAAAATTGTATTAGTTACCCAGCGTGCAACAAACCAATAATTACACACTCGAGAGACACCTTGATTATTTATTTCGGAGTTGTGCAAGCCTGACTGCTCAGTGGTATTCCACAAATTAAGCACACCAACTATCAAAACTTTTTATTATTTATACATTATAGCAAACAAAGGATCTAGCATTCATTGGCTACAGGTTACATAGTTCTCTCGTTAATTACCATTTTATCTTTTATTGGTTAATTATTTTCTCACTTCTCATGCTAATTAGTCCACATGATCAGCCTTTCTCTTCTTTTTAGTCAGTTGGCTTGGCGGTCTGTGAGTTGATGGTCATGATCTCCACCTGCAGGAATTGTGTTTTACCCAGTCAGAGCTGATTCAGCACAATTGTTGAGTTGGCTTTATTAGCTTTTTCCCTCTCTTGGGAGTTCTGCCAAACTCCCTTATGGCCTGTTAGTTCTGCATTCTTTGTGTCCACTATTAGTGGTGCACTCTTCTTCCCAAGCTTTGTTAACCTCTCCCTAGGCTGGAGATCATTGAAGCATGCCAAACCCTAAACCTCAACAAGGCAATTCTACCGACAAGTAATTTGTTTTTCTAACCCCTGGACATCACTTTGAGCTCACTAACTGCCCTCTGTTTCACAGATTAAATCTCTCTTCTTGATGATTAGGCTTGAAAGCATACAAAGATCAAACATTAAAGTGTCCTTTCTTCAGAAAATTTTACATATTCCACATTTTGCAACACTTTCCTTTTGCTCAATGCTTGACTCGTGTATTTTCCAATTTTTATAGCAGTATAATTCATATTATGACCAACTTTGAGTCCACCAGTCTAAAAAATCACAAAGTTTCTGTATAAACCATGTGTGATATAACCAGTTATGGAATACCATTGCTGTCTGTTAACTTTTTTACATGTGTTGACTTGGAATCCTGGCTCTTCAGCATGCAAATAATTTGCCTAGATTGCTCCAGCTCTTCTTATAACTGTAGAAGTGAGTAGACTACTGTGCATCAGTCTCATCTTGCTATGTAGATGGAAGGGAGCACACGCATGTTAGGGAAATTGGGAGCACCTCTGGTAGTGTCGCTGAATTGCCATGCAAAGTTCCCCTCAAATGCTTCAAGTGAACATACAAATACTGTAAATAGAGCATCTGAATGCTTTATGGTCTTGAACTGTAATGTCTTGAGGAGCGGAGAACATAGTATAATATAGGCAGAATAAGAACTTTCCTGATCATTTAATGATTTGCAAGTTTAGAAGTATAGAAACACCATTTATCCTAACATAAGAAATTCTAAAAAACAAGTAAAGAAAGACAGAAATTACATCAAAGAATAATTTCAGAAATAGTAAGCACGGTCCACAGTACCTACATACTTTTAAGCACAACTTTTAAAACTAATTTAGTACCAGAACCTCTCTGTACTGATGGATGTGTTCAAACAATGTACATCAAATTTTTCTTAAGTATATTTAACCATATCAAAATCCCCTTAAATAATGTCATATTATAATCTTTGTATATACCTGGGTTTCATAAGCAGGACTCAGAGTTAACTCAGAATTACTTTCTCTTGCTGAGGTAAGTGAATTTCATGGAGCCACACATTCTGCCACTTGAAGGCAGAAATGCATATGTGGTTGCCATGGCCTACCTTACTCATCCCTTTTGCCAATTTAATAAATGCTAATGATTTAAATTAAACTATTTACAACAAATAATGAAAGATATCCTTTTCTTCCCCTACATGTTTTTGTCTGTGAATAGTGTGAGTTGCAGCACGTCCACCATTTAGCTCTTCCCTCTACCAGGTTGCATGAGTCAAGAGACAGCACAGGACCCGCCCAGTCTGTAAATACAACATCAGTGCCTCCTGCCCTCAGCTACAGGAGTTAAACCATATCCTGTTGTTGAATACACTGATGCATCTTTGGAATTTCTTCACTGCCAGCATTGCACTCTGGGTGAACAGTAATGATTCTGTAAAGGCTGAATCTTGTCTCTCACAGACTTTTTAGATTTTTTTTTTTAAAGTAATAATTCAGCTAATATGCTTAGTCATGTAATTAATTCTCTGAAGACTTTATGATTGTAACCAGATACACTATGTTACAGTTCTAGAAAGAGGTAAGTAAGTATTCCAAAGGTCAAATATTAGCCAATAAAGGTTTCCAGATATAATATATTCCAGGATAGCTTTATCATTTCTCAAATGAAGAGAATTACATAGTAACCTCTAGATGGCTGACTTTTTAAAGCAAACCTCACTGGTCTGTCACAAAACTGAAAGACTGGAATATTTTCTGCACAGAAGGTCCTGACAAAACTGACAGCTCATTTCTCTTCACGGAAAATGCTCAGCATCTCTGCGATTTCTGAACAGTTTAGCAAATGTTTGACTTCGTAGTTGCAGATATTAGTGATGTGTGAATCTCAGCATTTTCATTGTATTTACTTCAAAAGGGGCTCTATACTTGAGGAAGGGAAGAGAAGGGTTTATTAACTCTAGGCTGGATAGAACAGCTCCTCTAATTCTGATAAACAGGATACATCTGTGGGGAAAAAAAATAAATAAATAAACTTGAACAACTCAAAAAAAAGAGATAAATGGAAGGAAAATAGTACTAATGGAAAAAAAAAAATCACTCTTTTCTGCATCCTGGACAAATAGAATCCTGTAGGACCATCTCTAAGCATAAATTAAAATATATTTTGAGTTTTTCTCTAATGCTGGGACAATGGGGGCTGTAAGACTCTGCCAATACTACTGCATAAAGACACAGAAAAAGAATAATCCTCTACTGTGTTGGATGGAGCCAAGTTCTGCTCTAACATACATAAAGTTCAAATCTTTCATACTTTTTTCTAGAGGCCTCACTTCCAATGAAGCTGTATCTGATGCCCTTTATCCCTAGATAAGTTATACTTCTTACAACTCAGATGTTGTCATTTTCAGGCTTATTTTCAAATCTGAATCTGTGTCTTAGATCACTATCCTCACTGGTATACAACTGAAGTAACTCCTTTGAATATGAGATCAATGGTAAAGAGGAATGCTGGATATATTTACAGTATCCTGTGATGTACAGGAATCATATAACATGCAAGAAAAAAAGAAAAAATTCAAGGAATATCTTAGAAAATTTTATTTACTCTTCTCATGCATAGTGTGTTTCTTTTCTAACCTGTAGAGACTGTGATTCAGGCATAATTTTTAAGGTATCCTTCTGTCACAAAAAGTGCTTTGTTCTACTGCCTTACCAAAACTTTCAGTTTTTGGACCAGAAATGACATTCCCAAATTGGAAGCTGCTAGGTGCCATGTGTAAGGGCAGACTGATTGAAGTAATAGGGTTTCTGTTCAGTGTGTGTTCATATATAGGAGTTCTAAGCACCAGCAAGTAGAGCATATCCCTGAGGAACTTCAAGCCTCTGTGTGTGTGAGCACAGCTACACAGAGCTCACACTTCAAGCTAGAACATGAAGAAAAAGAGGTCTTTGGACCAAGTACCAAACAGACACAGGCCTGTGGTTTGTATACTGGAGAGTCCAGAGGTCTGGAGACCAAGTACTGGAAAGACATTTGGTGTGGACCAGTCTGTACGTGAGAGTAAGTGGAAGTCTGAGTACCAGGAAAGGGAGTGAAGTAGCAAACCTTGGTGTTTGGCATGACCAGGGTCCAGCACCTGGGGGAGAACCCAGGGATGAGGAGTCCACCAAAAGGCTTCCCTCCAAATCAGCAGAAGAGGAGGAATGGGATGAGGCTGTCTGTGTGGTGCTGTGTGTTTCCTCTTTTTGTTGATCAGTGTGGCCAGTCATACCCAAATGTATTTGTGTAGGTGTGCATGCATGCCTAACAGGGTGTCCAGCTTCACTACAGGATGGATGGACCTGAGAACATGAGCAGATCACATTGGTGTACTAGATTTGGCAATTCTAACAAAATGCTGGTACTCTCTTCAGATAAAGACCATCTTGACCATCTCCATTATCACAGTAATCAAACTTTCCATACCAGCTGGATCCTGGCAACTCCACTATGTTCTGCGTCCATTCCTACAGATTTACTAAAGCCGTCAACTTGGCCACTTTAAAACTGGACAAATCTCTAGGCTACTGAAGTGTGATTATCCAAGTATTGATGTGGGTGTGGTTCTCCCCCTGCAAAACACCATTTAGTACCAACACAAAAACAACTGTAAAGGGCTTCTGGATTAGAGAGGAACAAAGTTGGTTTATTTTTTTTATGTAATATTTTAGTTGCATTTTCATTTAAATTCACATTTTAAAACCACTGTTAAACCCAAAATGAGGAAGGGTGTCAGATGCCAATGCTTTTTCCATCACAGTAAGACATGATATAATATTCTTTCTAGCTTTACCTGCCCTTCCATTTGTCATTCAATGCTCCTGTTGCCATGGAAGTCAAGGGAAGGCTTGCCATCTAATTCGTCTGTGACATTTGGAAACTGTCCAAAAATGAACTGCCTAGAAAACTGTTTCGTACTAGGAAGGCATCATTTGTTCTTTTTTCGTTGTCTGAGAACTGTTTCTGTTACTCTTCTCTCAGGATGGATGGGACAAGGTTTCAGGATTTGTGAGAAAGGAAATTACGCCTTTGTTTGAATGACTCTTCTAAGAAGTGTTTTATCTCTAGTAGGAGTGGGTTCACATCTAATCTGAACCATTTCAGTGTCATCCTATAATTAACAGTTGAAATGCTGTTTCCTGTCTTTTTAACCTTCGGTTCTTTCAGTTTATTCAGTACTGTCCCCTCTTTTTCATCATCCCCCAATGGGTCTGTCCTTGAGACGAGCATAAGTAGAAATGCTCCTTTGAGTTCTATGTTGGGATCTGCTGTAATTAGTGGGTAGGAGGTGACCTGTAACTTACAAAACACAGCCATGTCAATGACTTTTTCAGAATGGAAAGATGAAAAGAATAAGGCAGACTGTGGCTGGAGTTCTGTTTCAGGTGATTCAGAACCATGGAGATAAAAATTCCTCAGTATTGGGAGGGAAAGAGGGTCAGAAAATGAGACTGAGTATTGAAACCCATCAACATGAAAGTTGCTTAATTATTACCGTGGTCCTTGCTCTCTTTTGGAATGTTCAGATGAGCTCTCACCAATTCCAATGCCAGTGAGACAATAAGGCTTACTTTGCTTTCACTTCTACTGTTAAAAATGAAATTCATTCCATCACTGTAAAAGTACAACAAATCCAATTACATACTTTTTTCTTCTTAGGTATCCAGATTGAGAATATCTTGGTTATCCTGTTCAAGAGTCTGAAATGAGGCAACTAACTGAGAATACTTTAGTTTTGGTAACAAGGTCTTGATTTCTCTTGAGTTGATCTCACCTTTAATTTAAGAAAGTTCTGCCTTCAGTATTTTTGCTGTTGTTGTTGTTGTTATTGGCATATTATGAGGCAGATGTATGCATGCATTGACTTGCTTGACATTCTATGTGGTATAGATTGCTGTGAAGCAGGAGGTTTTTCTGGTTTCTGGTCATAATGGCATGACAATTAGTCCTTATGAAAATGCATTGTTCTCCTTACAATGTTCCCTGATGTTTATAAGTCATATTCTTTGTAATCATCTATATTCATCTACATCTGGAAAGGTTAAACACAGGATTTTTTTCTGAAAGTCGTGGTGGGAATTTTGCTTGCCAAAATGTCCACTAGGAATACTTTCTAAAATTTTGATGAAAGAATAGTACTGCCTGTAACAAAGAGATGGTTTGAAATGCTTTGAGTAAATTCTCCAGTACTCTGATGAATTTATATGTTTGTAATGTCCTGATTATATATTTACTGCAAATTTTCAGATTGCATTTAGGCTGATTAATCTAAATCAGCAGTACAGAATAATAGAGCCTTGCCTCTACAAATAGAGCAGTATTAATAATATTTCTTTCCTGTTATCTTTATTCAGCTAGTTTGGCTTGATTAGAATAGCCTGTAGTAATGTGAAGTTTTTCATGTTCATTTAGTGCTGAAACTCTTTCTGATATGAAAGGAAACCTAATCTAGTGAAGCTTACTTATTCTGCTGAGTCTGTAAGAACATATGGGATGGACACATGAATGTAAGCTACCTTTGAGCAAGCATGATAATACAAGTGAATTGAAGTCAGAGAAGGAGGATCTACACTGATGTAAAGAGGAAAATATTTATGCTTTTCTGTACCAAATATGGTTCACTATATTTAAACTAGCAGGCCTAACATTCACTACTGCCTAATTTGCATGGGCATCCCATGGGGAGAATGGGAACTTTTGCAACATCGTTTATTTGATCTTTTTCAGACATTCACATTGGGTTTGAAATGGCTTTTGCCCTCTGTGTCTCCCTGAACACAATGGAACACACAGGAATGGTGACAGGCAGATAAGCCCCAATAACCTATGAGAGAAAATGAAGCACCCTGGCCTGGCTCATACTAGTGCTGTCACAGAGCATCTGCCCAATTGTCCAGAGATGACACTAGTCCATGATACTGTCTCAATCACCTTTACAGGCTGAGGTGGGTTATTGCCTAAAAGGGCCTGGGACACATTAAGGGGTGCAAGGGAAAAATGCCTTGGAACTGTACAATATTTTGTATGGCGGATATTTAGGGAAGGAAAAAAGGTGGGAAAATAAAGGATTCAAAGTGATTTGGGGAGGTAGCAGAGTGGGAAAATAGAATGAATAAGGGAATAAAAAGTGTAGGTCATGTATAAAGAGGCTGATGACTGGCACAAGTGCAATGCCACATGTACCAATTTTGTCTGATCATGACTGTGTGTCCTGTTTTCTCATTTAACTCCATTTCTTTAATTTTTTTTTTCCCAGTTCATGGCAGTTCTGTGTGCTTGTGTGTATGGAGGTTTAAGTGCCAGGGAGGAGGGACAAAAACTGACATGTTAGGGACCTCATGCCTGTGGTGTCAGCAATGAGGGAGGACCTGGAGTATGCATGTTGTGTAGGTGTGAGTGTCAGTGTGTGTAGGGACTAGTGAAACATCAAGGCAGACTTGTCTGAGAGTACAAGAGGAGTCTTGAAAGGCAGATACTGAGGCAATCAGAAGTGTACAGGAGAGTCAAAGTGGTCTGGAAGAACAGGAGATCCTGGCATCTGGAGACACTAGCATCCGGATATTGGCTGAGGGAAACAAGATCAGGCCATCAGTGCTGTCTGTGCTGTGTATATTGTAGGTTCTGTCTCTGCTGATTTGTGTGGCTTCCCATGAATGTAAGTGCATATACTCTGTGCACATGCACAGCCTTGCTACTCTCTGGACATAGGGACACAGAGCTGCAGCAGATTTGCTATTATAGGGCTGCTGGGTTTGTCATCTCCTGACACCCCGGAAGTGTTGGTTGTGCTCACTGACCAGAGAGGGTCTAATTAATCAGTTCATGTTAAGTCATATATGTAATAAATGTCTACATGGGGCCAGACAAGTCCCTTTCTGGGAACCTGAGTGAGTGAACAAGTGCACAGTGCTGCCTATGTATCAGAGACAGTGTCCCTTTGCTACCTCTCACACAGCCTAAAGTAGCAACTGCCTGAACAGCCTAAAAGAACACCGCAGTGTGCAAGCACACCTCTTCCAAAATCAGCAGCCCAGCTGCTTTGTAGACAGTGCCATTTGAGAGATCACTGCAGCAGGAATCCAGAGGCTGGCCACAGAGGTTGTGTAATGTGCTGGTCTCAACTCCGATGAATAGTACTTCTGAATTAAAGAAAAGTGAAGGCTTCCAAAGGCTTCCAGGGTAAAGTGCCATTTCTACATGCGCAAACAGTTCTCACCCAGTGAGATGTATGTGTACTTCTGCATGCGAAAAGCCGTGAAAAATTAACAAGGGCAGAATATGTGCAGTCCCTTCCAGCATGTGTGCTCTATTGTTTCCATAAGCCAAAACACATTACCTTTCTGATCTATGCCTTACTGACTTGTTTTAGGCCGTTAACTCTCAAGTCCCCTAAATATCAGAAAATTCTGGTCATTATATCACACAAATGGAATCCATATATTTTTAAAAGCTTGGGTCTGGATGCTGAGATACACGACAGTGAATTTGTGATTCTCCTCTAAAGTGAGAAAGCCTAGTCTGGTTTAAATTAATGTAAATGGAAATAGAAACTATTGTATAGGTTCCAGTTTACAGAACGTTATTTTTGCACCAGTTTTCTATTAAATCTTTTTTTTTTCCAGACTCATGATGAACCCACAATTAAAGTATAGAATGATCAAGAAAAGATTATGGATTGTCAGCTGATCACACAGAGACACTCCCATTACAGTCAGCAAGAAAAAATATTCTACTATGTAACTCATAAAAAATATCCTTGCTTGTAGGGGAGGTATTTTGAAATGGGATTTTTGTGAGAATTCTTGGAAAAATGCTCTATATTGCAAGTAAACAATATATAAAATGTGTTTTATCCCTTGAGCACTAACTATCTGTCAGTAATGGAAAACCTTATGGCAAAATTAACTTATATCCTGACCTTTCACTTTTATTGTTTTCTCTTCCACTTGTCCTACATACAGCCTTAGGATCACTGTAGGAATATACCTTAAAATCCCTTGGCATTACAGGCTTCTTCTCTAAATAATATTTGTTTACATGAATAACTAAGGCTTGTCTAGACCTCTGCCTTGCAAAACAAAAAATAAATTAAAACATACACTATAAATATTTTTTTTAAAAAAATAAAGAATAAAGAGTGGCATTTGAAATGTTAACTAGTTACAGAATAGTTAACAGAATAAGTAAGGGAGAAGCAATATGGTTTGTCACATGAGAATTTTGGTAACACAAAAGGCAAATGAATAAAAAGGACATGTTATTATAGCATTCTATTCTGTGAATTTGAAACAGTGGATATACAGCAAATATGCATTTAGAAACTGCTCCTGCCTTGGATCTTCGTATTGTTCTGCTTGATCATCATCTGCTTTAGCCAAAGCAGAGCCATCTCCTTGTCTTACTCAGAAAAATACTTCCCCCGTGTTAGAGACATACTCTCCAAAGACACCAGGAAATGAAATGAACAAAAGCCTATGCTCAACTGCTTTATATGTTTCCGGAAATTATTTACTAGCATACCGTAATTGCTTACATAGAAACAGTATCCTTCCTTCTAGCTTAATTCCTTCCCTCTGCCTTGCTCTTTGTTTTACTTTCAAGCACAAAGGTCATGCCAAAAGGATATTCTTAAATCGTCAGTAATTTGTTTTTTCCTGTTGCCAGAGAACATGGCCTTTTTTTTTTTTTTTTTTGCATACATCAATATATTGTGCAAATATAACATCTGGCAGTCTTTCCTTTCTACAGTGTCCTCAAGGCAGTGGGATGTGAAGTCCATTTTCTGTTTTTTTCTGACATTCTCTGAGTGATACTCTGTGACCAATAAAGCAGAGAAGCAAAGAAACAGAAAGCAGTCCTATAATTTGAATATGCAGATAGCTAATGATGTGGCAAATCATGTACTGTCCAGGTATTTTGACATCTAAGAAGTCTACTGCCTAACTTATTTTGAACTAAATAGGCAATTTCTGAAAGCTAATTGGTACACAAAAACACATTGTCCATATGACTTCATTAGGCTTGTCACAAGTTAATTGAGATAGAAAATGCCTGTTTAGGAAAATACATTTCAATTTAAACCTTATTTGCTGATGCCTATGGGAATTATGAAAGTGAAGGGCTACAAGACATTATGAAATGCAGGAAGTAATTGGTGGAGCCAAAGCAAAACCTTCTGGAACCTTCAAATTGGTTTCAAATGCATGTCCAGCTCTGCAAGGGTTTTGTAACTCATTCTCAACAGAAAATGTCAAGCTTTTGGATTCATAGATGATGACATGACAGCCCATAACTTCTGCTTCTGAAATATTCTGCCCCTTCATTAAAAGGAAACTACTGAAGTTGGAACAGAGCACAGGAAGAGAGATAAATAGTAGGTGAAGAAAGATGTCATATGAAGGAGAATCAAATTTCTTTATTTGAGTTTAGGATATGTCACACTCCATATTTCTGATCATTCACTTTTCAAACAGCTCAGTGCCATTTTGTACTGCTGGAAACATTTTTCTTTTGATAACAAAATTAAAAGCAGAAGAAAGCAAAAGAGTATATATGATAATTTGGGCACATATCCTTATTTTCATAACTCCTCTTTTTTTCATTTTTCTAGTTCACTGAAGTTAAAGAAGTACTGGAAAAAGAAGTTGGTCAGTAAGTATTGTTCACTTTCTTTCTTTAGAAAGGTGGGATTTGGAGTTAAATTACAGAGATTTTTGTCCCCATCTGCTCTGCAACTGGTATCTCATTTAAGAAGAAATAGAAGGGAAACTGCCAGTAATAGTTCAGATGGATATCAAAGAATGTTTGTAGCCCATCGTGGCTCCTCCTTATGCAATGCAGCCAAGTAAGTGTGTATCTGCAACAGACCTCCCAAGTTATGATTGTTTCCTTTTCTAAATGAGCAATACATCACAACTTTCATAAGATATCTGCATTTCTGGAAGTGCAGGGAAAGGTGAGTGTGTTTGAACACACTGGACAGTAAGACATGATCGATAGTCATTAAAAGAAAAGGACATTAAGAAGGTTATTGATGAAGTCTATCTTTAGGTGTGAAGATCTAATTTCTTAAGGCTTCTTCTGCAACCCTGAGAAAGATTTCTCTCAGGGACAATTCATAGTGGGAGCCCAACTCATTACTCTGTGAGCAGCCTCCTGAAGCAGCCCCAGGCAGTCACTAAGGGCCAAGTTAGAGAAGAGCTACATCCTGTGATTTTCCTAGTGAGACTCAGCTCATTCATGTGTGGGCAGGTTCCCATCACTTTGCTGCATTGAAAGGGACTATCAAAGAGCAAAAGTGCTGCATTTATAAGTTTTTCTCTGTCAGTAGAACTGCAATCTATTTATCTCTTCTGCAAATATAACTTGTTAACTTAAAACACAGTCTTTAAAGATGATTACGTGTTAATTTACTATACAACACATGAAATTTGGAAAATTAAATGTATTTTCAAATCTTCATCTATGCCCTGTTTTGAATGATGACTATGATTGCATTTTAATTCCTTTTCTAGGACTAGTCTCTTCATGTTTTGATTTATCAGTACCCACAAACCTTGTTTCTACTTGCATGAAGACTAAGCTCAAATTAATACAGCTTCCTTTCCTTTTCCATGTGAGACATGAAATTCTTAAATTTCCTTTATTCATTTTCAAACTGTTCAGGGTTTGGTTTCTTTTCCCCCTGTGCTATAATAAATCAGAAGGAAGACTGCATTAACCAGAATACAGACTGTTATGATGGCAATGTTGACAGTGACAAATTATGAGTTATATTTTGGCCTTGTGTCTTAGCTTGACAAAGTTATGCCTGTTGAACTGTGAACCTGACAGCTGCCTTGGCCTGGAGAGGTAAGAAACCCCCAACTTGGTAATGGGGCACTTCAGATTTTATTAGTTCTGCAGTGTTAGTGCTTGATTATGCCCATTTCTGGCTGACTGATTTAAAGAAATCACTGTTTCCCTTGGTCTGCAACTGTCTCATCTGTTTATTGGAAGGTACTGCTGTCAGCTACTGTTTCCTCTGTACCTTTCATAAAATCGTTCCCATCAAAATGAGGACACTTAGCAAAGATGAACTATTTGAACCCACCTCTACTGAACAGAAATGAGTCAAAGAGTCCTTATGTGCACAACAATGTGTCACCAGATCTGAGTGAGCAGGACTGCAGAGGAAAGGCAGTGATTTTAATTTCTTCAGCAGGCAAAGAGGAAATGTGATTCTTGTCTCATTCTATGGTTGTGTACAAGCAAGCCCATGCAGGTACCTGCAAGAGCCATAGAAGAAGATCACACCTAAGAAAGAGCATTTCAGTTTCCGGGTTGACAGTGTTCTATCTGTCTTCAGAGGATGTTGGCAGAAGGGTTGGAGTTTCACAATATGCCCTCGGGTCTAGATCTAAAACACGTATTTAGACCAAAATGGCTCGAAAAGACAGGATTAATAGCTGTGTCCACTTGCAGCAGTAATAAGGCATGAGCTCTATGTTTCTTGTAAGCTGGCTAGAACATCTAGCACATCTAATAGTGTTATTATTTGGCTGCAGTCAAGGGCACTTTTTTTAATTTCACCTCTAAAAGAATAAGCCAAATGTCTCTCTTGCCCTGTAGAAATCTGGCTGACATTTCTAAGCTTTGAGCAAGCTGGACTCACTTAGCGTCATTACTGGAGTCTCCTTAATTTATGAGGTGTGACTTGGAGCACATTTAGGCTTGTGGGTCAACTTATGTGAGACATGGAAGAATGCATAGAAAATACTGTTAGAGACCTAGTTTTCTGATTATCCACACTACCTAACAAAAATCCAATCAACAACCTCCCCTAATCTTTATTCCCAGAAAACCCTATTTGAGCCATAATCTGGAATCATAACATACTGAATTACTTTCATAATTTCAATTTCATGGAATCAACCTGCAAAATGTTTTTATAGTTATTTCTACAAAAGATGAACAAGCAAATGTACAGTGAAAGGTGAACATTTCTAAACTAAGACTGTAAAATTATGCTTATTGCTTAGCTTATCTTTAAGTACTATTTTGACAAGCAAATTAAAAGAGAGAGGAAGTTAAGGAAAACTGATGATGAATCAATTAGTAAAAGTTTCATATTTTAAATGGTCATGTCCATAAATATTATTGCAGTACTGACAAACCGAAAACTGAATTGGTAACTCTGCCAGGTACATTTATTACTAGCATAATTTTGTGAAAAGACCATGAAGAACTAGTTTCTTTACATTCTACCCATGGTGAATATTCTAGGTAGCACAATGAAGCAATGGCCTAAACACCAGATTCTGATAATCTCTACATAGACATTTAGCACTTGTCGGATGCTGAAATACTGCTCAGCAATCACCAGAGAAGCTGCCTAATTCTGAAGGCCTTTTTTTGTTTTATTTAAAGGACTTTTCATGTAAATATTCTGTTGGGATCTCTGAGGTATTGTGGGGATAAACATCATAATGGCAGGGAGCCTTGTAGATACTGCATGTACCCAAGGCAAGATTTTGGATAGTTGTGTTTGAATTGCTTCTCAGCCTTTATCTCACCTCTGCAGACAGTTGATGTGATTGACTCGTTGCTGTAAGGTCCAGGAAACCACCTACTCTGCTTTTGGCTATAAGAATTTGCATGTGGGTATGAGTGGGCAGGCACACAAAATTGACAAAAGTCCCAGTAGGATCAAGAAACACAGGCTGGTTCTGCTATGCTCCATGAGAAACCAGGTGCTGTGAATGCTCTGAACAGAACACACAGTAGAATTTGCAGCCTCTACTTCTAGGATCACTGCTGGCTTTTATCAGTTACAAAATGCAAAAACAACCCTGGGAGCAGATAAACTAAACTGGCTATTTAAATGTCGTCAGTGCCATAACAAGCTGTTTAGAGTCACAGCTGTCCTGGCCTGACCCTTTCTGGTTCCTAAGCACCATGGGTTTGGTTGTACAATCAGCCATAACAGGAAGACTGAGGGTATCTCTGCAGAGTTTGCCTTCAGCTGGAGGTGACATTAATCTAAGAAGGAGGGTCACACTGTAAACTTGCATCTAGATCTTGCCCTTCCCAAGAAAATGCGCTAACCAAAAAGGTATGATGCGAAGGGTAAAAGCCATCAGCCCAGGCATATTGCATCTTGAAAGGAAACGAGGAAGACACAAAGAAATTGGCATTCCAGAGTAGAGCTACTTAAGTTTCCACAACCAGTTAATGAAAAGAATCACTGAATATGTACTGGAATGGGCAGTGCTATAAATATGACCATTTTGTTAATTAATTTTATTTATTTTTTTTTTAGGTTTAAGTGGTATTTATGTTTCACGGGAAGATCTATGATTGTGATAAGAAACATTGTAATTTGTTTCTGTATCTCCTAAGTTGCAATGTCCATATCCTTTATCTACTAGATCCACTTTGGAAGTCAAGGTTACTTTTCCAACCTTAGACTTTCAAACAATTATCTACAAGGACTAGTGCAGCCATGTAATGGAGCAGGGTAGTTTTACAGCTGATTTACAGTGAGAGACAGATCAGCCAGCCTAAATGATTTGTGCATTTCTTTCTACCAAAAAAAAAAAAAAAATAGTTGTGACAGTTGTTACAGTTCTGAAAAAAACTCATCCATGACTCACTCAAAGCACATGACTGGCCAAGCTGGTTGAAAGCAAGAACAGCAACTCTGTGAGATTTGAACTTCCCCATTCAACTTTGCAAGGTTTTATTCAGCTGCCTTTTGGTCCTTTAAATTTTGGTGTAAACAACTGTTCCGCTCCTCAACTAATAAACAAACAATAAAAGGCAGTAGACACAGGGGCAGGGCAAAAGCTGTCATTCCTTACAGCCAAGACCAAGAGCTCATGGGAACAATACTTGTCAGAGATGAGAGAAGTCAGATTCAAGCACAGTAGGTCCAAAGAGTATATGCACCCATAACTTAAACAGCTGCCCAGCTCAATTGGATTCCCATGCTTCTAAGCTGAAACATCCACTAGGAAAAAGGCAATATTAAGTCTGAGATCTGAAGAAGTATGCTGCTCTGTAACTTCAGTGCCTTAGTAATTTCACATAATTCATTTAATTGTTAATGTTCACATTTTCCTGAACTTGCTGCATGCTCTGATCTTATCCAACAGAAAGTTCAGTATTGATCCTTGATCCTGCCATGACCTTCCAGTGCCAGATTGGACGAACTACTTATTTTTTCCATGATTCAATTCCCATTATGAAAAATTCTCCTTATGAAAAATGAAGTTAATATTATTTCCATGATTTGCAAGCCATGTTGAGGCTAAAAGAAAAAATGGTAGCACATATAGTAATAAAATATGAAAGAAATTGCTTAGTTTAAGGGTACTGGGACTAATATTGCTTTTTGATTAAGGGAGAACTTACAGTGAAAATACATAATGCAATTTTACCTCTAAGAATTCGTACATTTTTTGCTTCAAACAAGACTTAATGGATTTCTATGAGATAAAACATCACTAATCCCAATTAAATCTTCTCAATTGCTACTGATTCTAGGCAAGCACTGTAAAATCTGAGTTGTATAAATTACATTTCTCTCAAAAGCCATTACTTTGTGAGAAACATCACAAAGCTGTGTTTTGTTTCTAGAAGAAAAATACATTACTAAAATCTCATTTTGAGTGAACCACATGCCTATCATACTAGAAGAGGGGCAATGCCAGCATGTGAAGTGCTTTGTGACAAAGAAAGTCTCCAGTACATCTCAATTATAACCAGTCTGCCACTTTTGAATCTCTTATTTTGAATTGATCGGGGAAGTGTATGTAAGTGTATATAATACACATCACACAAGCAGCTATAATGAATATCTAAATGTACACTTAGCCCAGGAACATAGTGGTCAGTAGTTTTTTAGTTAGATCATTCTAAAAGTTAATTCAAGTGACTATTAGTCAGTCACCTACTATATTTAGGTAAAAACAAGGGTCATTTTGTCCAGAAGGATCATGTTCATGCAGTAACAGGAACTGAGAAATGGAATATCAGATTATATAATTTTTTCATCTCATATTTTGTTTGTAGCACTCACTAGGATTTTGATATATTTTGATATTGATATAATAGTTATCTCCCAAAAAAGTTTGTCAGATCTTCACTAGGGAGCATTCTTTGTATCTTTTGACCTCTCTCAAATAAATAGCATGAATTTGTATACTTAAATATGAAGCAAGAGTGCCTTGTTTCAACTGTCATTATTCTTCTAGTTTATATTTACTTCTATTTTTTTTTGTTGTTGTTCCAGTCTTACCAAATACCTTACATGGTTATATTATGGAAATAAGTTTCATATGGAAATGTGCTAACTACATAACATATTATTTACTTATTTTCACCTTCTGCAACAGAAATACTGTGACCAGAAGGACCAGGGCAGTGATCGTCCCCCTGTACGCAGTGCTAGTGAGGCCACATCTCGAATCCTGGGTTCAGTTTTGGGCCCTTCCCTACAAGAAAGATATTGAGGTGCCACCACATGTCCAGGGAAGGGCAATGGAGCTGGGGAAGGGTATGGAGCGCAAGTCCTGTGAGGGGTAGCTGAGGAAGCTGGGGTTGTTTAGCCTATAGAAAAGGAGGCTTGGAGCTTTTCTCTCTACAATTACCTGAAAGGAGATTGTAGCAAGGTGGAAGTTGGTCTCTTCTCCCAGATAACAACTGGTAGAACAAGACAAAGTTGCACCAAATCATGCCGGGAAGGTTTAGATTAGATATTAGGTAAAATTTTTTCATTGAAAGGGTGGTCAGGCATTGGAGCAGCCTTCCCAGGGAAGTGGTGAAGTCACGACCCTTGGAAGTGTCAAAAGATATGTAGATAAGGCACTTGGGTACGTGGTTTAGTGGTGAACTTGGCAATGCTGGGTTAATGGTTGGACTCATTGATCTTAAAGCTCTTTTCCAATCAAAACAATGTTACTATTCTATGATCTAAAGGAAAACCAATTTCATTTTGCATTAAATTCAGGTAAGTCCTACCACTCTCCTTAGTTTCTTTACTAAGCTTAGTTTCTACCAAATTCTGTCTCAGTTTTTCAGCCTATTTACTCTGTGGTTCTTCATAGGTATTCAATATCCAGATTCCAGATAACATCTCATAATCTGCTTTTTTATCAGAGTCATTTGGCATACACTACTTTAGACTCAATTGTGTCATGTCATAGCAGATACTATTGTCTTAGTCTTCTACAACTTTTAGTATAAATTAATACACCATTTGCAGTTGAAAAAAATTAAATTATACTATCAGATCACAGAATTTGCTGGAGGTTCCGGCAAATATTCATATAAAATATCTAGCATTTGATCTCCAGATTGCCTATAGGTTGGCTAAATTTGAAATAACCTGGGGCCCTGAGCTGAGGCAAATGAGAGCAAAACTTCTTCCAGTATACAGGGATAAAAAATTAAGTCCAAAGACAATTCCTACTCCCTAACTGTCTCCTGATAGTTCCTAGACTTCATTCAGCCTGAAACCTAGGGAGGAAATCTTTGCTGAATGTGTGTGATTGTGGTGTCTCCTTTCCTTGTTTTTTTCTTACGGTAACTTAGAGCAACTGAATTCAGTCACACTCTTTCCTGTCTAGCTTCTTTTTCAGTCCCAGTGTTTGAGCACCTGTGTTGTGTATTTTGTTCAAAGAATCATCAGATTAACCAGGTTGGAAAAGAGCTCCTAGATCATCAAGTCCAACCTTTGATACAACCATCATGCTTACTAGATCATGGCACTAAGTGCCACATCCAGTTTCGCCTTAAAAACCTCTAGGGATGATGAATCAACCACCTCCCTGAGTAGTCTATTCCAATTCCTGAGAATGCATTAACTGTTTTGTTTCTGGTTATCAAGCATCATGGGAGAATGGGCATCCTGGTGTGTTTACGCAGAGGGGCAGCTTGGCACATCCAGCACAGAGGATGTTTCCCCTGCACACAGGTGTGCACACCAAAGCATAGCATTGCTGTCAGACACCTAATTTGGTGTCTCCTCCTAATTTCGGAAGTACCATAATTTCTTCAATGCATTTATTTTCAGTTTGTAGCCCCACCAACACCATGCTGTTGTCTACCTCTGTTGCCTGAGGGGTGAATCAGGTGAAGAGTGTCCAAATCTCCCCTTGCTGCACCAACAAGACTGAATACCTTTGGAAGCCAGACCTCCAGACAAGAACTTCATTGCTCAGCACCTCTTAGACATCATTTCAGTTTCTATTCAGACTGTTGACACACCAGTTTGGATGCTTAAGACATTGCGTGTTGCTCTCATTATGTGCCTCTAGTTGCCATTCTGCAAGTGTGGGGATGTCCACTATAGATTCACAATTCTTTTTTTGAGAGCTGGACAGAAAAGAATAGGGTATGTAACTCAACCCCTTTCTCTACCCCACAGGCTTCAGCCTACCCTTCATTCTGAAGGCTGCTACATGTGTTGAGAGCAAATCCTGCTCCCACCCATATTGGGTCTGGACCTTTGGCACTGGCGCAGTCAAGACAAGGTGTCTGCATTTGCTCTGTGTGGCAACAGACAAAAAAAGGCACACACACACAGAGGTTTGGGGCAGGAAATATTTACAACTAGCACCCCTTTATTATTATAAGGCTTGCCTTTTATACTTTTTCTTATCTGTCCACACAAACTCATGTCACTCTCTATTAGCCAAGCATTTCTGTCCATGAGTCTTAAACCCTATTCTGATAGGTAGTTCACATCTCCCGTCAGCTCTGCAGATCTGAAGGCTCTCCCAGTCGCAATAATGGATCCAGTCATAAATAACCCTTTGTTAAGAAACAAGCAACAAAATCACTGAAGCAGAGACCAGACCACACTACACCACCTCTTAATAGGGCATTTTATCTCCTTTAATTCACTATTGTTCTCTGTCTCTTGCGTGCTTGCCCACTGTCCTCTGTTTGTCAAGTCATGTCATGTCCTTTTCTCACACTGCTCCTGCATCTTTTTGTAGTTTCATTTTTTACACTTGCATCTCCCTCTATATACTTTTAAACAGTGTAATCATGCTTCGCACTCCTCAGACACTTCAGTTCTAGCTGGAGCTCTACATGCTCCAACTAGCCTAGCCTGGATTTCATGTACCATCATCTGAGGAGAGCAGAAACGATTTCCTTCCCTTTGCCTCAGTATTGATATTCTCATTGTTATTTTTATTTTTTATTGGTGAATAGTGTTCTTAGTATCGGAGCTCCACTGTATAAAACATGGCACAAATGTAATCAGGAAGTATACACGTCTCTATACCATATAGGTCTCTATAATGAGTTATTTAGAAATGAACTGTGTAAAAAATGGAGTTATATTCCTTTCCTTTTACATATGAGTGGATAAAAGAATGGAAATATCCAAACACCTACAAAAAGAAAGCTTGTGGGAATGTAAAAAGTGACTCACAAGAAATTTGGGAGTATCTGTTTTCTGAACGTGACCTACTTCTCTGCTGAAAGAGTGATCTTGTCATACCTCTTACATACTTCTTGCTCCATTTCCCTTGGGGTCAAGAAGTTATTTGCTTTCCCTTTAGTCTCTGTCTGCAGAAAATGTCTATACTGCTTCACAACCACCTGTAAATATTAATGAATATACAAATACATACTCTGGAATGCTAACATTTCCCTTATTCATATGACTTTTATTTTATTGTGTCAGCACTCAACAAGTAGATAGCATTTGCAGGAACTGACAACACAGGAAAGCAACAGCATGGCTATAGTAGTATTACAGCACCTCCTTTCAAAAATATAAGTTTTGTCAAAAATCCAAAGGATGAAGTTGCTATCTTTGGAGCTGAACCCAGAGCTGTGACATAATTTTTCATACCTTGCTCATCAGTGGACTAAACCAAAATATGGTTTCAACCTTTGAAAGGAATAGCTACGAGTCAACTAGCCTAAACTTATTAAGATACTGGAACAAATTCCTAAGCCTCAGGTTATAAGCACTTGAAGTATAATATAGTCATTAAAACAGGTCAATACAAATTTGTCAAGACCAGTCACATCGTTCTAGTTCACTCCTTCAGTGGGGTAACAAGGCCTAGTAGATAGGGCAGAAATAGTAGATGTGTATATCTTGGCTTTAGTAAAGCTTTGGCACAGTCCCTACAATATTTTCATACACAGATTTGGAAAACATTGTTGAAGTTGTTTTATCAAGGATTTGCTTTAAAAAAAGTGGAAGGCCCTGACAAATTATGAGGCCCTGCAAAACTCTCTCACCATTAATATTCAATATAAACCTTGAATATTGTGGCGATTAAATAAGGAGAGGTAGTCCCATGAAATCTGCAGATGACAGAAAATTGGGAAGTATAACATGAGCTTCAGTAGTCAGAAGCAGAATTGAGAATGAACTTGATAAATTAGAGCAGTAGTTTGAAATCAATATAATGAAATTTAATAAGGCTAAGCTAAAAGTTCAAGAGGAAGAAAATGAAAATTAAATTAATAAACATAAAATGAGGGGAAAACCAGAATAACTGGTTAGCTGGCAACACTGTAAGCAAGACTCAAGGGGGTTTACATGAAATGAGTCAGTGTTTGAAATGCTGTCACAAAAGAGACAATTTTCATTCTGAAAGGCCATTACATACAAGATTTATTCATAGTTGAATATTAACACTCAAGTAATTACTAATACATTGCATAGTTATTGCAGTCCTTGGAACAAATGCTGTCCACTCAATAACAACATTATTTCATTTCAGTATTTTGAAAACCATCATTAAAAAAGCCTGTCTATAATCTGGAAGAAAATTCCAAGTGATGAACAAAAGTGATTTGTAATCTAAAAAATTTTCAGGAAAAGATGAAGAAAGACCAGAAAAAAGACTGAGACAAGGACAGTATAACCATGTTAAGAGATCTGAGACTGTTAGAAGAGCAATCAAGTGTTCTCAATAGCAGTGATCCAAAAGTAAGAGGAAATTTGCCTCGTTTAGAACAGGAGATATTTAAACTAGACATTGCAAAAACTTCTTTGATGTCAAGATATTTGAACATAGACATCTCTATCTAATTTAATTTTTCAATGCAATTATCTCTGAAGGTTATGGAAGTCCTGAAACTGGAGATTTTGTGTAACAGGTCCAGTTAGAGAAGTATTTCTCAGGAGTAGTGCTTTGTTAGACCTTTTTCAGAGCTAGGGAATGAAGTCGAAGACTTTTTGAGGTCTCTCTCCTAGCTTTTTGTTTTCAGCCAAGTCTGCAATTTCTTTCAGGGTTTAAAGAAACCTGCAAGTACTACGACATTGTAAGGATTTAAAGAGTTGCCTGTCTCAAGCACTGTCAAGGCCGCATGAAGAACTTACCATAAGATAGGCTACCACAGCAGGAACTTGAGATAAGCATAAAAGGGAGAAATTTGCAAGAGGAAGACATTAATTCCAGGCCTGGCAGAGACAATATCTGTTTAACACATTCTGATTGGCACATCTGGACAAAAATTTCCGCTGTGACAAACTGTGGGAAAGGAGGTAACTGTTCATACACATACCACCCCAAGTTATTGGAATGGCATCTACTACCACCCTGTGGATACCCAGAACCTGAATTGTATAAAAGTGGTATTGCCAGAAGAACCATTCCAGGAACTCCACCACCAAGAAGCCCAGGGTGAAGAGGGATCAGTGGAATGCATAGGTGGTAACCATCTTCTTCTTGATCTCTCTCTCCACCCCCTCTTTTCTATTTCTTTCTCTATCTCACATTCATTGTTAAATGAAATCTTTATTATTGACTTTGGCACATGGACTTGTTTGCACCTTAATTTGGGCAGCAGCATCTCCCACTAATCAGATCTTAACGTACTGTGTTGGGTCTGGCTGAGATGGTGCTCATTTTCCCATAGCAGCCCTCACAGTGCTGTGCCTTGCATTAGTAGCTAGAAGGGTATGGACAACACACCTGTGTCATGGCTGCTGCTGAGCAGTGCTGGTACAGCATCAGCATTGTCTCTCAATATTCGCCCCCCATCAAGGGGGTGGGAGTGGGCAAGATCCTGGGAGAGGACACAACTAGGCCAGCCGACCTAAATTAACCAAAGGGATATTCCATACCACATGACATCAGCTCAGATATAAAAGCTAGGGGAAGGAGGAGGAAAGGGGGGCATTCCTTATTTATGATGTTTGCCTTTTGGAGTAACTGCTATGTGTGCCAAGGCCCTGCTTCCTGGGAAGTGGCTGAACATTGTTTGCTGATGGGAAGTAGAGAATAAACTTTTTTTTTCTTCATTTGTGCATGCTCAAACTTTCACTTTTGCTTTAGTGAACTGCCTTATCTTAATGTAAGAGTTGTTCTCCATCTTATTTTCTCTCGCCTCTCTGCCTGGGAAGGGGAGTGGTAGAGTGGCTTTGTGGGCACCTGGTGTGCAGACAGGGTAAAGCCACCACACACACATATATGTAGCTGTCATTTCATCATTCAAGGAAAAATGTAACAAAGATCAGACACAGCCAGGAGAAATAAACATTACCCAATTGCCAGTATCTATGCCAGAATCTATGATCAAGGGCCACCGGTTCACTGATTTAAGTCAATCCCCATCTGTTCATGTTTAACTGGCCACTGCCTTGAATGGTTTGCCCAGTTACAGTAGTACAATTTATTCAGATAAAATTTTAAGTAGATATAGGACCCATAACATATATATTATAATCAAATAATCTAGGATAAACATTTGTCACTCATTCTCTCTTTCTTAGTGAAACGTGAACTTAATAACATTTGAACTCATGTTGAACTTCTGAACTCTCAATTTTCAGGCAAGCTTCCATTTAGCTGACTCTGGAGGACTGAACAATATTTTGTCATTCAACCCTGACAATTTTTCTGTAGCTCAGGACCATGTTTCTGGATATTTTGAATAATTACAATGAGAGTATTTCCTGAAGCTACTCACTTAAGGAGTGGCCCAGCTATGGCAGAAATGAAAACTCTATTCAGAGTCTTTCATTCTGGAAAAAAAACCCACAAAACAAACCCTGAAGAGGAAAGAATGGCAAAAAGATCAGTGATGGTCAAACATTGCTCTCATTTCTAAAAGATGCCCTCATTAAGTTAACGCTGAGTGAGCTCCAAAGATATGTCCTTAGGGAATGGAGCCTTAAAGAGACCTCAACGTTGAACAGGAAAACCAGGGTGCAGTCTGTTGAAATAAAGAAATGTCTTTCAGAATATGAAGAGTTTAACAAATATACTGTAGCACAGAAGAAAGGTAATAATATATGTTTGAAAGATCATTCCTGGGGATTTGGATTCAAAGGATGTTGAAATATTCCTTCATATTTCCTTAAAAACACATATTTTTAGAGAAATCTAATATGGCCCTAAACTCTTACTTAAGAAGCCCTTAGACAATCACTGAGATCAATAAATATATGAACTTTTACTTATGTATCAGGAGAGTTATCCCCTAACCAACGTTACTGAACATTTCTATCCCACGCTTCACTTCAGTCAGTAACATGCCCAATACACTACAGGGCACTGCACTTCATCCCAGGATGAAGCTTCCCCAAAATGCAGTTCTGCTTTTCTCGTTTGATTTTTAACTACAGAGATGACATGTGCATACCTGCGTGTTGCGTGGGTATCATTCTGCCACACCTGTTCCTGTCTTCTCTGCAAGACATCATTGGTATTGTTTTATATCCTTTAGTCAATGACTGCCTGTTAAAAAGCTTAAGAATTCCTACTTTGAAGAGGATTTATCTGGTTTGGCTAGCAAAAGTGGGGCCAGCTCAGAGTTGCTATACATCATATCAGATGTGATCACAAATCTATAATGATGTGCAATATGGTATGTGATTTTTATTTCCCTGCATGTATTCACAGTTGCATAAATCCTAGTTTATACATTTATGAAAAATATAAAGTACTTATTGAGTAAGAGAGTTGGCCAGATGATTTTGCTGCTGTGCAAGTACATTTTAAGAGATCTAGACAGCTCCCTTGTATTGTAAGGAATCAAATCAAAACAGAAAACCACCTCTTATTTTTTACAAGCAAGTAGTCATTGCATAATTCAGCACAATATTTTAGCACTGGCTTCACTTCAATTGAAAATTATATTGTTTTCATTTGGAAAAGGGTAGAGAAATCCACTTACTTACAGACCCGATATATGAAGCCTATAAATATCCAACAGAAGACTGTTTCTTGTCACAGGTGTTTAGGTATAGATGAATGCCTTTCACTTCAGCCAAACAAGTTTCAAAATTTGGTGGGATTGAATGTGAAACTAATTGTGAAATGTGAGTGTGAATATAGAAATCTTAATAGTATAAAAAGACCATAATCACTGCACAAAAATACAAAACGGCATCTATTAAATTTTATCTCTGAGAGCTAAAATCTTTCAAACTTCTTTTTAAGCTCCCGAATGAGGTAGCTAGATTCCAATATTTGTCTGCTTTATAAACACTTTCAAGTCTCTTCCTCAATGTCAATAAGAGTGAAAATATTTAAAACAACACCAAAGTAAATAGCAAGAGTCAGGTACATCAGGTTTTTCTGTATGAATGGCTATCCAAGGCAGGAGAATGAACTATGGCAAGCAACACTGACGAAAACAAGAAATGTTGAGAATGAACTGAAAGTTTTGTGTCTGCTCAGTTTCACTATCAATAAGATAGTCATTATTTCAGTTGTGATTGCTGGATAATGATTGGAAAGAGACTATATTAGGGATAAGAGTTATTGATAACCTCCAGATTCCAGCTGTGACAGCAGTTTAACAAAAATGTCACAAGATCTTGTATATCTGAACACAGAGTCCTTTGCTGTTGTCTAGTGCCTACCTATAGCCTTTTTGATGAACCCTCTGTCTTTGGGATTTCAAGACACTACATTTTAGTAAAAACAGAAGAAAAAAACCCTTCAAAACCCCTTTGCACCTCGGGGTTGGGGTGGGGTGGGAAGAAGTGTGGAGGTAATTCTGAGATCTACTACCTGTCACAATGTTTACATATTGTGTGTAGTTTCATCTACCCACATCTGTCTGTGATACCTATCCAAATACATGCTCTCCCTAGCAAAGGCTGAACATCTAGTGGAAGGTGTTCCTGCCATGGCAGAGGTATTTGAACTTGAAATTTAAGGTGCCTCCCAAACCAAACCATTCTATAATTCAATAATCCTTGGGTGCTCACTGCTGTTCGTGCAATGTCTGTACTACAAGATACCATCTGATATCATCTGAAGGCACCATGTGTAGAAAGGATACCCACTGTGGCTAAAATAATCACTTAAGTCAAGATTTTGCAGAGTTTATCTTGACATTTGAGTTTACCATTGCATGGATATATAGCTATAGATGTTACCAGGCATCTTTCAGGACAAACATCCTAAAAGGGAAACAGAGAAAGGAGCTTGTTTTTCTGAGAGCCTAAGAACTGTTAAATTATCTCCTTATTTTCCTGACTTTCTTTTATGTGCAGAGAAGACATGAAACTACTGATTTTTCTGAAGGTGAGAGTAGCTACCCACAACTACCTACAGGCTAAAACCAAAGCCCTCAGCTACTGCTCCTGGAAAAGTTGTTGTGGCAGTGTTCCTGGTGAAAGTGGACATCCTTGTCACAAGGACACTTTGGTACCTGCAACACTGTATGAAAGTGGTCCCACCATCCTGTTCTCCCTCACCTTTTTCCAAAGAAATGGAATGGTTTTTATGGAACCTGGTCATGTCCAGGCATATTTGTTGTGATCTGAGAAATCTGGTTCCTTTGTCTCCTCAAGATGTGGAAGGAGACCAGTCCAGCTGTCTCCTGGATCCTGGTTGGGAATCCTCATCTCTTCTGGGAGGAAGCTGTGGCCATGCACACCTGGCATCCATCAAGTGAGCTGTGGAACTACCACGCTGCCAAGACAGGGGAGCCTGGGTCTTCATCATGAATTTCAGTGCATGAAATGGAAAGCTGCAGCATTATGGCATTTGGGGTAATATCCTGCGTGGCATCTGGCTGCTGAGCTTTTGCTTAAATAGTCCTAATCCAGATTAGTTGGCCTTTGTTCATAATGTTAAACTACAGCATGCAAAACTGGGATTCCTGTTTTGGCAATTGAAAACAAAATTCCTTAGTGGCATACAACAGATGAAGAACAGAGGCCTGACTTCAAAAAGCATTAATAATAACAAATGCCCAATGTGATTGACTTGTAAATTGCACAGAAATCAGATGCAGAGAACTTTCCTCAGTATTTTGTAGGCATTTGATAAAATAAATCACAGCACACTAGATTTCCTTATTCTGTTTAACTGAAATCATAACCTCAGCTAACTGGATTTTCTCTACTTTCCAAGCCTGACTGTGGAAAAAAATGTGTGAAAATTGATTAAGTTAGAAAAACCTGCATGAAATAAATAATTGACAGAAACTGAGTAAGAAAGGCAAGAGCTTAGACATTTTCTCTGTTGGGTAGAAAAATGACGAACATTTGGTATAATTTCATAAATGGAATTATCATTACAAACAAATCAAATTATTAATTTCTGAAGAACAAACACATAAGAAACTGTGAAATCGATAACTAAAGCAGATGCCATTCTAGGAAAATTGAAGTTTCTTTTAAAATGTAATTAATAGTAGGCAAAAAGTACTTGCTCCTTTGTAACTGTAAATAATTTAATAAGGCATATTTAATAATTTATTAATTATAATTAGTGATTATGTTTATTTCCACAAAAACATAATGCATTTTTTTTCTTGTAGAAGTGGAAAGACCAATTCCGTCTTAGGATTTTACCTAAGTAAAAGTATTGTCTCTTTAAAACAGAAGAATCTGATTGACCAAACAGGAATTAGAGCAGATATGTAGAAACAAATACACAAAGCTGTTGAGAAATCAAGCTGCTAATGAAATTAGAATAAGTGAAGGCTGCATATAAAATTGAAACTGTGTAGGTCATTTCGGTGAAGTTAACGAAAAGTCTAAGTTATGCTAAAAACCCAGCTGAAGTGCTAAAAAATCAAGCAGTCAAATTTTAAAAAGACATAAAAGCAGACAATAACTCATTCAAGTCCTGTCAGTGCCAACTCATTTAATTGGAAAACCTCCCAGACACTAACAGAAACTGTATCCATTCCTAACATAGGTGCTGTGGCAAAATGACATTTGAGAGCTGCCGAACAAGCAAATTGCTATTCCTGCCATTGAAATATGCATGAGACCTTGCGTATACAAAGGCTCTTGTTAACCAGTGGGAAACCAGTGCCATTGCTTAACTAAATGGTTGCTATTAACAATCTTGTTTTACAAAGATAATAGTTATGAAGAATTAAAACCTTCAATATAAATGGCACTAAGAAGGCAAGCTGGCCATTTGCCTGGTATGTGCATAAAAAGATTGGTGCCTTCTAACAAAATTCTAGCTCAAAGTCTGCACTGTTTATCTGTTAGACTGTAAGAATACATGGCAAGTATGTACTTGTTTTCCTAGACTATTTTCAGATAAAGTTAGGGGTTTTTTCACTGTTGTGGAATAGATCCACCTCTGGAAATTTTCATTTAGCAGCGTGAAATGGTAATTTCTTTGGTTCTTTTACAGGAGCACCCCAACAGAGTATTCAGATCACCAGTTGTAGGTACATACTGCAGATACAATATTTACCTATTTTAACAGGAATCCAAGATATAGCAGCCATGAAGAGTGGGCAGTTTCAGAGTGACTGTAACTGTTCCTAGGACAGACAGATGTAGAAGATTGCCTGTTGGAAACCTTAGTGTCTCTCTTGTAGGAACAGTAAGAAAGGATGGACTAACACCCCTAAAGGCAATGCAAGTTCTGTCTTCATGAGAGTAGATGAGAAGCTATAATGTTCTTCATAAGACTTCTGCTTTTAAACCAATAAAATTTCCCAATTCAGAATTATTGGCAAGAATTTGTTAATACCATGATGATAAGCCATGTCATATGGACAGTGTAATTTACTAATGAAAAATCACCTCTTTGCAAATTTATTACCCCACCCTATTAATTAATCATTGAATTAGGTGACAAAGTGGAAGAAGTTAGTATCAGCGTACTATTTAGATGCTTATCATTCTCACTTAAATACTGTGATAAGGTTATAGCACAAGTCCCTAATATCAATTTCCATTCTGGCTAATGAAAAGAGCTCAGCTGTGATAGTTCTTGTTGGAAAGATTGGTAAAGTTTAGAGATGAAGAGACAAATACTCTTGTGGTGCTTTTCTGAGAACCATCTATGTGAGAGCAGTCCAGGGTGGACTTTTCCACACATCCCCAGTTCTCTAATTCCCACAGACTCTTTCAACACGAAGCCTCAGATCAGATGAACCACAAGACAAATTCCCCTCTTTCTCATTCCCAGCTATCGCATGCCCTCTTACGTATCTCAGCCCTAAATGGTCTGGATCCCTATGGGCACAGATTTCCCTCTGGTTTTTGTCGTATATGCCATTTCTCTGGGTGTCTTGGGTACTCCAGAGCATCCTAAGCAGCTGTAGATATGTATGTGCAGGTGACTGAGCCATGCCGATGGTCCAGCTAGCAGCCTTTCAGAGGGCACTGTGTCTCTCTGGTCATCATGCATCAAACCCCTCTGAAAGGAGAATGGAAAGGGCATGGAGCTGTGTGCAGTTTGTGTATCTCCATACTAGACCTGACTGAGCAGATGGGCACACTGCTCTCCAAGGGGGACTCACAAAAGGAAATCAGTCATCCTTGCAGTTCTGAGGGCCTGTAGATCTTGGACAGTGGATGTCTGCAGAACCAGCTTGCAGTCTCAGACTTGAGTCTTTTCTGATGCCAAATTTGAAGAGTACAGTACAGCAATGGGAAACTTTCTTCACACTTTGTATGGTAAATGGTCATCTCAGAAATGACCAGACGCTGAGAAAAACTGGTGATAGGCAGGTGGATACGGGTCTGGCTGACAACTTAATGCTTGTTGTGGCCTTGGCACTGGACCCTCATTAACCATTTCTTCCAGGAAAGCAACCCAAGAAGTGAAGAATACACTGCTTCCAAGGTAGATCTGGAAGATCTGGCAAACCTGTGTCAATACTTAGACAGCAGGATAGAATACATCACTGCAAGGTGAAAGCCAAGTTACTGGAATAAGTGGTGCTGCCATACATCCACCAGCACAGTCCTGTGGGAGCATGGACCACAGATCCAGGCTGAAGGATGTCCTTTGAGCTGGAGAAGTGCTGAAGCGTGCCCCTGGCCCCCAACAGGTTCACATCACTGAAAATCCATGTGTGCCTCTCTGTGTATGTGAAGCAACCAATGCATCACCACACCCCACCGATGGAAACGGCAGGAGAAAGTCTACAGGATCCACCACTGCACAGCAACTGGGAATTCCTCCTGGAAATTACATTTTCCAGACACTGGAATTGCTCACTGAAACTGCAGCACAGATGTAGCCTGCTTGTACTGAGATGTGAGAGCTGGGTCATGGCTATCTACATGCGTAGTGCTTCTCCAAAAAAAGAAGGAACTCCTGTAGAACACCTGCACGGGTATAGTTTGGATATTCCTGCTGATGCAGGCATATATCCATCACTGGAACATGAACATTGTCAGAAGGATTTCTTGGAAGATGTTGCAAGGGTGCTACCCCAGTTTTCCTCTTGTATCAACTGCTGCAATTTCATGGGCCCTGACTGTCTCAGGAATATGCTTGAAAGGAGTTACAAGAATATGCTTGAAAGGAGTTACAAGACAATCCTGAGCAGCTTACACCTTCTGATGGTTGCACTAGGCACTTTATACTGGGAGTGTAACTTCTTTGTCCTGCTCATTGTCATATTTACTTAGCAAAAAAAAAAAAAAAAAAAAAAAAATTGCTAAGAAGGTTGAAGATGTATAACTCAACACCAAACAGTCTTTCAGAGTTTTGTGAGACTGTCTTAAAGTCACATGAAGAATAATGGTAAAGGACTGGACTAATATTGACACTCAGATGGTTTAGCCCACAGGTTTGCTGCAAAATTGGAGGCATCCATTTCATGTGAAAGTCTGAGACAAGTTCTGTGACCATACAGCAAAAGTGCTAGGTACATTGGGCAAGGTGTACAGAGAATACCATTTTATTTGATAGTGGTGGCTTGAACCATTCTACAAGAAGGGAAAAGAAAGGATCACTGAGTCTCAAGAAGTCTGTCTGCATTTTATTTTCATGATGTTTAATGTCAAATGCAGATACATTTTTGACAGCAAAGATGAGAATCATGCCTCAGCCCAGTTCAACCAGTAGATATGGCAGGTACTGTGTCACATTCCTATCCAACAAAATCATATTTTGAATCACAGCATTGAAGTGATAAAGCATGCATATCTGAATGCTTCAATCTGAAGATGGAGTTGAGTTTGCTTCTTAGATGAGAGGTCTACAAATCAGGCTATTACATAAAATTTTAGAAGGGAACATAATGGAGAAAAAGCAATGCCCCTTTCTCATGCCAGTTTTTAAAAGAAAATGGTATAGATGCTGGTAGGGGAGCTTATCTTCACAGAGTAGTAGGCAGCCTTTGAAAACCTGTCACAAGCTGTAGAACTGGTGATGTCAGAAATTGCTACAGTAGTCACAGTACAGAGACTAGGACAAGGAATCTGTAGGGGGAATGGATGACTAGAAGGCAAAGTGGGGGAAAGAGGCTGACAAAAACAAAGATAGGGAAGGGTCGTGGGGTTTTGGATATGTACACCGAAGGAAAGAAACTAAAGGACTCAAAATAGCCATGCAGGAAATCTACTTTTAGGGCGTGAAGCCCAGGAAAATAGACTTAGATTATATGAACACTGACACTGAGGCTGGGGTGAGATACGCAGAAGGCAGGACTGAGATGCATCTGAGCAAAAATGATCACATAGGTGTGAGAAAGGCAGATATGGTTCTGCACACTCCTCTCCAGAGCTGGGAGTGGAGCCCATGGCTCCTGGCATTGGCCACTCCTCCAGCTCTATCTGGACTCTCAGTGGGAAACTCTGCAATCCTATATTTTGTTTATCCCCATAAAAATGACCCCCTGCTGTGTCCATCAGCTGCTCTCTGAGCTTGAGTGGTGGAGCTGTCTGCAATGATTCCTAAAACTTTATCCTGCAGGCTGCTTGTTCTGCGAAAAACATTATTCTGGGCTTTGGAAGTAAAACACAAGCAACAGGCATGCTGATGTTGTTTGTGTTGAATACTCAACCGTGGAATTTTAATTTTCTTTTTTTTCTTTTGGTGTGCAATAAATATTATATGGATGTAATTACTGTCTATGGAGTTAATAATTGCCTTGCATATCCAAGAAAGTCAATTTGCTCAAGAAAAGGTCAGAAAACAGACTGTCGTATTATTTCTTCTGCATTCTGACTTTGAACAGAAAACACTGTAAGATTTCTGTAGATCTCATTAAGCTTCTAAATTCAAATCTACATTTTTAAAAAGATGGATTTTCACAGGCAAGGCTATGAACTTTTTAATTAACCTGCACGCACATACAGAGAAGAGGATGGCAATGTTTACCAAAATCAGTGTGATAACAGTCCAACTCATATTTCTATTATAAAACTGTTTCCCTACTCCAGTCACAAATAAACCTCTCCTGACCAATTTCCTCATCTAAAATCCACACTAGGAGCAATATTTTTTTCCTAACGGTAAATCAGAACCATTTTAAGAGGGCTCAAATGAGTCAAGTGGTAAGTGAAGACAATCCTTATTGACTCATACTGGGTGTTTTCTTTCTGTCAGTATGTAATAATAATGTGGGGGAAAACAAACAAAAAATAGAAAAACACTCAAGATAAAGTCATACCTTAATAACTTTACAGGGTGAAATCTATGTGGAAAGACTTCTCTGGGACTTGATGATACTGAGTATTTCATAGGACTATCAGACTTAACAAGTAAGACCACTCCTATTTTGACATGGAGAAACTGCTTTGTTTCTGTATGGGGATACTGTTTTGCTTACTTTGTTTAACAAGTAAGATAGACCACTTTTATTCTGACATGGGGATACTGCTTTATTCCTACCTCCTGCCCAGCTCCTGCTTTGCTATGCCTCCTATTTCCCAAGCTCTCAGTGCTCAGAGCCACCAGCTGAGCTGTCAGGCTGCCCATGCACTTTTAAGCGCTGCAGGGAGCCACCTGGCCAGGAGAAAAATGCCAAGGAGAGCAGAAGACAAAGCAGCAGCCTATGTGAGAAAAATGATGAAGCCAGCTGATTGATAAGGGTCCTCTGCTCCCAGTCCTCAACCAAAACCTCCTAACTTCAGTCACATATAAAATCTTTTGCTTTGACAGCTCAAGCTCTGGCTGCAAAAGCACATGTAACACTTTTCCAGTGACCATTGTGATGATGTTGCACTGTTCCTTTTCTGCGGATTAGGATAGAATTACAGAATCATTCAGGTTGGAAAAGACCTCCAAGATCATTGAGTTTGGCCTTTGTCTGATCTTCACCTTGTCAGCTAGACCATGGCACTGAATGCTACGTCCAGCCATTTCTTGAACACATCCAGGGGTGGTGAATTCACCATGTCCCTGGGGAGCCTGTTCCAATGCTTAATAACCCTTTTCATGAACAAATTCTTCTGTTTGTCAGCCCTATATCGATACAAAAGCTCAGTTAATCTCAGAGGGTACCAACTGGGCTCTGTAGGACAGCAAAACAAGCAAGAATAAGTGGACATATGCAGAGCATGAAGCTTTGGGATGACATCTTTCCCCTCTTCCTCAGCCCCCAGGGATGTCACTAGGGGGGAGTAGGATGTGACCAGACCAGTGGCAGCAGACTGGTCCCAGCTGTGGGACTACTATCCTCACAGACTTGGTCGTGCTGACATGTACCATTAGGCATACACAGCTCAGTTCCCCCTTGCCACAGCCCCCACGGATGGCATTGTCTTCCCTGTCAGCTGCAGTCATGGGGAAGGCTTTACCACTATCCCCTACCCCTGGGCAGGTACAATGCATATTCCTAGCACATGCCATGAGAAATGGAACTAAAAAGGGACAAGTGAGGAAGGCTGCAAAATCTTATATATTTTCCTCTGTGTAGAAAATTTGCATTTTCTCAATACCTTCACTTCTGGGAATCTTCTGGGCCTTAGATTGACCTTGGTCTCTGAGCTATTAGTCAGCAACAAAAGAGCTTTGCTGCTTTAGTCAGCTTTACAGACACTGAAGGAGGGAAGCTTAGTCACCTTCAGGAAGAGCAGAAACTCAGCTGCACATTTGGAAATGCCAGCATTAGCCTTAGGCACCTAAATAACTATGGGGATATGATCCTCAATTGCTGCTATTTCTTCATAATTATAAATACTGTTGTAGCTTCTTCCTATGGTCACATGGAATGGCTGTCACTGCAATGAACATACAAGTTCCAAGGAGGCTGTGGATTACCAGTAACTTTATAAAGGCATTTCTAATAACCGTATACCAGTTTTCAAGATCCAAAGTTAAAGGGAAGAAAATATCCATTTCATGGTAGCATATGGTTGTTCATGAAGATATATTTCCTCTGTTTGCTTTGAGATTTTTGTCGCAGAAATCATAACATGCACTTTTCTTGCTGTAATGGCATACCATGGAATTAGTTTAGTTTCTTGTGGAGGATCAGGTTAAAGACCTACTATCTGTGGAATTCACATTTATTATTATGAAGATGTTAAATTTGAAAACAAAGTAGATATAAAATGAAATAGCAGGGTTTGCAATAGAAAACAAATCAGGTTTAATTACATCACAATTCCTTAGTGTCAGAACAGCAAAGTAATAATGCATTTACAGTTTAGCCAAGGGAATTCACATTTCATGTTAAAACAGCAACTTTATCTTATCTCTTGGTTCTTCAGAGTTTGAATCACATTTCTAGTGAACTTGAATCTATCTTTGGAGCTTCAATACATATTTTAAGTAAATAAGCTGTGTCTCAGTGAAGAAATTGCTTGGAATACTCTACAGTACAATCAAAAGTTTCTGTTTCTTCATGGAAATGTAACATGGCATGGAAATGGCAATAGCTTAGAAAATCATACCATGTGAGTACATTTTTGCATATCAACTGAATATCGATGAATTTAGATGTCCACTCTGATTCCTTTATGATTGTTCCAGCACTATCTACTCTTCATCAAGACCTAGTTGTAAAATCAGCTGTGTATTTATAATTTATCAGAGTACTGAGTGAACTAGATTTCCCCATCCCAGTAAATGCAGAGTGCCTTCACTCCAATGCCTCAGTGGGAGTTGAGGGAGTTCAGTACATTGCTGTTTCTTGTTCTTAATGCAATTTATTTGAATTTGTGTTGTTTGCTATACAAGAATAAGATAAGCTTCTAAATTCTTATTCAAACACTGAAGAATGATGATTTTTGCTAATACACCTGCTAACAGGGGTGCTGAAATAGCAGAAACTAATGTGAAATCAGACAGTCACACTTTCATAAATTATTCATGTAGTAAGCAGCTGCTGGTGCAAAAGTAATAGCACCCTCACTGCTACCCAGCTGATAAAACCGCTTTGTCTTCTATGCTGAATTTCACTCTGCCCCTCACATAGTCAGGTAAGATATCTACCCACAAGGAAAAAGGCAAAGAGAAATAGAACATCGTGGTTAAAAAGTCAATAATTAATTTATTCTTATTCCCTGTTATCTTTTATTGTAATACAAAGCCTGAGTTGTTGCATTAGGTGAAAATGCACAGTAGGAGACAGGATGGAGGTGGAATGGGCCGTGAGAAGTTCTTACAATCCATGGTGTTCCTGGGAACACCAACGACTCTCAGGTGACAGGTACTCATTGACTCCTCTGCAGCCCTGGAGAGTCTGCACCATCTATACTTTATGGCATCCCACAGCCAACACGTATGTGTTTTCAGGGTGAACGTAAGACCTAGTGGACTCTGGAGTCAGCAGCAAGAATTTAAACATGAATTTCTGTGCCTCATGCTGCTGTGGAGTATAAAGGACGTGTTCAGTATCTTTGCAGGAAGGTAGGCTTAGGAGGGGATGATCCTCCACTCTCCTTTCTGTGCTTTCTTCCTGTTGTCAGAGCCTTGGCAAAGCTGCACACTTACAAAGACAGGGGAGAGGGAATGACCCAGCAAATATAACAGACATAAAATGAAATAGGGAAGCGTGTATAAGTACCAGAAATGCAGAAACAAGAAACTATTTGTTAAATGTAATAAGATAGCAACAAATCTTTGTCCTTCTACTTTGTTGGACCCCTCCAAAAAGCACTAACAAGACACTGTGACAATCTTTACCTTTTTTGTTTGAAATGGTCTTTAATTTCAGTTAAATACAAATGTTTGTCCACAAAAATATGCTACTTTCAGGATATGAGAGCCCTAGATACAAGGATTGGCCAGCAGGAACTCTATGAGGAAACTTCTGGGGGTTATTGAAGCAAATATTGCTGATTCAGATGTCTTTTACACTTCCTCAGGGACCTGACCCTTTTATGAAAATTAAAATGTTTTTGCCCGTGTGAAAAACACTGACATGGAGAAAGGGAGTGAATAGATGACTCAAAACTGTAGTCACCATCCCTTCTAATCGCAGTAGTGTATCAAAGGCAAGGAAAATGCACATGAACTGATAGTGCTGTGGTCAATGAAAAATCACTGTGAACCAGCAGACAACAATAACAACTGCCCCTTTTCTCCTTTCCAGGCTGTGCTTGCTTTCTTCCTGTGGTTTTGCTTTTAGAACCTCCTGACTAAGAAAGCCCCCCAAAAATCATAACCAAAATCAAGAGGAGGAGGACTGGGAGGGAAAAGAACAGATGATATTTATGATTAAGAATTTCAATCACTTTAGCAAAAACGATGAACTTAAGATCATTGGCAATAGAAATAGTTGACTTAACAGATGGTAGGCAGCTCCTATCAGAGGAAACCATTTTGAGAATGAGCTTAATTGAATGGTTCAGATCTGTATAAATTAACATGTTTTAAATCTCTGCATATTTTCAGCTTGATTTTCAGAAAAATCTTTTAGAGGTTTTAAGATCATTTTAGCAAAAAGCTTGTTGTCAGAAGTTGATTCCCAATTTTCAGTTGCTTATAGGTAAGACGAATGTACTATTATCTACTGAAAACAAATGCTTAGCAATGCAAGCCGTACTCTGTTCCTGGTGTTCGTGATCTTAAGTGTGTTTCTTATAGAAATTCTCTTGTTCAAGTAGTTCCTAGGGGTAAGCATTTGCCTATAAGAAATTTTATAAGGTAAAAAATTTGAATATACAGTAATGGCTCTGCTTAATGATCTTGCAGTGACATAATAATGATTTTTTATAACTAGCAATGAAATTTCCCTACATGAACCCTTTTCTTTAAATTTTCAGTGTATGATGGGTTTCTGTGTGTATGTTACAGGACATCAGTTGAAAGAAATTCTAATGAACACCCAAAGAATTCTTAACACCAGAATGTGCCTCAGTACAATTGCTCATGAAAGCTGTAAACAGATGCTGCACATTACGCTGACATTTGCAACACAAGTGTGAACAGTGAGCTCCCATATATTATGGTGCAAATAGTGTGCTATTCCTGCGAGATAAAGAAGGGAATTCAATACAGGTAGAAGAGCAGGAATGGGATTTATTGCTTAGAAAAGTAAAGAATGGTGTGTGTCTACTTAATTCATCAAGTTTATAAGAAGCTGAGAGGGTAGGTTGGTACAATGGTGACACCTATTCTTCAGCGCTCTACACTGTGCACAAACAATATCCAGGCTCAGTGATTCCATGGAGATAAATATTTAATGCAAGAGTAGAGTCCGAGTATCTGCCAAAATCCCTCATGCCAAAGAGTTGTTTCATTTTAGTGTGTTAGTATGTAATTTCAGACCAAGTAAATCTGCAAAATATATCTTTGTTAAATTTATGCTCGGACCTGGCTCTCTGCACATCTGTGAACCTTCTCATGTAGTACATTTCCAAATGCTTTGATGTCTCTTTCTGACACTAATACCTCAGAAATACTAATTTTTTTATTATTTTTGCCAAGGTCAAAATAGCTTGAGCTAGGCATGACAGAGCAGGAAGGCTGGCCTTCTGCCTGTATTTTGACGTCAGTCAAGGAACCTTTTTGATTATGGAAATGCTTTCTTATTTCAAGGTGATTCGTATTAATTGCAGGCGATGGTCCAAATTCCCTACTGGCATAAGGCATTCCAGTTCCATCAGCTTCAAGGCACTTGTGTGCACATCTATCAGTCAAGCATTTCTGAAGAAGCTATTGTGAGTTAAGTGAGGGTATTGATTTACAGCAACCACTTTACTCTGCAGTAGCTGCCTTCATAGCTTATTCAGCTCTGTAGCCACCTTATTTCAATAACACTATGTTTACTTTGAAATGTAACTTTATATTTGTAAACTCAAATTGTAAACAAATTCATCAAACTATTTGTAAGTTTGTGTAATCACTCCAGGCCTCTCCCAAAAAAACCTAAATACTTATCTCATGTGGGTCTTCACTAAAATCGAATCAGATACTGTACCCAGTTGTACCAGGAATCCACGCAGGCCAGTGCAAATAGCATGAGAGGAAAGCAGAGTACTGTGAGATGACTTTATAGAGGCAAATATGAAATTCCCTTGCTTTTTCTTTAAAGCATGCACAATGAAAGGCATTTAAAGATCACGTTTCAAAAGCCAGACTTGTCAGAGTGAAAAAAAACTCAATAAGAAAAAAATATCTCTTTTAATGGCATACATTCACTAAATGAAAATGGATTAAATTAAAAGGCTGGAAGATAGATATTGCTCCCCACCGCGCCCTTCCAAAAGGCTTCTTCCACTTTTGGATTTTAGTCCAGTAATTTTCAGCATCTTTCTGGGCTACTATAATTCTCCAGGAAGGCCAGAAGCGTTGCCTTTGGTCTGTATCCTGCTCTATTAAACAGTCCTTTGTTCCTCTTGGGAGACTATGGGTTGTCCCACGGCAGCCATGCATTGCTGACAGCATCTCTAGCTCTTCTATTGCCCCATGTAGCACTCTGAGGGCTGCTCCTAGCCAAGTCTACCTACCTATCTGCTCATGGGAAAGGCTAGACCAGTCTCCTCTTCCTGCTACTGAACCCTCTGTCCTGTAGTCAAGACAGTGTAAGCAGCCATCCTACCTCCCCATTGTCTAGTTACACCTTCTAGCAAAGTATAATAGACAGAATATTTACAGTAAACTGCGCCCAAAATCAATTCTGCCATCTGTCACCGTTGTGAATAATGAGCTCTTCCTACTTCCACAGAGTTATGCATTCAAAGATCTTCCCATAATTGCAGATAATAATAGATGTGGACACCTGGCATTCCACTGATGACTGTATTAGTCCCTGTTAACAGAGGGGTAAAACAGGGTGTGAAACTATTAAAGGTAGATTTTTATGTCACCTAATGACAACTATCTAAATATAAGGCATCTTGTCTACTATACTTAGATAGGTTCTGTCTTTAGCCTATAGAAAGAGACAGGCACCTCCAGAGGGCCTTACTTATCATACGTTCTCTGGATTCCAACCTTTGGAATTAACTGTCCTCTGGAAATGCCTGTCTATATTCATTGAATGCACAAGGAGGCTTGATAACCAAACCTTCAACAAAACAGCTCCCTTTTAAATGTCTAGAATTAGGTGAGATGATTTTATATAAGAGTTACCATTAGGGATCTAAGTAAGGAGCTGAAACTACTCCACAGTTCCGGGCTCAGAGTGGGATGGCCACACTATCTTATTTGGAGGGCACATGGGAACAAAAGCAGGTCCTACCCACCAACACCCTGAGCAACAAGCAGGGATGAGACAACATGTATTACAAGGCTTTTGCACTTTTGGTATAGCTGCTGACAGCTGATGGTGAAATCTAGTGTTTGGAAATTGGCAATTTCTTGGTGGTGTGTGGGAATAAAACTGAAGGGAACAAATTAAAGAAATGAAGCTAAAAGGAACTGGAGAGGACTAATAGAAGCACAGCAAAAGTTTCTGAGAATACCAAATGAGCAATTATTGAAAGTCACTGAAAGCTTTTTATCTGAATATCAGATTGGTTTTGTAGATAGAACAGGTGGTAAGAGGTCAGTCCTTACACATGCCTACTTGGAGAGAGACATGATCCAACTGAGCTGGTGCCGGGCTAAAACTTGGAAGATTTGGTGTCCAGCTCTGCCAGTGACCTGAAAAACAATTGCCACAGCCAGATCCTCTTCCCTTGTCATGCTTCACTACCCAGTTTATAGAGAGTAATTATTCTGTAAGATTCCTTTATAAAATATTTCCAGTTGACTAAATGGAAAATCTCACTTCCTCAGCTACAAGTTATTATTTGTAACTCTAATGCTGTCTGTTTAACTCTCTTGGAAAACAAACAGAAGAAAAAAAAATCAATTTTATATTTTTAGAAATGGTAGAAACCTATAAATCTAGAGAAAATGATGACTAAATACATACATCTACACAAAAACATATGTACAGTTAGATCTTACTACCACAGGGAAACTACATTACATATTAATGCAGAATTTAGGCACTGTCCACATGAATTGAGCAGCAAATTCCCATCTGTTTATGTAGTGTCAAAATTGAGCCAGTTGTGAGTTGTGTGGTTTGCTTTCACTGGTGACCAGTGACAAGGATAGCAATATTTTGTATTGTGATGATTGGTAGAATTAGAGGAATTTGATGGCTAGGTAACAAGAAAATATATTGCATTTGGCCCTGCCCTGGTTTCTCCCATGTTCCCCCTCCAACAATGAGCAAACTTCCCTTGGCTGTTCTGTGCACAGGTTTATCAAGCAGAGATTGAAAGCTGGGAGCATACCACTAAGCCTGTTATATTCATATAGTGGGTGTGTTTAGGCAGTTGCTATGGCTCTTAATTTGTTTACCAAGGACATATTTCTCATCCTTCCAAGGAGCCTGTTTCAATATGAACTTGCTAATAACAGCTTTACTTAGGCACTATAGTGCCTTTTAAGAATATGTGACTCCTTGGAACAAAATCCTTTTCCCACTGAGATCAGGTTTGGATGTCAGGTTTGGAAGGTTTGCTGCTAAGGGAAAAAAATTTTACTCTGTCTTTGATACTGACTTTACCCAGTTGTCTATTTGCCCACAGTGTTTTGAGACCCCTCTGGAAACCTAAGACAAGGGCAAAACTTATTTTTGTGGAGTCCTGTGATAAGTCTTGAAATTGTAATATAGTATGATTTATGGCCTTAACCTGAAGGAAGGTAGGTGCAGATTAGATATTAGGGAGTAGTTCTTTGCTGTAAGGGTGGCGTGGCACTGAACAGGTTGCCCAGAGAGGCTGTGGACTCCCATCCGTGGAGATGAATCCTACCCTTAGTGGGTGGCATTTTTGTTGGAAAATACCATAGAGTCGCTACTCGATCACCATAAAATTATCAGAGCTAAGACTTCTCAAAGTTTCAGGAAGAATGCCATGCTTTCCTTATAAATGAAATAAAAGTACAAATTGAACAGACAATTGGAGTTGTAAAAAATTCTGAAAATCTTCCAAGAACCCACTAGGAGATGAAGAGATTTGGATGAAATTTCTGTTAGAAGCATATTTATTTCTAACTTCATCTAAAAATGGTAAAATTGCCTTCATGCTTCAAAAAATGTTTAAGCAAAGTTTTTTATTGTAGTATATATTGTATGTATCCATCGTGATGTAGTGGGTAGTTGTCTTGTTTGCTTGAGTGAAGCAAAAGGCTGACATTTTTATTATAACTTTGTTTAATAAGGAACCTTTGCAGTTTTTAAGTTTAGGCAAATGAGAGTATCACTATAGAATATAAGATTATGCTTCAATTACTGTTAATGTATTGGAAGTCTTTAAAATATGTTGTGAAATTGCCTTTGAAGCCATGGAATTCAGAGGCTGAAAGTTTGGCAGTGGTAGAGAATTTAGTATGCTCTGAGATATTAAATTGACACTAAAATTTTGTCTGAAATAGAATTCATTTGGTCAGAGGTGCCATCAGGAAAACTATTGTCCATTTACTCCCATACAGAAGTGCCAGGAAAACATGGAGGGATCCATTTCAGTGCTAACTTCTCTTAGTCCCTCTGCACCTGGAAGAGGGTGCTCTGGAGGTGGTGGGGAAATGAATATAACAGGGAAAAAAGGTGCAAGAGAGTTGACTTCAGGTGTTTGAATTTTTAGAGGAGATATACAAAACTTGAGGGTTTAGCCACTCACTGCTGCTTTCCAAAAGATGGTCCACACGACCCGCTTGTAGCTGCTTAGATCATCTAGAGAGATACTGCCCATGAAAACTGGCACTGGATGCCACAAAGGAATAGTCAGAAAAGCTGCAGGGATTGGAAGCCTTCCCATCCTCTCTGAAACTTTCATTTCTGTTCCTTGCTGTACATATTATGCCCTTCCATACTGCTGCCCTGGTGGGCTGAACTCCTGTCTTTTTAAGGCTACCAGACGGCCGTGCTTATGCCATTTTAATGACAGACCAATACTACTAGAGCAGTGCTCCAGGAAGGGGTCAATCTGGTTTCCAACCTCCTTCAGATGAAGAGGGATCCGTACTCCCAGGGGTGCCCCACAGAGCACATTACAGATCCTTCCTGTAGGGTGTGGTGGGAGGGGAAGAAGATACCTGGTGCCCTGGTTCCAGCCCAGATCAGTCAAGACATTGTGCTGTTCAATACCACAGTACGACATTGCCAGGGGCTGCGAAAAGTGACTCTCACCACTGGGAAGGAGAGGCATCCCTTTTCCAGACAAGGCAGCAAGTGTAGTGGGTGTAGGGTCTGTTGCTATTGTCTCAGCCTGGTGAACATTTTGAATATAAATCACCCTCTCTTTTGTACACTGTTGTTATTAGTATTGTTGCTGTTACTGTTCCTTTTCTTATCTCATTGCTATTTGCAGATAATTATTCTTATCTCAATCCGTGGTCTCAGCCTTTTGTCTCCGATTGGAGTGGGAGGGGAGCAGCTTGTGATTTTCTTTTTAGTGGGAATACCATTCCTAAACAGCAACACCTGGCCAGACCTCAGCTTGGCATGCAAGATTCACATGTTTAAATGAAAAACGGGCAAGAAAGAAATAGCATAACTGCAAAGTTTCAGTTCAAATAGCAGGCCTTCAGTTTCTGGTCCCTCTCCTCTGGATGCTCACCCCAACTGCAAGACTGTTGTGCATAAGCTAATACACTGATACCAGCTTCTCTGAGGTTTCAAGTTATCAAGTACAGTGTGTAACTTTGGTGCCTGGGAAGCTTTTAGGTTAGCTGCAAGGTGCCTATTGATTGTGAGCTGACAAGCGTTATGCAAGGCTGCACTTCTGTCAAGGCAAAGATGCTTAAATTGCATACAAATGCAATAGTAGCCAGAGTTGTAAAGGTGTGTGTCTAATTCTTTGTAAGCAAAACTTTGTGTCATAGAAATCTTTTAACACTAGCATTTTCTTTAATAGAAAAATAAGCAACTGTAAAACAGACCTTGCTAGCTCTAGTGAAGATAAACCAACATAAACAAAGAGAGTCATGCAGCTTACTGCCCGGAAGGAAGAGAGCACGCTGCAAACACTGTTTGCAAATATCGAACAAAGTGAAGTACAAAGGAGCATATTAATGAAGTCAGAGCAGTATAACTGAATGCTGTATTAATTAATCATTCCCAGTACTAATTACTCTTATTGAAAAAAAATCAAACTTTGAAAGAGGTCTAAGGAAATAAGCATCATGGCAGACACCACAGTGCCCTTGGGACATTATATATATTAGATAAGATGATTCAGATATTATCAGTCTTACAAAGGTATCACAGTCATGTTGATCTACTGATCACAGCATGAGGAAAAGCTGACTAAGTCAGGCCCCAGTTCAGACAGTGTCTTTCACTGAAGCTAGTCATCATAATGCAAATCTGCCACAAAGTTTGTTTAAAATACATGGTGAGAATGCTACCAGTCTGTTAAAAACCTGACAACAGGAGACTGGTTTTTCAACAAGGCATCGGCAAACCCCACAATGTACAGAAAGTACGTATCAGTTCCTTGAGGAAAAACTGCTGTTCCACAGTGCATAGCGGCTGCCTTTCTCCAATGTGTGGAATGTTACTACATTCATCATTGGCTCCATTTTTTTCCCTCTTGTCAGCAGCAGCTACATCTGTCTTAGAAACTCAAAATATTATTAGGTAAACTATGAACACCCTCTGAGGCTGTAGGCTCTAAGGGCATCAATATATCTGTCACTTTTCAAAATCATCAATTGCATGTACAGAAGTGACTCTTCTCTGTCACAACAGGGAACTTGACAGAAGCTGCTCAGTGCTGGCAGAACAGTTTTCACTGCACAAGTCACTCCAGGTCACCTTACCATTTTGGCAGGGAAACTCACCTTTCCCAGCCACCACTGCTGCTACTGCAACAGCTTTCCATACCTCTGGCTCACATGTAATACCAATGAGAGGGTGGTGTAACCCAGAGTCTCATATTACTCTGAGGGGTAAAATATAATGGAGCAACTGGTGCCATACAGGTGTAGCCAGGCAGTGCTGTAGGCCCACCACAGTTCAGAAGCTGCTGAGCTTGGGGACAAGTACCCTCAACATGAAGCTCTTTACCACTCACTCATGAGCAGCAGCCTCACAGCAACAGGCCCATACCTCAGACATGCTGTAAATGCCTAAGGACATTTCTCATAGTGCCTTCAGCACCAAAAGAAACTAAAGCGACAATCTGCAGTCCATCCCTGGAAACCTGCTGAGTGCAGTGCCCTACACGCAGCAAGGGTTCTTCTCATCCTGCCCAGTCTTTCTGCTGTGGCTGCTGCAGGCTACTTACAGCTCCCTACAGCTTTGCAGTCCACCAGGTCCACAGCCAGGCTCCAGTTTTTGGGAAACAAAATGAGCCCTGGAGATGGAGCTGGTCATGGTGATGACTGTGCGGAGCAAACCACCGCTATGGTCCAGCTGCAGGGCTGTAGGTTCAGGACTGAAATGACATGGTGGCAAAGCTCCCTTTGTCTGCAAGGGCTGGCTTATCTGCTCACTGTCAGAAGGCTGTCAGAGTCTCTCTGGAGGCATATGCACAATGATAGTGGCAAACAGCAGACATATTCCCCCTTTAGGCAGTCTGCTTGCCAGTGAAGATCATTGCAGACAGCATTTGCTGCTCTTAATAAGCCCAGGAAATGACATCAATTAAAAGTTTATATTTTCAAGGGAGTACTGGGATCCTAAATGGTTTCTGTAAATATATATCAGGCAAGGAATACTGGTGAAGGAAAGAAGTTTGCAGTGTTTTCCAAACGTGGAGAAGGTTTCAAGTATCCAGATACTTCATAAGAAAATATTAGCCTTCTTGTCAGGTTGACTTATAGGATACTATGGTGGGACATTACAGGAGAATAAGATTGCCAACTTTATTACTTGATGGGCTTTTGTATATATGCCTTCTTTCAAAACCTATGCTGACTCCTCACGCATGACTAGTAGGTGGAGTATTGCCAAAGACATTATGATGTTTACTGTTGAATATGATGATATTAAAGAAACAATAAGGACAAAAAATGTATGTGGGAAGGCAAATGAAGGCCTGGAATTATCCCACCAATTCCTTCACATTCATAAGAAAATATGAATTTGCACTCAAACACTGGTAATGAGGTGAAAGCTTCAGTGGTTCTCTGCTGTGTAGTAAAGAGGCTATCATGGACAAGATGAGTTTCTTTAAAGGACTGGAATATCTGTTATGATAACTGCAGAACTGAAATTTTGTTTCTTATGTTTTTTTTTCCTTTTGTCACTGGTCCTCATTCTGTTCTCAGCCATGCTGGTATAAACCAGCATTAGTGGAGCTATTTCAGCATAAAAGTAGCACAAATTGAAAGAATGAGGCCTCTTGCTTGCCAAAAGTGCATATTATGACTATGTACCACAGTTAAGGAAAACAATAGATGTAAAAAAATAAATTTGAAAATCAGTTACCTATTTGAAAATTATAGACTATTTTCTGTATAAAATGTTGAAAATATAATTCTGCTTCCTGAACCACACTAAGTCCAAGAGATATTTCATCTATGACAACCAGGACACAGAGCCCACTTATAAAAATGACCTTATAATTTTGCACCTTTTGCATAGCAAGACATTTATATTGTTGAAATACACACAGCAGGCATGCATTAATTAGTCTGTTGATCGTTATTAATACTGATAGATTGGTTGCTGAGCTAGATTAGCTCACATTCTTATCAGCAGGAACTGCTCTAAAAAATTATAAAATAGAAAGTGTAAACTATGATCTGATTTAATTCTGGATGGAGTGCTTGAAATTAAAGACTTCACAGAAATCTCTGTTTATCAAAGTCAACCTTGTGCAACATCCATCAAATTCTTTACTTGTGCTAATCTATAGTTCTGGATTCAACCCATATGCAGTCCAGTAAAATCTTGTCGTTTTAATTTTCTTTCTTTTTTTTTTTTTGTTTAATTTACATATAGTCAATGTTTAAAAGAGAACTTAGTGAATTTAACTTTTTAAATTCAAAGAACCCCATTGAAAATGAATTGAATGTTATAGTCTCCTCATTTCCCTTACATTTTTAGCTGTGTTCTTCCCTAATTTTTTCTGATAAATTAGTTCAAAGGCATTGCAGAACCCTCTTCCAATAGTTGCATTGGTACACATGAAGTAAAACTTTAGTTAGATCAGCATTGTCATGAAATTTTGATCTGTGTCAGCAAAATGTTCTCCCTGGATGGACACATGTACACATTGTCTTAACTGTTTTCCCTCATGGCACCGTGGGATTTATAGTTTCTTTTGGGTATTAATAAGGGATTTCGCATGAATAATAGCGTATTTGCCTAGATTTTCAGAACCAGAGATACAGAATATGCTGAAGGCGAGAAGCCAGACTTCAGCAAATTCTTTTATATAGACACTTTTACAAATGCAGAAGCTGAGGGAAACTGCTCAAAATCTCTGCTCTGGTCTTTTGGATTTATATGGTCAAGTATACTAGAGACTGCAATGCCGTGTGTTTCAGCATACTGCAGATTACATCCACCAAAAATAAACCTAAGTAACATGGTCATGTTACTTACATGAAATTTTCTGACCTGGATAGAACCACATTCATAACTTTTAGATGCCAATGTTTGTGTAAAATCTAACAAGCAAAGCATGGTAGGTAAATACAACCTTTTTCAAACTCTTGAACTAAAGCAAATTTTAAATGTTGTGATGTCTTTAGAAAAAGGAGTGTTATAACCACATTTACACTCCTTCCTTGAGATCGTATACCACCAGGCCCTGTTTTCAATGACTGTTTACAAACACCATGGAGTGCTGGTAAAATCATACATTCAGGACGGTGTACAACTGCAATATATAGAGATTAAAAAAATCTTCTTAGCGTCAGCACATTTTTACAAGTGTCCAAAGATGTTACTGTATTTAATTGTTTTGTGTCTGACAATAAGACCAATTTTCTTCATCAGATTGGTGAATTTGGTTAATGATGATGTGGAGTGTTCTCTGCTCTTCTGCAAAGCATCATAGAGTACGTTACTCTTTGCATTTACTTTAATGACTTCCTTGCTGGCCTCAGCTCTTCTTTAAGTGCTACCTAGACTTACTGACACTTAGTGACAGCTAAATAAAAGACGACTGGGAGCTGATTGAGCTCTCACACTATGATCGTGTGGGACTGTCTTGCATCAGCAATGCTCAGTGTAAGACTCCCCCACAGTAAATATGTCTTGGACAGAGAGAGTTGATGTGAGCAAAAACTGAGCTTGGGATAGAGCTAACAAATTGAGTTGTCAGAGCAGACCTCCTTCATTTGTCAATCTAGACTTAGAAATCAATGACATTCACAGTCCTCCATAGGGTATTATGCTGCTTTTTTATTGATATACTGTAATTTGAAACCTACTTAAAAAGGTTGTTATAGTGCCTAATCAGGAGGCTACATATATGTTAATTTTCATTCTTATGCTGAGAATGGGTTAATTTTAAAGTGACTGATGCAGATATATTAAAACATGTCTGGTCTGTATCAAAACAGATCCAGACAGTGTTACAGAGAATGAGGGAGACATCTGTATTGGTTTTCAATGGCAGTTTTACCTGTCTCAGTTTATGTGCATGGTACTTTTTTTGTTTGAGTGCATGAATTTAAATCTGGAGCATCTGTGAGGAGGAGTATTTCCTTCAGTCAAATAGAAGTTATTGAACTTACTACAAGGATAAATGGGTGAAATTAAAGGGCCTCTGATATATATAAGATGAGAATAGTACTTCTAATGGCCCCTTCTGGGCTTAAACTTTATGAATCTATGTTTCATTTCCTGCTTGCTCAGTGATAGAGATAAGATATCTCCAGGGCAAATACCAAGAGTCCTTCAGAGAACAACGAGTAGGCTATTAATCTGAAAGTGCCTACCTGCCTGGTTCAGGCTAAGGTTAACAAGCTTATTGTCCCACTTCTATGGCTGAAGACCAGAGTACACTTATCTGTTTTAAAATCTTTCTAGAGAGGAGAAGTGGAGAGCAAAGAAACCTGGGGGAAGGTGATGTAGGGGGGCAAAGAAACCAGGGGAAGGCAATACGGAGGGGCAGTGAGACAGTAATTGTGGGATATCATTCAAAACATCATAGAGTGACTAACCAAACAAAATGGAATAAACCTTACAAAAGCTCAGATGTGGGTAAACCTCAGTGCTAGTTTAATTGTGTTCTCCACTTAGTCAAACTAACAGAAAAAAAAAAAAGTACTAAACTGTGCCTTTAGAATGTTTGGGATCACTGTTAGCAGCTGCTGCTGGCAGCTTTGAAAGGATAATCACCTCCTGAGACCAAACCACTTGTATCAGTCAGAAATCAGAAGCCAGCACTAGTTTGAAACACAGTCACTATGAGAGTGCTTGAACTGCAGGGTTTCAGTGTACACCTATAGAGCCAGTGTGACCTAAGGTTTGTCAATCTGTAATTGAGACACTCAAAGGCTGTAAAGAACATAGGGACACGTCTCTTTGCAATGCCTTCCCAAGTCACAGTGAATTGCTGATCAACACATTCAGAGTCTTCCTAATCTGTTCCTTGTCACCATAACTCAAAATGCTTTGCAACCCATTTGGTCCTACTGCTTAGCAATATACCTTCTCCTGCTTCATACTGTTGTGTCCATTTGAAAGTACTAGGATATTTGCTAGCACAACTAAGGCACAAACATGGAAATCAGGAGGCGAGGTTCAGTCTGCATCTTTGCCAGAAGAGTGTATGATGTTTGCTACCAAGGACTTGGCTCCTCATAAATAGAAATATATTTGTAATACTCAAGCTAAAGATCTATAGGATGTCCAAGCCATGCAGACTAAGTACCTGGCTGGTGTACATCTTGAGAATACTTCACTTCAGTAATATGGCACTCAGCACAGATTATAAATCTTGCCCTGGACTCTGTCTTGTTGCAATTAATTGCTGATCAAGTCTGCTGGTCTCAGGACATGTTAATTTCCACCTCCCTAATGTATGCCTGATTAAGCTACCATTAGCTTTTCCTCATAGCACTGACATATTCTAACAGAAACCATCCCTTACCCCTCTTTTGATTTCATATGTGGATCTCATAGCCCCCTGGGTGATTTTTCCAGACAATACTGTCGCTTCCCAATTTGTCTTTGCTTTTTAGGAGTTTATGTCTCTTCCAATGAAAAACTGCATAGGTCCGATGCTATTGTCTTTAACATCATCAGTGACCAGTTCTTCTATTAGTTTGGTGTCTCACCATTTCTCTAGCAATTTATTTTACCTGAAGCCATTCCATGTCCCCACCCCTACTCTTGTTCCTCAGGAAAGAGCAATAAGATGTAGCTTCAAAAGTACAACCTCAACAGTTTTCACATGCTCATAGCAGTTTTTTTCCTCATGGTATACGTGAGTCCTGATCCCTTAAAAGAGTGCAAGGTAGGGAATAGCTGCATTTTCTCAGCAATAAAACTTTTAATAGTATTTGCAGGGATGCCTGCCAAGCTGGGTTATACTGATATGTCAGAAGCTCTGTTATGATGGCAGGCTGTGGATATTTCAGTTCAAAGGTCGCAATATCCTGAAAAAAAAAAAAAAAATATAAACTTACATTATATATTGAGTGTATTAGAACAACCTATCTGTAAAAGAGAATGGAGGCAGAGAGTACACTATATAAGTACTGTCAAATTATATGACCCTTAATTTAACCCTCAGCAACACTGTGCAAGAGAGAGAGAGATTGCCTGGAGGAGGTATTGAAGCTGGCTTGGACAGCTCCTTGGCTCCTCGCTTCTGTTCAGCTTTATGTCATGGCTTCAACAGTCCCATCTTTTGGGTTCCAGTTATGTCCCTACATCCCTACTGATGATAATAAACCACTTAAATGGCAACACTAAAAAAATGCATAGCAGATGCTTATTCTTTGTCATACCCCAGATTAAGTGCTCCCTTGCTGTTGCCTAGGACATACTGATGTCTCAAGAGCAGCAGTGGGAAATTTAGAAATGCCATCATAGGGGCCAATATTAGATCTGTCAAACCTTCCAGGCTCAAAGAAAAAGTATCAAGTTTTGATGTTTTTTTGCCAGTGCACCAAGCATTTCCAAAGATGATTCATTTGTATGAGTAGTGTGAGCCAAAATTAAGTTCAAACTCTGAACTTATACCAATAAAGAGTGTAGGAGGTTGTGGATTTTTTAGGATCCTGACTAAGTGATGTCTTATGTAGTTTGAAAAGGATGCATTTGTAAGTGTTTAAAGTAGCTCTTCTCTTAGCTACAGCCTATCCCTAAATCACCACATTCCCCTGAGGTGTTCAGCCTTGCACCAGCTTCTTCAAGTCCAAATGTCAAACGTTACAGTCACACAGTGAGGGAAATGAGACAGAACCTTGTTACTTGTATAATCAGTTGTCACTTAAAGACATTGAATATTTTGTTTCACACCTCTCAATATATCCATAATCTTGCATGTGTAGGATGACTACAAAAATGTGACTCATGTTGAATAATTACAGTATGGGAGGAAATGTTCATGAGTTTGCAAATAAATAATTAGGAAAAGGTTGATTTAAGCCATTAAAATATTCGCTTCCAATTGTCAGCTCAGTTCTAAATGTGAGCATCTTCCAAGCCGCCAAGTGACAAAGAAAACAGTGCTGTTGGTGCAGGATTAGTCACTATGTTGGGATGTGTTTCTGTACATGCCTTATGGATAGATTTCTGTGGGTTGAGATAAACTGCATGTTTCTGACATACACTTCAGCATGAATATGTGTGAAGTGAATGAATATATTTAGGTCTTCTTGTGTCTTTACCAAGAGGGCTTGGGACTAATCTCCAAAACTGCTTTTCCCATGGTGTAATGACATTATCTACATCAGAATGGCTTAATGTGTGAGCCTTAATTTACTTATGCCTGTTTTGGCTCATAGCCAAATGGCTTTCAGAGAATAGGATACCTGATGGTGGAAGGCTGTCTTTGCGGATGTAGCTCTGAAGTTTACAATCTCAGCCATGTTTTTGCCTTTGCCTGGGAGACCTGATCTCTTTACATTACCCAGTGACTCCCAAGAATTAACACAAGAACTATCTTTCAGTATGAAAGGAGCTTTGACCAGGCTGTCCTTTATCACAGTAAAATGTGTCATGGTTATTTTGTCAGCTTTCCTATGCCTCATTCTTTCAGGACAAATCATGTCCCTATTTGTAATGGAAAAGAGGGTCCATCGTACCTCCAAAGTCTCCAGCACCTGTACCCCAGCAAGACCTCCCCACTTTGAGTCACATGCGGCACTTGTGCAGTGTGTCAATCTTCCAGGCAAGATGCTTTCATTGCCAAATATGCCCACTCTGCTCTCAGATGCAGCCCTGTTCCTCCATCATGGCTTTTCTGCAATGCTCAGTACATCTTTCCAACAGGAGCTAGAGCTCAGCAACATTATCACTCAAAGAGAGGTAACTTGGGGTGTCTGTTGCACCTTTCTTCTGTGGACGTCAAAGCCTTTCACAGTCCCCACACAGCTCAGCTCACCCACAACTGAAAAACAGGCTTACACTGAACTCTAAGCTCATAACAATAGTTCTATGTTTTCTCAATGGCTGTCAACAGAAATATGATAGATGAGAGTATCAGCTATGTTTTCCTGAAATGCCACCCTTGCAAATTCAGTCCACGTCCCACAGTGAATTTTATTCTTTCTATTTTGTGCAGCAGAAAGAGTAGCACAAATCCTTTAGGATAGTACTAGGACTTGAGTTATTCTGCCAGATTTAGTGTCTTCACTTCAGGGACTCTTCTTTTGTTTTGGCAGCGCTGATGGGTCCCTAGAAATACAGTGTTGTGACCTGCACTAAAATTTCATAGCAAGAATGGATCCAGATTACATTCATTTAACTGTGTTGCCTCAGAGGAGTTAACACCAGAAATGTGTTTTTCTCTTTAGCACAAGTAGGTGTAATTTGGAATATGTATAAGAAACTCGTATGTTAAATAAGACTGGACTGGTATTACCTTTTGGGGTTGACTAATCCACTGAGTGATTTACTCGAAGTCACATGTGGCCTCTGAAAGAGAATTCCCAGTTTCCAGGATCTCAATATGGCATTTTTGTCACGTGATACCTCCACTAGGTCAAAAAGAGATTGTGCCTTCTATTCTCATGTTGCTGTTATTGGCTATCAACTAAACTGTCTTGATATCTCAGTTACATTTGAAATGCCAGTATAATACCGAGATGAAAAAAATTGCTTTGATCAGATTAATGTGGGGCTGAAGACTAGACTGATGTGATCAGCCTATTACTTTGGAAAATAAAGCATAACTAAAAAAAAATAAAAAAAATTCTACTTAATTCTCACAATCTGTGTTTTTTCAATCCACAAACCATGATCTTTGCTTTTTCTGCTCCTGAAAAAAAATGCAGGTACACTTTTTTATTAGAACTTTCACTTTTTCAGTGCCTTAAGAGTAAAAATATTTTTAGTAAATCTAATCTTTAATATTTTGATTAAACAGATTTAGTATGAAAGTCCCAACACATGGCTTCTTAAGTGCTTTCCAAAATTATCTTGATGGGAGCCCTCCATTGTTACAAGACAGTTACATATGGACTATAAATTGGAGGCATTGATCTCCCAGACTAAGATAATTGGGCTGAAGGGATTTTACGTTATTTGTGCTACAGTTTATAATTTAGCCCAAAGTTCTGAGTGAAACTGATGGTCTTTATACAGTCTAGTAGGGTTTCAGTCTATCATTATGGCATTACAAAGCACCACATTCTGTCTCTGTGGAGTCCAAAATTCCTGTTTTTCAGATAAGAGTTAGATCATAGTCCATCAGAATACAGTGCAATATTGTCACACGTGTTATTTCAAAGGCCTGAGGGTGTTGTAACATGGATTTCTTTTTCACTGGACCTGCTAATGCTTTTCAGGCACAAAGTGACTGTTCTTTCTGCAATCCTTTAGTTTGGATTACCACTGGTCTATCTCCAAGCTGTTGGCAGTGAAGTCTAGCATTCCTACTGGGAGGAATATTAGAGGCTACTGATATCAAAGGCAGTGCACAGCACTGACTCTGGCCCTGGGTGTTTTATAAAGTAAGCTTGCAAGTTTGCAAATGGAAGCTGGGAGGCTTCAGCACGGAGAACAATCCATGAAAATTTTCTTATGTAATGCGCATATGAAGTTTTACTTCTAAAAAACCCTTTCTTTCAACTCTGAAAATTGTTTTTAGAGCTTTATGTCACACACAGACTCCACGGAGACAGTCCAACTCATGTACATGCTAGTCATGTATCTTTGAGGCTGATAAATGTGAGCAAGCGTGGGGCTACTGCACTTAAAAGAGTAAAGATTTCTCTTTATTTTTGCTATTGCTGTTGCAAATTAAGATCAAAGCAATACAGCTACCTCAAGGGCAACTAATGAGATAAAAGTTAGCTGTTTGCTAGTGTGCTCATTATTTGTCCTGTGCAATGTGCCTCAATTCACCCGCCATTACTCCAGTCCTGCCCTGGGTGCTGTTCTCCACCACATTTCTGGTATTGTCAGATGATTTTAAATCTCCACTTGGTATGAAAAGCCATTCTTTAATACAACCAGTCTATCTTTTAAAGTACATCACAATTGGCCTGAACACTGAAGAAATAAGCAGGCAAAAGGCAGACAGGCTGAAAATGCTGAAGGGGAAGAGAAAGGTCCTGAGAGAATGTGTTTAAAACAGTCTGTTAACCCAGATATTGCTTCCCTCAGACTCTCTAGTGGCTGGCTTACACAGAAATTTCATTTTCTATCATAGAAATTCAGCTGAAAAGAACTTCTTAATAGAAAATGAAAGTTTTACATTTGCAAGCTGCTGGAGAATTACACAATTAAAAACCTGACAGTCTAGATGAGAAAAAGTCAAAAAATGTCACTGAATACGCTCAGAATTTTTACGAAAAAGAAGACAACTTCAGCCTCCAGAAATGCTGCTATCTACTGTCCTAAATCCTTGAGTGTTTGGTACATGTTTTTCTCTACCAGTTTCCTTACTTTTCTATAGTTTTTTCTAACATATTTTCCTCCATCCACAGCAGTAAATTATGTTCAAAGCAACAATCTTATCATCCCCAAAAACAAGACAGAGTTTTGCTGAGTACGTTAGCTGTAATACAGGATGGATTAATTGTATGAGTTCTGGGTTTCAAGGTGATCTGACATCTTATTCTTCAAAAGGTAGATGAGACAAACATGTCTGATGAAGATGAAGGAATATGCAGCAACTGAGGAAGCAGAAGGAAAGAAAAGATCCAGTCAAGAGAATATTTTCAGCTAATTGCTCAGGTCATGGCTTGTTGGATTGATCAGGGCAGACTCTCAGGTCAAAGTTAAGATGAGAATTATGACATGTAAAACATTCACCGTAGTCCACTGCTGTGTATATGTAACAACATCTTATTTCTATTGTAGCAATCCTTTCTTAATCCACTAAGGAAAAAAAAAGGTAAAAAAATTATAACAATTACACTTAAATATCTTTTCATATTTTCCATTGATTTTATATTTGTTTCCATCAGTGGAGAGTTTCATGGAGGGGAAACACCAACCTGTCTTGACCAGAACTCTTAATTATTCTTGACACACACAGCATTAAATTTGTTTATGTGGTCTCTGCTTGAAGGATCTTGAAAATTAGTTTCCTAATCTTTCACAGAAAAGAAACTGAACACAGGAAAACACAATTCTTTTCTCTGTAGTGGACTTGTAGAACTGTATAACATGATTTTATTGGTTAACACCCAGAATCTTTTTACCAAAGTCATGTCATTCTGTAAGCAGCACTTCAGAACCTCTCTTGGTATCTATGTGTAGTCACCAAGGACTTTATGAGCAACTGCCACATGAAAACTTATTATTACACAGTTAAATTTTGACTGTGACTGTCAAAACTGTTGCCACTGGGAATTTGGCAACCACAGCAAAAATATGTTTGAGAACTATGAGGATAAGTCTAAATGAGTACATGCAGAGAGATTTGAGTTCCCTTTGCCCATGCTCAGAGCTGGTCCTGAATTGCTGTGCTGCGCCCAAGCTAACACACCCTGTTGAAAAGGCAAGTTATGGTTTTGTAGGCTGGACTTGAGACCATGTAAAGATGCTTTCTGAACATCCAGGCTGGTGTTACCCTCTACAAACTGTGCTGGGGCTGTGTGCTCACCTTTGCAGGTGTGCCTATGGGTGCCAAACCTGGAATTCCACTACACTGGGAAGCAAGGTAACGGCTCCATGGATTCTCAGCAGGTTTTAGTATCATCCCACAGATTTTTTGAATTTCAAAACTTTCCTCTCTTTTGCACCCTCTTTTAGTACATTTCTGGCATTTGTCTCTAAGACAACTTGTAAATTTTTTTTAGGATCATTACAACATAGCTGTCTAATCAATCATAAATATCTCTATATGTTTTAATTCCAGGCAAGAAAAGATTTTTTTACTGGCAATTAATGTCCCTACTGGACAACAATATGCTAATATTTAGCCCTTCTTAATATACTTACATACATTGACATGAAAGGAGATAAAGGCACTTCATCCTGTAACCTCTTATGAAGACATCCAAGCTGTTTTCATTTTCTGTTTTCACAGTGCACTTATTTAAAACCTTGGACATCTGCTATCGCACAAAGTAAAAGACGTATAAAAAGCCAATCAGATTTTTTCTGCTAAGTGTTATGTTACAGACTGTGCACAGTGCACATGGAATTGCTAGTAGTGGACACCCAGTGGGATGAATGGTAAATATGTATGACCTCATAGATCTATCTTACAGTGTCAAAGAAGGGCAAGCAGCAAAGCTATTCTTCACAGTAAGAATCATCATTACAGTGCTTGCAAGCAAATTGTTTGCATTACAGAATAATCCCTCTGAATGTACATTGCCTGAAGAATGTTTTTAAAGCCACTTGTTCTTGCCCGAGACTGTTGTTGTCATTCTCCCATGTATTCTTCTTCGTGCTAAGGGATACAGCCAGAAAAGAAACAGTTGTGAAGCCTATACTAAAGTATATGACAAAAAAGATTTGACATCATTATCAACATTATCTCTTCTGACAACAACCAAATTATGTTAGTTATGTCAATAGTGTATATGTCAATAGCATGGAGTCTTTGGTACCATATCTCTACAGCTGGCTGCTAGAGCAACTGACCACTTTAACAATAACTTCTTCATATGTGCCAACTAATTATGCCATGTCATCAGCCCAAATGGCAGAAACCTGTGCTTCTGGTTCTGGAGTGAGGGTTCCCTACTCCAGAGCAAACTGTGTTGGGAAGGAGAGCTGCTAATAATGGCCTCAGAACCAAAGTACTTCTGGATGTGGATCCCCTGGACTAAGAAATTAAAACTCTTCCTACTCCTCCCATCATATGTGACGTATGTGACATTATGTCACATCTCTACTTCTGTTCCTCACTGTGAGTTAGGCAACCTGTAGTAGAAAATTGAAGTTGGCACTGGATTTCAGCAAAGATGGAAAACAAAACATCTTGAAGTCTTGAAATCTGGGGTTTTTTTCTGATGCTGAGTGAAACTGAGCCAATAAAAGTAGTAAACAAATGCACAAACAAAAAGAGTTATGGAAAAGTTTTTCAAGAATAGCTAATAGTCTGCAGTCACAGCACTCACCTGAGATGGGAAAGATCTCTTTCTAATATCATCTCTTAGAGCAATCCTAGAGCTAGTGACACTGTTGATTAGGGGCCCGTGGCTGTGTTGGGAGTAGAAGATGCTTCTGTAGATTCTGATGCATTTGTCTGCATGAATCACTCTATAGTCCCTAAGCAGGAAGTGAATTCCTGCTCCATGTTCCTCTTTTTCTTAATTTAATTTTCATTGCCCTCCATTACTAAGTCATTCTGTACTGAGCAATGCCACTCTCAGCCTTACAGGACACAAGATAGTTTTTTCAGGGTTATATCCTGAAAGTCTTGTTGTTGGACAAAGGCATTTTTCCATTGTTAACCTGCACCAAACCATTGTACTTCAAAAATTTATGTTCCTTGAAGTCCCATTTATAATCTCACGTTTAAAAAAAATAATAATTAAAAAAAATTAAAAAACATTTGCAGCTTTGTGGGTGCAAATCCCACCCACAATTCTTCTTTGGCTTTTAATCTAATTCCTCACTTACTAACAACTACACAACTGCAATCCTGCAGTGAAATAGTCATTGATACATTCAAAATCTTGCTATAGGCAGAAAGATACACAACTTTTAACCAAAGCTGATGATTTATTTTTAGTGTAATTGAAATCTTTACTATCTAATCAGTGAATTATTATTAATCCTGATCTAATTATTGCATAAAAAAAAATAGAGAATGTCATACCTTTTTAAAGTAGATTTCAATAATTACACAGTTTAAATTGTTTTAAACACCCTTCCTAATCACTGCCCCCTTTTCCACTGCTATGTTCCCCTTCCACTCTCTCCCCACATGCAAGAGTTCTGTGCTTCAGTGTCACAGGTCATCGGTATCCCAGGCGCTCTGTCAAGCAGACTATAATGCTAATGGTGGGAGTTTCTTTCTCCTTGTCATCTCATGGGGCTATTGTTATATACCTTTTTCTGCTGGAAATGTTAGATTTCATATACATTAGGGTTTTTATATGCTGGGTACTTCTTCCTTGTTCTCTTTGTTGGCCCTAAAACCATTTTATTCAGTTCTCAGAAGTGCATTTCTTTCACTACCAGTGGTTAACCACTGATGACCTGTTCACAGCAGGCTACTTCCATGCCTGTATTCCTCCACACAGAGCTCTCTGTCCCTCTTAGCAAAGGCTTCTGCTACAGTACCATTCCTTTACACCATACCATTTTGCTAGGGTCAAAAATATTTAGTTCTACACAAAGTAACAGCTTGTTAAATGCTATCCATATAAAAATTATGGTTATACCGGATGATTATACAAAGCTAAGCAAAAGTAAAAGAGATTAGACAATAGCCACCTGGTCCCTAAGAAACTGCTGATAGCAGCTAAAACAAGCTATAGAAAAGCTGTAAGCAGCCCAGGACAAAGCCAGTCAAAACCTGATGAGTCCAGAGGCCTCCTGAAGGTGAGTGAAGCTTCTGGTACATTATCAGCAATCACAATTTCTATCTGTTGAGTTAGGAGTCTACTCTTAGCTGGTCAGGACACTGACTTTCGGTCACCTTAAGGACTGAAAAAACTTAAAAATTTCATCAAGGTGTGTAAAAGAGATTTGAAACTTACAGCAGTGTTTAAGATCAGGAGTGACTTGTGATGAACCACTCAGCAATTGCACTCTCCCAGGTTTCCATCAGCTTTTCAGAGTAGCAAGGTGGGTACTGTACTCAGTGTGCCCCAGTTGAGCTCCACTCAGGAAAAGCCCACTCTCTCCCTGCTACAGCACAGCAATGAGTCAGACACGGCAAGTTTCATGGGCTGCTTCCATCCACATACTAGCTTTCTGCTTGACACCTTACTTAACTTTCACATTCTTTCTCATTGGGATCTTCTGTGGATACTCAGCAGCACCATTAGAGGGCTTACTAGCAAGCTGCCTAACTTGGGATTTTGCTATCTGCTTGATTAAAATCAGCAGGTATCTAAGAATTTTATACCAGAGAATTACTTGACAGATGATAGCCCTGTCTCAAGTCTGCCTCAATTCCTTCAAAAGCCTACAGGATCTAAGTGCAAATTTTTTATGAGGACAATTTGTAGAGTAGTCTCAGTGATATTGTTCAGCGTTAGCACCAATTTGTGGCTTATTTTTGCAGCAACTCTGGATGGAAGAGGGATTAAATAGATTTTACCTTCAAACAGTAATCTGATTTTCTACTCTATATATGAAAAACCCTTTTCTTTTGTGCTCTATGTGAACACTTTTTTTTCCTGGGACTACCTGCAACTGGCATATAATTTTTTATATAGAAGTCAGGTGTTTTTTATTTGTCTTACCTTCTTCAATGAGAAAATACAAAATCAAATTGAAACAGCAGGCAAAATAGTATATATATGCATCAAGCAACATGCAGTCATGCCTCCTCCAGGCTGGAGCTGTCATCGGTTACAATAAAGCCAACAGACAGCCTGTGCAAAATGTGCCAATAACCCATCTTTCTCTTCAGCTCACACAGAGCTTCGCATGAGGTGTGATCCAAGCGAAGTACTGGTTTTGGGAGAGAGCCAATATCTGGGAATATTTTCCTCTCCATCTGATGTGAAAGTGCCTCAGTATGGTGCTACAAACTCTAAAGGTTCTGGCTGACAGCTAGTCCAGATGTCTGAGGTCACACATACCACCACACCACCAACTGTATCTCAAAGAGACATGTGAAAGCCAGTGCTTCACATGCATCAGAAGTCTGTAAATGTGAAAAAAAATATTCTCTGTGTGGCACAAGGTGATTTGGTGCCAAGTAGTTTAAAAGCCTTCCCAAACATATCTGTTTACTTTGCTCTGAGGCACCAAGTCCACTTCAATCACCACAGAAATCAGAGCTATAAAGGCTGGTTAAAAGAGATGGAAAAACTTTTTTTTTCCTTATGTCTATGAAATGGCTAGTTGTCATCTGTCAGATTATTTTAGATCATGGAAGCTTGAGGGGCTGCTAAGACAGACAATGAAGCAGAGAAGTACTTTAAAGCAAGAAGGGGGGTACTTTAGAGGAGCAGTACTTTAGAGCTGTGAGTAGGGGAGAAATTGGACAATGGAAGAGCTGCTGCTGCAATTTCTCCCCAGACTGTCCCACTTACATATGCTGGTTGGTGATCTGTCATGCCCTTAGAGCTGTGGAAAAGCAAGTTCTTAGTCTAAAGCAATTTTTCCAAACAGAACACATTCCTCATAATGCATTTTCAGCATTTATATGGAAAAAAACCCAAATAAAGAAGGTATCATTGAGTTATATCACCAGTTGCAGATAAGGTGAATGCCTGATAGTGGATTCCTGTTTACCTTAGTGAAATTCTGGTTTTATTTATTTTAAAGCCGTCTTCTGAAGCATCACATTTTGTATTGCCAGTTAGACCTCTCAAGCGCTTGTGGAATTTAGCACTGATGCCATGTTGTCTTTCCAGAGTGATCTGAGGAGCACAGGAACACAGAAAAATCAATCATGTTTTTGGGAATTAGGATAAGGAGACCCAGACAATGTGAAGGCTGCTCCAGAGGCAGCAGCATGCAGATGTTGGAGACTTTCCTCCCACTACAGGTGAGGATTTATGAGCCTGGGCTGAAGGAGGAAGGGAAAAACTGGAGTTTTCCACTGGGCCGTCTGGATGAATGCAGCTCCTCAAACATCCCCAGAGAGCAGAAATGGTCAGGGACTGCCTTACAGGCTTTTTGAGAAATACAAATAGTTTCATCATCAGGCTGAGCTCCTCAGCACTCCATGACTGCCCTTCAGAAAGATTGCGCCTTTGTGTCACTATTCCTTGGACACTCCCCCATTGCCCTGACATCATTCCCACCTCTGGCCCTCTATGGCTTGCCCAACATTGCTCAGCTCACATTAGTGGTGAGATCCACCAGAAAACAGTGCCCTGAAGCTCATGGAAAAGAGTTCTAGGGAGCAGGTTTGTATCTTTCAGAGTGTAGGGAAGTCCTTCTCCGATTATCCATTTTGTTTCTGTAGAAAAGCTCTATAATACTTTAGATCTCTCAGTGACTAAGCCTGCTTCTCGTCCCCCACCCACTCATTATACATTTGGCATCATTTGTTACGCTGGTGCTAATCATACTGAGGCTCTGGAGAAGCTGGGCAGCTGTGGGCACTTGCATAATGCATGAAATGCCTCCAGCAGCACCTTACTCCCTCGCCCTCTCACAACAATAGAAAAGATGTCTGGGTTTAATTTTTTCCCCTGTCTTTCTCTTCACCTGGTCTTATTAGCCTCTCTGGGGGTCACCATTACTAGGCATGATTCCCTTAAAGCACCCAGCCACACACACCTCATCCATTGCTATTTGCCGCACTGCCAGTGCTCAAGGCTATCCTGAGGACTGTTTCTCTGACAGAGTGTCTAATGCAATTCTGTGTATTTCTTACTCATTTAGGAAAAGTAAACCCTGCTGTCTACTTTCTGTTTCCAGATGTTTCACAACCTCTTTTTGCGATTTTCTTGTTAAACTGATGGTTTTAAGAGATTGACTTTTAAGCAAGAACTTTAACAAAGAATACTCTAGTTGTTTGTTTTTTTAGCACCTGTGGCCACCTCTGGGGCTGCCCTCTCTCCAAGCTCAGGACCTGAGGCAGTTGGCTGAAATGGTCAGTGGGGCTATCTTTAGCTTTCAAAAGGACTACTGTAGCTGCTCTGTGGCACTGCCAGTGACAGTTTTCTCTCTTGTTACAACTGTTCAGCATTTCAAAGGATATTTTTAGCATGATAACTTTTGAGATGAACCTTCACACATAATCTCACCGGATCTCCCAGTTACTTACATGACTGTTAGGAATAATCAGGTCTATGAAAGTTTAAAGTGAACCATCTTCATCTCTCAGCTTATTTTCTCAACTATACCTCTCTTGCATTTACACCTATCATGTCTATGCAGACACCTCCATTGATGGGAAGGTATTGATGGGGCAAGAAGCATGTCCTTGAACATCTGTTACTTTATTGTATTAAAGCAACCACAGTAGCCTTAACTCCTGTCAAGCCACGGAAAATTACTGAAAGCAAATAAATGAAATGAGGAAATAAAGGTTAAGAATGGGTTCATGACAAAACTCAAGCTGGTCTCACAATGAGATAGCTCTACTGGCTTCAGACACTCTCAAATTTATCTTTCTATGAATTCAAAACAGGGAAAAAGAGAAGTAAAATATTAATCAAAATGTATTTCAACTTGTGCCATTGGGAGATAGTCTAAAACTTCCTTTGTTGTTCAAAGAGGGAGGCTCTGGTTTTCACTGGTACAGTGGGAAGACTTCACTGCTGTCTGACACTATATTTATATTTAAGAAGGGCATAGCGTTCCAAACCAGGTACCTCACAATAAGTTTTTTCTAGCACAAATAGCTCTATGAATGTCACTGAAAGTTTGAAGCCCCCAACAAATACTGTGCAAGCTCTGCAAGGTGACCGTGTGAATGCAGTTTTGAAAGAATGACCCCAAATGCCAATTATAAAGTAATCTGTTGTCATATACTGTATTTTAATGCCACAGGTATATATTTGTTGTTGTAGCATTTCCATATAGATTCCTGTGATACCCAGCACTAAGGACACTTTTGACCTTCTACCTTAACAGACCTGTACATTATGTTAGTTAAGGCTACAAGAATGTCCATAGTATATTCTTTTATAAATTTACTTTTCTTTTTTCATAGAATTGTGTTCCCATGCCTATTTTTATTTGTTCTTATAGCCTGAAGCTGATATAAGACTTCAACTCTATTTCCACTAACTACTTCTGTTAGTCATTCCACATTTCTGCAGAACGTGTTTGTGTAATATAAGCATTAAGAACAATGAAAAATTAAGGACAATGGACACAAAGAAATAAAATGGCATTCATTCTGCTCTGTCATAGTGCTGTTAATTCACAAATACTTAGGCATTCACATTTTTTTGTGAAAATGTTTGCAAAGCCTCAAAAATCCATAAATCTAATATAAAATGCTTTTGTCATATTTTGTATATTAGTTATATCCCTCTTTATAAGTTTTCTTTGTTTGGTCTGAAAACAGAAAGAGCACTCAGTGAAAGAAAAGCAATCAAATCCAGAGTAATGTTAAGAATCCAAATGTGTAATATCTCTGTGTTGTTGTTGCATACTATAGTTGATGATAAATTAATTCTGAAATAAAATGTAGTTTCACTGCTTGAGACCATATTCCCACTGTAAGGGTTCTGCATTCCCCCATCCTGCCTTTTATCCCCACCAGCAATCACAAAACTGCTCAATTATGAGATCCAGTGGTAGATCCATGAGACAGATGGTCATTTTTTTGTAGGACTGGTTATGAGCAGGATCAAGGAACTGAGCAGAACTCGCAACACTGACAGCCGGCAGCACTATGTGGGGTAGGTATGATTAAATATAGGGGAGGAAGAAGGCAGAATCCTCTTTCAGTATTAGCATTAACTTCAGTAGTTTTGCATAAGCCAATTGTAGAACCTCACCCTGAATAAAAAGAAATTAGGCCCATATTACAATCTGAGCATTTCTCTCATTTATTTCTAAGCAATCATTTGGAAATTGAGTGAGGTTACAGTATTGTTTACACTCTCTTGTCCTTTTTTACCAAGTTAAAAGTCTACCTACATTTCTTCTAACAGAGTTTACTACTGTGCCCATTGTACATAGTTTACAAGGCTGTTGGTGTCAGCCAGCTTTGCCCCTGCTCTTTTATGTGACAGCAAATCTGCACAGGAATCTATTTGGTATCGCTAACTCTTTAGAAACACCTTTCACCCTTCCTTTAAAACCTTTTGTCTCATTTAGATATTCCAGCTCAAGGATCATGCAGCTCTTTTATCAAAATACATTATTTGTTTAGTGTGTTCTGTTGACAGGAAGTTTAAGCTTCACCATCTCCTCTTACAAAGATTTTGCTAAGCTTTGAAATTGTTATTCAGTGAAGTGAAGTGGTAAATCTGTCCTCATCCATGGTGTTCAGACCACTGACTGGAACATTCCTGACTGATATTATTAAAAAGAAATATAACCCCAATCTCTTTTATTTTCAGTTTTCCATGTCTTCAGTGATGTATGAAATTTCTTTTAGGTTTTTACAAATCTTTATCAATCTTTTTCCTTAACTTGCCATAGCAATGCTGACATTGCATTATGATTTTCTCTAGCGAAAGAGATGACTTGAAGTTCAAATGGGCAGAAATATTTGCCTGGATTTAGAAGATATATATATTATGTGCAGTGGGACTTTACCTACTTGGTCACACCAAAGTCAACAGGGTGGGTTACAGTGTAGGTTTACATTGGAAGTCTTCAAGACAACAGGCCAGCTACTGTATGATGATTTTTATGGAACTGTGTTTATCAGGAGTTTTTACATGTTTCCTGAACACATGGTCTCTGTCCTTCTTTGAGATGCAAAGTAGCATGTTAGCCTGAGAAAAATCCTAAACTAATGGTTATTAACTGGGCAAGAGGAACGACTTCCTCACTCTAACTCAAGAAGAGGCCTTCTGAGAAATGAGAAAAATGGAACAGGGTTTTTTAACCAGTTTTTGGAAACAAAACAGAGGCTTGATATTAGTAGTTTTTAGAATCAGAATTCCTCTCTTTCCTTGTTACTCAGCCACTTCTAGCAGGATCTGCATGACTGACATTGGCCACGGAAAACAGAGCTTCTCTTGAGTTCAAACATTGCCTGTGGCATGGCAGCTAACTAGTGGTCCAGAAGATTACCAAACACTCTGATTACCAACTGATCATTCTGATGTGAAAGGCAGACATGGTTCATTTCATGAATTTAAGAAAAGTGAGAATGTAGTCAAAGGGTGCTTTTCTGTCTATGAAGACAATGTACAAATGAATACTATTGTCCATGATTGAATTATTTGAACACTCTTCAGTGGAGTATTTAACCAGTCATTTTTCTTTCCTTTTTATGAACAGTAGATAAATGTACATTTAGTTTTGTGCTGCTGAAGATCACTTTACAATGTAACCAAGCTCTTTTCCTTCTGCGTTCACTTCATTATTCCATGCCTGTCAAGATTTTTACAAACTTCCAATTTTTTTCTAAGTATGACTCTGCATGTTAACTTAAAGATTTAATGAAGACAAAATATGTATGAGCAAGTTACCATTTTTGAGCAGAACTCTGCACACTGGGTTCAGCAGACACTATGAAAAATAGACTACAATACCTGTCAGAAGGTCTAGAAAAGTTAACATAATGGGAATAAAAAGCATTACAGCTATATTTCCCAGGAGGAACAGTGACAGTGAATGCATTTGAACCCTGAACTACACATACACATACACACACAAAAAAAAAAAAAAAAAAAAGGAAACTGAAGAAAACCCAACTGTATATAGTTCAGTAGACTGAAAGCATTTCCATGAACTTTCTGGTAATTTTGACAGATGTATTTTATAAATTCTGTATTATTTTATACAATCTATTTCATAAAGACTTTCAAGTTCTAATTCAGAACAAGAAAAGGTGTTAAACATCAGTATTTCATAAGCATAGATATTTCAGATGTGTTTTTCCCTCCATAATTCAGGTCCTTAGTTAGTGGCACTAACTAACTATGACCATTCAGCCATTTTAAGCATGGCTTATGGCCCTGGCTTGACACATATAAGACATCCTTTGAGATACTGGGCACATTGCAGCTTCTCACAGTCCTACTGGAGAAAAGTATTTGATTTAGTCGGTTACACTGAAGTATCCACTGCTATTTTAGATGCTTTAGGATCTCTGGAAGACATCCAGCACCACATGGGACCCATGAGAAACTGGTGATCATCTGTGGAAACTGAAACATCTTCCTAGGACTTGCAGAATTGACAAAGGCTCTATGTGACATCCATGCTCCTCCATGGGAACTAAAGGCTATGCAGGTTGCTTTAGAGAAGACAAAATGGTTAAAGCAGCTACACTAGGCATTTGAATCCCACTTCTAGTGCAGTAGGTGAAAGAAGACATTGTTAGATTCTAGATATAATAGCTACGAAAAAATTTGAAATGTCTTCAGGGAACTCAGCTGGTCTCCAGCTGCTGATCCTGAAGGCATATTTTTCCTATAAGTTGTCCCAAATGACTGTTTTAGGTTGCTCAAGAAGTCACGGGACTAGGTATAGGCAAAAGCAGGTTTAATATTAAAGTGTGACAGTTTTTTAGCAAGGTTCACTCTACTACTTACTAGTTGGTTAAAGCATACAGGGAGAAATCAGACTAAAATCTAAAGTCAATCAGTTTAAAACTAAAATCAGCCTAAAATTATCTACATGGAGGCTGAGAATTGAAAATTAATAAGGATAGGAAAAGGTAAGGATGAAAAGAATAAGGGAGACCCTCCCATTAAATCACAGGGTTCAGCGTGGACCCCCTTATTAAACTTAGCTCCAGACATGAACAAAAATTTAGACCAAGAGGTTTTAACAACACTTTTACTCAATAGCACTTACTCAATAGCTTCATTTCAACAATTTAACAAAGTATTTTACAGAATTTACTATCAGCACAACCATGCTTATATAAGCTCACTTATAGGCCTAACTTAGTTATGAATCTAATGTACTTAAGAATCTAAGAGACTGAAATTCATAGCACATTTGCTATAGCATATTCACACTCACACATGCACAGACCTAAAAGAGCATGCATGAGGTGTACCTGTGAATAATTCCCCTCAAATTCACTGACTTACTCATGTTGGATACCTTTGCATCTTCTCAACAGGCAAAGGGTTGAGCCTGAAAGAGTTGGGATATCAACCCAGGATCCATCATTGCCATTCAGTGATCCTCCAAGTATAACAAACTTAGGAGTCTACTAGCTCTGAGAGGTGTCCCACTCAAAGGGAGATTGCTGATCACAGCTTAAGTCCAGAGGAACTCAAGGGACCTCACTTAGGACTGCTGTTTATAAGGTCACAGGAGAGCTCACTACAGTCATAGTAATTTCTTATCCTGCCACAATTCAGATCAGTAGCTTTCTTTGAAAGTTCAAAAACAGAAACATTCCAGTTGTTATTCAGGCAAGAAACCTAAATTTCCAAGGCTGTTTATAAAAAAACCGGAGCTTGTTAGCCAGCATAAGTTCCTGGAAGAAAACTGTTTCTGATAAGCTTAAGACAAGCTTAATCCAGGTGCTGTTTGTCAAGGCCAAGGCCTAATGAGCATTTCTGAGATCACAGTGCAGCCCAACATGGGGAGGAATGCACCATCACATAAGTCTAGTGTCAGATCTACTTGTACTCCTTAGCCATCCTGGCTGACCATGGCATTTGAAGCCACATCTAAGTAAGGACAACCACACCAAGCCCCTAGACTCTGAGCATGATATCCAGTTGCCTTAACATAAGCTCTTAACATCACATCAGGTTAAATACGTCCCTCTCATTAATTCTTTGGTTGAGCCCAAGTGTCTTGTTTATTGAGGTTCTGTGAAACCAATAAGGAATGTAAACTTGGGGTAGAGGTAAATTAATTGGGGCCTCTTATGGCTTTTCCTCTTTCTTGTAACTTCTTTCCCCTTTTGATATGTAACAGAGAAGGAGAAATATTTGGCTTGCCCTTCAGTTTGCACTCAGGTTATGGATCAGACACTTAAATAAAATTAGGACATAATAAATTAGGAAATGTAATGAATAAAAAAAAAAGGAGCAAGGAGATGGTGCATAATTAAGGCTTAAACTTCAGGACTTATGGAACACGTTATATGATAAAATTTAAGTCTTCTACATTTTGTGAATCTATTTCCTTCCTAACTGGATGTTTCTGATTGTCACTGGAAAAAAAAGAAAAAAAAAAAAGGCAGCTGTTTAAATTGGACATAAATTATCTCCAAGTGAGAATTCATAAGCCAATTAGCCTTGGTGGCATGTGTGACACAGTTTGTACAGATTCAAATATGAATGCCAAATTTAAAGTCTAGAAGTCCTGAAGGCTATTTATCTCATCATCCATGCCCAGAAAACTTCAATATGTACCTCTGATGCTTAGAGAAGTGTCATTATGACATACAATCAATATGACATATCAGCCCATTTTGCCCAGTGCTTAGATACTACTTAAGGTGAAAAATAGTGTAACATCAAGTATTCCAGGTCTGCAGCCCTGGCACATTCAAATTAACCTAGAGACATTGCAGAAAAATTTAAAACTACATAGAATCTCGTATTTCATTATCCTGAAACATTCTATCTCTTGCCTAATAAACGACCTCAGGAAATATTATTTATTTACATCGTTTTGCAAAGCAAAATATTCTGAAAGTTTATGTGGGATAATTCTGAACATAAGGAAATCCATCAACAAACTTCTAATTAGGCCATTGACATTTTCCCTTTGGGGTGACAGAAATCTATCGACTAGTATTTCATATCTCATAATTGTATCATTAGCATCCCATATAAAATGGGAAAATGGAGAATTAAATGGATGAGAAAACAAGCTAGAAAGCTTTTTTTTTGCCTTTTTTTTTTTTAATTTTTTCCCTAGTAGTAAAATGCCATATTGCATTGCAGCTTGGAGCTCTGGGGGGAAAAAAAAATAAATGATGGGTGGAGAGGTAGTTCCAATCCAGGAAATTCTACCAATTATCCAAATATCAGCAAACAAGAGATCAGGATGATAAATTTGTACCACTGTTTCTTGCATTGAAAGTAAAGAGTATACAATATATGGAACATGCTAATATGTAAACTACAACAGACAACACAAAAATATCATTTGGTTAATATTTTTTGCAGAATACCTTTCAGTAGAAAATGAGTATTTAGACAAAACATATTTGGTGACTACCCATGAGCATAGTCAGTGGAGGTTTTAAAAAGGTTGCTAAGAATCTCCCAAATTCTAAAAGTTTCTTGCTTCTGATAAGCTACTAACCTGCAGAGGTAAGATGCATGTGGTAGGAGACATGTCCACAAGTTTTTTGCAAGAGGAGTGCGTGAAAATGATTGTGAATGGGCTAAATAAGAACAAAGGTGAAAACAATGGGTTTGACTAGTGTAACCCGCAGCCTAAAGTAGACTGCGCTGAAATAATTTCCATGCACTGCTTTGAACATACCTATGGTTCCCAATGCTCAAGGCAATATTTGCACAAATCATTTCCTACCTTCGTGAGTCTGTGGAGCCTTGAGAGTTATTCAGTTGCCCAAATGCAGATTTCTAGTCAATAGTGTAAAGACTGTTGTATGTAATGGCTGGATTTTAGTTCACTATAATGGGAGCTTGTATAAATGGCTTACACGTAGACATCTACATTTCGCTGATACAGCTTTGAACCATTCTCATGTGTCCTGTCACTGGATACCAGGAAGAAGAGAGCAGCAAATCCCTCTCCACTTCCCCTCCTCAGGAACCTGTAGACAGCAACGAGGTTGCCTGTCAGCTTCCCTTTCTCCATACTAGACAAACACAGAGTCCTTAGCCACACCCTATAGGACATGATTTGCAGACCAATCCCTTAATAATCTTGGTGTCCTCTCCAGTATGCCCACATCTTCTTTGTACTGGGGAGCTTAGCTTGGGACACAGCACTCTAGATGTGGCCTCACCAGCACTGAGTAGAGGAGAAGGATCAGCTCCCTTGACCTGCTGGCACTACTTTGTCTAATGCAGTCCAGGATAACATTCCCCTTCTTTGTTTACCTTGGTGCCCACCAGAACCCCCAGGCCTTTTTTGTGAAAAGCTGTTTTCCAGCCAGGTGACCCCCAGTGTATACTGGCACTTAGGATTTTTTCTCCTCAGGTGCAGAACTTTGCACTTTATCCTGTTGAACTTCATGTTGTTCCTGTCGACCTATTTTTCCGGCTTGTCGGAGGTTACTCTGGATGTGGGCATGACTGTCTGGAATATCAGCCATTTCTCCTGGTCATCAGCAAGTTTGCTGAGGCTACATTCCACCTCACCACCCAGGTCATTAATGAAGACTTTAAACAGGACTGGGCCCGGTATTGACCCATTGCTAGTTATGGGCCTCCAAATTGTCTGCCACTGAGCATCCCATTTAGATATACATTTTAGGATGAGAGGTAATGTCCCCTGAGGCGGTCAGTCTCTATCCACAGACCATGGAAGGATGATAAGTTGACAGAAAAAAAAACAACACTTAGAGTAAATAGCTACAACGTGGCTCAGGACAGATGAGCAACTTCCATGTTAGTGTGTCCGCAGGTATGTTGCCATGTGAGCGTATATGTCTTCAAGACCATCAGTGACTGAATGAATATACTGGTTTAGAACAATGGCAAACACATTGTTGGAGGGCAGATAATAAATAGATAAGTCATGCCACACCTTATTTTACCACTATTATTTTTCAGTTTTCTCTCACATTGAAATCCTTGTCTTAGATATTTCCCACATTTTTCTGAAGTGGATCCTATGTTACTATATTGTACTTCTGCTCTGAACTCTTCAAGAAATGATTTTTTCATTCACACAAATGTGTGATGAAATTCTTATAAAGTATCATCTGGTAGTTTCGTTAGTCCTGTTTATTTTCTCTTCTAACTATTACCTCACCATATAATTAGCTCTCAAGATACCGTGCTACTTAATGTTCCTTTTTCAAATAGTATTTAGTTAGCTTTCTTTCTACATGATAGCACAATCACATGGATTGTGAGTCCTGAGAGTGTGAATACATTTAAAAAGAATAAAGTTTAATGAAATGCAGCAAAGAAGCGTGCATGACTCAGATCCACACATCTACTGCTTTTCTCTACTTATGTTTTTCAGTTTATTTAAAAAAACAATCCTGCCTGGTAAATGTGCTTATAAACACTCCTGCACTACACTGTAGCATGCTTTGAGGGCCTCATTCGCTTCCATGTTAGTGCAGACAGAAGCAGCATAATGGGAAATCAGGCCTGCCAGTCCTCATATAGTCTCTGTAATTTGTTGGTATTGTTTCTATTTCAAAATATGAATTTGGCATTTGGGAGAGTGAGAATCTGGCACTCCAGCATCAGGCAACATTTTTGAAGATTGCCGATAGCCTGCAATATCCTTGGCTGGTGTAAATTATCTTGCCCCAAGAAAGCCTATGAAGCTGAAGTGATTTGTTTCAGGTGAAGTTTGGCCTATGAAATGTATTTCTGATCTGATAATGAACAGCCACAGTACCCAAGAGCACATGACATTAGGCCTCTTTCTCCTGTAGATGTATCTGGTATGCAATAAGCAGCTTCTAAGAAAAACTTATTGCTTGCCATATGTTGATTTACAGTCCCGAGCAATAGGATTATTGTCATGAAGATGGCAAATTGGATTTTTCCCTATGGGTATCTACTGGTACTTCAGTCTGGAACATCCTTAGGTACCTTTATGACTGCCACACATAAACTGTGCTCAGCTTTTCTGCTCCTGATTTTCTGCAAAGCTTGCTTGTGAGATGCTAAACTCAATTTTATTTTTAATTCCATTTAACTTGCAAATCTCCCATGGGGAAAAATACTTGAGAGACAGGAAGTCTTGAGGGTGACAGGTACTGGAACAGGGTGCTCAGAGAGGTTGTTGGAATCTCCTTCTCTGGAGATAATCAAAACCCAACTGATTTATGATTCTGTGATTCTGTGAAGTCAGTTTGAAAATCAGGATGTCAGAGGACTGTATGAAGCCACAAGAGGTGTTGTACAAATGGAGATATTCTTTCAACATTTCCTTGAAAATACCGTAGGCTCAGGACAATGGATGGGGAGAGGGATACAGTACAACCCCAAACATCCATATATGGACATGTATTTACTGCATAACATGCAGTCGCTGTAAATTCGGGGCACTAAGATCGTACCCTGATGACTCATGAAAAAATTCAATTCATCAAACACATGCAAATCATTATTCCTTAATACTTCTGGGTATTACAGGTTGTCTGGATGGTACAGTCCTGCCCTGATAGAAGGAGGAGAATATGTCAGTGCCTGGGATTTTTTAGTAAGAGCTGCTGGCTATCTCACACCAAACAGGGAGTGATTTTTATTATTCAAGGAACTGAGTAAAACTAGTGCAATGAAGCCTGAGCTGGGCAAACCAAATCAAAAAATGAGCCCAGAAGCATGCCTAGGAGACAGCCAGTGCCATGCAGTTCCATAAGAAAGACCAGACAAGCAGCAAGCAGTGGCCTTCAGCTTGACTTGCAGCTTTAGCAGAGGCTGGGTTGCCCCAGGCTCATGTTTCCTACACTAGACAGTGCTCCATCTCACCTTGCTCAAGTCAATGGTTTGTTTAGCTGTTCTGCCTGGACAACTTACCATGGGCAATAAAAAGCTGTTGAGATGAAAGGTTTTAAGCTCCCAAAGGCCACCATCTCGATGGAACTGGTTTCCTCATCTCATTCCCTTTGCACTGATTGTGGCCCTATCTTTTACTCTGTTGAAATATGTTCCTGATCAGCATAACATGCTTTAAACTGCAGCCGTATCCTGAAGATTAACTACACAAAAATGTCACCTTCTAACTCATCAGATTTGTCACTTTAATGTGTTCAGAGGCAGATCTGTTCACTTTAATGACAAAAGTAAGCTTTTAGTACCTTTTGCCTGTGTTAACTCTATGGAGCCAATACAGCTGATACATTGAAGTAGATTTTATTTCTTTGCAGCTGTGCAAGAACTGTTTATCAACATTCAGTCATGGACCCAATTGTCAGTTCTAATTTGCAATTTCTAATTACAATCTCAGATCCACAAAGTCACCAGAGGCAGTAAACGAACAAATTTCAGGGTAAGATTTATTTACAGACAATGGTGTTCTCAGTGAAGTCATGATTTGAACAGCGCTAGTTATAATAAAGTGGTAAAAAGCAGACAAGCTTTCCAGAATTAGATTGGATCTTCAAGGCTAATAACTTTAACAAGGCTCATAATTTTTTATCAGTAGAACATTGGGAAAACAGTAAGGTACAGGATGGAGCATCATCATAGCACTTCACACTTTTAGTGATTTGCTTTTCAGGAAAATTGAAACAGCATTGTATTTTAAGTGACATGGTATTGAGAAATTTCTGTCCTTCCCATAAAGATAAAAAGAAAAACCTCTTTTGGAAGGCCAGGATTGTGAGTAGTAAACAAATGGTGTAATTGACAACTTTGGGTCCACTAATGCTCTTCTAATGCTGGCATGGTTGCATTTTGCTGTAAAACAGAAGTCAAGGCAAAATTACATTTACACTAGGGAGCAATCCTTCTTCGTACATGCAATATGGCTTTCCTTTATCCATTCTACATTTTTGTTGACACTAAGCTGAAATTGTCCTTTGAATCATATCAACAGATAAAGATATTGCAAACTAACTCAATTTTATTAAAAAAATAATCCTAGGATCCGAAAGTCCCCTTTATTTTCATCTTATGTTTTAATATCCAGTATTATTTAAATGCCACTTTTATTAAAGTGTCAACCAAGTGATCCTGTAATCAAGTGATTGCCAGGTCCTTTTTTATGATGCTTTCTTTTTGTTTGTCATTTTAACAGTAAGAAAGTTATTCTCTATAAAAATGCTGCATGTGGGAAGCTCTTAATTTTGTAAGGGGAGTGCTTTTCTCATGCTTAGAAATGGGACTGTGTTCTGAGGTTTTGGAGCTCTAAGAAACCCCAAAGGAGTTATTTTACCCCGATGTCACAATTACAACAATCTCCTGTACTTGTAGAATATAAAAGTGATTTGATTTATAATCCCTTTCTCTCTGATGAAACCTCTGGGAAGTGCTGTTAAGTATGAATCAGAAATCAGGTAGTTAAAGGAAGAGACAAAGAATGTGGGACACTGGGCTAACACAAAGAAGAGAGGGCATAGTAGTCTCATACTGAATGAGAAAGGGCCCTTTGCTGAATTTGAATCTTGACATGACTTGGGGTGAGGCATTTGCTTTGTCTTGCAGTGGAATGGCTTGAAGCAGAGCCCAGCAGAACAGGGTATCTTTCAGTTTAATTCTGCTGCTGGTGGACTATATTCTTATCCAGCACATGGTATGATTTATTAGGAGTGACAGAATTTTTTACACAACCTGAGGTTTGTACATACATTACTTGAACTACATGAACAAGGAAAGTAATGCTGCTCTGTATACACATATTAAAAAACAGAAAGTGTCTCATATCTCTCTTCTTGTCCAAAAGAAGCAAGATTCTTCTATATTTCTAGACAGAACTCTCCTTTAGATGTATTACAGCTGACTGGAAAGACTCTCCAGGACATATCAATTAAACCCTTCTTTTCTAAAATGTTTTTTCTAATTATGCAATTTCAGTGTTAATGGATTATCTGAGCTAAAATGTAGCAACAAATTTTAAACCAATAAGAGAAATGTTTTTTATTAAAAAACCCCAAACAAACCAAAAGACAAATATAATAAAATTGTTCCCAAATGTTGAGATGTCAGTAACCATGGAAATCAGGGTCTTTCCTTTTGGTCTCTGGTCACACTCATGACCACGCTATGAAGTGAATTTTCACTTGTCTTTTCTTCTCACTCAGAGTTCTTGCAACTTGCAACTGAAAACGGCTCAGCTTTGCCAGTGGAAAGTGCTGGTGCCTCACTATTCTGTCCTGGAAATTGTGGATTTCTGTGAGGTGTCTAATGTCAACATGTTGTGATGGTTATGTATGAGCTGTCCTGGTTACTTTTCTAGAATTCTCCAAGTCCTCGACTTTGCAACATGAAACGGTCAAAAAGGACAAGCTGCAACAGCAGCAAAAAAGAAATGTTCAAACTCTTTCACTCTTTCCAATCCCTGTCCCCTTGGCAGTACTGTCATTTCATGCAGGATTTTTGACACTGGTATAAGGACTGTGAGCATGTTTATAGAGACACAAGGGAGCCAGTCTTCAAAACTACTCAACAAAAGTCCAATTAAATTCCTTGACAGCTGTTAAACCATCTCAAAACATTCTTGAATACACTTCTTATTCATTTGGGAATAAGCTGATATAATGATGGAGGAAATGTAGCAACGCATTTATTTTCCAAGCTATGTTTTTAACCACAAAAAACAAAGCCAGGCAACAGTGTTCCTGTTGCATGAATTGTTGAGAGTTAGGTGTTTATGGCAGCTGCCAAAGCAAGAAAAAGTACAAGCTTCATTTCCCACAGACTTGGGTAGGCCTGCAAGGCTAAGTATCCTATACATCAAAATCCGTCAGCAATCAGAAACTGAATTCTATGGTAGATTTCTTTGGGGTGCATAAGCTTTAAACACCACAAGTGCCACACTTAAAAAGCAGCCACGAGAAGAAACTCTGCCAGTAAAACAGGACAAGGCAAGCCATTTCCTTAGACTGGACATGTTTTTAATTTACTAGCTTTATTGGATACGCCCTTAATATAGTAAGTAATATAAAATTATGAAGATGTTCTATCAATTCTAACAGAAGCTTTACACTTTCTAAACAAAATACTGCATAATGTAATGTATCTCCCTTTGGCTACATGTCTCCATATTTTGGCTAAGTACGTCTATACTATTTCTTTTGCCAACTATCTCTTTATTAGCACCAAATCATATAAACAAATTTTAAGATCACAACCAAAGCCTGCAGGGTGACTGCTCGATTGGGTAGGTGACTGCATCATTTTCATGGAGGTGAGAACATCAAAAGATACATTTCTATTTCTAGCATGGACCATATCATGAAACGTTTGGCTACTTCGGTCATTCTAATGCCCCGACAACTACTCTGATTTTTTATGTAGAAGGAAAGGAAGAAATCTGTCCTTATAACTCCCTTTGTCATAAGGTTTTCTTGTCCTGCTCATAACCCACTCCACCACTTGCTCCACCTGAGCCTGGAAGGGCAGCTGGGACTTCATCAGGAGATGGGTTGTGCAAAGATCTGTCTTCACTTTCTATTGCTAATCCAGGAGGCAGGTATACTCCTGCAGTTTCAGAAAAGATGCCAAAGCCTGAAATTAATGTAACAACCAGGCCTCCTACTCAATGGCTTTCTTCTGAAACACCCTCCTTATGCAAAGCAGCAGCCAGCTGGTGGGGAGAATTGTGAGCATTAATGGGGTTCTGGAAGTGCCAAATTCTGTGACTGCAGGGAGGTGAGTTAAGGTGTGGGGGTGTAGTTCTCCACTCTGTTTTTTAACTGGAAAAGCTCTTGTACAAGGAAATAGTTTGAAAACACACTAGATAAAGTGGACTCTGTGATGAAGTGAACTTCAGAAAGACAGTTTGATTGGGAGGTAAACTTTATGTGGCCTTATTTCAATGTGAATTTTTGGACAATAAAATTTAAAACATTAGAAACTTTATTTCTCTTGGCAGTTTATAAGTAAAGTGTGTGTGTGTATATATATATACACATATACATATATATATCTCTATGTAAAAATACAGGCCATGAGTATTTTCCTGTAATATTTCCATCTTATCCTAATACTCCATTTCTGTGGCTGACAAAGCTCTTCAGGAGTCACACACATTTGAATATTTGCCTCTCTACTCTGATTCTCAATACAGATACAAATTAGTGCCAATGGTGACGATGGCTTTTCATAGTATGGACACCTGCCCACTAGAAACTGGACTGAAACCAGCAGATAGTACCCATGATATCCAACCACTTCAGTCCTGGGCAGTAGTCAAGTCAGTGATACAAAACATAAAGCTCAGCCACCCATTAAGAATCACCCAAAATGTACAGTGCCCATGAATATATATAATTCTTCAACACTGATTAAAATAGCTTCATTAAAAAATGTATTCAAGGGCCCGGGATTTTTAGCCTCTGATGCGTTTTATGTAGGCCAAAGAGTACTTGTTGTACAGGATTGAAGGAGGATTAATCAGCAAATTGGCTGCAACTTCCTTCTGAAAGAGAATGCTGATTTTTAACTATGTTATTTTAATGGTATCTCTGAGCCTGAGACTTGATTTTGTGGCATTCAGCATGTGACTCATGTTCTCCTATAACTTTGAATTATGCATTTTATCTTGTCTTCTGATTTTAGTTTCTACCCACAAGGATCTCAGTCACTCCTAAATAAAACTGATCAGCATGCTTCTAAGGCTCTTTTGTGTTTTTTTTTTTCATTTCTTATTATTCATCACGACTCAGAGACCCACATCCAGCCCCAGACTGAGTACTTATGCCTGCCTGAGCACCTCTCATAGCCTCGCCAACTGCCCTGACAAGTCAACTGTCTTAAAGTCTCTCTTTTTCTCTGCAGTTTTTGCTTCACTTCCAACACTTCAGAAGCCTTGTTTTCCTCACAGAGTGGAACGGTTGTATTATCCACCAGGAAATCCATCTGCTAATCCTCTACACTGCCTTTTTGTGTTACCACACCGGTGCGTTAAAAGCAGTTGTGACCCACTTTGGGAAAGACCTTTCTGCATGTGAATCTCTGGCAGACAAATTGCTATGATATTTTATTTGCGTTATTTACTCCTCTTTCTTGCTATTTATAGGAACATAGGATAGCTCAGTTTGCAAGGGACTTCAGATTTCTAATGCAACCTCTTGCCCCATGCAAGGTCAGCTTCAAGTTCAGCATCCTCCCACCACACACCTCTTGGAAGAGTCTGTAGTGCCTGGGGACTGCTGTTCAGTGCCCTCAAAGCTGTGTCCATACCAGGCTGAACAAGTCCAGGTCCTTCCTCAGCTTCTCTTCACTGGAAAAGTGCTCTTCCCCCTCCCACTGTAGTGGCCTCTGCTGAACTCCCTCCAGTTTATCAATGTCTGTCTTGAACTGGGGAGCCCAGAATTGGATCCAGTAGCCTAAATGTAGTTTTAAAAATGTTGAGCTGAGGAGGAAATCACTTCCCTTACTCTGGTGGCTCTGTATGTAATTATAAAGCCAGGACACCGTTGCTATCAGACCCACTGCTTGCTCATGTCCTGATCACCCTGTACCAAATCCAAAGAGTACCTACAGCAGAACTGCCCCACAGCAAAGCCAATCCATCCCCAGTCTGCATTACTGCCATGGTTCTCACTGCCTAGGGGCAGAACTTTTCATTTTTTCTAATAAAATTTCAGGAGGTTGCTGCTGGCTGTTCCTCCAGGCTACTCAGGTCCCTCCAAGAGCCCTGCCCTTGAGCATGCTGACTACACCCACACTCGAGTCTCAGCTGCAAAACTTCCCCCAGTTTTATTAGGCAGTCTCTTCTATCTTTTCATCACCTCCTTTTTCCTATTTGTTTTTACCTTATCTGCTTAGTAAACACAATTTCAGTCTGCTCTGCTCTGCTATTAGAGCTGGCAAGCAGAAGACTGTTTTAATCCAGATCACACCCCTTCTTAAACAAATTTTTCTCATTCATAACATCCAACCACACGGACATGGAGAATGTAAATTTCCTCACTGCTGCAACAAAGTATTTTTCTAACAGCAGTGTGAAATCTTAATCAAAGCTTACAGGAGCAGGAAATGCAACAGTGTACTTCTGTAATGCATCAGTAAGACCAAATGCCAGCTCTTTCCGTGCCAGCTGATTAGTCTAATCTCAGGCAAACCAGCTAGTAAACTGTGCTAGAAGAGTATTTCCAAACTGGATTTCTTTCTCTGATATGCAAATAGTTCTTAAAAACACCCAAAATGCTTCTTTTATTTTAATTAGTAGATTTATTTTTTTTTCCTAGTCATACACAGGCTTTTGTAATCTTAATTAATAGGCATTTTAAACACTGATAGTTCTCAGATCAGTGGGGTTCACAGGTTCTGATAATTTTGAAGGAAGAGTCGGTCATCCTATATTTACTTTAGTTTTCTTGTTTATCATGCTAATTAAGGGATCATTAATTTCAAACATATTAATGTATGCAAAGCTCCCTGCAAATACAAAACTCAAAGCTCAATCACTGTTCCACATTTTGCTGTTCCCCTGTGGAAAAACTAGGATAGGGGTCACTTTGTTCTAAAAATACACAGCGAGTGTATTTTGCAGTTCGAATATATGTCAGCAAGTATTTATGGATCAAAATAGGGTAACACCAAATAGATGATACTAAAAGTGTCAGTGAGAACATTAACATGGAAATACACTTCCTATTTATTTGTCAGACAAATAACAAACTTGGACTAATGCTTTTCCTTTGCCAACCCTGTCTGGCTTTGGTTTGTTGTTTTTTTTTCAAGTCTGTGATTAGCATTAAAGAGGAAATCATGTTTTCTGCATGCCTGTAAATATTCGCATATCCCATTTCCCTCACCTGGTCTTTTGTCCCCTGATTGAGATATATGGATGTTCACCTGGAGAGAAAATGCCTGGCTGTCATTACTTACGTCTGAATGCCAGCTCCAGAGCAAGGACAAGCCAAGGCTCTCGAAATAAGCAGCAGTCAGGGGAAGTTTCAGCAAGCATCCCAAAATTGTACATCTGTCTCTTGATGACAAGGCTGTTTCCTTCCAGAAGGCACCAACTGAAGAGGTAGATCAGTGTTAGGCTCAAGATCTGTCTTTGAACTTTTTCCAGACACCACTTGTTAGTTTTGTTGGCATTGACAAAAACTAAAAAGATAATGATAACAACAAAAAGATAGTAAGAACAGTAGTGAACACATTCTATAGAAATACCATTCCTATTTATTTGTCAGTCCCATCCAGAACCAGGTCTACTGCCTTGTTTTTCCAAGTATCAGTCAACATCATACATGGTTGGAGATCCCTGGGGCAATCAGATTGTTGGATGCCCTGTCCTCATGATCCCCGGAAAATAAGGAATTGCAGGCTGACCATTAGCTGATTATATCTTATTTGAACATGTTTAGCTTCTCAAGCTTTCATTTGATTCCTCAGATGGAAACAATTTAGGATTATTTGCCATAGATGTCTATAGGACTCCCAGGCAGATACAGCAGCTAGAGACAGGTTGGGAAAGGGGTTGTCAACAGCCATCATCTTTCTCTTTGAACTTTGCCTTCACCACAGTTACGCGGTGCTGAATGTTGGCTGTGCCACTTGCCTAGCAGATGTCTTTGATGGTAGTAATCCTCTGTGCTTTGCTTTTATTCAGAACAAATGTTGAAAACTATCAAACAGCTTTATTTCAAAATGCAGGAGTCTGTCACACTTGTGCATTACTAAAGCACGTATCTAGAGTGGCAAAAACACAGTTTGCACTGAAAGTGAACACACCTAAAATAAAGTGAAGGTCTTCAGATATTGTCCTGATTGTTACTACAGCAGTACAAACAAATAGATGTAAGTATTTAAGTTAGCTTCTGTACAGAAATGATCCTACAAAAAGAAAGAAATCTCAAGCTCCTAGCATATCAGAACAGAGACATTACATATACCCACTGAATTATTTAGTTAGACCACCATAGAGCAAAAAGTGTGATTAACACAAGAAAACTTACTTTGGATGGCATAAGAACTACCTACAAGATCTAAGACAGTCCCATCAAGCACAGATAATGCACCCAAGATCCCTGATTTTCAGCTTGCTGTTTTTCTCAGCTAGAAAATCCACCACATTTGTCAGATCCCTTTCCATTTGCAGCATGAATTGTTGCCCTTAGTTTATAGTATTCTGTCAATCTGTAATATTTCCAAAGCAATTCACTGTGAATTCTCTTTTTTTTTTCAAGAGAAAAAGAGAAAATCAAGAGAAAAGGATAGGCTGAGGATGCCACACTGCTCTTTGCACTAGGGCATTCTCTCACCACACTAGTTGGAACAAGCAATGTAAGCAGTAATGGCTTTTGCAATTGTGATGCCCCCTGTTGCATTGTAGTTTGGCCTCTCTCTAACAAAGTCATTTAGTGCTCTGTGAGTTAGTTAACCCTCATGGAAAATCAGCCCAAAGATACATATATTTCAGTAACTCACAGAAAAACTGTCAGGTGTAATTTATGTTTGTCAGACTCTTAGAGACATTTGCAAGAACATGCTTGAGAAATTATGGTCCTTGAATGACCAAAATCATGTTTTCAGTATGTGGTCATATGATATGTGAAAACACTTTCAATTATGTAATTCATCAGAATTTTTAGGATCTTTGAGAATCCTCTGTCTCCAATACCAAAGAACCTGATCACAAACAATATTTATTGAAGCTAATTGCAAAATTATTCTGGGAGGTAGAGAAGGTGTTTTACCTCAGTTTGATAAACAGACATTTGTCTTTCAGAGATATAGACATAATTCTTGCTGTGGTTTGGTGAGGAGTAGAAGGCAGAACACGGAATGGAAATTTAAGGTGGAAGTCATCTCAACACTTCAAACATTAAATATCCAGTCTAAAATAAGTTCTGAGAAAGTAAAAGACAGGTCCCACAAGCAGAGTACATCACACACTAAGATAGATGGCCAGGGCACGCTGCCCGCTCAAGATGTCTCTCCCCACTGGTCCTGTCAGGAGCTCAGCCAGAACAATCAGGCAGCATTTTGACAGCTGAAGCCTGAAGTCTTCCCTTTAGTACTGCCACTTCCAAGGTGACCATGAGAGTACCTACCCATTGGGCACTGTCCTTATACAGCCTATGTAATTTCTTCTGGCTGTTTGTTTCCAAAAAAAAAAAAAAAGGAAGCAGTAACCATGTCACAACTGACCATTGTATTCCATTTTTAAATTGAAACAATTTTACTAATCAGGATACAACATACCATTTCACTGAAGAAACAAAACTTCTTAAACATAATCAACATGATTATCTATCATCTAGCAGTTTACACCAATCTGTTCTGTAGTCTCCTCTGGACAGACCTACAGAGCTCACTCTGCATTTATTTTTAGGGGTCAGGCTGTGCCACAAGAGAAGACCAGCACTGAAATTGCAAGCCACACAGATCACAGAGCTCTGTTCCCACACAAAGAAGTCTCTACAGTGAAGTCAAAATATGGTTGATTCAGTAGTATCAGCCTTTCTCTATCTCATGCCCTGAGTCCTGAAGGAAGACAAGGAATCATGCTGTTCTGCTTACTCATGCAAAGGAAACTAAAATCTCTTTTGAAATAATAAATGCAGCATGAAAGACCTATTCCCAGTCTAATAATTCCACAGATCTTGATCTTAAGCAGCAAAATGCCTGTGCTGCTCAGTGACAAAACCCAACACTGATGCCAAGTAAAGCTGAGAAATAGAAATGCTTTATTACACATTGTTTTCCCTTCCATTCCAAAACCTTGGCTCCAAAAACTGGTTCATATATGCATTAGTAAGAAGTGACATATAAAAGGAATGCATCTGCAGAATGGGATAGCTGATGTTAAGGCTGTGCAGGACACACTATCCCTATTTCAGGGAGCAGCACCTCAAATAGGTCTCATCTCATCCCATGGATTGAATATTCACAACTGGCTGGAACACACTAAAGGCTCTCTTGAAGCTCATTATTTTGTTTAGTTCAACCAAGAGCAGTCCAGCTTGCTCAGAGACTGCACCATGACCCAGAGCAAGGTATAGAGGGATAAATGGTCTGCACTAAGGCACTGATTTAGATTCACCAGGCATTGTTTTCAAGAACTTGCTGACAAACAAAAACTGCATGACTGGGTAGCTGACTCTCTGGAGCTTAGCCTATACTACTGCAATTAGCTTGTCAAAGCTACCTAACAAGCAGGCAGCTCATACCCAAAAAAGGAACTATTTTATAGGCAGCACTACACCATATTTCTAAGCACCACCCTTTATAATGACATCTTTTACCAGAATAAACTGCCTACAAGATTGCATTTCCACACACCATGTTAATATAGCCACTTCAGCAAGACTTTTTCATTAAGACATTTCATGAACTCTGTGAAGTCTACACCATTCTGAACTAAGAAAAAAAATCCAAGAAGGAATGAAAGTGCCTAAACCTTCCCCTGGTGAACCACAACACTTTTCATAAGCACATTTCATTCCAGCAAAACATATTTGACCTCACACACTGAACGCCTGCTCCATGCCAGTCTTATCTGCACTAATCGGGTATTTGTGTGAGCTAGAATCTGCTTCATGTAATGCTTAAATAATCATGGAAAGAATGTGGTCCAACTGTGAGAAACCTTTAATCCCCCCTTCTCCTTCCCCAAATGCAGGTGCACAAAAAAACATGGTGTCAAACTTTTAACATATCTTTCCTTTGACCTTTTGTGCTCTTTAGTTCCTGTTGGTGTATAACCAAATCCCTGTGCCACATCATTCATCAATTACCTTCATTTTCTTCATACAATTACCTGAGAAGTAAATAAGTCTGTTTTGATATCTGAGGTCTGGGTCGAATAACAGATATGTGTACTTGAAAGCAAAGCTCTGCAAGCCCTTTGCCAGGGCTCCTGGCCCTTGGGGTGAAACCCAAGGCTTGAAAAGGACAGTTATAAGCAGACATGATACCTTCAGCAGTAGACATCTGAGTTTTGTCATTAAGAGACACTAGGTACAATGGAAGGTCTGAGGCAAGATTGAAGAAATATACCTTCATATATATTTTCATATCCATACATGCATACAGACACAGACACAGACACACACACACACATATATCTGTATGCATACAGTCTAGATCCACAGCACAGTTCCCTGCTCACTGGAGAGAAAGCTGCAGCCAGTTTTTGCAAGGATAGACACAGTCCCTTCTTTGCAGTAAGCAGAGTTGAATGTATCAAGGTGGCGATGCAGAAAGTAAGAAACCAAGGCCACTTCCTTCTTCAGTGGTTGAAAACAACATCTTCTGGTACCTTCTTCTATGTCTCCTATCAAGAAGGGTAATCTGGATGTGGTCAGTGTCCACGCCTCTTCTTGATATGGTCACACCAGGCAGCGAAGTTCTTTAGACTCTGTGCAAAATCAGAGAGCATGTGCATTTTAGAAAATGTGGTAGTCAGGGCACTTACCTGCTAAACAGAAGACTCAGGCTCTGATATTAATATTCAAGATCCTTTCTGGGGCTTTATCCAAGTGAATAACAGGTCCAGCTGGATAACCAGTACCCCATGTGCCTTGCCCTCCAGAAGATACCATCATTACAGAGGAAGACTAATGCCTGTTCCCATCCTCCTGGCTCACCAAGCTTACATTTTTGCCTCTACAAGTTCTGTCACAGTGTCCTTGCCCATGACTTGCAGACCCACATGGTGCTGTGCTGGAGTTAAGGTAGAGCCAGGCTTGCTGAATGGGAGCGCTGGTGGCCCTGGTTTCCTGAGAGACTGTGACAGCAATCACTGTGCAGAGGAGGACCTCTTAATCAGCTGTATGTTTGGATGTTTATTACGAAGTTTTCTGGGAGAAATAAACAGCTGGATGTTCAGTTCAGACTAAGTGATAACATTTAGCCTTTCACTGGAGCATAACTTTGGGCACTTGAGAACATTTTATCACTAAAACTCAGGTCTTTCAGCTGCTTCAGCAAGCTAGGCACCATGGGGAGGAAAAGAAGTACTCTCTTGTACCAAATTATATGTAGCCTGCATCCAAAGTTCTTAAACACTGTTTTGTTCCCAAAGTCCTTGAAAGTGAAACTGGGCAGGGAGTAAGCAACATGAGACTTTTACAAACGCCATTCAGGAACTTTGCAAGTGTGCCTTGATCTTGTTTCACACAATGACGTCCTGCTCAAGACCCAGCCTAAATTCTGATGAGTCAAATCCTCAGCAGGAAGGCCAATAAAAAATTTATCTAGGCTTTGATAATCAGCCATTATCTTCTGGAATATATGGGTGCAGCTCACATGGGATCCTGATGTTTCCAATCTAGTGACACATAAGCACATCTGGCTATGGGCACAACAGCTCTTTAGTTGCTGCATGAAAGCTGGCTGGTTAGCTACTTGGACAGAATAAAAGTGTGATTTTGGCAATTCAACAAAATGCTTTACATCTGACACTGTGTGTAGTGCAATAGAGGCGATTCTTTGCTTGCTGCACTACCTTCACCACATTTCTGTTTTCTCCAAATGGCTCTGCTTTTGGCGCTGAGTCCAGTTCTTCTTCTGGCTGTCACTTCCACAGTTGAACTGCACTCAGGAGGTCAGGCTAGACTGCCAGACTCTCTGGCAGTGATGCACCTTGAGGGCTGTTACAACCCAGTTCAGAAGCTTTAAGCTTTATCGGTTGTTCACTTTAATTTCAGACTTCAAGAGATTTTGCCTACACAAACTCTTGCAAAACCTTGTCATTCTTTGATACCTTGAGTTCATGTCCAGACAAAAACTACACATTTTTCTCTAAGAGATTTTGTTTAATTTGGTGAGAATATAGGTGTTTTGACAAAAAGGGTTTTACAAAATTAACATGCAACTTCACAAAAGCATTACAACAGTTTACCAAGTCTAGCAAGCATTGCCATAACATAGACAACCTTTGTGAGACCCAGCAAACCCAAACCCCATGCAACTTAAGTGAGGTACTCAGGACTTTAGTGAAATAGAGAAAATAGGTGTTTTAGCTACCCACAAGAGGAAGAAAAGAATAAAGGCAGAGAGATTAAGAGAAGAAAGAATAAAAAAGGAAAAGAGAGGAGAGAACAATATAATTACCACTTAGAAGGTCACATGTTGAGGGCTTCGAGGAGAGGAGACCAGGGCAAAATAGAGACCTCATGCGTGCCTCTTCATCTACTGCAGCCACTCCCTCTAGGTGGGACACACACCCACAAGGTGCTTCTGACCCAAGAATCACTGATCTGGTGCGTAACAAGAGTTGAATCTGGCCCTTTCTCTGTTGGAGAGAATGGGATGCTCTTCAGAATGCATTTTCAGACAGAGAATCCCCTCACAGCTTATGAATAGTGGCACTTAACACCACAAGGCAACTCAATATAAACCTAATAAATTTCTCAGGAGCCAGAAGTCCAGTGATACTGAGCATGTGCAAAATTTTACTTGAAATCTTGCATCTTTGTACAATGCTGATGAACACATGAACAGTTCCCCAAATTTGTCACCCAGTTGATCTCAGAACTGTACTTGAGTCTGGCAGAGATATCACCTAGAATGGCTTCACTTAGAGATTTTGCTGTAGTCTGTTACTGATTGACCAGTTTGGAGAACTGGGATTTATAATTGGAAGGGTCAAGGCCTGAACTGGCAGCACACACTTGACCTCATCTCCAGGCACTGCTTGGAGCTAATCTAATTCCTACCTGTTTTATGAGAAAAAATGCACTTTGCATTTTGTTCCAGCCCTTTTAAGGTGGGATAGGGAAAAAGAGGGTTCTTTAGACCATGGCACTACCCTTTTTCTTCCCTTGAAACCATGGGCAGCTTGAAGCATGGTGGGAATCACCACTCATTCTGCAGGAGCATAAGCATCACTTTTGGGACATCAATGATAATCAGGCAGCAGAGGCCACTTAGACGTGGTTGTTTCCATAGTCCTCCACAAACAACAAACAATATAATTACAGCTGTCTTCTGTAAAGTCCTTTACAAAACAAATTGTGTAAGAAAGTATCCTTAAAATACCCTCTGATATGGCCAGTGGGTGACAGCCTGATCTACGTATACCACATAGATGCATTCTTTAAAAAGGTGAGTTAAATGCATTTAAGCATGTAGGTGGAATAAACTAGTTTTAAAATACCTGATATTTCTCATTCTGCTAATGTTTTATGCAAAGTAAAATGATTTTAAATTAGTTTTTGATGAAAGAATAAAGTTATTAATAAAGCTTAGAACCAAAAGGTGAGTTATAATAATCCACTGAATGAAGAAATCCTTTCAGTACAGTTCATTAATTGAGCAGTTGTAGAAAAACCACTTACCTTGAGTCTGTGAAAGTTGTCTTCACTGAAATATTAAAGCTCCTGAAATAGTTTAATCCTCTAATGAGAGAGCAAAGAGACAGAAGAGGTACAAATAAAAGCTGCTTTCTCTCTTCACATTTTCCCTTTTCCTGAAGAGGATAACAAGTTACACGGATTTCTCTAAATGTGACGTCATTAACATGCCACGAAACTTTGAACTGAAAATGACAGCATCTTTTCTTAGAAACACACCTGTCCATCTAGAACAAAGAAAGAATTTGCATTACCAGAGGACACAAACTGTAGTCTAATATTTGTCTGAGTCCTCGGGAAGGCAAACTGGTCTCTCCTAACTTTAGATACCCAATCAACAAAGACCAGTGCCTCACCCAGCTGAGAGCTCCTTTGGTAAGGAGGGAAATAGATGTGTTTAAAGCATGACTTAGGAGCTGCTTCAGGATGAGATGAAGAGCACCTTAGAAGGTCTAGTTACTTTTCATTGTCCATAGAGAAGTTCTAGATGGTAAATTCAAACAAACTTTCCACACTGCAAGTGTCCACAGCTGGTTGCTGATGTCTGCAGTAGGGGAATTGGGGCATGAAACCCTGGGAAAAGCTGAAAAAAAACTAAATAAATTACTCTATAGTCTTATCAGCCCAGACATTGATAATAAACAACAGTTACTAGACCTCTCCTTCTGCCATATTCTTCTTTGTACTTCAAAGCCCATACCCTGTGACATAAGCACAGATGACTGATTGTCATACTTTTGTGTAGTCCACAGATTGCAAAGGTAGAAGTGCATATATACACATTTGATTAAGGCCTACATTCAACTTATTTCAATATTCTCATGGCAGTTTAATTACAGATAATGACTACTGAATCTGCAGTTTCTGTAAAACAAGGGTTGGGAAACAAGATACAGTTTACATATTGTAAAGAGCTTTTCTCTAATCTCTATTTATCTTTTCCCATGTAATTTCTATCATCTTTCTTAGTAAAGTTAATCTAAAAAACTGTAAAACCAGATTAAACCTCTTATATGGACCCTGTTATTCAGAAAGAAACAAGGTTAAATTCAATTTAATTTCAGTCACTTCTAAAAGTCCAAAGGGAAGCAAATTATAGTGACTGAAAGTATCATTTTGCATAATAGTTTCCACTGGCATAGGGGATTAATGTAACTTCAATAATCAATTTCAAAATCACTATGTTTAATTCAGATCATTTTCCCTCAGCAGCAAATGTAGACAGGCTCTAAATGGTAGTTATTTGCTATAGTGCATAAGCCCTTAAGAATGGATTAAGAATACTCTTCAAAAAATAAAAAAGAGCCAACTTACCAGAGAACCACAAGATGAAGTCTGGCAGTTCTCAATCAGCCATTAATGATGGCCAATACTATCAGGCACCCCATGCTTCACCAGCAATCTGCTGACACAATGCACTGTCAAGAGATAACATAGTGGTGGAAAACATAATTTTTAAAGCAGCATGATCACAGCAAATTTGAATGACCTGATTTTGTAGGGCTTGAAAAGGCCAGTTTTCTGAGCTCCACTCCAACACATCCTATCTTGTAGGTCAAAGATTAGACTTTGATGCAAGCTTAGGTTTTAGAACAGCTTTCATGTTCCAAAACTGTTGTCACAGACATGGGATTGAACTGTTATTTTGGCAGGATATCATTCTTTTCATTAGCACTGTAACATATGGGGGTGGAGGAGGAGGAAACATGGGAGGGAAAGGTGGTTGCTTTGTATCCCTTCTCAGCTCTCTCTCACTTTTTTAACACAGTCATCCATTGCAATCCCTCATTGAATAAACTTGGCAAGCTCAGGGGCCAGATGTCAAAGCCTGGCTTTGCCTGTAACTCTCCAACGCTGGCATTTGGCTGTGCCATTGCCTTATTCATGAGAACTCCATTACTCATTTTTAAAATAGTAAAGCTGTTGAGATCACACCATTCTCTCTCTGCTTTTGAATCAATTGTTTACAAAATAGCCATTTTCTAGCCACAGAAAATTCCAAGAAGTGGCCAAGAATCTGTAACTCCTTTTTTTTTTTCCTTCCTTAGTAATCAAAAATCACTAATCCTGTTATTGAATACAAATACCACTATCTGTAAGGTATTTGGAGTGCTCACCCTGGGCTGCTTTCATGTTTGTAAATCTGTTGTAGATGGATGTAAACAGTAAGCAAATGTCATAGTGACTGGTGCATGAATAGGGTCAGGCTCAGAGATGGCTATATATCAAAGCTAATTATAAACCAAATCTTGGAGGATCTGAAAGCATTTCTCTGAAGTGCTGCTCAATGTGACAGCTGCAGACATGCACCAGGAATTGCCACCTTCTGTGGGGAGTCTCGCTTTTCTTATACAAATGCTTCAGCATGAAGAGGGGCAGGTGAGTTGGGATCATAATAAAAGGGCTTGGAGTTGGATTCTTTTTACAGAAAGAGGAATCTATGCATTTGAGATTTAGCCATGGAGCTATATATTGCAGTCTTCTCCATGGACACCCCCTTGTCGTGGGGGAGAAGCTTGCATGCCCTTATGAGGTTGCGAGCTGTGCTGGCGGTGGTTCATGCCTCCGGTAGGGTCTCCCATGCTAGTCAGGTCTCAA
>JAWWEW010000001.1:49297184-49417344 GCA_035583185.1 Anabacerthia variegaticeps | reverse complement strand
TTTAGCCACCAACGTGCTTGTAGCAAGCGTGGGTAGAGCCCTTGTAAATCTTCGTTCGCGAAGCCTAGCCATGATATATATTGCAGTCCAGTGATGGGGGAGGGATGTGTGAGATGTGTCATCATTTCAGCTCTTATAAAAGAAAAATGAAAGTTATTAGTTGGAGAAAAAAATGCCATTATTGTCAAGAAAAATGAAGATTTCAAGGGGGGAAAAAGCAACTAGAAGAAAATGCATTACAGTATTGTTTTTAAATATTAATTTCTAAGAACTAAAGCTACTGTTCTTTTTTTATTGACTAAGGTGCTTCACATTAATATTGGAAACCTCTATATGGAATTTACTACATTTTAATTATTTCTTGCTCTGCCTGGGATATTAATGTTGTGATTTTCTTTGAAAGAGTATTACCATTGGTGATTTATGCAAAATTCAACCAGTTTTGTGACTATCAGTTTGAATTAAAGCAAGCAATGAAGGAAGTATGCTGCTATCACGACAGCTGTAGATTATCTTTATCTTCAGTAGTTTGTGTGATCAGTGTACTTAAAGCGTTACCATTGGTCAGTGTTCTGGAACCCTTCCTTTCCTCCAGCAGCAAATCACTTAGGGAGAAAATCTTGGAGATTTGGCTCCATGGCCTTAGATTTAGGACTATAATAATACCAGAAAGTAATGTGTTTCATCTGCTGCATTTTGTTTGGATTCAGCATTCAGGCCAATGCTTTTATAGTTTGTTAATGGCTGAGCTGGCCAGAGAATGTGTTTAATAGATACAATTTTCTGATTGTGTTAAGCTCTGTATGATTCATCTCCTGGCACTCTGTCCTGCTGAATTTAATCATAAAGTATTTGTACCCACTGAAACTGCATGTATTGGGTTTATGTGGCAAGGTTTTTCTACAGTGGTGGCTTCTGTGAAAAGACACCAGAAGATTCCCCCCTTGTGCCAGTGCCAGCCAGCTCCAAGACAGACCCACTGCTGGCCAAGGCCAAGCTCATCACTCATAGCAGTAGAGCCTCTGGGGCAACAGATTTTAGAAGGGGGGAAAAAACATCTGCACAACATCAGCTGGAGAGAAGACAGGGAGTACGTGAGAGGAACAGCCCTGCAGACACCAAGGTCAGTGAAGAAAGAGAAGGAGGATGGGCTCCAGGCACCCAAGCAGAGACTCCCCTGCAGCCCATGTGTTTTGATAAGGTTCTTTAAATTAATAAGGAGATTCATCTGCCCAAATTAAGGTGCAAATGAGATGATATTCTGAAGTCAATAGTAAAGATTTTTATTTAACAGTAATAGAAATAGGAAAAAGGACAGGTGAGGGAGAATGGTGTGAGAAAGAGAATGACAGAGAAACAGAGTAAGTAAAAAACTATCATTTCTTGGATTCCAATAGTGTCCCATTGATCCTCCTTTTGTGGTCTTCTCAAGGGTGAGTACCTTCATACCTGTGGATTCATTCTTTTCCTAGGATAATTGGACAATGGATCGTTTATCTCAGGTTCCCATCACAGTCCAAATGAGTAGGCACATTCGGGAAGGGATGAGTTTTGGTAAGCAGTTTTGTCTTTGCAGTTTGCTACAGTGCACAGAAGTCCTTCAGGGACTTTGTCAGTATTTAAGCCATAAACCATTTCAGTCTGCCACACCATGATGCAGACCATGGTAAAGCAGTCTGTCCCTCTGCAGCCCACAGAGACCCAGAGTGGAGCAGACATCCACCTACAACCCCTGGAGGATCCTACCTTAGAGCAAGTGGCTGGAATGAGGCTGTGACCCCATGGGAGGACCATGATGGAGCAGGCTCCTAGCAGGACCTGTGGCTCCATGGAGAGAGGAACCCTGGAGCAGATTTGCTGGCAGGACTTGTGACCCCATGGGAAACCATGATGAAGCAGTCTATTCCTTAGGAACTGGATCCCATGGAAGGGATCCATGCTGGAGAACTTTGTGAAGTACTGCAGCCTGTGGGAAGGACTCATGCTGTAGACATTCATGGAAGACTGTCTCCTGTGGGAAGGAACCACGATGGAGCAGGGAGTGTGAGGAGTCCTGCCCCTGAGGAGGAAGGAATGGCAGAGATAATGTGTAATACACTAGCCACAGACCTGTTTCCCAGTCCCTCTGTGTTGCTGAGAGGGGAGAAGGTAGAGAATTCAAGGGCAAAGTTAAGCCCATGAAGGAGGAAGGGGTTGAGGTGCTTTTAAGATTTTTTTATTTTCTCATTATCCTACTCTGAATTGATCAGTAACAAATAATTTCCCCAAGTCGTGTCTATTTTGCCTGCGACAGTAATTGGCAAGTGATCTTTCCCTGCCCTTGTCTCAACTCAAGAGCTTTCTGTTTTATTTTCTCTCCCCTGCTCAGCTAAGAGAGGGGTGACAGAGTGGCTTTGGTGGGCACCTGACATCTAGTCAGGATCAACCCACCACATCAAGTTACTATACTTGTTTAATAGACTAGTTTATTTCAGTGCCTTAAGATATCTGGGGTTCAGAGGGTCTCACAGCAAATCCCAAGGATCTTGTTTATCTAATAACTATTTTGGCTACAGTTCTTTCAAATGTCCTCTAGAGTTGGCAGCTCTGTCCTAAACCTATTCCAGAGCCTTTCAGAGCTTGCTTTCCTGGTTGACAAGGGGCCATTCTGCCTTCCAAGACAACAAGATGACAAACCATGATGCCTGATCATACTGGCAGCTTTGCTTTAGTCTATCCAAAACACTAGCTACTTCAGTGTATTAAGCTGGAATAACTCAATATTTGCTCTAACTTGTCTGGGAGCCTGTGGCTACACATAATATTGGCTGTTTGATGCCCAGAACTGAATTATATTTGGGAGACAGGTAGAGGTTCAGAGGCCGCAGGTAGGGAAAAAAAAAAAAAGGTGAATCTTTCATATGGCAGACCTGTTGACAATGTTAAGCAGAGATTTTTCATTTGTAAAAAAACTATTTCTCTCTTCTCTTCCTTGCTGTGGTCAGTCCCAGTGGAAGCCACATGAAAGTTGTAGAATAAAGACAACATCAGAGCCGTGATGCCAAGGGACAAACTGAGGAAATTTGTTTTATTTTGTTTTTTTCTTACTGTCCCAGTGTGAATAAATAAGAGACTGAAATACCCTACAGCAAATCTCACTCTATGTTTCCTCCACAGGAAATGTGGTAAGAAAAGGATAATGAGACTACATTTACTGTCAGTGATGACCCACCCCATGGGAAATGTGCCTTCTCCTCAGTCCTGTTTTTGCTCAACACTATAGCTACTGAGGCACCCAGGTGTGAAAATGCCAATCAAAAATATGAGTTAGAAATCCAGGTTCCTGCATGATATCTAGAAAATCTAATCAGCTTAAAAAAGGAGTCACAGAAGTCAGCACACTGTGTGAAGCACATCTAGTTAAACCAGAAGGAAATACAGAAACAGAGTGCCTGAAATGTCCTTCTGTTGTCTTTGAGGTACATACTTGCATTTTTAACTTAGTTAAGAATTGATTTTACAGTCTAAAATCATCATGAAAACTGTGCTTTCTCTTAAAATAAGACTGCTGAATCATGCAAGCCATATGACTGACTTGATATATAAGACAAGGCAGCATTGTTCACTTCTTGTATAGAATTGAATGAAATAGATTCTTCTCAGCAACAGAATGGCCTAGGTCCTCAGCAATCCAAGAATCTTCAAACTCACCATTCCAGGAAAGAATCCAAAACCAGGGATAGCACCACCTTTATGCCAAGTTCAGAACACAGGGAAATAACGAGGAGAAAGAATGTATTCTTTCATCCAGCCTTCTACAGCCTCAGGCAGGGTTAAGACCCTCCAGTATGAGAGGGGATATAACAGAGTTCCCCCAAAGCAAAGAGTGACAAAGAGTGATGTGGGCCCAGGTATCTAGCTCCATGGGTGGGTGTCAGAATCTGAACTGTTGTATAAAGGGCATTGGATTGTCCACTTGGGCATCTGTTACCCACTTGAATGAGTTTTGGTTCTTCAGCAGAATAGTTACAGTATCACATGTTCACGAATATATTTCGCAGCCAGAGAGAGTAAAGGCACTTTCCTGCAGCATTTGCTTTAGTTTCTGACATCTGGAGATGGACAAGTGTTTTGACTCTGGCCTTCATAGTGTTTCTTGCTGGCTAGCTCTAGACACTGCCCTGCTCCGTGTGAGGTTTTGAGTCCCCAGACACCACTGGGGGTATGCACAGGGGAGGTTGCATAGGTCTTTCAGCTTCTATTCTAGGACAAAAACATCTGCTCTTTGCCTCTTCTCTCCTACACCCTCTCTTTTCACTAAGCATAAGTCAAATGCTTTCTTATATTACACATTGTTTACAAAAGCACTTCCTCATTTTCTGTACTGACAGGGAAATTTGATGAGGTAACCTAGAAAAAAACTATCTGAAGGCATAGTACAAAAAAGGTAGGACACGCGGAAAATGTGTAAAAAAGCCACAGAGAGCTACTAGTTTAACCACTGTTATCATTCCTGAAGTATGGTGTTGGTGAAACACTGAAGAAGCCACCACAATTATCTGGAGTTAAAGTTACAGTCTTTCATGAAACCCCTCCATGCATTGTGTACACCAGGAACATATCTGCTGATAGCTACTGTAAAGAAGTTTTAGCTGTCCTTGAAATCATCTGTATATGCTCCACTCAAACAAGTATATGTGAAGTAACTTAAGCCATTCTGTTTCTCTGTTTCATCATCATTACAGGGGTTTATTATATGGTCTCCTTGACAGGGCTGTAATTTGCCCTCCTCTGTGTACAGCAGCTACTGTGCGCAGAAACCACAAGGAACAACTTAGCACCTTGTCATTAGGCAGATTATTGTTATCCATATACCACCCCATGGCACTATGACCAAACCTAGAGAGTGTACTTATACCACCTGGAAGTGGGTAGGTTGGCACTCTTGTGCTATTACTGGATGGAAATACCAACTATTTTTTTCCAGTTACTGTGTAGGTAATAGTCCCTGCCTTCTGCCAGCTGAGACCACACATATTGCAAGCAGATGAGGATGGGGTATGAAATCCAGTCGCACTCCAATGGGACAACATATATGCACCTTCAGAGACTTGTGTTTCTAATTTAAAGTTTTAAAAAGAAGAAGTAACTTTAAGTGGTTTCCTATTTAAAAGCCAGATGGACAGAATTAAAGTTCCTGCCCAAGGAAGAGGAGTGAGAAAAGTCTTCTTGGGCCATATGAACTTAAAAACCCATCACAGAAGGTTGCAGATGAATGACTACTCACCAATATGCAAATTACTATTTAATCAGTTGTCAAACTAATTCATGAAATACGTCTTTGAAGTCTAATCCTGTATAAAGCATATTGTGCATTTTGTGTGTATGTATACATACAGATGTACAAATAAAATATTTATAAATGTCATATATGTTCATGTATGGTATATGAACAAACAATTATTTATCTTCCCATTCAATTTTCCAGTATTTTAAGTTCCAAGTTATCATATTATTGCTTAAAAACACATAAGATTGCATTTCAAATACAGAACGACAATGTTTTTCTTCATTGATGTACCATTCAAAAACCCTAAATCAAATTTTAATTTAATCTACTCTATTATTTGAGGTAAAACACGCAACCTTAGGAACAAAACATCTTCCAAGTTCCAATATTTTTGTGTTAAAGATGTGTGGTGGGCAATCAGGTGAATTGGGATATCAGTAAAAATACAGTAGTTTCTTTGCACATAGTGAAGGAAAATTCAGTTTATTCTAGCATGAGTTCAGAATAAGTATCTCCAGTTAAGAAAACTGAAATTGTATTTCAAATTACTTTTTTTTGTTTTAAACTTGCATGGTACAGAGAAGAATATTGATCTTATTTTAAGGCTCTACTTTCAGCACTTTACAATAAACATTTTAAAACATATTGCACTTCATATTTTTCTTTAAAAAAACCCAAAAGGCTGTTGATGGAATGAGTAACAATGGTATTCATTAACATTCCTAAGCGATTCTTGAAGAATCACAAGACATTCAATGCTTTCAATCTGTGTGCAGTACCTCTTTACATGATAGCTTACTACATTATGTCAACATGTCAATGAGAAAGATGAGGCTATTGCAGAAAGTGTGATTTAAGAATAATCCAAGAAGATGGAAACTATTCTAGGAAGAAAAGGCTCCCTGAGGAGCTAGCTAAAACCCAGAATGAGCATGCTCTTCACTGAGGATGTTTTCCAATTGCAGTGCAGGAGGAAGCCTTTAGGTCTAATCAGCTTTGTTATGAGACAGTGAGAGTGGAGCAGTACTACAGCCTCCTTTTCCAACACATCTGCAGAGGGACAGCACCCATCCCTGAGGAACGCAGTGCATTTACACATCACCTCAAGACTGCAATCATACAGATACTGCTGGCCTTTAACTTGGGCCTCTGGATTTGTCAGAAACATTTGTGGTCCCAACAGACTTCTGAGGCGGCAAAGCCTTACTGTACCACACTACTCCCTTCAGTCAGGTCTGATCTTAGTGCAGAACAATTTGGGAATCAGAAGAGGTCTTGGCTAAAAAATGCTGTGTCCCAAGAGAGACCTAATAAGAAAACATGCAAATATGAAATAATCAGTAAGGATGCAGGATGATTATAGCAGTCCATAGCTATTTAAAAATCAGAGTGAACAAGGCTAAGGGTGAAGGAAGCTAATTATGTTTATCTATGAACCTAGATGACTAAGAACTAACTAGACAGAATAAAGTAATGTCTCCGTTGGCTCAGCAAAGTCTTCTTTCCTCTTGTTCTGTGTGTCCCACTGGTCTCTTCTCCAGTCAGGAAACCCATTTCTGGGATATATGTGTCTTAGTTACATAATTTGACTCTCAAAATGAGGATTTGACTCCCTAAATTATGGATTTGACTCCCCAGATGAGGACTTGACTACCCAAATTATGAAATTATCCCCAGTAATAGGGACATTGTCAACGCCTGGGGATCCTTCACATTTCACAAAGGGTTAGCACTCCAGTCAAATTGCTGAGACACATCTTTGATGGCAGGTACTTGCATAAGCAAGAAGTCAAACAGAATGCATTTTGGTGCATCATTGATCAGAGAATGTTTACCAAGAGTCACTCCATGGTAGAATCCTTGTTCAACTACAGTTTCAAAAACTAAGTGGCCTACTTGGCTAATTGGACTTCCTTGACTAGACCCCTTGAAAAGAAGTACAGTAACCTTCCACACATACAATTGCCAAAAACTACAAAAAAAATTAGGAGTACATTCCTAGTTCTTCAGTTTTATGTGAGGATTGAATCTCAGCTATTCCCATTCACAGTTATTACTCCATTTCTCCCACATTTTTGCTCGCTCAATATTTTCTACCACAGACTCCTTTCCTAGGCTCTGTTTTTTAGAAAAAAACTCCCTCCAGCAACCACCACCAGCTCACCTAAACCAAATTTAAGCCTGAACCCATTTATCAGCCTGGACACAAATAAGCAAGAACACCATGGGGATAACACCTAAAAGGCAAATATACTCCTTGTCAGAGCAAGTTAGATCTTGAAGAGAGTCTCGTAACATCTTTACAACAAGTGAAATATAAAATGCCCCAAAATCCTCTTGCCAAGTCACTTCTGCATTTTTCAAAATTAGCTGCACTTTGACAGCTTGAACCTGTAACTCAAAGATCATTAACCTACTTCCTCTGCCTCTCTGCAAGAAATTAATAGAAAGCTGTCTTCCAGGATCTTACATATGTATGACTTTCCAGTGGCTTAAAAATATTTACTCTACAGCACCTACTAAAATAAGGTTTCGTCCCTCAGCTGAGACTCTTCTTGCCAGATTATAGCTCAGACTGACATTTTTTTTATGGTTCAAGATGTAGGCATCTCTGATAACTATGGTTTTAGTGCCAACAATAGATTGACTTTTAATGAGAATAGCATTTACCAATGTCCCAGTAATTCACTTATCACATACTGTCATTAATGTACTAATATTTCTAAATTGCTTCTGCCTACAGAAGCTCTGCTCGCAGGGTCCTGTAAAGTCAGCATCTTTGCCTTTATGTAGGCTGCAGCACCTTGCTTGGCTAGTGAATGTGTCATTTGTTTTTACTGCCTCATTTGTACATTGTTCCCATTTCTTTCAGAAGCTATATTCTACTTGCCACACTCAAGCTATCCATCTTTATAAAGGGATGAGAATCATTTTAAAGGATGAGTGCCAAATTCTGGACTTTATTGAGGCTGAAATACAGGCTGCCACATTGTATTCCAAAATGCAAACAACAGAACAAATTCAAGAGCTGAAAGATTTCAAAAGAGTTGTTCGACAGATAAAACAACTTGCTATATCAGAACCACTGGAATTATTAAAGGAGTATATAGCTTCATTCCCCAATGCACAGTTATCGCTACATAGCTCATGAGAACAACTGTGCAAATACAATTCCATTTTTTAAAGTATGTCAGGAAAAAGAAGAATGTTAAGTCTTCTGAACAGCCACAGATAAATGTGCTTTCCATGTTTGTATTGCATCAATCAGGAATGAAGCCAGATTTTTTTAGAACTGAGGCTCAAAGACAAAGCCTTGGGAAGAGGAGAAAAAGACATTATTCTGCAGTTTCTACTTAACTGTCTATGCCTGTCACTGATTTTTTTAGGGTTTCTTTGCAAAATTAATTTTACTAACTAAATAGCAAAAATCGTAATGGAGACATAATCAATCACAAGGTGAAAATTCTATACATGTGCCAGTGATAATTGCATAAAACTCTCAGCAAACAACCAATTGCCTATATGCTTTTTTGTCAAAGAGGAATAACAAAAAAATTTAAGTTATCTAAGTGTGTTTTCCATACCATATTTTTTCATAGAAGTGTTGCATCCACAGCCTGGAAGCAAGAAGTAGGTAGAGTTAAATTACCATTTATTTTAGATAGCCTTACCTGGCCTCAATCTAGGTTTGTAGGCAAAAAAAACTGGAGGGGAAAGCACAGCTATTACAGAGGAATTATAGTAATTTGCAAACAGAAAAGTGGGTCAAATCGACTGCATAAATTATTCATAATGAATTGTTCATTCAGATTTATATGGGATAGATTTGAAAACACTGAAATTGAGATCAGAGTTGCTGTAAAGGTAAAATTACTTTAGTGTGTTACTGAGAACAGCTATAGTATTTTACTTTATGAAATATTGTGTTGACATTTATTTATTCATTAAGGTTACCTGCATTACAGAATAATCCATCCATCGAGAAAACTTCAAGCACAAAATGACACAAAGACAATGTGCATTGCATTAATGGCTAGCATTGAAGAAGAGCTAACATCAGACAAAACCTGACTAAAAATATCCACTAGGACTAGAATATCACACTACAGACTTGAGCTTCCCCAGTAATAGGGTGCAGGGCAGTTTGGCAGGCGCAGAAGCTGAACGCAAGATGCATCTGTCTTTAGGACTGATTCATCCTTTCTGCTGGCACAATCTGCTTTCCCCAGCATGCAAACATTTAATCCAGCCCCCCCCAGGGATGTTTATGCTGATAAATAAAACAGGGTCTGTTTCAACCTCACTAACTAGCCGTCTCTCATTCTCATCCACTCTAAGTGGTTCTTGCCACGGGTGTGGTGGGCACAAGCCTGTTGGGTCTATCAGGCCTAGAGGTGTGCTCTTGCTTTATTTAGAGGTATAGCTGTGGAATAAGTAAGGAGGGATCCAGTGGATTCCCCTCTGCACCTGCCCATCCCCAGCCTACAATGGAGACCTGTTGGTGAGGAAACCCAGGCCAAACTTTTTTGGAACCTGATCACATCATTCTCTACAGCACAACAACTTGGGCAAGGATTGGGCACAAGAGCCCTGCAGTCACACACCCTGCCATAGAAACTCATCCTCTAACAGTGTCTTTCTGGATCGCGGACGATAAATACAAATTTGGATAAGATGTGCTTTTTATTGGAGAGATGCTTTATTTTTCCTAATTTATTTTTGGCTACTGCTTTGGTTTGATAGTCATGTTGTGGGGAGTTTTCCTTCTCTTGAGACAAATTTGTCCTTGACAGAAGTTCACTGATAGGAGAAGTTGCATCAGGGATGAATCTGGCCAATTATCTTTTCAATTTGGGTAAACATCACTTAGCTGCTTTAGCATCATTTGCTCAGATAATCAATACACGCAGCAGACATACAGAAATGAAGGCAAATCCATGGCATAGCTCCACTGGATACAGCTGAGCATATATGCCATAACATATAACATATATGCTATAACAAAGCATATATGGCAAGACCACAGAAGTGCTACAGCTTGAAAATATATAATGTGTCTCTCTTAGCAAAGGACTGTTCCTGGCTTTGATCATGTATATGCCCAACAGAACCCTTTCTAAATGATCATGACTCCCACTCTTGTTTTTTTCAGTACTATTGGTTCAAAAGATAAATACTTTTAGTACTTAACAGTGTGCAGGATTACACAGCATTAGAAAGATGACCTTTTTATTCTTTTCCACAAGTTACATGAAGTGCTTGTAAAACATGCTGAGCATTGCTCTCTGGGCTGCTGAATGGCAGAGAAATTATAGCAGCTGAAAGGAAAAGGTGCAGGTTAGGTAACTATTTTAAGAGAACTTTTTCCAGTCTTTTCTAGCAGTAGCTGACATTTTAAGTATTGTACATTTGGAAAAAGTGGTACATTGAATCTTCTCCACTTCATGCAACAGCTGAGGGGAGGGAGAGATTCTGCTTGAGAAACATGTTTTGTTTTGTAAATGTTAAAAACTTGCAGAATATTTTTGCATATTCTCACTATGTACTACAGCTACCATCCAGGCTGAACTCTTCTTTAGAAATGCTGCCTTCTCTTATATCCCCAGGCACACATGGCTCAAGTCAGAGTGACTGCCTTCCCTGGGCTTGGATGACATCTAAACCTCTCCAAAAGGGTAGCATTCTATCTCTGGCTGTCCCAGGATCAGTGCTGAATACCTGCATCTCTCTCTTGGTCAATTGAAAAAAAAAAAAAAGCCCACTCTGTTAGAGCTGACACCTGCAGAAACACATGAGGGTAGATGTACATTATGTGTCTGGAAGGTCCAAATCCATGTCACGCATAGCTAAATCACAAGAGACAGACAAACCTGTGGCCAAACCAATTGATATCAGCACAGAAAAGTCCTACTTGTCTTACCTTCTAGCATCTTCCATACTTCATCATGAGGACCCAGGACATACTGGTTCTTGAGACCTCCATCTGGAGATGAACAGCTTTGTTATTTCTCTGCTGCCACATTATTTGAAGTTCAACCCATAGGAAAGCACTTTCTTGGCTGATTTGGTGACTTCATTTCCCAAAATATCACAAAGAACAAGTCACTGGCTGCTAACAGCTATTCTTTGCCTAGTTTTGAAGCTTTGGTTCAGGACAGAGGTTAAAAAAAAAATCCACAGATGTCAAAGGTAGACTTACGAACAGCTGAATGGCCTTTTTCTCATGGGAACAGTCAGAGAATAGTTATTTGATGTGGATGTAGGCAGAGGTGAGCTGAATAGTCACAACTAGGTTACCTTCTCAGCAGAAAGAAAACAGCACTATAATCATCTTACCTTCCTCAGGTCCTCATCCTGACAAACAGTTCAGGCTATCACTTCTGCCTGCTGAAGCTGCTCTGGCCACGTGAGCCTCCCAAGCACTTTAACTGAAGTCCAGCAGTTTGTCATCAAAGTGGATGCAAATGTTGTATTGAACCTGGGCCCCCTCTCACCTCGCAGGGTGTCCTGGTCCTTATGGATAAAAAACAGGGGAGAGGGAAGGTAGCAATACTTGCTCCTAGGAGTTTTGTCTCCCCATCACCTCCCTTCATGCTTAAAATCTCACAAGAATTGTCCCAAGATAACTGCATTTTGAAAGGAATATAGTCCCTGAAAAAAGAATCAATTACTCTTGTTAGAGTCACCATAGACTGAAATAGCAAGCCACCTTCTTGTCAGAAAATGAAGATCCTCACATTCTGACCCCAGAGCAACCTTGAGGAATTTGCTGTTCTGTCTTCTCAATGGCCTTTCATTATTTTTTCTCCTTTGTGAATATTTCCTTGTAGAAGCTGGTTCTGCAGGACCCCAGAGAAGACACTACAGTAACAATTTTGACAGAAAAGATGAAAGGGAAAGGGTGTCAGTGATGGGGCTTTGTGGTAAGTCAGAGTTCACGGGACTGCTGCAGCAAGGTGGTCCATGCTATTATCTGAGTACTGCATCCCCTTGTGGAACATATCCTTTGGGCACACATAAACAGGTCAGTAGGTCATGGGACCAGTGAAGGATACAGCTTTCCACAATCCTTCCTCCTCTGGTACTAGCACTATAATCACAAAGGATGAGATCCTTCGTACTATGTGTCCTATTCTTACTTTGGAAAGTTTGTTCCAATTTTCAGCACTGTCATGACCCAGGGTCCCAATTACTATGGCTTTCAGAGTGTGTACTTCAGGGACCAACAGTCTCAATTGACCAACAGCCTTCCCTGCTACCACAAGTAAATTTTAGAAACCACAAAAGGGCACACACTCTTTGTTCAGCTGCTGCAAGTTTGCTGCAGCACACTTGCATCACCACAACACAGATGTAGCAGCCAGAAGAGCAGAGCAGGAGACTTCTGTCTGCTCCAGCCCTATCCACTGCAGGGCCTTGTGAAGGAATGGCTTTTTATTCCATCACTAAATAGGATGAGTAAAATGGGGGGAGAAAAAAAATCCCTGTTGGCCCTTCAGACACATCACAAAATTGACTAAGGATGCTATTTTATTCTTGTCAAATTTAGTTGGTACCATAATTTTGTTTGCATTTGATTCATAGGCACAATAAAGGGGGAAATATAGCACTAGACAGAGGCAAGTGCTTTGTGACAAGAGTATTAATCTCACAAAACAATGACCTGCATCAAGTGAGTGGGGCAAGAAATAAAAGTCTCTTAGCAGCACTTTGGTGTCACATGCTTATTATAAACTATATCACATCATTCCATCAGAGCTGTTGAAATACTTATTTGAACTGTAAAATTATTTAATATTTTCAAGATAAATACTTTCTAAGTGGATGTCAAAGGTTACTTCCTAATATTTCTTTCTGTATTGCATCCAGTATTCTTAATGTAACATCTCTCTCAGTCAGACACAGTATCTCATGTGTTAATAAATTTAATTATTACCACTGAATGTGCATTAATTATCTATGAGCTGTATTTGAAACTCAGATGTTGTTCTTAACCAAATTACAATCTGTTGGTCACAAAAATGTGTGCAAATGCGGTCTGATTTGATTTGCTAACCCACAGTTTCATTAAGAAACAGCTGAGGAAGGGAAGCTTTCTTCATTAATAAAAACAATTAGTGAGTTGCCCAGCTGTGTTATAAAGCAGCCAGCTACTTTTAGGCTGGCATCCTAATAATCCAGCGCTAATTGGGATACACTAGGCAGGACATTCTGCTTTTCGTTCCTATTTATACTGATCTCTATTCACAAGGAGATGTATTTAGAACTCACTTTAAAATAAAATAAAAGCTTTACTTAATCTGAAACATCAACCAGTTAAACCCTTGTTACACAAATGTTTCTGAGGACTCCAAGGGAGGTTTACTAAGCAAGAATGCAGCCTTTTCCTGCCAGTGGAGTTGTCTTAAAAAATACTTACAACAGGGGAAGGGACTGTAATTCCTGCTCCTCAATCCTGGCTCTCAGCACAAACTTGGTGAAAAAATAAAAGTGTTTCTTAAAGCAAGGAACAGTAAGCCAGGCTCAGGGACCTGGCCCTGCAGTAGCTGTGAAGTGACTGCTTGCAGGATCTTCACAGAAGCCTTAGGGCTTGCTAAGGACCTCTGTCTCTTTTCTTCCACCTTGGAGATGGTACACTACCTACAAACAAAAAAAATATTGATTCTGAATGCTTTCCTACAGGGTAAAATCTCCCTCTCAGTATCTGCTTTTTGTACTCGTTGAATAAGCTTCTCACCCCAAAAATAAATAAACAAAAAACACAAATAAAAACAGCAACAAAAACTCCACACAAAATAAATAAACACCTCCCCCACAAAAAAAAAAAAGAAAAAGAAAAGAAAATGAGAAGTGAACCACAGACACACACACAAAACCCAAAGTCCCAGGTTATACACTTGGTCTTACCTATTGAGAGTTACCACGGTTCCCTACACATATGTAGCAAAGTTGCTTCTTTTTATTCCCAGAAAGCTGCTCCATACAGACCATTTGGACTTGAGTCATCTGCTACTCTGAGGCAATCAGATTCCCCAGTATCCCATCTGCAAACACAGAGCCATGACTGGCTTGGTACCCTCTGCCTAACCCCAGCTGTCAGCTCCAGTCTGCATCCTCAGAGCATATCCAGTAGACACCAGTAAAACCTGGGTCATCCCAAACTTGTACAATCATAGAATGATTTGGGTTGGAAGGGATCTTAAAGATCTTAAAGATCAGCTAATTCCAATCCCATGCTATGCGCAGGGACATCTTTCTCCAGACCAGTTTGCTCAAAGCCCCATCTAACCTGGCCTTAAACACTTGCAGATATGAGGCAACCACAACTTTTCTGGGCAACCTCTTCCAGTGTCTCACCATCATCACAATAAAGAATTTTTTCTTAATATCTAATCTAAACCTACCCTTTCTCAGTTTAAAGCCACCACTTGGCTTGAAACTATGACATTGCCCCATTTGCAGCCATCTCATTTCTTTGCTTCACTCTAGCTTTCAACCTTAGTTGAATAATTAAGTCTTGCATTCATCTTTGAGAAAATAAACTATGAAGTTTAAGATTTCTGGAAGTTCTTAGGCAATTGATGGGACAGACAATTTCTAGTGGGCTGTTCAGAAATATGTCCTTGTCTGACTTACTTCCTACTTATAGAGCCATCTGTACCCTTCTGTGATGCTCCAGCCCAACAAACAAGATCACACAGCAAGTCAGGAAAAGAGGTGCTTGCAGGTCACGGTGTTCCCTTGCAGCAGTGCAGACACAGTGCGACTTACACTAAGGCAGTTAATTCACACTGAGTGTAAAAGAATAAAAAAAACCCTTTATGTTAACTCTTGTGTAATTTTACACCTCTAACTGGTAAATTATTGGGCATGTTCTGCCAGACAGCATCCATCCTTTCCTATGAGGAAAGACATTCTTTCACTTGGTAAATAAACCAACTTGAGGCAAACAAACAAAATTACTCCTTGTTTAGAGAAATCATGTTTGCCACATAAACAAGTAAACATGCTGAAGGAAAACCATTTGTCATAACCAAATGTATCAGAATGGAAATATTCTATGAAGAATGCAAATATCCCTTAAAGGTGCCTAAAATTTTAGCAAAATTAGTTTATTTGCTCAGATACTACAGGTATAGTATGGTGGTCATCAATCTGTAAAGGTAAAATGCAAGAAAAAAGCAATGTAATCAATCAAATATGAAGCTTTCCTGCAAATGGAAGGAAAACTGGCTTTTAGATGATATACACTACAGCACGATTGCATGACCATTAACTTTTTATCAGCTTGGACACAGGCAAAATCCACCAATTGTGAAGAATTTTCCTGTTACTGGTGGGAATTCTTTTAAGATTTATTGTTTTGCATATGCCTGACCACAGTGTTTTAGTAAGTGGGTTCTCTTTGAGATATATTTTGCTTAATGGTTATAGTTTTACACAATCTGCCCATGAAGCTGTGCAACTACACTCAACAATTGTGAGTTACTACCAAGGTCAGACTTAACTAGCAAAAATATTTCGTTCATTGTCTTTTTTCTTTTACAGAACAAAGTATGTTATACCACAGCTGGTGAAATATATGGTTTGAAATGGAAATTCTAAAAGGCTATCTCTGACCTCCATAGATTTAGGTCAGAACTAGCTATGAAGGTTAGCAACTTCATCTCCAAGAATTGGGTCTATCAAAGACTGAACTAAAGGTATCAAGGCTTCTATTTCACAACCCTCACATGGCAAATCGGATTGCAGTTGCAGAAACACACTTCAAAAGGCAAACAGGGTGGGGAAAAAAGGATGTGATCTGGTACAGTGAAAAAGCCTTCCATTGTAATACAGTTTCCTCAACATAATTACCCAGGCCAACCTTTGCATATAATGAAAGATTTTCCTATTTGTCCTTGTTATAAATGCCACCAACCATTACTGAGCCACCCAAAAAGCCCTGTTGAGTACATAAGCAATTGGTTTATATGGCAAGACATGGCTAATTTCTTTTGGAGCTACAGCTGAGAAAGCCTGATTCCTTCTCCCACTCAAAGGACAGGTACGAAGGAGGTACTTGGGACAACGTCCTCCTCTGCTCTTTCAGCTCAGTTTACAGTGTCTTGGGACACGTCCTTCACTTCTCACAAATTCCTGGCCTTTGTCATTACTAACTGCAAATGCCAAATAGTGCTATTTGATGGTCCATTTTGTCTTCACTGCAATGTGCAACAGCCATGGACAACGCCTACAGCTGTGCCAGGCGAGGGCTTCTCAGAAGGGTTCTTATGACATGGGATTGTGAAACTATCCTCACAGCACAGCAAAGGAAGCCTTATCCCATGCTAACAGCAGAAACTGGTCTTACCTGATGGCTCTGGTTTGATCTCTTGGTGCTCAGGGTTGTTCTAAAAGAAACTAAATCTCATTAGGGGAATTTCTTATTAAAACCACAGTTGAACCTCAAATGGTCTATAAATCACTTAAAATACAGCAGGTGCGGTAGTATAGATGCAGTACATCTCAGTGGGCTCAGCACAGAGAAGAGGGACGCAGTATCCTTATGTTTTCATGGTGACAGGACACTGGGAGATGGGTGGTGGAGCAACTGACGACCAGTGACTCCTCCCAGAGCTAGCTGGTAGTGGAGGTACAGTGTGCCCCTTTAATGCTATATTTTCTGCCCACTCTGCCCAATCATTAGGCAAAAATAGTTTTTTACAGCATAGCTATACATTGCCTAGACTGATGGAGTCTTGATCTCAGCCAGGGGCTCCAAACGTAGCCACAGTTCTAGTATAATAAATGACTTGACAACAGGTTTTGTGTGCTTCTGACAGCTGCTTCTTAGGAAAACAAGCCTGGGAAATGCCTGTGCAACTCAGAGAGTGACTGGAGGTTTTATTTCTCTTAGTAAGTAGAAGAAAAAGAAACCCTGTTGCACTATTCGATGGTTTCTGGAATGTGTTAAGAGCTAGTGCACAGGATAGCATAATAACTTGGCAGCAAAATTAAAGCACAGATCACAGCTGGAAAAAGGAGGCATTTGTTCACACTCAGGAGGCACTTACTGTAGTACAAAAAAAATGACAGTTTTATGGTCTTTACATAACAGGTTAAGTAATGTACTTTACTTTCTATTTCAGTAAGTTCAATAGTAAAAGACGAGAATCATGAGGCTCTACCTATTTTGTAGCTGAAGGGCAGCAATCATAAAATTTTGAAAATTTCTTTTCTTTCAAACAAATTGGAGCTCAAGCCATTGCAATAAGAAGCTGGCATCTTTTCACTGAGACACTGTTATAATTTTGTTATACAGCAATGTGTGTTACAAAATGAAAAGCTAAAATTACACAGACCAGTAGATAAAGCATTTGCTGAAAATCTATCTGGCAAAGAGGACATGATTTGTTTAAAACACCGCCTGAACAGATGTAATAAACACAAAATAATGTATCTTCTGCCCACCTTCAATGCTCTGCTTCAGTTTAATTAATTTTCTTCACCTTCTCATGTAAAACTTAGTGTCTGTGAAAATACTAGCAGCCTTAGAGAATTAAATTGTCTACCTGCTGCAGTACAGTGAATTGAAGAGATCAGATCTTCATTTTCTCTATGCTGTCCTACCACTGTGATTCAGAAAAAAGCAGGGTCTCATTCATAGTACCTTGGGCTGGGAGGAGTGTCTCAAGAATAGACAGCACAGCATAGATAGCATAGGGTAGCAGAGTGTGTAATGTAGCATAAAAGCATGGCATAGAACAAGGGTAAGGCAGGAAGCAGCAGGCAAACGCAACAATCATTTTTTCTGCCATGCTGTGTAAACTGGGGCAACAACAGACCTGTCCTTTCTATAAATACCAACTTCAGTTTTACCAGTACAGCTGATACCAGCCCAGGCTTGCAGGCATCTACAACTTAATACTGAGTTACACTGTCAAAACTGAAGACTATAAGTCTCAGCTTAAGTTTCCAGCATTCTCAGCTCTGTCAGCAATGTATTTGCCTGGGCTGATGTCTGGGTGGACATCCCACTGATGCATTAAGATTCTTAAGATCTGTAGCATATAGATTTTTAATATAGCTGTATAGTTTCTAACACTTTAAAATAGAAGTTAACAGTTACTAAACCTCTTTCTCATGTTTTATATCAAATTCTCAAAATTCTTGAAATTTTGTTTAATGTTCTTTTCAAGGAAAAAGATTTTAGCAAGGATATCTTGTTTGGGACACAGAAGGATACAATAAGATATCACTGTAGTCAAAGCAGAAGGCCCAGATACCTTTGGAGAGGCTCCAAAGAAGGCATGTGATGTGAAGATGATGATGGTGAAGAAGTAAGAGGTCTTGAAACCTCTGACTCAATCCAGAAAGGCGTGCCAAGGGGCAGACCTGAGGGAGGTTCTAGGGGTGGATAATTCTTGGGTTAGATGTATCTATTAGATATGATATTAATTAGTATTATAAATTTGTAGGAGCCTTATACTGTGTAGCACACTTATGCATTCAGTGTACCTTAAAACACTTAAATTAAAGGACCTTTTCTCTATTTTATCTATACTAATATTGTCTGGAAAGTTCTTCCATTTCAGGCATCACCATTACCAGGGCAAGTTCACCCTCACATATGACTTAGGAAGAAAAAATGGATTTCTCTATAATTTATTCCCTCCTTGAATAACATGAAAATCCCAGAACTTGACAGGCATAAGCAGCAATGCCTAGTGAAGGCTGCTGTATGCCAACTGCTGATTTCCCTTTTTCCTTTGTTCTGACACAGCAGTGCCAGGTCCAACACTGACAAAGGTCTTTCTGCAGCGGGTTTGAGTCAAAATGAGATCTGTGCTATTTGGAGCTACCTCAAGACTTATCTGAACAGCTCACATCCTAATAAGAGATAGATCAAGACAGGTTTACCACCACTTGTAACAGTAATGTCTATTAGCAGCACTCTTACTGCTTTTACAACAGGCACTACGTGATCTACTCTCTCCCTTCCCCAAACTCTCAAGCTTCGCTATTGAGTCCTGCCCTGGTGCAGCAGGTGGGAAAATACAGCAGCTGTCTGAGGAAGAGGCCCAAATCACAGCCTGAGTGACTTCATATGTTTACGAAGATCTTCACTGGAAAAGCACACAGCATTTATCTTACTTATCTTAGAAGCCTGCCAACCATTTCACACACTGCTGAATTTAACAGGACCATGGCAGGATGCAATTGAGATGTGCTGCCCCTACACATGCCAACACCCTGACTTTTACAGGAAAGAAGGAATAGATAAGGAAGGACACTTCATCTTCTCATGAGTTCAAATCTAGATCTGCAAAAGAGAGAAGTCTGGCAACACATGCTAGATAACAAGCAGAAGGTCTGACAGGTGCACAGTTTCTGAGAGAGCAAACACAGGCAGTACAATCCTTATGGAGAAAAGTATAATTAATTTAGGAAACTGCACACAAAAGGTACATGGGAAACATACGCTTTTAAAAATCCCTCCAGCCAAAGAACACCTCAGGATGCCTGCAGATCTGTGGTTTTCTCAGCACAGACAGGGTTTTTTTCCTCCCACACACAGTAATACTTTACTTCTTTGTTTTAAAGCTTGCAGTGTAGAGGAATATCCATCCCTGGTTTAAGCAAGCTCCAGTATGACATCTCTGAAGAAGTACGCTGAAATACACGCCCTGCTTTTACACTCCCCTCTGGACAGATGCTACTAGCCGCTTCTGGACACAAGATGCTGGGCTACACAAACCTTGCACTAGCTGTCCTGATCTCAGGATGAATTTCAGCTCATTGCAATGCCAGGTAGTTGTAAGATTGCCACTATCCCAGCTGGTCTCCGGATTGGTAGTCGCCCTCTAAAACTCTCTTGGCAGATGTTCAGCATCTGCTGCTCAAGTGACATCCACTTGCATGACTGATACTGTCACCTGGGCCAACCCCTGGCCCTGGTAGGCACTTTCTGCTCAGGCTCAGCCATAGGACCTGGCTGGACTGGCAATCCCTGCCACTTTGCAGTCTTGTTTGTGCCAACCAAGAGGGCCCAGAGCAGTGCCTTTCCTTAATTCTATTGAGACTTTTGCTGAAGCAAGATCAAAAGTACTTATTCCATTATTAGTTATTGATCTCTTTCTTTATTTTATATGAAGACAAAAGTGATGGCAATGTAAGTATAAACTACTGCCTCCCATGACTTGAATATCTCAAGGAATTTAGTATCTTCCAGGAATTTCACTGCTATGATGTATGGTCAACAGTCACAAAAAAAGCGCCCAGGTATGCCTCTCTCACACGTTTAGGAAAGTTTCCCAGAGGACATAAGAATATTTTCCTCTAAATGTCCATCTTCACAAAAGATTTTCCTCTCTCTGTTGCTAGTTGTTTGTAAAATATTGTTTTCCATGTTTCTATTAGCAACAAGGAGGGAAGGTGATAAAATCAGGATCATTAGAGATAAGACTCAAGGTAACACACCTCTGTATGAGGAACAGTGTGGTAGTGAAGTTCTTTGGTCCTTTGTCCCAGTGCAGGTAGGGCACGGACATCCATATGGCAGCAATGATGCAAGGGTTATTGACATGTTTGAAGCCACAGAAGTACTCGGGAATGGTCATGCAGGAATTAGAGCTTCTCCCTCCAAAAAGATGGTGGGGCCAATAGCCCAACTGAGGTGTATCCACACTAGTGCCCACAGAAAGGGCAACAAACAGGGAGAACTGCAAGACATGTTGCAGCAGGAAAACTATGGCATAGTTGCCATCACTGGCACATGGTGGAATGATTCACACAAGGTGCAATAAACTCTTCAGATGAGACAGGTAAGGAAGGAGAGGCAGTGAGGTGGCTATGTAGGTTGGGGAGTGTTTCGATTGTCTAGAGTTTGACAATGCCGACAATTAGGTTGAGTGTATGTAGGTAAGAATCGGGGTAGGCCAACAAGGCAGATATCCTGGTAGGAATCTGTTATATAACACCCAACCAGGATGAAAAAAAACAGACAAAAATCAGGAGAAACCTTATTTCTCTCTATAGCTACCTGAAAGGAGGCTGTAGTGAGATGGGTGTTGGTCTCTTCTCCCAGGTAACAAGTGACAGGATGAGATGAAGGACATCCAGTTGCATCAGAGGATGTTTAGATTGGATATTAGCAAAAAATTTCTTCACTGGAAGGATGGACAAGCATTGGAACAGGATGTCCAGGGAAGTGGTGGGATCACCATCCCTAGAGATATTTAAAAGACATGCAGATGTGTGTCAATGAGGGACATGGTTTAATGAAGGACTCGGCAATGCTGAGTTAATGGTTGGACTTGGTGATCTTCAAGGCTTTTTCCAAACTTGATGATTCTATGATTCTGTAAATATTTAGCAATCTATAGAGCTACACAGCATATGAACTTGCCTTTCTTTCTGTTTCTTTCTTAAAAATACAAAGTAAATCCAATTTCACATGTTTAGAAAGTACAGGAACATAAATACACTGGACACATTCATCTCATGGATAAGATTTCATACATACCATGTGAGATTCTTGTTCAAGACACGACATATCAGCACTATTAAGCTGGTTGCACATAAATACTTTTTTTTTTGCTCGTATGCTTTATACAACATTAGGTATTCAGCTTACATTTTCTGTAACTCTTAAATAAGAGTGAACCACCGATATGTATTCAGATATTAATTTCTCTGACATAGGAATGATGAAATCTAATATGCAAGGTATGGTCTTCTCTAGCAAAAACATGTTCAGCCAAAATTAGTTCTGTTAAAGAAAACTAAGACTCTAGATCTAAATCTAGCTTTATTGTTATTCATTATAGCCAAATTCTATTCTGGTAATTGCTAGGCCTGTGTTTGATAACACAACTATGAAATGGTATGCAAATTTTGTCCATGTATTTTTGCATTTTTATTCTGTAAATATGTCACTGGTGGGAGTTATCACAGAGAAAGGGAAGGAACCTGCATTCATATAGGTTAACAAGGGCTTGTTGGCTCCATAGCCCAAACCACAAACTTTTGAAATGCTGCTTCTCTTCAGCGGTGTACAATCCACTGAGCTAAAATATGACTGATACTGTTTGTGTTTCCAGGATGAGATAAAGAGGTATTTTTGGTAAATAGCAGAAGTTGAGAGACACATGTGTCCAACCTGCAGCTAGATAGGTACTTTTGAGGGGTACAACTTAAGCCAGAGTTTAATTGTCATTATTTCCAATTCATTTGGTGACTTGCAGTGAGATCTGTATCACCAGCAAAACCCAGCCAGGCCCATTTCTGAAGAGTGGCACATGTATCAAACTCATCTTGACATTCCTTTCAGAAGTAAGTGGAAAACACCAATTTGAAGAATGGGAGGAAAGTTGCCCTTGACATTAAGCTGCTAAGGATGTGAAATGACATTATTTTTCCTCCGGTTCTTAGGCAGTCTTGTCCCACAGAGCTCTCCTAAAAGCTCTTGCAGGAACTAAGATTTTACAATCCTATCTCCTCTGACTAGACTGGAGTAGCAAAAATTGCCATGAGAGCAAAACAAAAAATAAACATAAATAGAGAGGATTAAAGTAAAAAAGTGCATGTGGTAGAGAGAAAAAAACCCAAACAATGCTAAATATTCGCAATGGACATGCTACAAAAGAATAGCTCTATAAAAGTATGCAGGGAAGTATGCTCTTTTCCCTAAAAGAGCATGAGAAAACCCTTAAAGACCTGATAGCAGCAAACTGGAAGCAAAAGACTTGCCTGTAAAACAGCAGCCAAAGTTCTCACAATTATAGAGTTCTATATCAGTATAGTAGCACTCAAAACAGAAGGATTTCCCTTGACCTTAGTGTGGTTTGCTTCAAATCCTGTTATTTTGTGTCAGTTCATCTTTGGAGATAAAAAGACCTCTCTTCTTCAGAAACAACTGAACAAACTCTGTGGTTGGTATGCTCCACTAAGGCAGTCTTCAGGAGAAAAACGTGCCATCATTTCCCTCCCTCTGGCAATCCCTGGTTGTTTCCAGCAACCAGTCCCAACATATTTACCATTTACTTTCCATATATATAAATTAATTAGATCTTTGTGTCAGTATTTTGTATTTTTAGTTTACCTAATGTCATTAGTGTACCTATTTATGTCCTAAAGAATCTCTAATTAATCAAATTATCCAACTAGCCTGATTACTAGTGGTAACTTCCCCTAGAGGTTGATTAATACATTCTCAAATTATTCAGGAAGGCTCTTGAAAGAGCCAACAAAATTTACCCTTTTTGCAACCACAAAGTGCCTTATGAGGCCCACAGATGCCTAAGGGTTTAATATAATCAATAATCCATGAAGATAATTGTCCCCACATGATTGGTGAACAACCTCAAGATGAGTGCATAAGGGCTAAGACTGTAATTGATGTTTTTGTTGGGTTTCTACACTTAATGCAATTTGCCTTTAATAAGCCAACTCACCCCTTCTGCTGGACAGTAAATATAGATTTAAAGCTTTCCTCTGGGGTATTGCACATAAAGGAAAAACATACTTTATGCTCTGTTGTTAGTTAAAAGCCTGAGTTTAGAAAAACTTATATTTTAATTGCCAAGATATCGTAACTAATCACACTAATATTTTACAGGCATATAGTAACTTTCATCTCGTATTTTCTTCCAAGTGCTTAACTTTCCAACATTGCTTTGAGGCAGTTAATTATATTTAGCCCAGATTTACAAATGTGTAAATCATTACAGTTAATGTCATGTATTCTAAAACACTAAGTAAAAATAAAAATTTAGGCAATTGTCTTAAAAATGCTAAGACACTAATTTTAAAAGTGGTTTGCCTTTGGGGTTTTTTTAAGGTTTTTGTAGTTTCCAATTTTTTTTGTCTCAAAAACCTTGATATCAGCTTTCTTCAAAACTCTAAGAGACAAAAATTCCAAGGAAATGAGCATTTTTCTGACAAAACCTAAGCTAAAACACTGAGGGAAAGAAAAAATATGATGGGGCTCACTGCAAAACAGTGAAAGTCAGAGTTTGCTGGATAAACCAGAACACAGATCTCTCAGCAATTGTGTCTGTTTTCACTCTCAACTTCACCAAACTTATGCCATGAGAGTACAGGTTATCCTCTGTTTTGATCCCCTGCACTAGAGGAATTTCAGCAGCAATACTTCTAGGTTTAGATTTAACTTGGCAAGAGTAGCTTGCATGAAACACAAGCAACACCATTATTGCCTGACTCAAAGTCAGGTGTCCACCACAAAATCACAGAATATGCTGGAAGGAACCCATAAGGATCACTGAGTCCAACCCCTGGCCCTGAATGGGACCATCCCCAAGAGTCACACCATGTTCCCAAGAGCACTGTCCAAATGCTTCTTGAACTCTGTCAGGCTAGGTGATGTGACCATTGCCCTGGGGAGCCTCTTCCAGTGCCCAAACACCTTCTGAGGGAAGAACCTTTTCCTAATATACAACCTAAACCTCCCCTGACACAACTTCAGGCCACTACCCTGGGTCCTGTCCCCGGACACCACAGTGCCTGCCTCTCCTCTTCCCCTCACAAGGAAGTTGTAACTGCAATGAGGTCTCCCCTCAGTCTCCTCTTCTCCAGGCTGAACAGACCAAGTTCCCTCAGCTGATTCTCGTACAACTTCCCCTCCAGGCCCCTCACCATCTTCACTGCCCTCCTTTGGATGCTCTCCAATAGCTTTGTATCTTTCTAATATTGTGATGCCCAAAACTGCACACAATATTCAAGGTGAAGCCACATCAGTTGTTACAACCCTGTTCCAAAGGTCCAAGCTTTATTAGGCTTTACACTTTAATTTCATGCTTCAAGAGATTTTGCCCCCATGAATCCTTGTAGAGCCATTGGTTCTTTGATACCTTGAATTCACATCTGGAGAAAAGCTACACATTTTTCTATAAGAGATTTCTTTTAAATTGGTGGGAATACATGTGTTTTGGCTTAACAGGTTTTACAGAAATAATATGCAACTTCACAAAAGCATTACAAGAGATTATCAAGACTAGCAAGCATTGCTACAACATAGAGAACCTTTTTGACACCCAGCAAACACAAACTGCATGCAGCTTAAGCGAGGCACTCATGGCTTAAGTGAAATACAGAAAATAGGTGGTTTGGTTACCCACAACAGGGAGAAAAGAATAAAGGAAGAAAGATTAGGAGAAGAAAGAACAAAGAGAGAAAAAGAGGAGAGAAAAATATAATTACCACTTAGAAGGTCACATGTTGACAGCTTCAGGAGAGCAAGCCAAAGCCCAATGGAGACCTCGTGTGTGCCTGTTTATGGACTCTGGCTATTGTGGCTACTCCCACTAGGCAGGACCTTTGGTTCACTGACCACTGTCCCCTTAGCCAGTGACAGGTGCTGCAGCCAATCAGAGGCTCTGGAGGGGTGTGGTGTGGGTGGGCTACCAGGTGAACCTTATTGATTTACAGGTCTCCCATGCTGTCCTTCATGCCATGTGGCTGCAAACTGCGGTGGTCATCTTGGCTGACCATGTGGACAGTTTGCTAGAGGCTTGGTCCCCTTCCCTGATACACACACACACAGACAAAATGGTTGATTCGACCCATCAATCAGTGAGATATAAATCTGGTCTCTGACACCTGTGCAGAGCAGAGCAATCTCCTCCCTTGACTGGCTGGCGATGCTTTTCCTGATGCCCCCCAGGACAGGGTTGGCCCTCCTGGCTGCCAGGGCACTGCTGACTCATATTCAACTTGCCATTGACCAGGACCACCAGATCCCTTTCTCTGGCACTGCTTTCCAGCATCTCATTCCCCAGTCTGTGGGTATACCCAGCGTTGCCCCATCCCAGGTGTAGAATCCAGTACTTCCCCTTGTTGAGCTCCATATGGCTGATGATTGCCCTCTGCTTTGTTGAGGTCTCTCTGCAAGTACTAGCCAGCTACAGACCACACAGGGTGGCCTCTCCTCATCCTCAGGATTGCCCCAGGGAGGCTGCACCACAGGCACTGGGGCTGACACTGAAGACACTATTGCAGGGTTTCTTGGTTTGCCAAGCTAGCAAGCACCACTGGCAGGTGGTGCAAGGGAAATAAGCACAATTATGTAGAACAATGTATATATATATATGTATATATATTGAAGCTCTTGTTAATCTTGTGAGACTGCAATGTTTTCAAGTACCTTAGCTCAAATGCTACTTCCTTATATCATTATTGTCTGCACTACATTGAGATAATTTCTGAAGCTATTTTTCTTGTGATAGGTCCTCAGAGGCTCAGAGAGATGGAGACAGTCAGTCAAACTAAGCTGTGGGACTTAGCTGTGGGTCTTTTCTGGAAAGAATGAGGCTCACAAGCAAGCAGAGGAAAGTCTCTTAAACAGATATTCAAATATTGCCAATAAACAAGCATTACCAAACTAATATAAATGTATCAAAATCTTGCAATACATAGATATGTGTTTAAAATCTAAAAAAATCCAAGAAGCCAGAAAAATACTGAAGCTCAGTTATGTCTTTTGCAAGAATACAAATCTGATGTTTTTGCTTATTCCTTTAGCATCTTTCTCACCTTCACTTTTGTCTCTTCATTAGTCTTCTTGAGATCTGCAGACATTAATGTTTTGCTTTTGAGAATTCTTTGTTATGCTTAGTAGTTTTCTGCTTGACTTTACAAACTTAGGCGATATCACAATCCCAGAGCTTTTCAACAGTTTGTTCCTTTTTTTTTTATGCCTCCCTCTTTACTCTTCCCCACAGATTTCTAAGACTTTCTTCTCAATCATACTTTGTTGCTGCCTCTTCTATATTTTGCAATGCCAATGGTCACATTTGTAGAAACAGCAGCAGCACCCAGGTGGTTTCCTTCTTGCTCCAGGTCTTTGCAGGTCTCCACATTGGCTAATCAGAAGGAAGATGTGTGAACCTACTAGCCAGTTCAATGTGATTCATGACAGAAAATGCTCTATATTAACAAGTGATGAAAGTACTTGCCAGAGAAAAAGTATTGTCCTTCAGGCCCTAAAATACACAAGTGTACTTAAAGACCATAGGTGAAGGAATATATCAGTCTTCATCAGCAACAGCAGAGCTGTATTCATCTCTGAACTGCAAATCACAGATCTAACATGGGGAAAAACCTCTCTTTGTCTCCTCCTGCAGTTACAAATCAAGCATCAGGAGTAGGCTGAAGTCCCTTCTGCTTTGTGGTCATACAGAGTTTCCTATGATCGCAAACTGTGGACTCACACATTCTTTTGTTACCATTTTAACTTCACCCTTTATTAGTAGACACTAAGCTGTCCTGAGGAAACCTGTGTCTTCTTATTTTTTCCACAGTATGCAGAGTAAAGACCTGATTACATAAATGAGTGAACAACAGCAGATATTTTGTTAATCCATAGGTGTCTTTTGTGGCAAGAAAAAAGAAATACTTATTGAGACATTTTACCAGTGGTGACAACTATTTTCACAAATTTGGGATCCCTGCTGCCACCAGTCTTTATCTTACCTCCTAGATATGGCAGAGATTTTAGCCTTTGTAAGTATAAGAGGGGAATCCACAGAAGCAGATATAAGGATTGAACTAATTAAAGCCAAAAATATGACTTGCAGTATTCCCCAGCACTGTCACCTTTCTGATATTCAGCATGTAAGCCCATTTAATTGTTTGTCAAATAATAGGGAAGCCTCCTGCCTATTGTATGCCTAATATCTTCTGCAACCTCTCTGATAATTTAATCACATATTCTTTTATATAAAAGGTGGTGATAGGCGACAGCTAACAAGGCTTCACTAAGGACAAATAATGTCTGACAAATCTGGTGGCCTTCTATGATGGGGTTGCAACAGTGGTGGAAGGAGGAAGAGAAACAGTAAGGACATGTGCAAGGTTCTGCACCTGGGACAGGGCAATCTCAAGCACATATACAGGTCGGGTGGAAAATAGATTGAGAACAGCCCTGAGAAGGACTTGGGAAGTTGGTTGATGAGAAGCTCAATGTGACCCAGTAGTGTGTGCTCGGGCTGCATCAAAAGCAGTGTGACCAGCAGGTCAAGGGAGGTGATTCTGCCCCTCTACTCTGCTCTTGTGATACCCCACATACAGTACTGTGTCCAGGGCCCCTGATTTAAGAAGGCCGTAAACCTCTTGGAGCAAGTCCAGAGGAGGGCTATGGAGATGACCGAGGGACTGGAGCACCGTTTCTATGAGGACAGCTTGAGAGAGGTGGGGTTGTTCAGCCTGGACAAGAAAAGGCTTGAGCAGCCTTCCAGTACCAAAAGAGGGGCTAAATGAGAGCTGGAGACGGAGTTTTGACAAGGACATGTAGTGATAAGACAAAGGGTAATGGCTTTAAACTGAAAAAAAGGAGGTATTTAGATTAGATATTAGGAAGGAATTCTTTAAGGTGAAGATGGTGAGGCACCAGAAGAGGTTGCCCAGAGAAGCTGTGTATGCTTCATCCTGGGAAGTGCTCCAGCCCGTGCTGGGTGGGGCTTTGAGCAACCAGGTCTAGTGGAAGATGACAAGACGATTGTCAAGGTCCCTTCCAACTCAAATCATTCTGTATTTCTATGGTTTTCACATACTCATAGCTTTGACAACCTGACCCAGTAGAAATGTCTCTTACCCACGGCAAAAAAATTCAATACTGTGTTTAGTTAAAAACCATGATAATACCACGTTCATTGAGGTAAAAGGTGTATATCTAAAATACACATGAATGATGAAAAGTATTTTGCTTGTTTGGTAAAATTAGTACCTTTAAAGTAGGTTGGGTATATCAAGGTGGCCTAACAATTCTTTATCACATTATAGACAAAATTTTACTTAGTTTATTGATGTAGTTAAACCTACTGAAGCCCTTTGATTCCTAGATTTCATTCTAATTTGTTATTGTGGAAGAAAAGTATTGAGTTTTGCCACATGTGGCAATATATAATGTTAAGGTATTTCATTATTCCAAAATAAAAGATATTTTGATGAATATACAATCCACATTCTTTGGAAATTCTGTTCCTTGCTTCTGATGTTGCCATGTGTATTTTTAAGCAAAATAGAGATTCCCAGATTTATATGTATTGGTATACCTTAGCAGGAATTAAACATCTCTTTAAAGCCATAAAAGAAAGGAGAATTAAGAACTTCAGGAAAATTCAAAGAGAACTATGGGATATCATTCTACTGCTTAAAAGTAGCTTTGAAAAGTAGGAGCCCTCACATCAATGCCATACTTAACAGTCCTCTGCAAATCTCAAATCAGTCCTGTCTGCCCTTGAACTCCAACAGATCAAATACTTATGCCACACCCCATCACCTAATTTATTTCTTCAACAACCTTATTTTTTCCTCTCTTCTGTTTCTTAGTCTGTCCCAATTTTTCCTTCAAAGATCTGTATTGCTCCGCTTCCTGCACCACTGCAATGGAATACCTTCCACACAGTACCATCTTTGTTGGGACATAGTCTTCTCCACTTCCTGGATTAACTCTCAAGACTGTATTCCTTTATGAAAGATGTGCTTTAACTGATGGAAGAGTGATAACTGGTGTTTTGTCATAAAATAATGCCTTCATCTAATATGATCTGAGTCTTCACCTATTTCATCCTAGAAGATCCCTGAGATGGATGTGGTAGGTATCTATTTAGGATTTGTGAATGCATTTCTCTTCCATGGACTAACCCAGTCTCCCATTTAAGCCTGTGGCTTTAGCATCCACAATAGCCACAGGCACTTCGTTCACAGGCTGACTAACCAGTGCATGAAATATATTTTTTTGGTTGCTTTCAACTTCCTTGTGCAATCTATGTTAAATTCTTATAGATTTGTATTGAAAGAAAGGGTGATGTATGAACAACTATCACCTTCACATTGTTTATGATGTTTCATGTCTCTGTGTCATCCCTTCTGTACAAGCTTCCTTCCCAGTAAGAAAGGTCCCTGTTTACTTAGTTGGAGCTCATATGAAAGTTATTGAATACTGTAATAATGTTTTTTGCTCTTCACAGGATGTTTTCAGCTTTACCATGTCGTTTTGATGATGAGGGTACCTGTGCTTTATACAGCAAAATATGAGCAAATAATGAATTCATACAATGACATAATGATGTTTTCTGCTATTGTTCTCTATTTACTTCTAATGATCCTTAACATTTACATCTCCTTCTTTAGTTGCTATTGAGCACTGATCCTGACTTTTACATGGAAATATTTATTATAACCTCAAGATCTTACTCTTGAGAGGTGAAGGCCATCTTAAAGTTAAGATTTTTTCCTCTGTGCATTGCTTTCATGTTTCTACACTGAATTTCATCTGCCATTTTATTCTCCAGTCACTCAGTCTCATAAATTTTTTCTGTCAGTCCTCACACTCAGCCATTGCCTTTGTTATTAGTCATGCCATGAATAATTTTGCATCATCAGCAACCTTTGTCATGCCATTGTTCAGCTTTTCCTCCAGGTCATTTTTGAATACGTTGAACAATCCCACTCAGATCTCAATAGGAACCCACTGGTGACCCTTCCTCGACCCTCTCACTGCCTCCAACCGTTTACTCAAACTTTCAGTTTAAAACAGTTAATCAGCAATACAAGGACCATCCTTTTATTCTTTTATTTAGGGTCTGTCAACCAGACCATCACATCCGTATTCCCGGTATCTTCCCTAAGGTACTTCAGCAGATGTCTATAAGGCAAAACTTCTCCTTACTAAGGCCATATCCATGATATTGGAGTAAATAGAACTTATATGAAATGAGTCAGTGAGAGCCTGCTGGTGAAGTTAGGTGTAACTTAGTGATCCTCCATCTTAATGCTTTCTGAGTCTGTTCAAATGTGATCAGATGGCAGCACCTGACAAAAGGAAACCCCCCAAACACTTGCTCTTTTCTTCTTTATTATATAAAGTTCCTTTGCATCTTTGGAAAATACTAATCCTTCAATCATTGCTTTTGGACTATGAGTTGGAAGTGTACATGTATTTTAAACATTACTACTGCTGAAACTAAAAAGACTTATTGTTTTACTTTCTTATAATAACTTTAATATTGATACATCACTGTTAGTCAAGCTCAAACCCATCACGTGTTAAAAGTTTTCATTGCGAAATTTGGATATTTTTAACAAAAAATCTCATTATTCTACATACAACTGCTCTATAACATGCTCATTACCTGCTAGCATGTGTGACAAAAAATCTCCTTAAGCAGGTTTCACAACTTGTTAAAAACAATAGCTAAGGGAGACATATTAGTACCAAGCAGCTGTGTTCTGAAATTGGTCTTAATTTAAGTAATCAACAAGGCATTTACTGTTATAGCATGCACCTGTGTTTGTATAGTTCTGTTCACCTATGCATACTTTATCCTTAAAGAAAAAACTACAAGTTATTAGCATGGACTGCAGCTCGCTGGGAGCACAAGATAGAGCCACGAGCTGAGAAGGGGGAAATTAGATATATAATGTGTTAGAGCTGATTGATAACAACTACTTATTATTTGTACACAATTCTGTCAACTACTCTTCTTTAAACTCTTCCTCAAAACTAGCGGGTCATTAGAACCTCACAGAAAATACAGGCTTCTGGAAAAAGGAAAACCAATTTGAGAGCTCCAAAAAGCTCTGAGACACTCAGAATGCTGTATTTCAATTGTGCTGTTCAGATTTCTTTTTTCATGTTTCACTATTTGAATAATAGTGAGATAAGCACACATGCAATATATTATTGAAAAAAAAATAAAAAAAATTGTAACAAAATACCTAACTTCTTCCCATTAAATATTTACAAAAAATAACTCTTATAAAACACTCTTCTATTGACAGAATGGAGGTTTTTTTCCTAGGAAGACTATTCTTTTTAAAAAAACCCACTGAATCTATTATCTAATCACATATCTTGACTATACTTACTATCTGAACACCTCACAAACATTTCTTTTCTGTGTTCTTTTTCCTACCCATGACAAGCACTTTCCATCCTCACCTTTAATTATTGGCATTTTCCATTGTGAAGGATGTCTGTACAGGGAATACTTGATCTCTTAAAAAGGCAGACAATAAAATTCTTGCAGGAGTCTAGCTGTAGCAAATTTTGGATAGAAAGACAAAGAGGCAGGATTAATCTAATCCCACTTAGTGATTTAGTCATTTCTTGGTGAAAGACAGACATTTAGGAGCCAGTTTACATCCCATACAACAATACACATTGAAGCCTACCTATTTTGCCTGATTAGAGGAGCAGCCTACACATTTATTCCAGGTGGTGTGCTCCGATGTTAATTGCTGAAGGGCTATAACAAGAGAGGATCTATTCCAGATGTGTTGGCAAGTACCAATAGCTCCATTAATGTATAGGACAGCTGCCATTTATAGCACAACTGAATATAGAGCACAGTGCTGTCCCCCACTCCAATAAAGTGTCTGCATAACACTGGTGAGGAAGGGCTCATTTTTGATATTGCTGCTGAATTAGAAGACAGCTAATCCATGGAAAGTGTGGAATCAAGCCTAAACTCACAAATTAGCCTTTAGGAAAGGAATGAGTTTTGTTATACAGAAGAGAAGCCCTCTGTGAAAGAGAGAGGAAACTGAACTGTGAAACTAAAATCTCCAACTAACATAGTGACCTTTGGGTTCTAATGATTTGAGACTTAAATATGACATGCGGCATTTTTTAACCTTTGAGATTCTATACTAATCAAATTTTTGTAGTATGTTAAATACGCCAGAATTCACAGGTTAAAAGTCTTTGAAAATAACATGTTCCAGATTTAATGTTCTTTGAGCATACAGAATTACTTTAAAATGGTTGAAACACATAAATTGCTACATCTGGTGTATGCGATCTGTTTTTTAAGGTTAGAGTTTATAATTACCATATCATTCCTCACACCTCTGTAGTCAAAGCTCTATCAGTGGTTTTACTTTTTATTGTCTTCTTCAAGATTATATTGTTTTATTTGGTGGTATTTCTACATCTCAATATACACCCCCTGGGCGCTCAGTGACTTGAGACTGTGTAGTGTGCATGTAAACTTCAAAAGAGTAGACAAGGAATCCCTCTGGGCTTCCCTCTGTGACTATCAAGTCCCAGGAGCCATCCCAGGAGGTGACTGTTCCTGCTGACCACCTATCTGACCCCAAACATCACTTTCATGAGCCAGTCCTCATAGTGTTGTTGTGTGATTTCTAATTCTTTGGAATTAAAGGAGAAATTTTCAAGTCTCTTTATGATTCTATGATTGTATTTATTATAAATTTATACCAAAATCAGGAGGAGTAAGTCTCCCACTGGGGCATTCTGTTATGAAGGTACGAAGACAGGGGCAGCTTCAGACTTTCTTGAATGTGCTGCACTGCAGGGTGTCAGAGCTCTGGGTTTTCAGAAATGTCACAGCTCCTTAAGGAAGCTATTAGCTTTTTCAGCACCTCAGCTGAAAGATATTCTACCTCGCTGCCAATAACATATTCACTAGATACCAAGGGGGAGGGACTGTTCCTGGAAAGGCTTCCAAATTATGTAACTCAATACATTTTCTTACAGCTGTCACCTAATAGCTTTCTGAAGGGAAAGGTATTTTTTCCCCTGTAGAGCCGTGTGAGGTATTCCTGAGAGAGCACGGAACTGATCTTGAGGAGTCTCAAAATGATGATTTTAAGAAATCCAGTTTTAAGACAGGCACAGTGCCTAGTTTAGTAATCTGCTGAGCACAGCTCTCCTGGGAGCAGAGAGGTGCTGGGCCCTTTGTGCTGAGAAGGTCCCTGAGCAAGTCAGCTGAGAAAAACAGAAGCGGATGCCTTGGTGTGCTTGCTTCCTGTCCTCTTTCTATTCCTTGCTGTCCCCAGGGGAAAACACATAATTGAGAATGTGCAGAGTCCTGCTCAGCTCACTGCTATCTCTTCCCTGTCCTGGGGCAGGCCTGAGAGCACCTGGCAGAGATGTTAAATAAGGCTGACTCCACAGATGCTGCTGGGGAAGACAGCCTGAAACACAGCGTAATGCAGCCTCCAGAGTATCCTGTGAGCAGGGAACGGTGGGGACCAAATCACTACTCAAATAAAATTTGAAGCCAGTGCTCTAACGTGCAGTCAACTGTGTTTAATTAGGGAAATAATCAAATAGGTGTTATTCCTAAGATTAGCTCTAGGATATTCTTGCACAGGCAGAAATTCAGAAGTAAAATGGTTGCGTGCAATTAGAACAATTTGTTCTGACCTAGCTGTCTAAACCAGTCATTCACAATGCATCTCTGCTGCCAAGGAGCAGTGGGATAGAAACACCAATTGATCAACACATGGATTTAATAATCATTGAGAGTGAGATTCTCCAAGCAAAAATATTCTTGGGACTTAGCACATCAGCTGAAGATCAGATCTCATCTCAAATGCTCCCTCTGAGTCTGGCAGAAGGATGGACTTCCAAATTGTTATGCCCCCTCCACAGTGGCCACTGTTGTGAAAAGTGGTGACAGCAAAAGTGTTGAGCCTGCCTCAGAGGCTCCAGCCACTGCACAGGCATCAAGAGACATCCAGAGATGGACAGCCTCAAGGAGAAGGGACAAGTTAACAGCTTTCACAGTCCTTTGGCAGACAGGCGGAACTTTTGCTCTTATTTTGCCATTTTGATGACCCCATGTAGAGAAATGCATACATACCCAGTACATGCAGAAACTGGAAACATAAATGTTGCTATCATGGAAACACACGAAACTGAGTGTAAGCATGCTCTTCAATCTTGTGTACAGAATTATATAAATATCACTATAAAAGCATTGTAGATGCAACTAGTAAGTGTGGACTTTAATTTTAATAGCCACTGCGTGACCTCCCCAAACTCAGTTATTTTAGGCAGCAAAAAAATTTTGCCTCCTTTAAAGAGGAAGGCAAAATTCCCATTGCTTCCGACTTCTTTGGTTAGAAGCCACTTCTCTTCCCCAACCTTTCTCCTTCCCCTTCCCCCTTTCCTTCATCTTCCCCTGAGTGCCACTCCTTTCATGCAAGTAGACTGTCTTGGTGTGTATAAGAGTTATAAGGCTCAATATATTGGGACACTGCATTCAGTTTCTGATTTTTCCTTTGGAATGTGTCCAAGTGACATTTATCACACATTTCCCATGGGCTACCTAGAACTTCTGTTTTCTGAACATGCACTGAGGGAAAGCATCTGTAGCTGTCTCCCTAGCAGCTTATTTTCTGAAGTTATTCTGTCCTTCACTTGTTACAACCACATACCAGCCTCCACATCACTTTACAATAAATAAAGCAGCAATAATGTGGAAGAATTAAATTCCTCATGACTGAATGCCGATATAATTTATGTATGAAAAAATGCACATCCATCCTCTTCATTAAGTCTGGTGATTTATATAATGTTTATCTTTAAAAAATCCCTGATTGCCATGTAAGATGCATACTTCACTTGTGTTCAGAATCTCTTGTCATTTTTGTTTGTACGTAAGTTTCCTCTTGACTGAAGAAATTCTCAAATTATATTAAGTGGATAAAAATAAGAACATTCAGTTAATTTGCAGAACACCTCACTCAGTAATGGTATACAGCCTGCACCGTAGCATCTGAAACAAAATTGTTCGATGGGTTCATATTTGCATAAAAATAGTTCTACAAGGATGGCAGACAGGAATGAAGACTCAGGAAGAATAAAGAAAAGATTACACGTCATATTGGGCTCCACTGGAAAGGAAAAAATCTGAGGATGAAAAAGGTGAAAAATTGTTTAGAGCAGTGTCTGGTCCTATGACTATTTGTTGCGTGACATTTTTGAGGATCAGGAAGTTAAGATGGAAGGAAGAATCACAGCCATGTGAAAATGAGAATATTTGTAATGGCTGAAGAGCATCATAAGGAGTAAATATCCTCTTCTACTTGAAAAAAAGAAAATGTAGTATTTTTTATTCAGTTAATCATGGCATATGGTGTAGAAATAAAGTTACAATAGTGATCGGCATCTGCATTCAACATCCTTGTTGCACACAGAGTGCAAGTGCTACAACCATCTCATATGTAAATCCTGGAGGCTCCCAGGATGGCCAGGATGCCCTGCTCTGTCCAATCCATCTACTGATCATGAAAGTTTTTGCTCTGGTGAATAGAGGAAGCAAAGTCTCTTTGCAGACATTTGTATGTTAGAAATATGTGGGATCTAATAGAAGTGAGAAGTTGAAAATTCAAACAGTACAGGATAGAGCCTTCTGACAGTTTGCTGCACCTTCACCAAGTTTGTTGAAGGCAAATCCAAAGGGTTGCAAGCTTAACACATCAGAAGGGAAAGACATCTTCAGAGAGACCTGGGTGAGTGGGCCAGCAGGAACCATATGAACAAACATGAGTGCAAAGTTCTGGACGTAGGTAAAAATAACCAAAGAGCACAGTGCAGGCTAGGATCTGTGTGGCTGGGGAGCACCTTGCTGAAAGGGACCTGGGGGTCCTGGCAAACAACAAGCTGAACAGGTGTCAGCAGTGTCCCCTGCAGCCATGAAGGCAAATCAGTTTCTGGGCTGCATTTGCAGGGGCATCACTAGAAGTGGAGGGATATGATCATTCTACAATATTAAGTGCTTGCACCCAGAGTACCCTGTCCACTTCTGGTCCCTACAATTCAAGAAAGATGTGGACAGACTGGAGAAGGTCCACAAGAGTGTCATGAAGATGATTAAACGGGCAGAAGAACCTGTCCTATGGGGAAAGGTTGAAGGACCTAAGTCATTTATGTGTGGAGAAGACTCGGCAGCAAACTCATCACAGTATTCCAATACATAAAAGGCAGCTACAAAGGTGACAGAGGCTCTCCATCTTCACAAGGAGTCAGATGGAGAAGACAGCAGACAATGGGCATAAGTTACACCAGGAGACATTTCATCTTGACATAATAAAGAATTTTTTTACAGTCAGAACAACCAGTTACTGGAATGACCTCCTCTGGGACATTGTAGATTCCCGACCACTGGAAGTTTTTAAGATTATATTGGATAGGATGCTAGATAATGTCATCTAGACCTCTTTTCCCATGAAAAGTAGAACCAGGTGATCTTTGGAGATCACTTCCAGCCTGAGCTGTTCTATGATTCTGTTATATTCTGCAATGCTGGAAATAGCAAAGCAATGATCCCAGCCCCAAACAGTTCTACAGTACCAGGGACAGGATGAAGGCAGTGAGAGAAAAAGAATTTCCAGTCTATTCTGAATTCAGTAACAACAATAAACAAGCAAAAGTGAATAAAGACTCCACAGCAGAATCCTCCAGCAGGGGAAGGGAAAAAAAGAAAAGCAGGGGAAATTAAGGGACAGTAACGTTTTTCTTCCAATGATACCTAGAGACACCCTCACATGTAAATTTACTGTTTGGGACTACCCAGCTTTGTAAATGTGATAGGATATTTCTGCCAATAAAAGGCAGAGAGGTAGATATGAGCATCCTTCATTTGGCATTGCTGTATATAAAAAATACCTGGAACAAGTTATGGAAGCCAATTGGCTTTAGAAATAGATCAAGTGTTTTTAATTCAGTTATCTAAGCATTAAACTGGACCTACAAGTTATTTCAAATACTAGAAGTCTTCCCCAAAACAGTGGGCTGTTCATTGTGTGTTTATATTTGTGTGCTGGTTTTGGCTCTGGTAGAGTTAACTTTCTTCACAGTGGTTAGTATGGGACTATGTTATGGATTTGTGCTGAACAGGGTTGAAAATATAAAGATGATTTTGTTATTGCTGGGCCGAGCTTATACAGAGACAAGGCTTTTTCTGCTTTTCTTACTGCTGCGCTGGAAGGAAATTGGGGGTGCATGGGAGGCTGGGAGGAGACACAGCCAGGACAGATGACCCAAACTGACCAAAGGGATATGCCAGACTAGATTACATCATGCTCAGTATATAAAATTGGGGAGAAGAAGGAGGAAGGGAGGGATATTTGGAGGGATGTCTTGTGTCTTCCCAAGTAATTGTTACATGTGATGGGGCTCTGCTCTCCTGGAGATGGCAGAACACCTGCCTGTCCATGGGAAGCCGTGAATGAATTTTTTTGTTTTGCTTTGCTCATATGTGTAACTTTTGCTTTCCTTACTAAACTGTCTGTATCTCAACCCACAAATTCTCTAGCTTTTACCCTTCTGATTCTCTCACTGACCCTGCAGGAAGCTGTTGAGCAAGTAGCTGTGTGGTGCCTAATTTCCATCTGGGCTTAAACCATGAGAGTTTGGTATCCCACAGAAACAGGATATTATCAAATCCACATTGGAAAACTGTTGAAAACCTTTAAGAGTCAGTAATAAGAGAACAAAAAGTAGTAAAGTAATTTAATTTTATTACAGTAATTTATAGATTTCATCTGAAATTAGATGCCATTATACTAGTTGCTACCCCAATGGCTAGGAAGCACTACCTTCCTCTTCAAGAATTTGCCACCTGAGAAAATAAAATAAACAGAAGTTAGGATTTATCTTATGTAACTTTAGCCTTGTAAAAATGAGGCTCCTCCAAAGCACAGTAAAGAGTAGAAAGAAACTCTTGCACAGAAAAATAATTTCTTTTACCCATCTCAGACATATCTCTTCAGATGTAGTGTACCAGCCTGTGCTGGCTTCCCATCCCTTCCTTCTCTTCCCATTTCACTCCATCAACTACAAGAGATTTCTCTCTCATATTAGGTACTCAACACTTGGATGGCCAACTTGAGTGAGAACCGGAATGGCTTGCCCCATGGTTATGAAGTGGGCTAGCAGCAGCAGAGCAATGCAAAGCCCCAAGAAATTCTGTGCAGGTAGGGAAGCCTGGGCATGCAGTACAGAGACGGGAAAATAATATTGAAAAAGCCTGAAAATTTTAAGGCGTTTTGCAGGTGAATCCAAACCAGGAGATCTGCTTGAAGTCCCAGAAATAACAGGTAGAGGCATTTTGTTTTCACTCAAAACTCTCAGTAAAGAATCTTCTACTGAGAAATGGAAGGTTCAGAAAATCAGAGGTGTCTTCTCTGAGCCTCATTTAAGTGTAAGTCTAAATATTTTTAAATAACAGGAAATTCTTGACAAGTTTCTGGTGATAAACTTAAATCCCATATCCAAGGAAGGAGGTAGCAATGGTAAGGTTCTTTTCTTTTCTTTATGCTAATTTGCCTGCAAGAAACTTTTACTTGGCTCTACCTTCCACAACTTACTGTTATTGATTTCTTCCTGGATGCTATGCATACAAAATATACAAAATCAAAAGAGCAGAAAATACTCTAAAAAATTGATACAGAAATACCAGAACTGAAAAATGACAAGCTTGATGGCTGCTACCCCTCTGTTTCACCATTTGATACCACATTTCCCTGCACCATTTTATAGGGGGTTTTTTTAAGTCCTGTCCTTGCAATTTACAATCCACAAGGTTGCTGAGCTCTTTGGAAGCATCAACTTGCCACCTCTTCAAGACACAGAATTTGTCTTAATTCCTTTGAGGCACACAGGATGCTATCAGCACTATCCAAATATTAACTGAGATAACGTAATGGCAACTCCTCCACGAAAGGTGCGTTAGGGTGGATTTGGAGCTCTCCAAATGTCTTCCATCACAGTGGACAAACAAGTAACACATTAAGTAGCCGGTTCTCATCCCACAAAGGACCAGCCTTGAGGGATTACTCAGTACCATCACATCTCTCACTGCCACCAAACAGAAACATCTCCAGCATGCAGACACTTTTGATTCAACAATGTTATCATCACCCTCAGTGCACACATCAAATAACTGCAAAGGACCAGCTAGTCATCAATACATAAATGAGCTCTGCAAGATCAGCTGGGGTAATTGAACACCTAATTCTGGCACTGCTTCTAAGGTTGTAAAAATCTAAATAGTGGAAGAAATGTATTGAGTAAAATAAAGTTCACAGTCAAGAAACTTCAAGGTTCTTTAAGGAATTTGTTGAATTAAATTAATCATATTGAACTACAAAAAGCAAGGAGCTCATCTAGTTCCGTCCATTCTTGGGGCCAAGCAGGGGAAACTCAGACTGAGACCAAATCAATTTATTTTCAACCAGGAGAGACAACAGGACCAGAGTTGCTTAGTGCAGCACAAAATCAAAGGAAAATATACTTCCCATAAAGTATGTCTCTCCCAAAAGACTCAAATGTTTGGTTTAGTCTCATTTTAAGGGTTTTTTTATGGTAATTTGATGGTGGAAAATACGTGAAGGAAAATCAATGTAACTCTCTAAATTAGGACATCAGGAAAATAGCTATGAGGGTCCTCTTTTTCCTCTTCCCTTTCCCCTCAGCACAGGGATCCTGGAGGAGGTCACAGCTCAGGAACACACTGGGAGCCCCTGCCTAGGGATTTCACTGCAGTCTTGGGTGCAGGCACCTGTTGCGGTGCAAACTCACAGGGGTGCAGCAACACCCACCCTGTCCATACACAGTTATCCACAGCCAGAGTTGCACCATGACATTCCCTGCGAGCTCTGCCCTGCACAGTCACGTAAGTCTGAAACAACTCCATTACCTCAGTGAAAGGGCAGCAGCACAAAACTGAGTGTGAATGAGGTCAGACCAGTACAGCTCTCAGCTAATGTGAAAAATGCACACTTGGTTTCATATCATTGATTTGATCCACCATTCTGCAGTTACCAATCAAACGGGTTTTTTTAGGAGCCTGACATCCAGAACCAATATTTTAAATCAGGAAAAAAAGATCATCCAATCACATTAAGCAAATTGAGAACATGAATGGAAATTTAATATCTAATTACATTATTCATATACCCACTATGCATTCAGATTATAAAAATCTTGAATGCCTGAAACATAGTTTGCAAGAAAAGAATCCTAGTCTCTTCTTGCTCACAGGCCAGGGAATGAGGATCTTAATGCACAAGGAAGGGTGTCACACAGTGTTTGTGCTCAAATAATGACCCTGGATTCTGGAAAAAAAAAAAAAAAAGAGAAGGGACACAGTCTTCCAGGGATTCAGACAGGAGAAAATAGATGGAGTTTTAAGAAAAAAGGTAAAACATTGGACAAGATCCAATCCATCCTTTTCTGGTACTCAGACTGTGGATTGCAGTAGGAAAATTTGGAATCTGACTCTCAGAGGAGGCATCCAGATTACAACTCCCTTTATAGGCGGTAGAGGGCATAAATTCAAACCAGAGAGCATCCTTTACGTGAGTCCTGTCTAGAGGCATTCAATAGGAAAGTGGCCATAAAAAGACTCCTTCTCTTTTGGAGAACTTGAGTAGGCCAATCAGACCAATACAAAATACCTCTGCTCAGAGCACAGATGTCCCAGCTAGGGAGAGGCACTTGCATGCACAGGGCTCGCTTATTTTAAAAGGCAACAACCGAAAGAGCAAAGGAGGAATGAGCACTTCACATGGCAATCCTGGCAGACAGAGCTTGAACCTACCAGTGGCCTGAGATCTTGACCCCACCCCGTCCTGTCTGCTGGATTTGATAGAATGTCTGTGAAGAAGTGCACAGAAGCACCAGATCAGACATTTGGGGAGACTGAATGGAGGGAAGAGGGAAGATTCTTGTTGCGGCAGCCAATTTCTCGGCAGCCAAAGAGGAATCTTCACTAGCCAGAAATATCTGGAATAAAGACCTGTGGCCCCAGCCTCAAAATGAGGGTGCTCAGGTGGGAGAAGGGAGTTCTGGTTCGCGGTTCTGGCTTTTATCTAATAAAGATCTAATGTAATGTGCGTAAGCAGTCCAGGGACTTTTGTTGATCATTGTCTTAATTGGCTGAAGTGCAAGGATACTGTTTTATGTATTGATTTTCTAATCAAATTAGTGTCTGGTATTTCCCATCCATATGTTTATTCCTCTGTTGTGCAAGGCTCTCTAATGTCCCATGGGGTTGGTATCTAACCTAAAAGTTTATTGTCTTGTGCCTTCTCTGAATGCATTAGGCTGTCATACCCATTAACATCCAATTGAAGGGAAGAATTTATTTTTTTTTAACTAATGAAGCTGCTGATAAAGAATTAGTCTTTCATTTAAGGGAATCGGTTTCATTATTAATTACACTGTTTCAGATTTCCTCCCTCACCACAAAGCCTGACTTGTTCCACCTTAGTTTCACACTAAAAATCCTAGGTGTGATGAAGATGCCAGAAGCCTTAGGCCGGAGACAGCAGTGATGAGACCACTGAAGTCTCTCTCCTACGCACAGCAGGCTGTAGGATGCCAGTCCTGAGAATGTGGGTTCTGCCCTGCCCCCCCAACTCTGATGGCTTCTCAGCTGGGTACTCCATTTACTTAGCCTGAGAAGCGAGTCCTGGATTTGGTCCCAATGAACCAGGAGAAGAAAACATTATATACATTTCAGAAGCATCTCATAATGCAAAAGGAAAAAATCTTGTTACAGTGCACTCTAAACAGTCTATTCAAGGTAATCACATTTATATTTATTAAATGAGACAGCATTCACAAAATGTCAGCATGTCAGCCAAGACATAAACAACGATATTCAAGATATAGTCCAGAAGCTATAAAATGATCTATGACACTTCCTGTTCTCAGAGTCCTCCTTTCTATTTCCTAATGACCTTTAATAAGAGGATGTATCAACATTCAAGCATAGCAATCTCCAGGCTAGCCACTTCATATCAATGCCTTTTTCAATAAAGGAAACACCATGCAAGGTGGCATATTGAAGATGAATGCCAAACTTCTTTCCCTATAATTTAGTCAGTTATACTCTGAAATAGCATCTGCAGCAGATTTTTAAATGTTTATTTTTCTGATGAAGATAACTTCTGTAAAACAGACAAATTTGCTTGCTTTGTTTATCCACTGATTTATTTAGTTAACTAATATTAATGAAAGCAGAAAGTGGATACTAGTCAGTTAGAGGATTTGAAGAAACAGCTGCAGGAGTTTCCTTCGTGCAAAGATAGTGGTGAGCTTTCAGAACAGGAAAAAACCTAAACTAAGGGAGCAGTGCGAGGGTATTTCTTTCACTGCTGGATTGAGGGAAAAGACACCTGGAGAAAAGAATCTGACTTATTCTCATTTCAAACACATCAAAATACGGTACTAGCAATGCACTCTTCATTTCATAATTACAACCTCTAATATTCCAGTATCACTAAACACAAGCATGAGTCAACACATAACACATGAAAATAAACACATCACAGCAAAGCACTTAAATTAGGTTTATATACCTTGCAGAATAAGGATCCAGTTCTGAACATCATTCTGCAAAATGTTTTGGGGCAAAATTTTGAAAGTGAATCTGAAAACACCAATACACACATTAATGAATTTGTACAGAGATAAGTGAAGAACAATGGATTCAGGTTTTTCAGGCACATCATTGCTGAGAACAAAACCTGCTAAATTTTAAGACAATTTAATTGGAAAAAAGCTGGTCTGACAAAAAAAAGGGAAGATTATATCAGAACCTGGGACTTATCTCATGCTACAGCATGAGTTTAACAATGTTTTGATCAAAACTGAAGGAACAAGGACATAATTGCCTTTATATAGCAACAATGATCAGTGCACAAGAATGCTGAAAGTTATCATGGAAGCAGAATGATGTCATTGTAATAAGACATATAAGCTGAAAATAAATACATACCCAAACCCCCACCAAAAAAAAAAACAAAACAAACCCAAACAACAAAAATTAAAAAAAAAAAATAAAAAAAACCCACCCTCCAAACCTTCCCCACACACAAACAGAAACCCAAACAAAACAAACAAACAAACAAACAAACAAAAAAACAGCAACAAACACCCATAATACTCTTAAAATGAAACAGAGAGTGATAGATATTTTGGTCAAGATGCCTGCCTATTTTCTATAGTATTTTACATATCAAAACACTTTTCTTTCTAAGCTTCAAGCACTGATTTGTCTTTTTTCATCTTGATGTGGCTTTCAAAAAAGACAAGGCATTGTAGTCAGAGTACAGTATCAGGTCTGTAATATGCTCTGATGGGCAAAGCATTTCTGCTGTCTTGGTCTAAGAGACATTTATTAATGGACAGGCTGATAATGCTTATTATGTGCCTGAGATAACCTCAAAAGAGCGAGCAAATACAACTAGAGGTAAACACTGTCTGTTCTTGCGGAGATTTCATAGCAAGAAATTGGATTTTCAATGCAAAATATATCACATTTTTGAAGAAAAAACAATCAGACCTTTGGGAGCCTACTAGCTGTAAAAAAGTGTTTGGGAAATAAACAAAACCATACTCCATGTCTTCAAAATCATTTAATTCATCAAAGAGCAAAGGAATCAGCATCTCATTGAAACACAGACTTCTGTATTTTTTATTTCTGATTCACATGGGCGGTAGGGAATCCTGGTTTTCTAGCATTATATTGTGTGGTAATAGGTATTGACAAAAATACGTATTATAAAGATGAGCTGATCCTCCTTTATTTCCTTCTTTAGTATTTAATCATGTACATCAAAAGAATTTCTGAAAACACAGGTTTTCCTAGTACCATTGCACCTAAAGACCCACAGCTATGGTTCATGTTCAAGTGTGTTTATTTGTATCCAAATGTATGCTTTTGAATTAAATTAGGCTTGGAGGCTTACTCCTCTGCCAACTGCTATTTGTCCTGCAGTAAAACAACTCCCCGAATAATTGCAAATAATTCATGGTTCTTGAGGGCTTTGAGACAATTACTATTCCATCTGAGTTCTCCAAATTGCAATAAGTAGGTTATATAGCCTTGGCATCATCATTCCATATGGCTACATCCAAAACAGGATGCTTAGGTGGGTTGTAAAGTGACATAGTTTGAATGCACATAATTGTATTTTAAGCTTAACTACAAGCCCTAGACCACCACAATAAGGGATCAGAACCCGGGTCAATTCTGTGAACATTTTGTTATCTGGGAGTTGAAAGTCTTTAGGTGAGACTAGACAAATATGGATCTTCACAAATTATAAATACTGCACTGATGCACTGCCACCCAGTTATGCAATGAGTATCATCTCACATCTCAGACAAAACTAAAATAAAAATTGTATAAACAGGTAGTTTCAGGAGATACTCTCAAACGAAGCATTAATTCGGTGATTTTTTTACATGTGGGAGCCAATATATAGGGCTACTTTTGTAAAAGCTACAAGAGCAATTAAGTGAGAAGAAAACAAGGATAAAACCAGGAGATTTTCTACCATAAAATATTTCTGTGTTGGCAGAGTGCATTTTTCACTGGAAAAGGCTTTCCCCTAAAACTTCTGCTCAGCTCTTGTCAACAGTTTCCACTTTATTCAGGATCACCAAATTGACAGAATTAATGCAAAACAGAGGAGATGTTTTTACTATGTGTTACCGCATTCTTGTCTTAAACTGGACTGACTTGCACAGCTCTTTGTGAAACCTCCCCATGCTATTTGGAAGAATGTACAGTGGGGGCCAGCAGTTATGCTTAATTTTTATACTATTAATCCCATCATTACCTTCCACTTTTGGAATGCTTTGTGTTATCTTCATGGGATGAACTACAGTCTCGAGTAGGAAGTCCCAAATCACAGACTATTTGTGGCTTTTCTGCTTTTACACTTTCCTCTCCTTTCCCTTTCTAATCATCTCATAATTCCTAAAGTAATTATTAATTTACTTTTATTTTAAGATACTCTTAATTTGATTATTCTCATTATTATTGAAATTCTTCTGACTTTCTTTCCCCCTTTTAAGTATTTTTAGAAAGGATTTTCAATGCAAAACAACTATGTAAATGCAAATTTTAACAAAAATTAATGCAAATGAAGAATTAATATTCAAAAATAGATTAGGAGTTTATTAATTTTTAACAAACAAGTATCCTATCTACTTCACAAAAACAGTTCTTGGATCTTGGACCCTTTTCTGAGGCATTTGCAATTTAATCTTGATTTAAGATACAAGAACCATAAATCAGTAAAAGAGGTGGGGGGGAAAGGTTCTGTTTCTCCAAGCAACAGCAACTTGACTATGTAGCGCTAGTGGTGCCATCGATTATGCTGAATACATAAATAGATCACCTTTATTAACAAACATGATTCAGAACTGCAAATTAACTGTGTTTTCTGGAGCACACAGCTTCTGGTATTTTGCATTGTGGCATCTTATCCCTCATAGAGATTTACCAGGTGTTTCTTCCCAGTTTCCTGAAGAGCAGTACTTTGTTTAATGTAAGTTGCAAGTGCAACTGACATCATGCCAAATGATGGGACAATATGTAAGGGATTTATTAAATCTTAAAAAACCCCATAAATATTAAAAGTTAAACTCATTTAGGTAATTAAGAAGACTAAAAGAAAGAATACCCTTTGGTAATACCTTTGTTTGGGAACACAATTTTTTCTCTCATCCTTTGTCTCTCTTGGTTTGGGTGCTCCTTTAGGACAGAGAAGATAAAAATGTCAAACTACTGATGCTGAGGAAAGAGTCAGATCTCCTACTTCATAGGCACCTCCTGATATTTAACCTAGCATGTTTACGCAGTAAGCCTTTAACTATATATTAAAGGGAAGTAACTACAACTGCATTTGGTGAGGAACCAAATCTTTGCAGTATGTACTGTGTGTTTTCCGGGGAATACTGGTTGAATTCAGGGCCTAGAGCTTTCAAGCAAACAGTTTCTGTGCTGTCAATGGGTTAAGGCATCAACAGACCATAACCTGCTTAGACAGGAGAAAATTATGTCATAAGGGGGAACTTCCAAATGATGGCTCAGGTACCCCCAGAGTTTAGTGGCATCTTTATAGGTGGGTTTAGATTGAAACTTTGGACTTTGGGGAATTTCAGACATCTAATTTTTTCCCTAGTGCCAAATCCCTTTGTGAAGTTTTCATATTGCTTGAAACTGGAACTATCCTACAATAAAGATGAGATAATATTTAAAATTAACATAGGGAACAACATGCTAGAAGGACACAGAATCTGAGTAAGGATAGAGTGGGAGAAAAAAATGAGCAAAAATATTGTGAGAAGGGAAAATCAGAATTAGGATGGAGTGGGAGAAAATGAGAAGAATTAGAATTAAAAATAAACCCGAGCCACTTCTCATTTTGCAAGCTCACAGCTAGTAAGCTGATTGGCATCTTACAGCTCTGCCAGAGTATTACAGAAAGAACATTTAAGCTACCATCATGTGTTCTATGTGTTTCATAATCATGTTTGTTAATTGGAAGATGCAAGTTTTCGTCTATACTAAGCTTTAGTACTTTACCACTAGAGTCTAATTAGTAAATCTTGGAAAGAAAGGAATGCAAGCTGATACTTTGCTCAGCCAGCTTCTTTGTATAGTGGAAGAATATTGTCAGCATTAAATGTCAGATAAAACCACTGCTTTATTAATTTTCACTTTACTCTGATACAAATATATGAACCATGCAATTATTTCAAAATCCTACCAGCATTAAACTGTCCCCATCTCATGCTTCTTCTTCACCTCACTTTCATACCCAGCAGTAGAGAACATGGTCTCCTCCTAACCTGCAATAATATCTGCTTACAGCTGCCTTCAAAGGACATCCACCGAAACTTAAAAATAAATGAAACAAGACCAAGATTAATAAATTAGGCAAGGATAATTGTTCATTTTGTTATGACCCAAATTCAATCCATTAAGGGACGAGTATAAGACTCCCTTCTAGTTAAATTGACTGAAACATTCTGTAGCAATGGAGAATAATAAAGCACAATTAAAAGTGAAAGTGACCTGAAGCTTTAAATACCCGAGAACCACAGTAACGGAACAAGAAGGCCATTTAAAGGTCAGCAGCTTATAAACAACATCCTCAGAGAATTTTCTCAAGAAGAAAATCATTTCAGAAGGACTTACTGAGTAATTTGTAAAAAAGAAGGTTTCTCCCATTCTGGAGGAAGCCAAGCAAAATTAAATACCTACTACAAGGCTCTGGCAGGCATTGTTTTATGTCATATGTTCAAGAGGAGCTATTCCAGCTGGCATTTCATGGGATCATCTGGCGGGGCAAATCTCACAATACCATGCTTACAGAGTCATGCATTTTCCAAAACATTTGTTTCTTTGGAGATGACATCTGGACTGCAGTTCATGAACTCTGTCTGCACAGCAGGTGAGGGTTACCTGAGCACCTGCACTGCTGCAGAACAAGAGGCCAGAGAAAACACTGAAGCTTGCAGTTCTCTCTGGGCAGTGGTGGGAAGTCATGTCTGTCAACCCCTTTGGTTCCCTGCTCAGCTGTGCTTCTCTGGCAGATTTTCTGTGGCCTCTCATGCAAACACACCTCCCAGCACATCCTGGGGACTGGCACCTGCTGCCAACCTGCACCAGTATCAAGCGTGCTGGCACTGCTATAGAAGCTTTCAGTTCTTCCTTGCTAAGATCAGTTGTCCTGGATGCATTGGTTTATGACTTCGTAAATTTGTCCCTACAAGTGAAAACACAGAAATCATTATAAAAACTTAGTATAATTTTTCATATTTATAGATATCCTGCAAGCTCAAAATGAAAATATTTTTTCACCTTCATTTTTCAGACTCAGATGTAGTACCCCATGCTAGCAGTGTCTGTACCCTAGAGCTGGAAATATAGATTATACCAAAAAAACCTTAATTCAGTGTGGGGAAAATAAGGCCATTCATGTAAATGTTCTTCAGAAATCTATCAAAAATATAAGACTAGAAAATTGTTTTTCATACAAGCAGGTATATTGAATATAGCAGTCCAACAATAAGTGTATTGTGTCAGAAGGTACAGAAAAACTTATAGGAAGGACTTGGAGGATCCAGAAAGTTAGTCAGCGTCACTTAAATGCATATCCAGGAAAAAAAGAACTGACCTAACACATTTATTTAGCCTGTGTTATATCTCAGTCATCATGGCACAATTCATAACCCAGGGCCAAGGGGAAAAGGCAACAGGATAGTTGGCATAAGGTATTATTACATGTAAGGCATTTTTTACTTTTCATGTGGCTGCATCAAAGACTGACATAAACTAGTAATTTCAAAAGTCTTCTAATGTCAGCAAGGAATTATACTTAGGCTTTTGGTGAATTCTTTACAGATGTGTCTTAATTCAAGAGTTAGCATAATGGTAATGCTGTCCTACACAGCACAGGTTTCACTGGCTATTTATGGGCATTTAATATTTCATTAGTTCCTTTTCTGAATGCCTTTCTTCTGCTGTGCTCATTCTGTGATTTTTTTTCCATCTGCCCTCTTCCTTCCTTTTGCACACCACAAGTGCACTGAATATTTTACTTCCCATTCCTTTCATGGTCTCTTTTATCCAAGAAATACATCAACCCAGCGACTTGAAGCTTTTTCCCCCTGTGTTCATGTGAGTCAAAAAATTAGCCAGAAGAAATCAACCTCTTTGCTGTGACAGTGTGTTGCCTGTAAATTAACATGTGTTTAGGTTATTTTAAAATATGACAGTGCATAGTGTTATTTGAAGAAAAGGAGTGTCGTGTACATTTTCTGCTGGTGCAGTTAATTTACGGCAGGTTGGCCATGTGCTTGCTGTGCACAGACAGTGCATGCGGAGTCACACCAACAGCTGATCAAACAGAACCAAGATAAATTCAACCTAGTACATTTTCTATTGTCTATAAAAGAAATTTGTTTTTTATAGATTTTGCCCGGGTCTCTCTTCTGAGCCCTAGGTGTAAAAATAAGGCAGGAAACTGGACAGATTTTTTTTCCCTTAAGACTGTAAAATCGCTCAATAAACCTTTTTCTATAATAAAACCCTTTAAATGATGGTTGAAAACCTGGCTCCACTGGAGTCAATAGTAAAACTCCCATTCACATCAGAAGCAACTGACTTCTGTGCTAATGAAAGCCCTTTAACTACACCAGGTATGCTCCATAATGACTCAATATAATAACTTGTTATAAACCACATACTTTTCTCCAGATAAGATTTCACATTTTTTACTAATAATACATTTTTAGAAACACTGATTTCTTCCATCAATAAAAGACAGTCAATGTATCAATGCCCATTAACACTAAGCAGTGGTTTAAAAAAGGACTTCTGAAGACAGCATGGAAATGAAGCCGCAGGTTCAATGTTGAATGTTGTATAGGCCAAATGAAATGGTCACGGCTGTTTTATGTCTCTGCTGCAAGCTGGTATCCCTAGGACCAAGGTAAATGTTAAAAGCATTATTGGTGAAGATGGACTCTCATTGACATCTGGCAAATTTCTGCAGAACTAGGAGGAATTTGTAGGCTCTGTCTGTGCCTAACATTTCAATTTAGAGTGACTAAAGCATACATGGGAAGCACCCAGACAGAAAAAAACAAATTCCAGTCTATTGTCTGTAAAATGTCAGCAAAAAAGGATTTTTAGAGAGAAAAATTCACATTCTCAGCTATCTGTTCAGAATGCGGATAAACCCCGGTGTGCAACTGCAGTATTAGTCAACAATTGCAGCTGGCTGACAACAGAGCAGGTGGGGGACCAATGAGAGAGAGCAGGAGAGGTGGTCATCTAAGTGCACCACCAGCTTTCCTTGCCAGCCACCAGCACCAGCTCAGCCGACATGCTGAGGAGCCCAGGCTGGAGTGCTGTGCTTGCTGCTGCCCTCTTTGCACCCCATCATTGGCTTTGCCTAGGGCTTGGCTGCCAGACCTGCTCCCCTCATGGACAGCTGTTCATGGGTTCGGGTCCTCCTGCACCACTTGTCCATCACAGAGCGGACAGAATTGGGCCTTTGCATTGAAGCTATAACTGTGTCAGTGCTCCCTTGGGCTTGGAACAGGATGGAAATGGAACAAAGAGTAAAAGATTTTCCCAAACAGTCACATATCTGAGATGGGCTGCTGCTGAATTCAAACTTTGGGTTAACAAATGTGTGCCACTACAGAGGTGGGATGAAACCTACTTCTCCACATCTGTGAAGCAATGTGCTAAATTTGCCATCACCGGAAGGCATTAAATAAAGCGTGAACATCTTTGAAAAACATATTCTAGCTTGATCAGAAGTCTGTGGCATGGGCCTTTATTGTACAGGTGAAGGACAATAGCTCTTGCAGGTATTGAAAGTCATGAGTCCTTCAATCTGCTTTGCCAGAGTGGTTTTTATTTCTTTTAATTCCAAGATTTTAAGTTATTTCAGCATTCATATTTGCCAGCTTGAAAAGTAACATCAAAAACAAAGGTTCAAAGCCCAGCCTTTCAGGATATAAATAGATTAACTGTTCCCCAGGGACCCTGGCTGATTCTGGGCCCTTCCAGAAGGCTGCCATTAGACAAAGCCTTTCCCAAATCCCACTGTTAAGGGTATTTGAGGTGGAAAGAGATATTGGCCACAAGACAGGCACTCAAAGCACATGTCCTAGGGGGGGTGAAAAGTTCAGAAGTGTTTTATAAGGAGCTAAAAGCATCTGAGAAGAACAACTGTTTTAAAAGAGAGAAAAAAAGGCAAGAAGATTGAGGAGGCTGTTTCTTTTAAAGTCTGGAGAGAGCTGATATTGATGAAGAGAGCATTTCAGTGTGGCTAAGTGGAGCATCCAGCATTGCATGAAACATAACTAGCCTTCACCATTGCTCTAGTGCCCTTCTCCCACTGAGAGCTCTCTGTGCCCAGGAGGAACCATATCAATTTACCCATCTCAAATAGCAAATTCTAGCCACTGACTGGAAGCAGAGGTTTATTTTTATTTGTTTCTGTCTAGTCATCAAGATCATATTGTTATAAACAGTAAGAGATTCTCCAGAGCTACAAATAGCCTTAACTCCACCTGATCCTGCACAGCGGTAGACATCGTGGGTCCCTCCACTGGCACACCATGAAGGAATGGGATGATAAGACTGCAGAATCTTAATCTTGCAATGAAGTGTGGAAGGGATTCATACCAAAGCCATACAAATCCTACAAACCATAACACGACTTGCAAACAGGGTCTTTTTTTCCTTTAATATTAAGTAATGCTCCTGAGAGGCATTGCCATAGAAGAATTTGGTAGAGCACACAAAGTAATGCAAGGTTACCTACATGATTAATCAATAACATTTTGTGCTGAATTGCTAAGCTTTCTGTCAGCTTTTGATTCTACCAACATGCTTGTTAACAGCGGTTTCTCAAATCATCCCCAAATCATGCTGTCAAAATACTGGATCTTCCCTGGCTGTGGGCAGGGAGGAGGATTTTAGGAAGGTCATTTGTGAAATGCGTGACAGGTACAAAGAGCAGCCTCAAATTTTGGACTTTGTTACTCATCTCTTCGGAGTCCCATAAAGGGTACATAAAACCTGGTACATAAAACATTTCTGGGATGAGGTAGAGGGAGAAGGAAAAGCAGGAGTGAGGAGACAAGAAAGGAGGGGCTGAGAAAGCCATTTTCCATGTTTTCAGAGTCATCAGGAAGAGCAGAAAGAGAAGAGTTGTGCTCCAAAGGAGTCAGAGAAAAAGAGGTTCAAATACCATGAATGAAGAGACACCATGGGCCCTTCCATGTTTTGGGACTAAGAAGCTCAAAGCAGGTAAAAAGCAGATTCAGACCAAAGAGGAAAATACTATCTGTGAAAGGAAGATTAAGGCAAGCTGGGGAAGTGGAGGTGGGGACAAACAAGAAGTAAATGGTATTTTTTTCTTGGCAATCAGGGAATCCTTCTTATAGTTTACAGAGGATACTGCCTTTCCTTGGAGAATCTGGTATGTCCTTTGTAATCTGATGGCCTTTCGACAATGAGGTGCCCTGTGAGTCAGAGTAGTCTAGTACACGAACAAGCAGTGGATTTGTTTACACATTTCTCTAATCCACCAGTAAAAAAACCAGAACGGTTTTTTTCGTCGAAGCAAAACTTCTCTCTGACACACCTTGCCTGAAAAAGAAGGCCCACAGTAACCCACTGATGGTCTGCATGGTGTTTTACTCTGTGGCAAGGAGGAGCAGGCTGGGAGTGGAGCCACACCTTAGTTGCCCATCAATTCATGAGAGATACAGGACAATGCCAGTCAGGCGTGCTGATTTCTGTGCATATGAATACAACATCTGCCTTGAATGTATTTGGCATTTAAATGCATAGGATTGAAGTTGCTCATAGTCTGTCTGGCGGCAGTTCCACATTTGTCCACCCCCTTACCATAATGTCACCATAGCCCCTACACTTCCCATCATCTTGACAAAAACTTCTTGTTTCCTTCTCTGAAAAACACAGCAATATAATTAATAGTAAGTAACAGCTACCCCACAACCGTATGCATTCTCTTATGTTCTCAGCCAAGCAAATCTTTCATTTTGTCGGGTAATTTCTTTTTAATGTGGTGGTTGCTATTATTTCTTGATAGTGATAAAAGACCTGAAGCAAAATTCTTTTCAGAGAATTCAAGAGGAAAAAAAATCTTTGTTGGCTGAAAAGAGCATATATAATGCATGCAGAGGGTGTTAATTAAAAATCTTTAAAGCTGACATTACTGCCCTAAAAATCAGGAATATTTTGAGTTTTAAATGTCTCAGTTATGATCAGAGAACATGTCTGCCAGGGCACCCATTTCTTTGGCCTGAGGTCTTACTATAAAATTAAAAATGGACATTTGGACCTGGTAAGCTTTGATCTAATTGAATTTGTGGTAGGATCAAATCATAATACGCTCATGATTTGCTGATCTCATTCCTCCCTTCTGGCAAGGGTTTGTCAAAAGATACTAGTGGATACTTATAACCTACTAAGAGAATTTTTAATAGTAAGCAGACTTTTGTAACTTACTGTTGTGTGTGAGCTTAAAAACCCACTCCCCACCCCCCCCCCCCCCCCCCGAAAAAAAAAGCACAAAACCCAAAAATACTCCACCTGAAATTTCCATGTGAACTAAAGGGCAGTGGAAGCTTCCCAGTTACTATAATTCAGTAGGTATGACATTTACCTCTGGGTTTTTCTTCACTCCACACTGTGGAAAGTTAAAAATCAATTAATTTTGGAAACAATTTCTTTTTATATACTCTCTTTCATGGATCCAATTTCTCATCTGTTCAGGGAATTCTTTTGGCATGAGCATGAGCAGAGGTAAAACTGATGAATATTAAATCTCTGCAATATTATAGAGAGTGGTGCTTATCTGAGTTTCCATGAAATACAGATACGTATATACTTAGATGTATGTATTTTATAAACATATGAGGGCATGATTGATGCATAGGTTTTGTTGATTTATAGGCAGAGGTTCTAAATAATTATTTTTATTTTTTTTCTTTTTCAATCCTTTAAGATCTCAGCTACAAAACTGACTTCTGCAAATGAGAAGTGGCACCAGTCATCAGTGGAAGGAGTGCACAGAATCTGAAATAGCAAAGCAATTGAACATGGAAAGTTTGGCATAGAAAAGAAGGGTGAGTAATTTAAACCCACTCAGGAACAGGTGTGACTTGTTCATAAACCAGTTAGGAAAAAAAAATTGTTCAATTACGCCTCTCTGGTAAATAACAAATTACCATAGCAACTTCATTTCCAAACAACATATGCATATATTTTGTTTCAGAAAAGATTGAGTCAAAGGCTGCATTTTACTGTGACGTCATGGCTCCTTTCCTAACTTCAAGATGCAAATTCTGTGAACTTCCAGCTCCTTATTTACACATGCTGCCTCATCCATGACTTGAAAAGACCACCTTAAGGCTGACTGCATTGCTCGATCTGTGCTTCAAATATATTCTGTTTATTTTTTGAGACTGTTATATTGACCCAATCCAGACAGCAGCTTTTTTGATAGGGAGAGTAAATAGCTGTTATTTTGGGGGTGGATTCCACATGATTTTTTAAAATCAGGTGGGTTTTGTTAGCAATTTTAAACTACCTGAGGCGTATGCTTGTATGCAAGGGTGTATTTAGCTTTACAATTATATATGTATGTGATGGTGGTTAAGAATTTGTAGCATTTTGATTTTCAAGTAGTAGGGAGTTTTTCGATTATTCTAACTGAGTGAACATACAGCATAAAACCTTTGTGTGGAGCTACACAGCCCAGACAGAGCAGAAGGAATCTCAAACACGCTGGTCCCCAGGCTTTGTTGTGCAGCAACATACACTCACTTAACTCCAAATCCTGGCCCAGACTGTACAGAAAAAATGTTTGTCAGGAACAATCCAGCTGCAGCATGCAAGAGTAGCTTGATTTGTAATTAAACTTTCTTTAGAAGCAACTGAAAGACAACCAATGTCAGTACCTCCAGACCTGGACTTGTGAACAAATACATAAGGGCTATGCAGGCTCAGTTAGGTAACATCATTTTACAATCCCAAATCTTCAAAATATGTATGGCTTGGATCTTGCACCCTGAAGAGTTACTATTTTTGTGCAGACTCATATACTGAGGGGTGCCTCACCTTTCCAAATTAACCTGTTCAAACTGAAATGAATCTCCAATTGGTCTTAAGACTTGGAGAAATGATCAGAAACTGCTGTCATTGACAGGTTTCCATTTTGTAATCATCAACAACTGGGAGTTTACTCAATGTTCTCATAACCATCTGTTGCTTCTACAATGGCAATTTCAGTCTTGATCCTTCTATCCTATATTTATATGATTCAAATGGCTAAAAAAATCAGAATGGGCAGCAGTGTTACAAACACTGACTCTTTCCATTTGAAAAGTATCTTAGAGTCATTTCTGATTCTATAAAAGTATGCCAGAAGTTTGGCCCGATAAAGATAAGCCATGTGTGCAATTGTAAGCTCAGATACCAAATCCTCATTCTTCTAAACAATAAGGGAAGAGGGTGAAGTAGAAAATACAGGCGCTTATTTCTTAGCCACTCTCATCTCATAGTTCATTGGGCATCATTTTTGCACAAAGAGATTCTCTGAACCAAACCACTAAATCATCAATAGATGCAGTGAAACAAATCTCTCCTCATTCCACTGGAAGTATGCAAACAGTAATACGTCTCTTGCCTGAAGAATAATTCCCAGTTCATAGCATAGCAATTCATCTCACAGAATTATCTTTCTTTAGTTATTCATTCTGGAAGATTTTAAAGGAAAGAGAAAAAAAATGGGGAGAGGGGAAACAACAAAAAACAAATCACTCATCAACAGAGCAAACACAATTAGAAGTTTACCTGTATTCAGTGACTCAAATCAATGGAATTGCAAATCTTTGTTCAGGTCATGCTATGTGGGCTGCATTAATAGAGGCATTTTAGTGTTTGGCAGGTGTGCAGTTTTGAAAGTCTTCTAGTTGTCTTCACTTGCGGTACCTCCACTGACATCATGGAGAGGAGTCCAGTCACTCTGCACAAGCTGTGCCTCTCCCAGTGGAGCTAAATTGGCAGATGCCTTTCAGGGGAGCATCTAAGGCACACCAGCTGCTCTTGGGTGCTCAGTCCAAGCAGGAAGGTTAGAGCCAGGGCAGGAAAGGCCTCTTCAAATGCAGACAGACACCTGGTACACAGCCTCAACTCCTTGTCTTTGTTTATCCATTCCTCTCTGGTTGTACCGCTGATGTAGATATAGGTTCTGCTACAGAGCTTTGCTTCTTGCATGGAGTGATTGTGTCAGTGGGATTTTATTGATATCTTTGGTTGCATTATTTCCTGCCCTGTTTTCATCTTTGTATTCAGGTAAGAAATGTAATTCCGCACAGGTATAAAGTTATCATATCCTTGCCATAAACTGACTGACAGGATAACTTGTCTTGTCAGATACTTTTACAGTGCTAATGCATCAGCTGAAAGGCTGAGAATGAAGCAAACAGTCAGGTTTTTTTATATCTCCCCTCAAGCCACAAGGAGATGTAAGTACTGATATGAAATGACATTACATTTTGTTTGGGAAAATTTTGTGGAGTTGCTTTAGCCCAAAATGGCAGCTATTATGTAAGTAGCACATCTTCCCTTTTATAGTCTTCATTTTCTCTTTTTTTTTTTTGGTGTGGAGCAAATGGACTTTGAGCTCAGTTGACTTTCCTTTTAGATAATGAAAACAGAGCGAAATGCTGGTATCAGCACATGAGATGTTTTGAGTAAGAAATATAGGGGCTTGACAGAAAACAGCCCCTCCCAACATCAGACAGATGCCTGAAGCATGCAGACAGGGAGCAAAAATACAGTTCTAGTTGCTGGAGATGGAATAAAGCTGAAGGTAAAGAATCCTTTCTCTCAGCATTTCTTTTTTAGCTTTGAATTTTCAACTTTGAAATTCATGACCCTTGTTGCAATGACTGTCACCCACCCACAGAGCATCCCCTCTGTCCAGGAGGGTCATCCCTTGGGCCCTGACTTTCTGCATCTCCCATGAGCTGAGCAGTAGCAGTGCAAGGCTACATCTTTACTTCACCTCGGAGCAACATCTAGCCTGCTTAGATATTCCAGCACAGCTCTTATATGAAGTATTCAAGGTTATCACAAGCCATGCTAGTGTAAGAGACATGCAGATGAACAGTGAAAAGAGTAACAGAGCTAGTTGCTGCTCCTTGTCTCATTTTTCTGATCATTCCTGAATGTTCCTTGGTCACGAAGTTTCTCAATTTTATTATAGCCAGTGCTTCACTGCAATCCATGAAGAGTTAGGTAGCTGCTGAATTATGTTGCTCAGGAAAGAGAAAAGTCAAAAGATATTTCAAGCTTCATAAATTTTTCTTCAAAACTGAACGGTGAGACCCACCAAGGAGAAGTGCAGCTTTAGACACTATTTCTCAACCTTTTTAAGCCAAAAATCACCACATCTTTGCAGAACACCAATTCACTGTTTTTCATTAACAGCCAATTAGAATGTAATCTAGGCTTTGAATAGTCATTTCTTAATTCTATTTTTCCACATCTCTATAATTTCTATTTTTTTTCCACACTTCCACAGATTTACATAAGTATGTGTGTACTTGGAGACTTTTTTTAATGCATTTTTTCTGTGGACCATGTTTTGGGTGTCACCTGGACCTCTTGCATCCTGGGGACAAGAGGTTGCTAAATACTTCTGAGTGCAGCTACAGTCTTCTGTTGGAGCCTGATCTTTATTTCACATAACAAACATTCAGGCTGCTGAAAGTTTTATGCTTACAACCACTTACTTTAATACTAGCTGAGAATAGAAATCTCCAGTACCTCAAAAAAACCACATTCTCATTCCTTTCCTTTATTCCAAATGTTAGCTGTAATTTTAAACACTTTTATTATAGTGACAGTAGCCTCCTTAATAAAGCTTCTTGCAGGGGGTGGTCCCTTGTCAGTTTGGCTTGCCTGATTTGATTTTTCTTAGTGTATCTATGGCTTTCACAGTCACAACTTATTTTATTCTGTAGCTTCTTACACAGTGTGAAATTTCACTCAAAGGATCTCATGGCTGAGTCCAAACATCTCCAAAAAATAACAAGAATTTCAGAACTACACACAGATTTTTCCAGCTACACTGGCACGTTATTAATTAAAATTCAGATGGAAATTGTTTCTGTTGCCCCAGGAGCTGTAGAGCAGCACAACTTTTCTCATGCTCAGCATTTTCAAGAGCATTTCTGGAATTCTGTTTCAGTCAGACACTCTTAGAAATGACCAGCCAACCTAAATAACAGCTATCCAGATGTCTTTTAAATTCTGACTTTGCTTCATTGATTCTATTTTGATAGTACAATAAAATGACACTGTGTAATTTTATTCTTTTATTCATTCAAAATTGCCTTTTTGATTTTGAAAATAATGTTTCTCACTGACTGCAATGTGAGCTGCATTCAGTTTGTTATGTTACCTAAATTTGAGCAAATATTATAATGCTCACGCAGTTCCACTGAGGGACAGAATGTTCTCCTTTCTTCAATTACTCACATTTGAATAGAATGTTCACAAAGACATTTGCACTTATTCTTCTTTCTTATAATTGTAAACCTTAAGATTAACACTGTTATTTAAAATAAGATATATTTGATTCAACAAGTCTTCCTAAATTTAATTATCATCGCTGAAGGTTAGTCATTTTGTTTGTTCTAGCCTTCATTCAGACATGTTTAAATGTTCTTGCTTATTTAAGTCCAATCTGTCACAGAGATCCTGGTCTAATTATGGCTGTTCAAACACTACAACTATTGAAAACATCCTTCAAAGCGACATGTTTTTCACTAAACTCAGTGGAAACATCTCCATTACATGCAGGGTCACTGGGCTGGGTCTCAAGCCACCACCACTGAAGAATAACCAGTCACTCCAGGTTTATGCTTACAGCTTCAATCTCGTGTCTGCGCCAAGGCTGCTGTGTCAGAGTTGGGCATGAGGAAGGACATATCATTTCATGGAACAATGCTGCATGTCAGCAAAGTACAGAGTTCTTGGAATGTATCTGGGCCTTTGTATCCTGGAAACAAAAGAAGAGCATCCCCCAGTTCAAAAGTACAACAGTGAGAAGCATGTTTGGGTAGAGCTGAAAGGGAACTCCTGGATCGCTGGGCCTGGGCAGCTGACAGTACAAGCAACCACGTTGTATTTGCAGTCCAAGCATCACACAGAACTGGATTGCTCACTGTCTCACACCTCTGGTAGTTATTCAAGCCTATAGTCATGAAGCGAGGGCCTTGACCCTGCCACATCTGTTTTCTGCTTCTCTGTTGGTGGGCAGCAGCTGGCACCCTGGATTAACCAGGATTACCATGTAACAGCACAGGAGATCTCACTGGACTGAGGATGGCAGGGCAGCATTCCTGTGCCAGCCTGGGTGGGATTCCAGATTTCACTACCCCATAAACTTCATTCATATAAACGTAGGAAGATTAAGGTTTTGACCTATATGTGAAATTTACTTTTTAGCCCTTCAATATGGAAATTTCCACCCTTGGTTAGAAGGGACATGGTGATGCTTTCCAGCTCCAGAATGGCATTGCTGACCAAGCCCACCACTGGCTGGAGAAACTGAACAGCAGACATCACTGTCTCCCCCAAGTTCACAGCAATATCCTTCTGGCACCCCACGGACAGAGGCACACCTTCTCCATGGGTACTACCCCATAATCTGTTTTACACTGCTCTGGAGGAATAAAAGCTTCTCTCTTTCAGCCGTCTTTTCTGTTTTACTATTCACCCAGGCATGTGCATGTGCTTTTACACTAGAAATTAATTACAGAAATGTGGCAGGTTTTGACAGCAAAATGTAACTGTAAAAAGAAATAGTATGAAATGCAGAATACTTTCACAAGCATCCATATGAAGAAGGACACTACCTAATCAATAGCTAGAAACAAAGAAATATAAGAATTTTATTCAAGCAGTATGCTATTTAATGTCACAAACTGAAGGGAAATCCAACTGCAGAATAAATAAGATAGAACAAGTGGATTAAGGACATAAGTTTATGCACATAGCACACTTACAAGTAGGGAAGACATATCTATGTACTCTTAAATCTGGATGTATGCATAAAAAGATCAGATTTTTGATTTTTTTTTTTTCCCTCAAGGGTATAGTTCCAAAATTTTCTTAATGAGTCATTTGTAGTAAATTGGTCATAAGAAACATCATACTTGATGTCCAGCCTCAGGTAAAGAGTGCTTTTCTCAAGACTCAAAATGCTGTGTAGCAGCCGTGCCTGGCCTGAATGGCCGCAGCCCTTTCTTTCTGTTTAATGAGTTGAGCCTCCGTGCTCTTCATGCATATCAAGTACAGCCAGTCTGAGACACATTTAAGTAAAACCATTCTGGCAGTTATTTGCCTCGGTTGAAAGAAAGTCAGGCCAGCCTTCTATGTCTTAGGGGGGTTTGTGGCTGCATATCCTTTTACAGTTCCCCAAAACTTATGTTCTCATTAAAATGTCACCGTACAATGATACTCTAATGTACTGGCTTCTGCATTCATTAGCTGTTGAACTAAAGTTAGTAATGGAAAAACAGATTACCTTGAATTTATGATAGGCTAATTCCATTCCTTTTAGCCACAAGGATAAATCACTCTTTGTTTACACAGGAAATACCAGTAATTTTTAGCAGAATGAAGAAAAGATGGGGAAATATAGCCTTAACTCCTGGCACAGATTGTTATGGGTCCCCAAAGCAACAATGTGGACAATGAGTAAAATCTAAAAATGAGCTCTGGTGAAGACCCATGAACAGTGCTTTCAAATTGCACTTATTTTAGTCAGTTGAATATCCCACCGTTTACCACTGACAATGGGATTTGACCCATGAGGAATTCTCTGTTATAAGGATACTTTGAAGGGAGAGAGGTGAAATCCAAATCAAACAAACAAAAAATCTTAAGAGTTAGTAGTAGAAATCATTATAAAGTGAGTAGTAACTAAAAGTTACCAGAGTGTATTCACAAAGAAAACTTGCACAGTTCATCTTTGGGGCATATATTAAATCTATTATTGCTATTTTTTTAAACCTGCTTTAAAAGCACAGATAGAAAAAAGGCAATGAATAAGAATGTTCTAAAATGTCATTTACTCACTTAGTACAGTCATAGGCATAGGAAGGGAGCAAGAATTAATTATCATGTGTTAGACAGATGATGGTGCATACAAATTTATAACAGTAAGCAGCAACATCGTATGGGGAAAAAAACCCTGAACAAAACATTTATAAGCTTTTCTTAAAGGCTTATTTTTATTTTGTACCTGTCAAAAAAACTCCTGTAATTCTGTAGAAAGTGGACGAAAAAATGTATTTAAGTGGTCAGATTCTAAACAGAGTTTTATTTCTTCTGCAAATTAGTTTCTATATGTATACAAATCTATTATCCACCTATAACCTTTTTTTTTCAGTAACACTCATTTATTTGTTCTAATTTTATCAACAAGTAAAATCCTAGGTCCCAAGTAAAAAAAAAAAAAAAATTAAAATTAAAAAAAAAATAAAAGGGAGTCTATTGGGACAGAAGTTCCCTGAGGGACAAAATGAAATGAAACATTTTAGCTCATCAGACAAATACCATGTCAGCCTCCAATAAAGGGCAATATTTTCTTTTGACTGGTTCAGAGAAAGCAATCCTCAAAGCCTGTACTTGTTTCTTTTGCTTTCTAAGTGAAGGAATGTTGTAGTTGGGATATGGTTTTAACTGTGGGGGTGGAAAAACCTCTATTCTTTTTGTCTGCCTAAATAAAACACCAGCAATTAATGGTTTTAATCTTTTTTATTTTATTTATTTTAGTCTCACTTTCTCTTTAGGTTATGACCTGAACTTCTCTATTCTTAGTTAAGATTTATTGTCTCTTCTCAGAAAACAGGAGAGTAAGTGAATACACTAATAAAAGATGTGGCTAATATAAGACACAATCTAATTTTGAAAACACACAAATTAGTTGATTTTAAAAAAATCTTACCACCATCTTCCTCTTATTTTCAATAATCTAAGAATTCCATTCTTACTCTGGAGTAGATGGCAAATTTTTTTCTACTTACTACCTTCTGAACGAGGTTTAGTTTTACCCAGAAAGCAAAGTTTATCAGAGTGAGAGATACTTGGTTTATGTCTCAACTGATATCTGCTGCAAGCTCTCTTCCCCTAAACTGCATAACAACTGATTTCTGCGTTTTATTTGATAAAGTCTCCCCAGAGGAGTCTGTCAGGAATCCACAGCTGAGACACTATGAAAATATCTTCCTTCAACCATTTGCTTGTTTCACTTATTTAAAGTCTAACTCCTTCAGGGTATTTCGCTCTTCAAATGTACAGTGAGATCTTTCATTGTATGTGGTTTAAGGAGATAATCATTGTTGTCAGCTGTGCCATTTTTATTTGGCTCACCGGTATTTTGTGGTTTTCCTGAAGTTCTTAAACACTTTGACTGAAGCAATCAAATAAGAGTTTGAGGAAGGTTAGTTCTTAGCACTTGGGCTTAGAGTTTCTAAAAACTTGAACATTAAAGCAAATACAGACAACCCAATACTTCTAAAATAGTAAGATTTTAAATCCTTTCATGACTTCTTAATACTTAGCATTAGCAAAACTGCTGCAATAGTGCACATATATAATAATAAAAATGTTTGCTAAAAATGATCTTTCATTAGCAAACAATAGAGCTTCTGATTCAACAATGAAATTTAATCAAAAACTCATAACACATGTGCCCACACAAGTATGTCTTATTTCTCTGACTGCAATTTTCCTCCCAGTATTATGAGAAAAACTTGGCTCTGTTTGCCTTCCTTGCCTTTATGCTGATGGTTGTGAAGGTCTGTCTTTGTAAATAATTGCAACAGTTCTCATCCATAAGGCACTATATATAGATTTTCATTTATAAAGTTGATTTATCCTAATAGGTATGAAGGTGTTTTCCAATCTCTTCTCCCACAAATTTGGAAGAAAAGTGTTTCCTGACTTCCAGACCTGTTTTAGGATCTGCTTCTTATGTTTCTTTGTTTCCCTCAGCGTGTTTCCACCTTTCAAAATTTCTATACAGATCACTCATTAGAAAATCCCTTTTGTTCAGCCAGTCCTGATTCTGAGGTTGTCCTTCTGCCAAGCGACGAGTTACGGACTGTTACACCCAATGGCAGTCATAGCTGGTCTCTCTGAGTGCCCTGTGCCTGAGTGCCACTCAGAATGAATCCAAAACTCCCTCCTTCAGCCCTCTCACACAGGTTTTCTTAGTGGTTTAGAAGCTTTAATTTCCTCTGTTCCATAATGAAAAGGTCTTTAGGAGCACCTACAATTGTTGGGCAGGCTGCAAAGGGCACACATCTGATTTCTAATCGTTTTCTTTTGCTGGTGGATACTCTTCTTCCTCTCTTCTGAGGAATCTTCAGCTAATTAGGGCAACTTCAAGTTGGACTTGTGCATGTCACAAATTTAGAAACATATCTGTCGTCTTTCAGGATCAAACCTTGTAAGCCAAACACCTTTTCCAGTGACAATGCAAAGGTTTTTGTGCAGATTTCAGGTACTGCTGCATCAGGATGTTCCAAATCTATATGTTAAATCTGCTTCTAACTTAGGGCTCTCACTATAGGACATTGTGGGAATTACTGAGAAAAAAAAGACAAATAATTATACATGGTTTCAAATAGTGAGTGACACAACACACACAATAGAAGCAGAAGAAAGCAGGATTGGGAGCATTTATTAAGATCGTGACAAAAGGAAAAATTAAAATAAAGACTTAAAAATGCTAATGAACATTAAAAGAAATGTAATTTTTGCAAAATACTTGTAAGTTTTGGACTGGGTATTTAAGGAACTTTTTACTGATCCTCTCCTGAGTTCATTTGTTCCAGCATCCTTACCATGGAACAAGGGATTATGCAAACAAGGTGAAAAAAGCAACTTCAAAGCATAGAGCAATTATTCAATGGCAAGCGGAGAGAAGCAGGTAGGCAGTATTTAAGCAACTGGAAGGATAAGCACAGATGTGCTCCCTATCCCTAAGGAAGTACCCCAGGTGCTTTGGCTGGCTCAGCAGGCACGAGCCAGGAGGGGCAGGGCTGGCCTCTTCAGAGCCACAGAGAAGGTCCCCAGTGTCACAGGGTTATCCACGACCACCTGCCCCTGATGACACTGACCATTTTACCTGGTGAGCTGATGCTTTGCAACTAGCAACGCTGACTAGGATGATCAGCCTCCTACATTTTTTTGTTTCCTTTTTCATACCTTTTCACATTGATGCTTTTCTTCTTGAATTCATCAGCTATTTCTGATATTATCTCAAGAATCCTACTTTTGCCTGCTATTTTGCCTTTCTTGTCTCCATACAGACTTTCTCATATATTTTTCTGAGCTGTCTGGGTGGAGGTTATGCAGCTGTGCTGCATCAGAACGGAGGCTTGGGTCCAAATATATGGCCAGAGAAACTCTGGCTGCCAGGAGAATGTTTATAACTGGGGCTGCAGAAAGGGAGTGGGTTAAAAACAAGCATAATAAATTCCTAAACACATCAATGTAAGTTTCTATAAGCACAATGTATACACACATACACACAAAAAACTTCCTGTGAGTTATAAATATCTTACTCCTGTAAGCTAGTTAATTAAAAAGGATTTTACGTGGCAAGCAACCTATGGCTAGGACAAGCCACCTGATTTTTCACGCTAAAGCACTATATCAAATGCTCGTCCTGGTATCCCTAGGCATTCATAATTCCTAACCTACTTAGAGCTTTAGGGACGCAACATCTGGAAAACTGGACCTAAAATGGCAGAAAAGTATTGAAGGTCATGCAGGATAATTTACCTCAGCTTTGGGTATTTGATAGATGAGAAGGCTGTTACTCATTGGAAATGTTAGGAAGCATTACGAGAACAAGTGAGAAACAGAAATTTATAGGTTCATAAATTTTAATGCCAGAAGAATCATTTAATCTGACCTGTATACTATAGGCAATGAAATTCCACCAAGTAATTGCCACATGAAGCTCATCAATCTGTGGTTAAAGTAGCACTTATCACCTCATGGTAACAATTATCATACAGCATGAGGTAACTATTTTTAAGAGCAAGAGAAAGAAGAGAACTAAATTTGCTAGTGCAGCTCTATCCACCCCCTTTTTCTATGCATACTTGGTAGAAGTTTTCAGAAAGCGGTACCATAGTAAAATTACAGAGAATAAATGAGAAGTAACTATCCAGTTTGCACATGACATTGCATGTCTTGAGTATCTAGCAGCTACAGAGAAGAGGATAATAAATTATTTTTATGCAGCAAGCGAGAAATGGCAAGTTAAAATAAACACAAAGAAAACTAGAGGTGACATAAAGCATTTGCACACAAGAAAAAAATCCTCTTGGTAAATGGAAAGTAATAATAAAGCTGCAGCACTCATTTACCTTCAATAGCTTTTCACATTAGAAAATTATGATCATGAGAAAGAAATTATTAAAATAACCTAGGATACATGGAGAATATCTGAAAGGATGAATGCAGTTCTGGAAAACGACAAAAGCTTGTCCTTTGCAGAAAAGATTCCACACTGGGTAGGTAGTTATCTGTCTGTGACATATGCCAGAACAGGAAAAGTGGGCAAAATAACAGCAGCAGTCGAGCATAAAAGAAAGTTGGTACATGAAGAGTGGAGCTAAAGAAATCTTGTTTCCCATGGGTTTGCCTTGCAAGTGGCACATCACACCTACTCACCTCAAGAGCAAGAGCTTCTCCATATTCCTACAACCACTCCCACCCATTACACAGAGGTTCTCCAGTGCCCCATCATTGCCCCGTACTGCTCCCAGTACTGCTATATTCCCTGCACTCCCACAGCACTGTACCCACACCTCTCCATACATCCCTTCCTCATCTACCTCTTGGGGCTCTCTAGGTGGGCAAGAGGCAACACAAGCAAGAGAGAGGGCTACAGACACACTGGCTGACTGAGTGAATGCTGACAGCTGGAACTAAGTCATGCTCAAGCCCTCTGTTCTTTTCCCTCAGAGTCAGAAACAATAAAGTCAGTGTCCTCTACTTAGACTCTGATTTTTTCAAAATTTTAAGGCTTCATAATCTTTGAGGCATCTACCTAAACTGATGAAAAAGAAACAAAGGGGAAGAAGCAAAAGAGAACAGTAGGATAACACAATCTTATTGACTTTATTTCTCATGAAACCAGGCTAAAAAAATTTAAATGTGTAATGTATTCATTATGGGAAAATAGAGAAAATAACATACCATCTTCATGGGACTAAATTCTGACATGCAGGCTTAATATTTTTGCAAATTAAATTCAAAAGTCCCATTTAACTGAGTCATCAGCATGCCAACTCTCTAATTAGAATATATCCATTGTATTCATTAGCTTTTGTTTTAACCTTATATGGGAGGTTGGAAATCAAATCTACACATTTTGGTCAGAAAGAAGGTCTTTGTGGGTCTTTCAGAAAGGACAACACACTTTTAAGTTTCATGAGAGGAACAATATTCAATTACCAGTACATAAGATGATACAAAATGTACTCATCTTACCAGTGAAGGAATATCTAAATTACGGCTTGAAATTAGTAAATGTATAAATAGATTAATTAAATAAAATGGCAAAGGGAACTTCTATCAGAACTAAATGATTATCAGACAAATATGTCATTTTTATTTCAAGTTCCTTATTTCCTTTAACTATAAATACCACAAAATCTCTTAGCACACACACTTACATGAGTAAGTGTTTAAGTAGATAACACTTCTATAAATATAAAAAATGATTCTATAAATGCAATTGCATCCTGATGAAGAATAATTATTTTTCTATTTTCTTGAATGTCTTAGCAATAGACACTTGAGTAAATGTGAGACAGCATCACTCTAATAAATGCAGCTAGAGAGATGTAAAAGAGACAGATCATTAATTATTTATCATTGTCACTGCTACAGCTTATTTTTTTTTTGCAAAAAAGTAATGCTTGAGTGCCACCTGAGACATGGGACAGAGCTGGTCCCCTTAACTTGGTGGTTTGATGCTACTGATAGAAAGGCCAGAAGATATTTCAGTTATGCCAATAAACCACCAATGAGCCTTCCAGTGATCTCATATCTGGGCGTAAAAGGAGATCCAACCTATCTATGGTGCTATTTTCAGGACAGGATTTTAAGCTTGAAGTTGTTTCTCTAGAACCAGTTCTTGGGCAACTGCTGCTTTCTTTGCAAGGAAATGGTCTATAGGGACCTTCTCCCCAGCTCAGTTCTCCCTGTTTTTCAGTGTCCCATAAGGAGTGAAAGCTCCCACCCACCTAATGCCAAGGCTAAAGTTCATCAGCTTTAGTGGAGTTTCTCACTCTCACTTTCTGCTACAGTCAGCGGAGAGAAGCACTTTTAGTAGTTGCTCTGATGTATTTGAGGCATCAACTTTAAGACAGTAAGTTTAAAATACAGACTTGATTCTTGTTGGTTGTTTCCTCTTTGTTTATTTTGGTTTTTTCCTCCTTGGTGGGATAGGGGTGGTGCTTTTGGCACTTGATTCCTCTAATTTGTTTTAGGCATTGAATTTAAAGTTGAAATCAGTTTTGCCCAAACTTTACCAATATGCTCTGAACTTCGGTACATAAAAGTTTGATTGCACTCAGGGATGTCTAGAAGGAAAATGTACATTTTTCAGATGCCTTTATAGCAGTCAGCTACATATGAAAGCTGTTCAGGCAGGAGGAAGAGGCAACCTGAGGACACCCAAAACACTTGCAGCTGTAGGTATGGTGTGCATGAGTCCAATTACACCTGACACTGAAGCTGATACCTTGATGAAATAATTACTGAAGGTTGCAGGAAGCTGCAAAGATTCATCCATATGCATCAGGAATCCTATTGAAATATGGGAGAGCAGCAGCTGACTTCAGTCCAAGTCATTGGGGACAATGACAATTTTTGTCTGTCTTCCAGCATATAAAAATGATTATTCCTGTCCCCTAATTATTGTCTTAAAAGTGAATAGCCTCTAGTACTCTTGTTTTGTATTGTATACTTGCAAAATTCCTTTGCATTATACGTGTGTAGACACAGAAGTCTACTACACAATTTTTTGCTGAGATTCCCACCAGCTAAAAAGCATTTGGGTTATCACTGATGGAGAGAAAGCAGGATGCAATGGGGACACAGGCAGTTTGGAAGAACTGAAAGACCTTGCCACTGGCTCATGAAGAGATGTGACTCACCTTGAGAAGCAGCTCATGTGTGAGCTGAAGGGAACACAGCTCGAAGACAAAAGGGTGTGCAAGGCAGCTGTAAAGTCTGCTATTATTTCCTCTCCCTGTACTTGTCCTAAAAACTGTACATGATTTCTTAGCTCTGAAATTCAGACAGATAAACTTGTTTTCCTGGGAGGTAAAAGTTTGCCTAGCTGACTGGCAGTTTCAAAGGAGGTCCTTTGAAGGTGCTGGTGAAGGTAAGGTGCTGATGGAGTCCCAGTTCCCTCCCATGAGCCTATGCCTACAGCAAAGTACTGAGGCTCTGCTGCTCTGAGCAGCAAGGTCGGAGGGCAATTGGGACAGGAGAGGAGAGCATCCTATGGGCAGGGTGGCAGAGCTGCCCTCAGCAGGAAGTAGGGAGTGTGGGTACAGCCAGGGGCTGTGGCCATGGCACTAAAATCACTAACTCCGACACACACAGCCCTCAGGAGAGGAGCAACACTCAGTTTGTGTACATGACCTTGTATTTTCTTGTAGTTAACTGAGAAGACTCAAGCCCTGCATTGCTCACTATTGTACATATATGAATGCAAAGATTGTCGTGTTCTTAAACCATATATTTATATCAAGCAAAGATGTGAATTCTGAGATTGGGATAAATATGTTTCCCTAACTGATCCTTTCTCTTCACGGCTCTTTTTTTGTGCTTACTTTTCACGACAGGAGCAGGGGGTGGGTGCTGCAGATAACGTGTGTGTGTTTGCAGTTGAGGGGAGCAAGTGGCTGCCAGATAGCAATTCTCTGTATTTCTTAATTCCATTTACCAGCCTCCTCTCTCCCCCAGACTGTTCCTGCCAAAACGTCTTTTATTTCTTTTTTTACCACTAGATGGTAGTAACAGGTAGAGACTTACTCTTTTTATTTTTTTTACCCTCTCTTTCTCACTGCCCTTTGTTTACTGTCTGTGATTAGTTTTAGGACTCTGGTTCCAATAAGAGGTTTATTGTTTTCTCCTAATCATGAAATGATTACACAGATATTATAGATTTGAAATTCACTGTTTTCAAAATAACCATTTCCTTCCTCCTCTAATCCTCACACCCCTGCTCCCCACACGTCCTTGCTGAATCCAGTGTGGGTGCAGATCAGAGGCAGCAACCATTAGGAAAGGGTTGCAACAAGCCTCACCTGCCTACAAAATCCCACTGAAGATTTTCCTGCGTACTGTGAATTACACTCAGCGTTTTCAGCAATTGCTGCTTCATGGGTACTGAGGGGCATGAGCAGCTGTTCTGTGACCTCCAAAGCACGACTGTGCTCTCCTTCAGTCTGCCTTGCCTCTCTTTCCCGACTTGCTGGGCTCTGCAGAGGGATGCCCACCATCTGGCTGGGGCAAGGAGAGAGCCAGGCAAGGGGGCAGCTGCATCTCCTGACATTTTCAGCCTTGGAGAATTGTTAGGAGAGGAGTAACTTGCCCATGAGTCCAAAGGTAGGCTCATCTGTTGTGATTTTTACATAGGACACATTTTTGCTCTTCATATGCAGCCAACAATTAATAAAACATTGTTTAAAATTAGTGCAAGCTATGCTGAACACTCAAAACAGTTCATCAGTGTGGTCTGTTTAGTACAGCTGTTTAGTACAACTGTATTAGAAAGGAGAGAAAATACAGTCAGTGCAATTTGATCATATCAAATATTGTCCTTGACTACTGATAAAGTAACACAAAAGCATCATTTAGCACGTGCTTGATGGCCAAAATATGAATATTAAGACTACATTTCCTGTATAGAAATTGATTATAAATGGACCAGAACAAATTACGGACTGCATGTAATAAGTACTATATATACTCTTCCCCATCCCTCAAGTATATGCTCATACACAGTTTACTACATTTATGTGATCCCAAGGAGGACCCATATGTTAAAGTGCAGGTTAATTTACTGAGAGCTCTATCTATTTTTTAAATGGAAGGCACTAAGCTATGATAATGATAACTGAAGGAAGAGCCTCATTTAGTGAGAAATAAGCCTTTTGTAATTTTCTCAAAAAGCCTATCTCACAAACATCTATTTCTATACAGATAGAAGTGCCTGTTTAGCAGACTGTTCAAGACTAAGTTTTAATGGGTATTTTTATCCTTTTTATGTAACTAAAGAAAACACAAACCAGAATAATACCCAAGCAAAACAAACCAAAAACAGATATTCCTACATCTATTATTATTAGTCTGGGTTAGCGCTTTCGTTTTACCTATGGTTGTCTTTGCTTTTGTAAGGTGTTAGCGGTATACATCTTTCCTTTTTCATGCTGACTTCTTGCTGCCTCTCCTCTCTTTCTGCCACAGGAGAGGAACACTTAAAAAACATAATTAAAACTAAGAGCCAGATCCTCAGGTGCTGAAAATCAAAATTGCTCCAATGAACTCCAGTTATGCAAATTTTTATTAGCTACAAAATTGGACCCACTGGATTTTAATTGCACTTCAACATCTGATGTACCTTTCAATAGCAAAAGCAGAAGGCAGGCAGTTCTAAACAACCCTTTAATTTTCACTAGAGGAAGGTTCAGTGTTTAGTGAAGCACTTTTCAGCTAGAACTTCTCCTTTCAATTCATAAGTGCATACACACTCTGCTCTGTAACTTCAATTCTTCATATCCATTTTCAGGTACCTGGTTTAATTATAAATTGTTCAGAGAAAAGACTGTATTAATAAGGCAAACCTCTATCAGAAGAAAAATATGTTCTTATAGTTAAAACATTTGTGCTGGCATTACGCATTTTGGACCACTTTCCTGCTTTCCCATAGGCCTTTTGTGAGTTCTTGCATAAACCACCTCTGAAATGGCTCCTCTAGCTCTAGCCTGACAATGGGAACTTAGCAAGGTCCCCAAACAGAGAACATTGTAGCCTGGCACTGCACTGTGGTCTGTGCTCACATGATATATCTGCTTCTGCTCATGAAAGGCAGAGCTGGACTTCAGCAATGGCAGCTCAAAAAACCTTGTGGGGTAAATATCTAAAGTTTGCTATGGCTACTATGAATCTGAATCTCAGGCCATAGATTCACAAATATTTTGGGACAATACTGCAGTCTCAGTCTTTCCCTCCTCCCTGGCACTCATCGGCACCTGCTCCTCCCCTTCTCATGTGCCTGCACAGTCAGACAATTGCCTACTGAATAGAACTGGTGGACAGATTTGGACTAAAACCCATGCAGCAAAACACGAAGATTCCTATCACCCAGACCCATTGTCCATTCTAACTACCACAGGGGCTCATGTTTGTCTTACCATCTGGTAATGTCTATACAAGCACACAGAATAGCTGTCAGACAGGACTTAGAGGGCAAAAGGTATGGTGAGGTCTGCCTGTTTATAGATCCCCACTGCAAGAGAAGGAGAAATACCTCCTAATGTTGCATCAGCGAAGGGTTCATGAAATGGAGACAAGAATACCTAATTTGCCCTAAAACATGCTGTCTTGTCTAGTTAGCTTTGTGCGGCCTCTAATACTATCAGGGCACCATTGGACCAAAAAGTACAACAGCCACGTGACTCCTTTGAGTCAGAATTACATTCTCCCGTATTTCTTATGGGGGAAAAAAAAATTGTTTCTGTTGCTTTTCTTTGAGCCAGTTTTAACTCTGTTCAGTAGAAATCTGGTTTCGTAACAACGCTGTACTTTATAATTGGGTTTGTAGCTTTAGCCTCATGTGTCTCCTGTGGTTAACTCCCAGATTAGACTCTATCTACATGGGTACAATACACTCACTCCTCTTCCTGTCATCCCTACAGCTGCCACACAGCCCTGGAGACATGTCCTGAGCCCACCACCTTGCCAGCCAAGGACAGGATCACACAACAGGCCATTCAGCCTCCAAACCACATCGGGCAGCACAACATTACAGAAACATGAAGACTTTGTGCTCAGCTGGGAAAAGATTAAATGCTCGATTGTTTCTGAATCCATGTTTCTCAGAACATTTTGTTCCATGATGCATGTTGATATTTTGACTTCTTGTCCCAAAGTGGATGGAAATTCCAACTTTTGTTCAGCCTTTGCTGCAGCTTCTATCTTCTGCTATAATAAAAGCAAACCATTACAATAAAATAAAAATAACTTTTAATGAACAGTTAATGCAGTTTCAATGATGCCTCGTATAACAGCTGCAATATTTTAAAATTAAATTTTATTCTTTGCAGAACACAGAAGATTTCATCACATAAAATGGCTAGTTTCAATTGGTTGCATTACATTTTGTGTGTGCTGTATATGTCTTCTTTGCCTGACTCATGACAGGACTTCAAATGTGTAACATATAGTACATTCTGCTCTCAGATACTCTGGTGCAACCACATTGATTTCAGGGGCTGTGCTGAGCTTTGAACTGTGTCCCCCCAACTTCGTGTTTGTACACTCTGCAGCCAGACTTGCTCTCTGTTGCATTCCTTTGAGACACAATTTCAAGAATGCGTCAAGAGGCTTAAAAAGTGCAGTTGTTGTTCAATAATAGCTTGTTCCTGACAGTAGTAATAATTAATCCATGCTTTTCACTCTCACTGATATTGTGATCACTTTGATCACTTCTGAACTTTCTTACATTATTTTTGTTTTGTTTTGTTTTGTTTGGGTTGGGTTGGGTTGGGTTGGGCTTTTTGAGTTTCTTCCAAGAAAGAGAACTATGGAAAGCAGAGAACATTTTTAAAAATAAATTCCAGGAGAGGTTATTATACAGTGTTGTGTTATTGCTCGGAGTGCTTTAAAATTGGCAGCTAGGCTATGTCTTGGGATCAGATTGCTGTGCTGTTTGTTTGCAGAGTGGTAATGATTTGACAATGTAGAGGGCACTGCCTAAAGGATAATGAAGATAATGAATGAGTGTGTTCTTGAGACCAAGGCTCTTCGTTTCACACCGCATATGAGAAAGTGTACCTCCTGAGAGGCTAGACTGTCTATAGCTCTGTAATTCAAAGAATTGTTACAGATACAAGTTAGAGAATAGGACTGTCCCATTTTGGGTATCAGCAGTGTGAGTAGAATCCCTCAGGTGGAGGATCAGACTTTCCCAAAACTGCTAGTGAAACCTTGCCCCAATTCCAAATGACGGTGATTACACTGGTGCACAAGTTGGTGACTGTGCACTGCTGAAACAGGGTAAACAAGACGAGCACCAATAAGTGCATAACCATTTTGCTACTGGCCAAGTCAACTGCTGGAAGTTTGCAACGAGATGTTGCCATGGTTTACAGCAAGCAGATTCTGGATGGGATAAGGAATATAATTTATGGTCAGTGGAAGTATGGGTAGGATTTTCCCTGAGGAAGGAGGAGCCAAAAATGTTAGAAGCAAAAGATATTTCACCTTGGGTCTGCAAGACATGTATAATTGACACCCATGTGGGAAGCAAAGGCAAAATGTATAATGCCAGGATATGGAGAAAGCCTGACATTTAAAGGCTGGGACAAATAGGAACTCATTTTTTTCTTGACTGTTTTGTTATCAATGATGTATTAGTGCCAACACTATTTTGGAGGACTGACTTTGGCTTTAAATGTCTTAGAAAAAGAAGTTTGAGTTGGCTACAAAGCAATTTTCATAATACAGCAGAGAGCATATAGTGAGTTGAATGGAGTATGCATGTATATAGCAGACATTAACTAATAGAGCACTGGGATACTACTGTGACAAATATAATCCAGATTGTAACACTCTGCAATACAACTGCAGGGGTAAATTTAAGTACTTTTATGAGAAAGTATCTAGAAGGAATCACAGGTTTTTTTAGGCTGGTCACATACCTAGAAAACTATGGCCCTCAATACTGAGACTGGTTCAGAGCTAGCACAGGGGAGATCACATCTTCCTCCAAAATCAATACTCCAACAGTGTGATAACATAGGGACAGCAACTCAGAAAAGTATGTAATACCTTGTTGGTTAAATGGAATGTAAGTCCTAATATATTCATTTAAAAAGTTTTTCCATATGTTCTCTTATATAATGTTGTATTGGTGGGATATTTTGTAAACACTTTGTAAAGATAGACATACTGCCTGAATGCTAAAAATACACAGGGAAAAAGCTATTATTACCTCCGGATGGGTAGGGAGGGCTGTTCTTAGTATTTGAGGATTAAAGCATGGTTTCTGAATTTCAAGTCTCAATCTTGCCTTTTATCTTGATTTTTAGATGTAGAGGGGACTGTCATAATCAATTTCATTCCACATCTGCATCTGAGAGTTGTATGAGGAATCCTATGTGCCATCTAGATAATTTGCATATTTTGCAACTTAGTTTTTACATTCTCATACTCTTCATCATATTTATTTATTTAATGATAGCTTCAAAATCCTTGTGGAGAGAAGCACAATGAGAATGAATGGGACCTAAAAGTAAAGAAAATAAGGATCTGAACTATATCTACATGCCAGTAATGGTCATTATATTCCCTATCCTTTTTGTTATTACCTGTGGAAAAAATGTAGCAGAGAAAGGAAAGGACTTTTTATTTTAAAATATTCAGATTAATCTGTTTGCACTGAGCACAATAGGATGTCCAGAGCTGATGACTGAGACAATATTTCAAGAACTACCTTCTGTGATTAGGGAAAAAGAGACTAATCCTACATGAATAATGCAGGCCTCAATAGTGGCAGAACGCCCCTTACACACTCCATGGACTCCTGTGTTTTTCTGCAAGCACAGGTTTTCCTTAGTGGAAGTGTAGTGACTGATGCCTCCTTTTTTCTTTCAGATCTTTACTGTTCCCAGAATACTTAGATCAGAACATTTTAAGCCTAATATTAGCTAAGCAAGAAATACCAGACCCCTGGAACCCCTCTCAGGGAGCAGTCAAAATGAGGAGGACCGGCTACAGGTGCTGCGTGAAGAATTTAGAACTTACCACTATTGCACATTATGCTAGCAGATATGCTCTTAAAAGCTGGTCAGTGATTTTATAGCAAAGGCATAAAGCCCAGCAATGACTGATGTAATCACTCACTGAAATCGATTATATAAAAAGCCCTACACAGTCCATGAAAATAATTCTATAATCATGGTAAAAATTGCAAAAGTCTGATTAGGAAACAGGCAGGATTTTATGTATGTTGAAGGTTGTTTTTTTTTCTCTCTGACTATCATTTTGAACATATGAGATCAGAAGGGATGTGGAAGTAGGAGACAAAATTAATTTCAAAAAACCACTTTTTATTCCCTGTCCTTAACTGAAACTAAGCACACTCCAGAAGTCTGCTGCTTCTTGTAGCCATAAACATATTGGCCAAAGCCCAGGAAATTATTCCCAAAATGACCTGCTGTTTACAAACTGAGAAGGGCTGGTAGGAGATGTGGTGGTCAGAGGGCCTCTGGGCTACAGTGACCACTGAACGATAGACTCTGCAATACTTGGTGAAACAATGAGGGGCACCAAAAAAACCTCTACCCTGGACTTCCAGAGGGCAGACATCGGCCTATTAAGGATGCTGATTCAGAGAGTACCTTGGGAAACAGCCCTTAAACACAAAGGGATCGGGACACACAGACATATTTCAAGAAAGAAATCTTGACGGCACAGGAGCAGGCTGTCCCTGCATGCTGAAAGGTGTACCAGTGGGGTAGGTGACCCACCTGGCGGGGCAGGGAGCTTTTGCAGGAACTCAGGAAAAAAAGAGGGTGTATCATCTTTGGAAAAAGGAGCCACCAACTCAGAAAGTGTTTAAGGATGTCGTTAGGTCATGCAGAAAGGAAATTAGGAAGGTGAAAGCTCAGTTAGAACTGGCCTCTTCTTTACAGCATAATAAAAAGTGTTTTTATAAATACGTTAATAGCAAAAGGAGGGGCATGGAAAACCTCCATTATTTATTGGACACAGAGGGAAATATAGTTGCCAAAGATAAGGAAAAGGCTGAGGCACTTAATACCTTCTTTGCCTCAGTTTTCAACAGTAGACAGGTCATCCTCAGGACAACTGGCCTCCTGAGTTGGAAGACAGGGACAGGGAGCAGAATAGTCTCCCTGTAATACAGGAGGAAGCAGTTAGTGACGTGCTAAGCCACATAGATCCTTAAAAGTCTATGAGACCACATGGGATCCATCCTAGGGTGATGAGGGCACTGGCAGACGAACTCATCAAGTCACTCTCCATCATTTATCAACAGTCCTGGCTCACCAGGTCGGTCCCAGATGGCTGGAAGATGGACAGTGTGATGCTGTAGCACTCCGTTCCCAGAGCCACAAGCATGTGTCTCATTGGTTGTAGCTGATCTATGATAGCTCTACTCAGAACCTGGGATTCCTCCTTGAGATCATCTTCTTGTCTGTATTAAGTTACCCTTTTGGAAAGTAGAGTTGGGGAAGAAAAAGACTCTGTGCTGTGAATGCTGAGTAGAGCATGTTGCAAAAACACAAACTGCGAATTCTGTGCTTACACTAGGGAATTTGTATTCCACATGCTTGATCTGCACACAGTGCTGGACTCCAATTCTTCTGTACTTGCCCAGATAAATTCTTCATGTGCCAATAAGTTATCTTTAAACCGCCATAGCAGAAATAAATTGTGTCTAGTTTGTGGTTCAAATGGTAAATAGAGTTTTCTCAGAGATGGAAACCTTGAAATGAAAGAATTGGAAAACGCTAACAGTTAGAACATAAAAGGAACAGTACATAAATTCATGAAGTCTCAAAAACAACAGTGGTGACCTGTTTGCACTCAAGGCCAGGCATATTCTAGAGCCATGAAAAATAAAAACTTGCTGATGATCTTTAGTAGTAACACCTGGCTGAAATAGCTGATTGCGGATGTACCTCATTGCAATCATATCCAGAAATAGGAGGAGAGGAAGGGCATCTTTATGAACCTGAACACAGAGATAGCCCATTATGCTGTCATCCAAAACCACTCATCCAGAGACAACACTAAGCACTGCTACCAATGGGCCCAGTCTTGCTCACAGAGACATCCTCACTCATTCCAATTATCATTAAATCTGACCTACTGGATTGTCAGTGAACCTTTTTTACTTCTTTCATGAAGCTGGTAATAGAAAGTTTAATGATCATCTAGCTTATTTGCAATGCAAGAAAGATACAAATGTTATCAGGTAAAAGGAGTACAATTGAGATTATCAGGGAAACAGAATAAAATAGCAATTGATGTGATTGAGTCCGTGAACGTTTCTGATTTGTTTAACTAACAAATTATTTGGTAAAAAAAACATGTCAACAAGAGAAGCTACAGGTAAAAGCTGAAACCTAAAAGTTGAAAAATGAGGGAATGTGTGTTTCACACATAAGATAGCCCTGGTAGCCAAGGAAAATAGAATGCTGTGATGTAGAAAATGTCCGCAGCACAGGAAAAGATCACAGAAGAGCATGTAGGAAAAGTTTCAGTGCAGGAAAGGGTAGAGAGACCACAGCACAGGGAGGCCAGGCCCACATACATGAAAGCTGATAACTGGTAATTCAGTATAATAGTTCTATACCACATGTTTGATAAACTGAGACACAAAGAGAAGCAAGAAGAAGTAAGGTCAAAGGTGCATGAGACCTTGGGGCATGTCTGAGACTATCTTTCACTGTTTTTTGATATGAAAGGACAGTGGATTATGGCAGCCTTTAGGAAAGAGGGAGTTTGAGAGCTGAGAACAGAAAGTCTTACCAAATTAAGACTTCCATGAAAGAAACAAAGAGAACAGACTGAGGAAAGGAGTCAAAGTTTTAAATTCTTCACTAACAGCTCCGGAAGAAGGTGGTCATATGATAAAAAAAAAATTTTAGTTTGATAATGTCACATTGAAAGCTTGTAGGACTAAAACCTAGATTTCTTAATGGTATGAGAATATCTTAACCACAAAATCATTCATCTTCTGCTATGTTCCGTGGTTTTATCACCACAAACTACCATGAATAATTCAGGAAGCACTTTGACATTGGTCTCATTAATAAGACATTTAATCAAGAAGATGTTTAAATAATGATGTAGAAAAGGCAGAAGAACTCAATAAATACCTAATTTCATAAGAAGCCAAAGAAGCACTTCCCAACCCATTCGTAGTAAAGAAGGATGTTTAACTGAATGCCTCTGAGGTGCAGACATTAAAGAACAAATGGGCTAGGTTAATTTTTAATAAATCTCACATTACTAAGAAAATTCAGGAAGACAAAACAGTCTTAATGTCACTTCAATGTTCAAAAGAGGATAGTGCATTGGCTGATAGGTCTTTCAGCATGGAGTCAGCCCGGGCCCAATAACAGAAAAAAATGATAAAAGATTGATTCTATACATAGCAAGAGACAGGAAAATAATTTCAAGATGTTAAATCAGTCTGGTCAAACCAATCTCACTCTTTTGTACTACACATTTGTTTGATAAAGGATGTGTGGCAGAGGTTTGTAAGGTATTTGCCTTAGTATCACATGACAATCTGATTAAACAAGTAGTTCTGAGAGCTAACAAAACCTGGCTTTCTAGGGAATTGTGTCTCTCTTGGTTAATTGACTGTTCAACAGTATAACACTTAGATTTTCTGTTTACTCTGCATATATCAACACAGGACTATTATTTCTTGCTGCAGGGTATTTCAAAATGACAAATATGCTGTCATCTTTAACTACAGAAAGTACCCAATGGATTCCGAAATTATTGAGAGTGGTATTTGAACTCTAGTAATATTTTTCTACAACTATCTACTTTTATGAAACATATTTATCTTTAGGATATTTATTTTTCTGCAAATGTGCTTGAAAATGACAAACAACCTCAAAAAAATATTGAGTGGGATGAAGGAAAAAGTAGTCACCTTGCTTCCATGGGAATAAGAATACTACGAGCACTGTGGAATCCTAATCAACAACAGCTGAAAACTATCTGACAGATTTCATAGAGCAGTGATCAATAAGAAATCCTAAACTAGTAACAGTATTTCAAAAGTAACCACTTAGGTGTTAGTATTAGAAAATAGCCAAATATTTTACATGTTGAAAAAATAATAACAAGCATAAGGTTGTCACGGGAGACATCTATAAGGTGGACTATTAAAAATATATTTAAAAAAAAAAGAAATTCAAGCTCCAATAACTAGGAACAAGAAAACAATCAATAGCATGGAACTGCAACATGTACCCTGAAAAGCAAATAACTTCAAGAAGGTTTAGAGACCACAGAGAATAACTGAATGAGTATGAAGTAACTGTGTGATGGTGTGAGGAAAGGGGCTTATTCTATCAGGGCATAATACAAGAAGAAAAGTGTTTTATACCTACAAAAGGAAGGACCAACAAGCTTTTAAACCAGACATAGCTATCAGACTACAGTACATGGCTACAAGTATTTATAGTCGGGTCCCTAAGTGCTTGTTTTAGGAAGGAAGAAGCTTCAGAAGTAATGAAAGGCCCCTGAAATCCAATATTTTTAAATTTCTGCTAGCTACATTGTGCCAGGATCTATTCTTTGACCTGAAGGCAAACTGGCATGCTCTAGCCATGGCCATACTATTTGTCTGTTTTTAACATCAAGGCAGGATAGCCACACCCAGCCTCCCTCTTGGGCAAGGTCTCTGCATCAGAAATTGCTCCAGGGTTTGAACTGAGGGCATTCATGGCCATGACTTAGCATTGTGTTTTTCGCTCAGTGACTCAAAAGTCATCATTGTGAGCTCTGTGCAGAGCTCTGTGTACAGTGAGTTCTGTGCAGTGATTTACCCTCCTAGAAATGCTGTATCCGTAACTGCAAACAGATGTCACAGTTTTTATCTTGAAAACCCAGCCAGCCACCATGGAACAGCATTCTCCTAAACAACTAAGCCTTTGATGTCCAGAGCTCTAATACTGACTACACCAATCACTGAAATTACCTGCAGCATCCCCTTCACTCCCATCTTTCTCCATGTCCATGCAGGTGGCTTTCTACAATGAAAGCCAGAGTGTGGTGAGCCTTTTCATCCCAGACTTTTGCAGGACATAAAATGCAGAAGTTTTAGCTGAGAGAGGCAAAGGTTACCTCAAAACATCCTAATTTCTGAGTGCTTTATGGTGAAACTTGGGATTTTTCCCATTTTTGCTATCTGCTAAGTCTGAAAAAAAAAAAGTCACATTTGCTATTTTTAGATAGACACAGAATTAATGCACAACATTACATGCTACATAGTCATCATCACGGCAGAAACCTCTGGGTATTTCTGTATCATGCAAGAAGTATTTTCTGGAGCCTAGACTTCATTCATTCAGCCTTTCGCAGACCTTATTTGCAATCCTCAAGTAAGTATTAAATTCCATCCACCTTTTTGTTCTTGCATCTTCATAGCTAATGGAATCCTGAGACATCATCTAATCAATATTCACTTATTTAATGTATTCACAGAAGTAGAGTGCCATAAAAAATGGAAGATTTTTGCTTTTATCCATTTAATATAATTTACTATCTGTGTATAATGTATGTTATTACAGCACTGCAATCTTAAATCTGACTTTTCAGCAGACCAATGAAAGGCATATCTACGTTCCAGAACTATGTCTCTGACAATTTCAATTTTTCAGCAGTTTTCATTGCAATGTGAGTGCTGTTCAGATGAAGATTGAATAAAAGGGCTTTTTCACCTTCTCATGCACTTATTTCCATCTAGAAAATAACAAGTTTTTCTTTAAGAATACTAACTTGTATTTGAGAATTAAGTGTATCAGATTTTAACTGAAAAGGAAAACTTTGAAAAATAACTGACAAACAACTGAGTATCATCCTTTACACAGCTAGAGAAATAATTTTAGCATAGCATTTTAGCAAATGTTAGCATATCTGTCACCTTTCATTTATCATATGAACATGTCATCAATCACAATATCAGCAAATTTTATGCCCCACTAATCTTTAAGCATAAAGTGTATTCATAGTATCCATTATTAGACACCTATGAATGGGTTTATGGGAATAACTGCCCAAATATCTGTTAGAATTGACAGCAATAGGTAAAATTTTCTGCCTTTCTGGCGTTCCACAACTTCTTTGAAACCAAAGAGGAAAAATCCTTCAGGTAATTTTAGGACCCAGAATTTGCTGTTGGTCTGTTTATGCATGGTACTATAGTTGTGACTTTCCCAAACCCTGGTAGTCACTAAGAACACTAGAATACTAAATCACTAACGTATCCCAGATTAATGGGGTTTATTGAAAACAAAATACTGTCACACAAAATACATCAGATTTCCTCTTGTTAATGAAAATATGACATGAGAAAGTCTTACTATATTATTTATGTGATCAACAAGGTTTCATGATTGTCTTACCTCTTTCATTAACAGAAGCTGGAAGATTCCCTAGTAACTTTAGTTTCTTAGCTCATTACAGAGGCTTTTGGATAAAACGTAACAAAAGCGCATTAACTGGAATGCAATGGCACATCCATTGTTATTTGTTAAATAATACCTTAAATTACTTAAATGCCAGAATGCCAAAATATCATGCTACATCCATGCATAACATGTAGCACATGCCAAGATACAGTTTTTGAGCCATTTGATTCCCAAGCTCAGCATCTCCTGTTTCTTTGTTCAATTCCTTTTCACTTTTAGCATCAACAGTGATAAGAAGTATTATTGCTTACACTTTGCAAGTATACTACACATTCCTAGCAATGTTTTATATGACATTCTGAGCAACATTTCAGAAGTTAATAGGAGAATCCTGACTGAAGAAATGGGTTTTGGGTTCAGTTCTTAACCAATAAAAAAAATCTTGCAACTATCATTCTGAAATTTCTGACATCTTCCTTCACTGTTTTTTAGTAGAACCAAGTCCCAGATCAGTAAAAATGTCAGGAATATTCTAGTCCCTTATAATTTTTCAGCTGCTGCTGTAAGATACAAATACACCACTGAAAACAGTTTTTCTAGCCAACCAAGTTGCATACTTGAACTGCATTTCAATTGTGTTTCAGGTTACAAATATATCAATAATTTATTGTCTTAATATCCAATTTATGGTAAGTTGGGTGTCTTGTAGAATAAGGGCAGAAGTGCACAGCCAGAGGAAGTAAAGGGTCAGCATAATCATGGTCTTGAGAGTGTTCATAATGAAAAATAAAAGACTACATGTTAGTAGAGAAATGACAGGATCCTTCACTTAATTTCATATTCTAATGTCACAGGACTTTTCCCTCCTGATGCCTTTGAAGTCAAATAATGTTTATGAACAAAATATAAAGTACTTGTAAGATGTGTGATGACACATCCTTACAGATTTATTTATTTTTTTACCAAATAATTTTTTTACCAGATTATTTTATTTGGGAATTTTCAAGGTTGGACAGCTGTGTACAGCAGACTTCTGGGTAAGTTGGTTCATGGTTCCACTGAATATAATGAATTCTTCTCATGTGCCCAGAGGATTTGCCCTCATGCTTTAGGTGGGTTGGCATATAAATGAGAAGCCACTTCTTAAAAACCTTTGGAGGCTGAACAAAAAGTACTGCTTTTGAAAATCTGTAAGCAAGCTGTGGTACTGACAGAGGTTTATTTACTGGTGAGGAGATGAAAAAAAGAGCACAGTGGAGGACAGCAATGGAAGAGTAAAAAAAAAAAAAAAAATTTGCCAGGCCTATAAAACTTTAAAAAGACTAGCCCAGATCGAAAAGGAGATAACTCCTGGTCTTAGCTAACAACTTAGCTGGACTGGGACAACTAAGGCTTTCCAAGGTGCAGTTGACTTGAAAAAAACTGGGATGCTCAGAATTAGATTGCCACTCTTAAATACTCACAGTGACCTGGCAGTGACAAACAGTGGTTCCCACTGACCTCTCCCAGGAGCAAGGTCAGTATAATTGCTTTATTGCTTACAAACATCAGCAGATCAGAAACAAAAGGTTTCCTTTCTTGTGGGTAAGCCTTCTCTATCTTTCTAAACAAAACTACTGTGAACTGTAAACACTGATGACACCTCACACAGTAGGAATAAGAAAAAAAGTTCTGGCAAAAAGACCGAACATAAAGACAGAAAAGAATGAAAGTAAAAGGGAGGGAGGGAGGGAGGGAGGGAGGAAAACATGGACTAAACCCCCTTTTTAGATGAGTGAGAACTATTAATCTAAGCAAGTACTTACAGAATCAGCCTGATCATGAACTCAAGTTTTATTTTCACTTCAAATACAAACGGATCACCTGAACTTGCTAAATCAGGAAACCTTCACATGCATGTATTTGTGGTATTGGGATCTTAACTGCTTATCTCTTGGGGTTTTCTTTGCATAATATCAAATAATTTATTGAACAAATGCTGAAATTGAAAGATAATGTGTCTTATGCATGTTTTCTTAGTTCTCTAAGGAAGACCAAGATGTTAACATTTCATGCAGACACTATATTTTTTATTTTTTCAAAAAATTCAAATACTCTGTTTGCTCTGTTTTTTCTTTCAGTTAGTTTTAAAGGGGTTTGATGCAAATAAGCTGCCTTAGGAGACAGTCTTCCAGAATATTTTTTTTTTACTTTTTTTTCTAAAAAATATTTTTCCTCATTCATTCATGCATGGGAATAATTAACTCTATATACTGCTGCTGACCTGCAAGTGCCTGCAAGCCCTAGTTAAAACAAAAGAAGGACTCATATTATTCCAGGTGCTGTACAAATACAAACTAAAAGGATAAAATTTGCCTGAGAGTTTTCACACATTAAGTAACAAGAAGATTCACATATATTGCTTTTCTTCCTGGCAGATTCCACGCATTAAGTAACAAGAGGATTCGTATATACTGCTTCTCCTCCATGGAAGATGAAGCATCTCATAGGAAGGCAAAAGATGTTATCTCTATTTGGAAAGGAACAAAACCTAAGTAGATATTCAATGAACCAGAGCAACTGTGCAGCAAGTCAGTGGTGAAACAGTGATTAGAGGGCAGAGCTGGGTAGTGCTATGTGGGATTTTCCATTTCTTTTAGCTTATGAGGTGCATCTGGTCTGAGAGCTTTTTTAGCTTATGCTAGTATTCCCCTTGTTCCCAGATTCTTTTCTTTCATATACACCTCAGTGACCTGCATCCTTCTTTATCCTGTACAGAACAATCTAGAGCTGGGCTGGGCAGTGGCTCTGAGCCAGCAGGGAGGCTTGGAGGCCACTGGGGTCTCCCTCGGGTCTGTCCCACACCCTCCTGCAGCACTGTGATTCCAGGGACACACAGCCAGCCTCCTGGGCCCCAGTATAAACCAGGCACACAAACAGGAGTGTTGAGTTGGTTTCCCTAGGGCAAAGCCAGCTGCAGGGGAAGGACAGGCATCAGGGGTCCAGCCAGCACAGGGCAGAGGGGGCCCATCATTCAGAGAGGGTTTGTTCCCTCCTGAGCCCCTTGAGTGAGAACCTTCAAGTGTAGGTTCCTCAGGCCAGAGACCAACACTGCCCTGCCCATGGCTCCACTTCCTCGGACTTCTCAAGGACATGGGCAACCACTGAGGATTTTTATGCCAGTCCAACACCAAGCTGCCTCCTCTGCATAGAATCTTAATTCTGCATGCCTGGCTTTGGCTGTCAGGGTGGCATGAAGGGCCCTTAGGCAAATTTGAGAATGTCCCACCCAGTATTTTGCCTGCTTAAATAAAATCTTCCTCTGGCATATTATTTCCAGCTGGTGAAGCTGCTTACTACACAACTTTGATGGATGCTTCACTATGTGAAAGGAGGAACAAATCCCTGACCCCATGAAGTGTAAAGCCCTGACCTAACGCATGATAAATGAGCTGTGGCTTGGAGAGATCTGTCAGGGTAGGATATCTGCCCCTCGAGTACCTTCACAGTCGCTTCATTCTTCTTTTCAGATGAGTTTGACTGGGAAACCTGTGCGCTTGCAGATTCATCATCATACCTCTGCTCCCAAGTTCATGTCCTTCCTTTCCCAGAGTGTCCTAAACCCTCTGCAGTGTGATTTGGGGAAAGACACCTTCTGTACCATGTGCTACAGTATGTCAGGAGTTTCTGTAGCATGATCTACACTGGGGAGTTTTATACTTGCCCTTGCTTTTGTATTCTTCCTGTAAACATACTTATTTTACTTTCTTGTATCCCTCTATTTGTATTCCCTACTAATTCTTCTTCCAGAAGGAAATCTGTTTATAATATGAGCTGTCAGATGTCATTAGGTATTATCAGAAAACTATGTTGCTATGTTTTAAGAACATGCATATTTCAGGGCACACTGATCCATAATGTTTGCATATTTAATACATATTTGCATTTATGAATCTTCATGCCTTTTGGAGCATTGCCAGTAGTGGAACTGCCAGACTGTGGAGAGAAAGTAGTCAGCCAGAAGGGAAATGATTCAGTGCTGATCACCTGTCTCATTTGGTACAAAAAAATCTCATTGTTAGCTGGTGTTTCTAAAACTGTGATGTGGATACAAGCAGAACTGAAACTCATCTGTCATTGTTTTTAAAATAGTTAATGTTCACTACCCATCAGGTAGTATTTAGTTGAACTTAACTATAAAAGAACAGTAATAAGCACTATGACTTGTTGCAATAATATTGTTAACACCTGTTGTTTCTTGGTAAATCAGAATTACTTGAATTTCATATTAAAAAGAAAAAAAAAGATGTCTCATAGCACATTAAGAAGTCAGCAGTGTAAAATATGGAATGAGTCTTTATTGGTTATTAAAAGGTGTAAAAACCAGTTAACAATTTTTGCTACTAAGAATTAAGTCAGCTATGTATGCTGCTCACATTCCTTTGTTGAGATTTACTTATTTTTTCTATTGCTCCTCTAAGTTAGTAGAGTTTATAAAGTAAGTTGTTATTTTGGTTGTGACAGGAAAAAAATCAATTTTTCACAGTGTTATACACAATTCTTCATTTAACATAAATCTCTGTGTATATGTATGTACTCACACATGAAAAGAAGGTACATATACAAAGATAGCCTTGTAGTCAAGGCTCAGGACTTCAGAGGCAGGAGATCTCTCCTGCTTTATGTATTTTCTCTTTGACCTTAGGGATAAAAGTTAGTGTGGTTCAGTCTCTTTCCTTATCTATAAAATAGTGATTTAAATATGCACCTGTCTTGCAGAAACATTGTTTACGGTAAGTTGTTTCCTCTGGCAGTAAACTGCCTGACACATACTGATTGATAGTTATTTTGTGTATTACCCCTTAGAGAACACTATCAATACAAAATCTAGTCAGTTAAGAGTGTTCTTTCACAACAGGGATTAAATGACCTCCTTTTGCACTATGTGTGATGCCCTTGAAAAGGGCAATTTCACTTCTGCACTGGGGTTTACATGCCTAGTTGCATGACAAGCCAGATCTGGAAAGAGACTTTATTTAAAGGTAACCTGGTCAAACTGAAAAGCAGAAAAATTGGTTTTGGCTATATCACTTACCCAGTCTTGCTTTAACGCTCGCAGAAGGGAGTAGACAGAAACTTGCAGACTGGGACAAAAGAGAAGGCAAGAATGCTCAATGTTTTTGCAGTAGTATGTGTATTTAGTCTATCTTAAGCTGACCATAAAACTTCACCCTAATGCAGGTATGTTATGGAAATTTATATACTTCAAATATCTATCAAAGACTCCCTGAGCACTTTTCTTGGGCTTGCAATTGCATTGCATTTTTCTGCTGCCTCCTTTCCCTCTGTGCTGCTGTATAAAACACACATGCAGGCACTACTGGTGCAGATGACTGCACAGAACAGCTATCTGCAGCAGATTCAGAAGCATAAAATGCACGTTGCACTTCAGGCTGGCTGTGGGAGAGTGGGAAAAAAGACTGTTCTGCATTTCATGTCCACTTCAAACAGATGGTGGCAATTTAAATACAACAGTAAATCATGGTTAACTTCTAGATTAAAAAAGCATATGATACGGTTTTTTTAAGAAATAGGATACTGTGTTAGCATGTCTTGGCTGTAACAAGCATGTTTATTTAGTGTTTATATTGTAGTCTTACAGAAAACTTACCAGGCTGGGGCCCTCTGGGATAGTTCCTAAATATCCCCAAAGGATTTACAGGCTCAGGAGCACGCAGCAAAACAGACAAGCAAGCAGTCAGGGGCTGGTGAAAGAGTGTGTGTGGCGGCAAAAAGAGTTAGTTATTCACAACTCTTATCCAGTTAGAAACAGTGAAAAAGAGATGCACACACAGTATTTCCTTACAAATGAACTGCACAGGGGTTCAGCTTTGGTCACATCCACAGAACTTCACCAGACATCTGAGCACCAGGTGGCCAGTGTGGAGGTTTTGATGGAGTTTGATGTGGCATCATGCCTGCGAGCACCGTCAGTGGGCTGTGGTGGTTGACCTTGATACACACAAATCCCCCGTGTTGGGAAATTGCTCTTATGGTGTGGGTGGAAGAGAGTAGAAAGCTGTCAATGTGTGTGTTCTGGGTTTGGGTTTTTTATTAAGATCTTAAAGATTATATATATATATAAAATATATAAAGATATATATTCCATTGGTCTTCTCTTATATTTTCATTAAATATTATGTAACACTGCAACGAGAATGTATAATAAGCTTCAAGCAGGCACTGTTTTTTCCACATCCTAGTCCGTAGTTCCAGCTTGCATGAAATGTCCTCACAGAGCCGTAGAAGGTGCTGCTCCCAGGACAGGGTCAAAAGTAGGGTGAAAAAAATGGTGTTCCAGTGGTGATTCATGACCCAGGCTCTGGGAGGCTTCCCATACCAGTCTTTGCAGTATTGCTTTTTTCAAAGGCTGAACCACCACAATTTTAACAAATTGTTCCACTCTGAGGAGAGGGTTGCTATGGAAATGAACAGGGCTAACATCTCTAAGAACCCTACTAAGAGCACTATGCGAGAGGGGGAATTTAAGAAAGTAGAGCGTGTAGGGGATTAACATCTTTCTCTAAATCTGTTCACTGTTCCTGTGGGCTTCAGAATTTGGCCCCCTGGATAGAGATTGGGGTTTTTTTTTCAGTCCATTCTACAGAAATTTAGTGCAAATTGAATTAAACAAGATGAGAGCAAATGATTTTGAAAGTGATCACTGAGAGTAAGCTTGTATAGACATAAACATTTTTATTGAATTATTTTTTTTAATAATGTCTAGCAGAAAGATGTGATTATAATGGAACTGAAAAGGTTATTGAAGCATAACACTTCACATGTTTTTTGGGGATAGTTACAGTTTGCTCAAAACCTGAAGCAACTGTGGTGTTCAGAGCATTTGGATGGAAAAATATTGCTATGGCAACAAATTACTTTTATATTCACATAAAGCAAAAATAGATCCCTCTCTCCCTTTGTGGGAAGCACATATTTTAAAGTGCATGAAAGATTAAAGGTGATAGGCAGAAACAGCTGCATGAATACATTTTCATTTTTTTTTTCTGGTTTATACGTATTTCTGTATAAATCTGAAATGCAGAAATAATTCGTAGCTAGAAGTATTTTGCAGCAAGAAAGTAAAAACAGCTTAGGAAAGGGCAGAAAGCATCATATAGTCAGAAGTTCTCATTGCAGTGTAGCAGCATCAGACTAATCAGTTAAAACAAAATATTCCCAGTGTCACTGAAAAGGAGGGAGACAATCTTCTCCCTTCTGCATGTCCCCAGAAAACTGAAATCACTTTGTGTCCATAATTTAAGAAAGAGACAATGGTTTTTTTTTATTTTTGAAAAGTCAGACACCTTGTCAAAGTCAAGGAATACATCTAGTGCCAAGATTATTGATTGGTTCATTTTAGCTGTGTGATGGTGTTGGGGTTTTCTTTTGTTTAGGAGGCATGCAGCTTTTACTTTTCTGTGGTGAAGAGTTTCTGGTACATCTATATGCCATGGTGTGCACCATCTGCAAAGGAAGTATAATATGTCTATGTTGATATGTCAGGTCTATCCTGAGGTTCCCTCTTAATTATTCTGAACCACGTGAGCTGTCTTAGACCATCTGTATCTCTCTTCATGATGCACAGCAGAGCAGCCCACATTTTGAGCTTCTGAGCTGCAAAATAGAGGCCTTCTCAGAAGTGGTGTGTGAATTTCTTGGATCTTTTTCCAGCTGTTTTCTTCATATGGACAGCAGAGAGAGGTACTGGAGACCTGGGGGTCAGAAGTGAGGAATATGAGGGAGTTTTGTGGTTCAGTCACTTACTGTCCTCCTATTCTCAAACCTTCAGCCTAATCAGAACAAGCTGAAGGATGAGACAGTAAAGAGGTGAATCAGGGCAAGTTGGAAGCACGGTAGTTTCAAACTGAACTGCTTTAGGGCAAATATAGAGGTTTATGGTATAAACAGACCTGTATGTCTGGATTTGAGGGTCACTTTAAAATTGACCCAAAGCACCAGACAATTCAAAAGGCATCACATCTCCTCTATAAATGTCCAGTGCACAGAAAGGTCTGTAAAAGATTTGAAGGGACCACTACACTGAAGTTCGTATTGTCCCTGCTATGAAAGTTTCAGAGAGGACATTTTAGGGTGAGGAAGAGAAGGCTCAAGATGACATTAATGAATGTAGAAAAGGAAATGGAAGAATCAGTGGGTTATTCTGCATCTCTGCTACACCTCATAGAATGTTTCTGTAGTGCTTAATAGCAGGGTTCTACAGAATTTGGGGCAAGCTGGCTCATATCCAGATCACTTGGGGCAAGCTCTTTCTCTTGTATACTGAATTCTCAAATGACGCTTTTCAGGCCCAGAGATATAATTGTTACTTTGTGGCTCTTTTCCTTTTTAGCTTGAATTGCCTGAAATAATGCACTACCTGCATTGCACCTCTCTGCAGCCTTTTTTTTTTTTCACAGTGTGAAACAAGGTGAATGGCATACCTTGAGATACATCAGGAGAGTTTGAGGACCAGAAGCTGAGATGGTTGTAGGCTACTCCTTGTGCAATTATACCCTTCCTGCCTGTTACAGACAAGTCCCTGCAGTGCGGTCTCCCCCAAGCTGTGTCTGTATGTCTTTGAGAGATCCAGAATAGACCCAAACATGCTCTAAGAGCCAAGCAACACAAGTGAGCAGAGATCCAGCCCTTTAGCTTGGTCTCTGATTCACTTCAGAGCTGTGCTGGCACAATTTTGAGCATGCCTGTACTCATACACAAAGCCTGGCCATTGATGGGGAGCAGGCTGGGGCCAGGGACTGTCTCAGTGGAAGTATGGGTCCAGCTATCCAGTACGGACGGTAAGAGGTTTTTGCATGGCTGTTCTGCCTCCACTGGCTGTCATGTCCCAGTTGGTCTCAGTGCCAGCATGGACTCAAGTACATCTAATTTACTGCTCTTGGCTGCAATACTAATAGCACTGGACATGGCATCACAGTACTATGGTCAGAATAGCTCAAAAAGAGAGTTGCATCCAGTTTTTTTTTAAAAAAAATCTCTGTGGCTCATTTATCCTGGGTTTGGAAAGAAAATTAAGTTGAATGAGTCCTACAATGGAACCAAGTCTGGACAAAATTCCTGTAGTTATGTTTTCTGGCAACATTGTCAGAAAATATGTGTTGGACTCTATCCACAGCAACAGTGCTTTGAGTATATAACTATTTTAAAAGCTAGGTATAGCCAAACAATCAAAAATTATGTCTTTGAGTACTGTGTTGACATACCCTCAATTACACTGATGCAAGCTTCTTTGCATCAAAGGAACAGAAGTGGGCTAGAGATATTTTTGTACACGCAACCCAGAAAGAGATGGGAGAGATGTATCATGTTACCCTTCGTTAATATGGTCCTCAGAACTGTAGGACTCAGCTTCTTTATGTTGCCTCTATTTTATTCTCTGTGTGTGTGCGCACCTGAACTTTTGTCCTCTGTGCCCTGGGTTTACTTGTGTTCATTGATGTCAAATGCAAATTTTGTCGTATTATTACTTTAGAATAAACGGTAGAGGTCTTGCATATCTTGCTATGTCCAATGGCCTTTTTTCTGAGAAAGAAGGGAATTGCATACATTTCTTTTCAATTTCTGTGTCTTTTTTCTCTCTAAGAAGAAAGATTAAGGAAAGCATGCAGCAGAACAGAGAGAGCACACATATAACTCTAAGCATGTCTGAAGTAAGCTTTGTAAGAAGAAGTGGGTCAGAATGAGTTACAAATCTACCCTAATCTAATCTTAATTTCTGACTTCTAGGTTCTCTGCCAATGAGAAGTCAAACACAGGAGGTATTCACAGTTAGTGATTTTTCCTATTATGTCAACAAAAATCCAGTCACTGATTATTGCAGACCTTGCCATATATTACCTCTAACGTAACACTAATAGTACACCTGTATATGGTAAGTAGTCTTATGCATTAAGTATAAATCAATATGGTGGAGAACCAAGAATTCTGGAAAAAGACTGTGACTTGCATAGTCATTTATTCCTCCATTGTTGGTGTAATCTAACAGAACTGCTGCACAAGTGGTTTTGTCAAGTTTTGCTTAAGCAAGTTCTTACAGAACAATGAACAAAGGGATTTGGGGATTTATACATTCTGTTATAAATACAGTGGCATTTCCACGACCCTGTTTAGAAGAGTAAAGCTTCTATTTGTCTCCTGCTGATTCTGTCAACATTCATACAGTAAGTTCAGTAGAAATCCCTCAGGTATTCAAGCATCAGACCACAAAGTCATTTCTCCCTTTTAAAGAAAATGCTGTGTTTCAAGGAACTGGGACTTTTGGGAATATGCCTCTGAAGTGAAGACTTGATGCAGGAATGCAGATGTAAAGAACTGAAGGGCTGGGCACAGAACTGAAAAACAAGCAAAATAGTAAGACAAAATATATATTTATATATATCTTCTGAGTTTAGTTACCTTGGTGAAAATCTGCAACAACTCCAAAACATCTACAGAATTTCCTGGAATAGCTCAGATTAAAATATCTGCCTGCCTGAAGATGAAATGAGCTGCTCTAAAGAGATAGAGGTTGGGAAGGAAAAATAAATGGCATGATGAATTTTTTCTTCCCTGTTTTCACAAATATTAATCCTTTGAGTTAATTCAGACACACTTCCACAAAGTCTATTATTACAGAATACAATTACTGATTTCATTTCCTGGTTTCCAAAGGATACATGGCTCATGCAACTGTTCTGCCTTGTCTTCTGGTCAGTTCTTTCCCCAGTAATTTCTTAAAATGCTGGCTGATTTTAACCAAAAGAGCAGATGGGTACCAGGTTCACAGGTACTGTATTCCAACATGCATGTGAAACTCAGTGTGGTTAGAGGAAAGAAACCCCAACCCACCATGGGAGAGACAGTTATAACTGAGCCTTTTACCATTTGGCGTTTTCATGTGTTTTCTGCCCACCAAGGCTTGGATATAGGTGAGTGTGATGCAGTGGGACAAGTAGAGCACTAAAATTCTGAGGTTCATATGAAATAGAATGTGGAAAGCTGGTTATTACACACACAGATAATAACTGAAGCATAAAAGAGGGGCATAAGGTACACATGGTGCAGTACTGCTGCCTGTGGGACAGTTCAGGCACAGCTTCCTCCCAGATGAAGTGACCCTGGGTCCTTAAAGGCATAATGGCACAGAGTAATGGCAGGAAGTCTAGAGGAAGGAATTAATTCCTGCTTGCATCATAGAGTTGAATTTTATTCTGTTGCCTAGAATTTGTTCTGAATTGCAGGAACAGCATAGGAGAGGGCCACGATGGAGTCAGCTGCATCCCCCTTCTGCTACGCTCAAGTAGTTTTGCAGTATATCACAGCCTGAAAACTGCTGAAACCTGACCTGCAACCCCAAAAGGAATTTTTCTCAGCCCGGGATTGGCAAAACATAGCACATTCCCTCCATGTTCCTTCCTCCCTTTGTTAAATAACAGTTCCCCCATAAGGGTTTTTATTATTCATGAAGCACTGACAAAGATAATCTGTGGCAAGAAGGACTATTTCTTAAATTAGAATTTGGATTTGGTTGTGTGGGATAAATTCTCATCATTACATAATAGGGACAGGGCTCACATTGATTCTGTATAATTTTCTTTTCATACTACCTGTACAACTTGAAGTAGTAACTCTAAAACTCTTGGACTTTCATTCATGTAATTGGGAAGACAGGAAAGTTTTCTTTTTCTTTCAAAATACTTTTTAAAAATCTTTCTATCTTCATTCTTTTGAAAAGGTGTATATATACTGAATTTCTTTCTCCAATTGGCTTAACTTTTGGCAGCCAATGTTAATTGAAATTTCACACCCTCCAGTGATTCTTTTTGTGTCTGTGCAAAGGGGACACACAATTTTAAGCTTCCCGTGAAAAAGCCTATGATAGGATATCATCCAGAGATGAAAACATTCAAAGACCAGATTTGAAATCCCATTGCAGCAGAATATTTGTCAGACCTTCCTTGTTGCCAGTGTTGAAATGCATGTAATTTCCTGCAAGGGAGAGTTTTGGAGTGTGAGGCTGCAGCAGTAATGAAGGAAATTTGTATGGTGGTTGAGCTGATAGTGGGAGTGAGAGAACTGCATTGTAAAGCCGACACAATGCTAGCATTAGTATTCAGATGAAATTTAGGCTTCTGTGAAGAGCCTGTCATGCAGTCAGTTTGTCAAGATAAAACCTCACTGTGTTCAGGCACCCTGTGAGTTGCTCTGCAGCATTTCAGAGGTGAAGTGCCAGTATTTTTTGGAGCATTGGCGCTGTTCACCCTTGACATAGGGCACCCTCTTTTCTGTCAGAAGAGTTTTTGGTTGTTGGTCCCGGTCTACACAGACTTCTGGTTGTGTATTCCAAAAATAAGTGAGCACTGTTTAACTGATTTTGGTTGAATGGTATGAATTCAGGTTTTTTTAATCCTGTCTAAAATAGATGTAGCGGAACACTGTATAAAATCAGAGATTAAAATCAATTTTACTTGGCCTGCTAACATTAGTAGTTGTTGTTGCACAGTTACAGCAGCACTTTTAGGGCGCTTAGGATGCCAGACCATGGACTGTGTCCCTGTTGTGCAAAGCAGTGGTAAGCTAAGAACAAAAAAGCTTACAATTCATCTCTGTAGTCCTTTGCATGCAAACGTGAATGGCCATGCTCCAGGGACTGGGTTTTGCCTTGGCATGGTGCCGTGCCCAAGGAAGGAAAACTGTACTAGCTCAGCCAATTCAGTTATTCAATTTCCAGTACAATTGCATTACCCTTGTGTAACTGCATCAGAAAGAATATTTTATAACTCACATCAGCAGAGAGCAGTGTGCTCATGTCTACCCCAAAGGTGGCCTGGGCTGATTCGTGGCCTGGGCTGTTTCAAGAAACAGCACAGGATTTCTGGCAGACAGGGTAGTAAAGGAAATGGGGAGAAAATTCTGGGTCAGCAGCAGTCTCAGACAGTGGCCTAAACACTGACTGGTGTTTTGTGGCATCAAGATGGATTCTGTACCCATTTCCCAGCCTTCACTTGGCATATTGCATGTCATGGAGACAGGGATAAGGCTGAGAAGTCGCTTCATACTCTCTGCAGTCCCCTGCTGCCTCCTTTTGATTCAGTGTCTTTGTACATCAGCCTGCTCAAGAACACAGGCCCAAGGCAAGCTTCAAAGGGAGCAGGATGTGGAAAAAAGATGGGCTTATGTTTGCTCAGAAAGAGTGCCTTCATAGCAGTGTCTATGTTCTACAGTTTGAAAATGGGATATTTCTCAAAAAAATAAAAATAAAAAATGCCTGGTTGCAACAATTTTAACCAAGCAACTGAACTGGAGCCCAGGGAGTTGTCATTTTACCTCTGCTGATGGAGGGATTCTACTAAGCTTAGGAAGGCAGTGAAAAATAACCTTCCCTCATCAATAGGTAAGCTTGTTGTGATGTATGCTCTCAGGGCTTTCTGCACCATCATCCACCTGGAATCCACAGCATATGCTTCCCATCTGGGGAAAGCACAGCTCACAAAAACTTTGCTGAATAATGTGGGTGGTAAAATGAAAACTAGGATACAGGCAACTGCTAAAAATCGTGTTTTTCTAGTGTATTAGTGCTCTTTGAAAGTACTCTCAAGCTAGTGTGGAAAGAAGAACAAATGGACATAGTTCTACTCTTCTGAAAATGTTAGATAAAAGTTTTTTACAGGAGTTTCAGTAAACTTTGAAGCCACAGAGTGATAGATGGTCTTGTCATGGATTAAAAACAGACTAATACATAGGAGAAAAAAAAATGGCTGCAGTAATGAACTGTCCATACTAGGCTGCAGATGCTCATGGTGTGTTGCCCTGTGAGCAGAAACAATGGTAAATGTATTCATAGGTTAAATAGCCAGCAGGAAAATATGCTAATGACATTTATAGACAATAGTGCAACCTGTCAGATAAGCAATTGGATGAGAAGGCAAACTAAGCATTCCCATTCAAATTTTAACCTATATTTTTAATAGCTGAGCAGCGTGGACAGTTGTCTCTTTAGTTTCTATTTGTACATCAGCCAAGTCCTCAGAAAGCATGACACGAAGAAAGGGACTGGTGGGGATTTTGGCCGCTGAGACTGAGTCAGCAAGTGCCTGGTTTTCCTATAACCTGTCAAGACAGTGAGATTTGTCTGGTTGGTTTGCTTTGCAAGGGTTTGGATCTGACCACAGGTAGGCAAACTGTTCTGTCCCTCTTCAGGATCACACAAGGACTTGTGATAAGAAGTGTCAAGCTGCAGGAGCACAGGGCAAGAGATGGGAGTGGGGGAAAAATAAGTTATCTGGAAAATGGCTAGAATTCTTTCTGCATAAATATTCTAAATTTAACAGCCGGGCAATAGCTTTCTCCTTATTGACATGACAAGCCTATTGCCTGGCCAACATTGATTCATGTAGAGGACAATTATTTTCCTATTGGCATCAATGAGATCTGACGAGGGCCTCAAATACTTCTGTGTAGGATTGTTGTCACAGTAGATTTAATATAGCTGGCATTTATATTCCCAGGAAGAATAGAACAGCAAGATACAGAGGATGCTATACAGTCAAAAGTCACATACCACAGCCAGAAACAAGAACAAAAAGTATGTCACAGAATAGAATTGAAGTAGCCCATTTTTATAGAAAGGTAGCAAATATTTTTGAAACAGAAAAAAAATAGTGTGAAAAAAATATTTTTTTAAAAAATTAGCTTTTTTAATTTTGAAAGCATACATAATACATACATACTAATATATATGTCAGTAAACATATTCTGTGATATTTAACATGTGGCTGCCTTTTGTAGTTGTTTGTGGGTTTTTTCAAACTGGGGAGAAGGAAAAGGAGCAATCCCAGATTTACTCTAAATAAGGTGATTGTAGAGACAATCAATTCCAGAAATTCAGGAGACCAGAGACATTCGTCCCCTTCCTCTTGTGGGGTTCTCATGGTGTCACCTACAGGTTTCCCCCAAGATTTCAGGCATGTGTTGCAATCAGAACCAGACCTCCAGTGCAGCACTTGCTCAGTTTTTAGGATAAAACTGGGGCTTGCAGAAATGTTTATGAGCCATTACTGATATAATGTGATCTAAATTAATCTTATTTTATCTGTACACCAGTTAATGATACTTTAAAATCTGGTAGTCAGTAGAGAATAACCACACTTGCAGGAATTCTCAATTTTCCAAATGTATAACTTAGAGTTTGTAATTAAGAGAAAGGCACGTTTACTTCCATGAAAAAGAATTTTGTGCCTCTCAAGACATGAATTATACTGAAAGACAGAACATCTTATAATTGACAGCAATTTGCATGCATACTAGCTCTCCATTCATCCATGTGTCTCAGAATCTTTACTGCTAAAAGATAATAGTGTTTTTTCTATAACGTAGGTAAAATGGAGGGGTGAAAAAGGTGTCTTTTTCACTTATGGTCCTGTGAATTGGTCTGTCTCTGTCATGAGTTGTTTCTGCAGCTGTTTTATTCAGTGTCGTCTGTGGTCCCACTTGAAACTTTGACCCTGCCAAGGTCATTCTTGCCATGGAAGATCACTTGTGCAGTGAGACACAGAAAGGCATAGGCATGTTGAATTTGCCCAAGATACGAGGGTGGGACCAAACAGCTTACAGGAGACCTTTCTGCAGCAAGGCCAAGCTTCATTTCCCCCAGAGTCTTTCCAAGAGAAATGAGAACCCTTAAGATGACTTACAAATCTGAAACCTCTATATTCTATTATTACAAAAATAACTTTTTCATGTCTTACTCTAGCTCACTGGGAGTTTTGTCTCCTGAGTGGACTCTGAAAGTTTTTTTGATTTATCTAGCTCTTATAGGTCATGATTTCAAATGTATCCATCTTTTATAAACATTTTCAATTGTTCTTGTTTCATCTAAGAGCTACTGTAGGAGACAATTCTTCTGAAGAACACAAATGACTGTTCTAATGTGGGACATATATTTCAGATTCTTGGCAGGTTTAATATCTATCTAAGTAGCAAAGGTTTTCCCTTCCCTTAGAAACTTGGATTGATGACATCCTGCATGGAGCAATGCTTTGACATTGAATTTCTCCGATGATTTTGCCATACAAGAAGCTATAGGCCACTTTATTCACCAACTGGTCACTATCTTATTGTCTTTTCTTATTTCAATGAAGACAAAAATGTGGAGAAAAAATCATGAGAGATTTTTCTTTTGCCAATTTTTCCTTTATTTTCAGAAAATAATGTGACTGAGTTTTTTACACCCTATATTCTATATCATTTCTTAGGCCAAGGACACTGGGTAGGACAGATTGCACAAGCAGAAGCATTACTGTTCTTTGTCATCAGTTATAGTCCTGTTGGTGACATTGAAATTTCCCTTTGGCTTCAGAAGAACTTTCTTTATTTTGACTTTTAAAACAATATTTGTTCCAGAAAGCATTCCCTACAGCAGACTGTATTTTTCTCATCTCTTTATATTGTTTTATATAAAATGACTGGGGAATTCACAGCAAGTTCACTGATGAGAAATAAATTGCTAATAACTCCTATTAATATTTTTCTCTTTCCTGTTGTGAAGCTTTTTTTGTTTATGGATTTGTATATCAAAAGCGTTTTAGAAAATTCAATTGACTTAAAACCTTAATGTTCAGGATGCTGTAGTACAAGGTGACTTGTAACTTTTTGCCTTCATACATCAACAAATATATTTTTTACAGATCACATCACATTTGTCTGTTTATAAGGACTACTTTGTGATATTATTTGTTTGTCTTTTAGGCTATGTTGTGTCAACATCACTTAATTGGCTAAAAAGAAATGGAGACCAGTTTTTTAGGTTTTATCCCAACATAAAATTACTTCATATTCTGCTAAGGTGGCTGAGAGGTTTTGGCCCTTCTCTATAGCAGGAACATATTGTCTTGTACTAATGGGAAAACTCAGGATGTAGATATTAAAGTGTCTTTGTGCATTAGGGGACACACACACATACAAAAACAGTGTAGAGGAGTGAGGTGCCATAGTGTCCTGACTGTGGCCAGAACAGGGTTAAACTTTGCAGTAGCCAAGAGAGGTATGGCCAGGACACGGAGGTGATTCTATACCACCTCACATCATTTTCTGGGGACAGGGGAAGGGGTCCTTTCCAGGTCAGATAGCCTGGCAGAGGGAGCTGTCATGTGTTGTCAGGGATGAGAACTCACATGTGAATAATTTGTTTCTTGTACACTCTATTATTAGTGTTGTTGCTGTTACTGTTTGTTTTCTTATTTCACTGCTGTTTCCAGTAGATTATTCTTATTTCAGCATGATCCTTACTTTTTTGTGCCTCTAATTCTTCTTTTCATCCCAATGCAAGGACAGAAGAAAGGGGGAGTAAGCGAGCAGTGCATGATCTGGAGTACGTCAGTGGGATCACTAAGTAGGGGAATACGATATTTAAACCACGACAGCCTTTATCCACTGCAGGTGGTGAGTATCAGCCATCCAGCCTTTTTTCTTCCTGCTTTTGGCTGAAGCTGGCTGGGACAGCAGAGGCAAAAAGTTCTCCAAAGTCTGCAGGTGTCAGGTGAAGCAGTATTTGAAAAAAAAAAATAAAATAAGAAGTTAGAAGAAAAGTAAAATGTGAAATCAGATTATGGGATTAGCTACAGTAGAAAGTGAGGAGGCAGATAGGTGACACTGGGACCATGAGAACAATACAGCTGCCACCAAAGTGAGTCCACTTATGGAAAGAATGACCATGGCTCACTGAACTCAACCAGACTGGACTATATAGAGTGAACAGTTAACAGATGATACAGAACTTCCCCATTTGAATGGATTTTTTGTGAAAAAATAATGAGATGAAGACATTGAGCATTCTTCAGGCAATAGCTGGAGAGTCTGATTCTTTTTGGGCTGCCTAGAGATTTTTGAAAGCTGACATACTACTGGTAAGCCATGTCCTTTATGCATCTTTAAAAAATGCAAATAGTGGATTTATTTCTTCCTACTGTGATGCAGAAAACAGAGCTCTGACTTCCCACAGTTACCTCCCCTCCATTTTATCCTTTGCTTCATCCTCCTTGATATCTCATTTCATTTCTACCCCCCACCTCTTCTCCACAACAGCAGCTGGGGCCAGGGGTCCTTTACTGCAGAGAACAATTTTATAAATTTTACATGAGTTCCAAATCTCTCACACAATGAAGCTTTCATGGACTGGAATTCAGTTGATTTCTTGTCTGAGGGATACAGGGCCCTCACCAGAAGGGAAAAGACGCCCTTAGTCAAGCCCAGCCTTCAGCTGAAAAAAATCCCATAAGCTCACTGAGCAAAACATGATCTTTACCTTAGGCTAGCCTCAGTCGTGTGCCAAAGGACAGGATTCTGCTGGGATATTCACAGTCCCAAGTCTGAGTCTTCAGCGACCTTGCATTTAATTTTGACCACTCTCACTATTTTGTTTAGTACTTCAGCAAGGAGATGAGATCAGTCCCCAGATCTGTCTTGTCCCAGCTGATATACAGCAATGCAGAGAGAGTTCGATGCATAGCTCGTGTCAGTCAGTTACATCAGTTTAAGATTTGGCCTATAACATTTTGGCTGATATCTTTTACTATCTCCATATCCTGGATATAACTACCACTCATTGAGCAGTTTTAGAACATCTATAATCCTGAGGAGTATGGCAATTGCAGTGGTGATTTCAATGCAAATGCATTCAGTGCCAGATTATTAATCCAGTCATGATGGTATAAAGCCAGAGTAATTCTGCTGATGTCGTTGGAGTTCCTTTGGCACTACGTTATCATGACACATCAAACCTTAGCTCACAAGTGGCTCCATACTGCTTTGAAATTTTTATGGATTCCCTTTTATTTTACCTATTCTCTCTGTATCATATTTTTTTTTGTTTGTCTTAAGATAATAATTTAGGATTTATCCACAACCTGTCCTTATTTTTGTGGTTTTTTTGGTCTTAAGTCAGTTGTAGAAGGGTTTGTTTTGTTCTGAAATTAAAAGGTAATAGCAAACAAGCTGCCATTCTTTCTATTCTATGAAGTAGCAGAAAAGAGCTCCCATTCTTTGGATTTACAAAGGGTTTTCAAACTTTTACCTTCTTTAGGATGAAAGGTATTGCAAAGTGAGCATCATTTGGTCAGTTTTCATTGCAGCAAGAAGAACCTGGGGCATCTGCAAATGATTCTTTGCAGACAGGTTTAATTTTGGAGGTCTGTGAGACTGGGGCCTTGCAACTGCTGCAGCTGTCAGAAGCAATTCTGGCCAGAGACATTGCAGCTTTATATTCAGCATAATTAAATCAACCATTTGGATTTGTTTGTAAGCAAGGAACAAAACAATAGGCATTGAGGCTTTATTATTGAAAGCAGCTGCAGGAGAGGAAGTCCTGTACCCAGGGGTTGTTTAGTAAATCCTGCTCTGGACATTTTATTTTCAGTTCTCATGATCCTTTCTGTGAGGCAAGAAGCTATTTTGCATTTTGTGTCCTACCTTTTCTGTCCTATCCATTGCTCCAGAATTAAATCCAGGAAAAAAAATATAGCAATAGCAGAGGTCCCACTGTGGTCCCACAGCTATCTGTGAGAACAGAACAGGTTGCCTATACTGCCCCTGTAAATTTGATGAGCTGTGCATTGTAAAACCACCAAGGGGAGGCTGCAGCTGGAACTCACTGTGGAAATACTTGCCAGCTTCAGCGGGGTTCGATGTACATATTTCAGTGGGCTGCAGTTGTTTACAGTTAAATACTTCCTGCTTAGCTGGAGCACTGCTGCACCAACCAGACTTCCACATTACTGCTCTGAGGTCAGGAGTGGGAGTGTGTCAGGCCATTCACAGAACTGCACAGTTAGAGTGTCAGTGGGGAAAAGTGGAATCCCCTAGAGACCTTCATGTGGAGAAATATGATATTTAAATTCAATGTCTTTGCCTTTCCACTGGCTGTCCATAGTCTATGGACTCCTTCCATGTTAATACTGCATTGCTTGATGTGCTTCTCTAATGGCTACCTTCATTCTGCTTAAATCCAGTATTTGGCTGTCTGAATGGAAAGGAGAGGGAGCCAGAAGGAAATGTGAGGTGCCTCCATCTCCATGAGATCAACACTGCAGACCCTCCCACTGAGAAGACTTCAGGTAATATGAAATGTCACTTCCCAACTTCAGCAGAGCAATTACAGCACATCTCAGAGCACTTCATCAAAGAGATGATGGCTTTACTCAGCCTCTCTGCTCTGGAGCATCTAATGAGAAGTTAGTAGGATATCCTGGGCAAAAACACCAGGCCTTTTGAAAATTTAGTTGTGTCCATACTGCTAATTAAAAGGTGAGGGACTGACCCCTACCCCCTAGACCAACACTATTTTGTACTCTCTCCGTTATGGGACTCCTCTTTATAAAACTTAGAGAAAAGTAGTCAGAGCACTGAAACACAGAGCCAGGGAGTGAGCTAACAGCTACACAGTGTGGATGTAGCCGAGGTTTGTGTCTGTCATGCTAAAGGGAAGAGGTCAAGAGAGTAGTCCCTGAATCACAGGTCAAGTGGCACAGTCTGGCTTGTGTCTATTCTGCTTTGGGCTAAGTTCCTCTTGGAGCAGGTTGGCCATATGCATGCTACATAGCATGTGGCTTTATCTCTTTTCTGATTGCTGGGTGATGTTTATGTGGCCACACACTGTGATGATATTTCTGTGTGTTTTTTCAGTTCAGAGGGTGATCTTATTAATGCATATAAATAAAAGATGGGAGAGTGCAAAGAAGACAGAGCCAGACTCTTCTGAAAAAGTCTGCTTGACTGTAATAAACATATATTTAATGTAAGGGTGATGAATACTCAAAGAGGTTGCCCAGAGAGGTTGTGGAGTCTCCACCTTTAGAGATATTCAGAACATGTCTGACCACAGTCCTGGGCAACCAGCTCTGCCTGACTCTGCTCTGAGCAGGGGCTTGGACAAGGCAAATTGCAGAGGTGCCTTCCAATCTCAACACTGCTATGATTCTGTAAGAGCAAGTGCCCATCACAGAATCATGGAATGGTGTGAGTTGGAAGGGACCTTTAAAAGTCATTTATTCTAAACCCCCTGCAATCTTCAACTAGATCAGGTTGCTCAGAGCTCCAGATAGACTGAGCTTGGGTTTTTTCCAGGGATGGAGCCTTTATCACCTCTCTGGGCAACCTGTTTGAGTGTTTTATCATCCTCATTGTAAAAAACATCTTCCTTATATCTACTATAAATTGACCTTTTAGTTTAAAATCATTACCTCTTGTCCTATCACAACAGGCCCTACTAAAACATTTATCTCCATCTTTCTCATAGGCCCCCTTAGAGTACTAACAAATCTGAGCTCATTTGTCAGAGCTACAGCTGGAGGGGCAATGGCCAGCTCACTAGTTCTGCTTGCTGTGGCAGGTACCTGTACATGCCATGGATGGGCTGCTACACAGCTCTCCCTACACTGCATCCACTCACACACATGTACCTTCTTCTTTTGTAGCATCTGAATTTAGCACCATTTTTGTTCATGGAGGCCCTAATATGCTGGACAACTGCTTTTTTTTTCACTACTCTTACAAAGATTAGACTATCCATCTCTTCCCAAACTTTGTCTGTGGATGTTGTTGCTGTATTTATGCATGCAATTATCTTTAGTCTCACTCTCTCACCTGCTGCCCCATAGCCATTCTGTCATTTTGATTTTTTGGCTGCCTTTTCAGAGCTGTGTTTTCGGCATGCTTTGTGCAAGCACATGCGGTAATGCAGAAGATGCAGGGATAGGGGGAGATCCTTCTGGAAGATTAGAATTGCTCCTACAAGCTGGGCAGCTGTGCCATTTCTAAAGGGATGTGATGTTTTAATGCCAGTCTAAACTAATGTGAAATCAGGTTATTGGTTTTTGTTTCAGGACCTAATGATGTTTCCATACCTGCTTTGATGTTTCATTTTCTCTACTTTTTTTTTTTTCAGGTTCTGTAGTTAAAAGAAAGTAACAATAGAGGTGGGTAAAGGAGACGCTTGTTGAAATTATCTTAAACTAACAGCTAAGAAAGTAACTATTAGAGTACCAAAACTACAGCTGTCAGTAATAAAATTCAGTACATCATTACATTTAGCATAAATTCTGCAACTTCAGTTAATTATTCAGAGGCCTTGTTTACAATATTGAAGTTCTAATGAAAAATAAATTTATTTCCTTTTCATCTCTTCTGCCTTTTTGTCCTCTGGAGGGAATATGATGCAAGGAGCTCCCATTTCCCCTCTGTGGCAAACGTCTCACGGGCTAAGCAGGGAAGTTACAAAGCAGAGCTTCCCCCAGCTCAATTGGCAGGACTCAATCATTTAAGTATAAACCAGACTGGTTTTGTCTCCACTTACATAAATCCATAATACTGAAATCCACAGTCCTTCACAGTTGAATTCCTGCCAGTAGTTTTGGAATACGAACTCTTTATTAAATAAACAGGGATCAGATGACGTGTTAGAGTGCAGATGACCAGTGCTACTATAGATTGCTTCTATCTGAAAAACACAGATTTGTAAGGGGATGCCGGATGCATGCAAGAAAGGATTACCAGGCACAGATGGCAGTGCTCATTTATAGCTGGAAAGCAAGGATATAATAATATCAGGAAGTGAAGGGTCTGATTCTGTACATGGCGAACGTGCAACCTACCACAGGGAGATATGGAAAGTCACTGATATGAGCAACCAGCAATATTTTCCCACCTAGTCCATTGTCAGCAACATTAGTGAAGACACTTGAGCTATTCTAATGTGAACTAGCATTTTAATCCAACGTTGGCACTGGCTTGAGCCCAAGACGGGGAGGAGAAGGAGGAATAAGAGAGGATAACATTATGTCAGCAGGGAATCTCACAAGTCTATTTGCATTGTCCACACTCTGACGTAGTCTTGTGCACCAGGGTGTACCTGAAGGTTAATGTGTTTTACAGAGATTCCTAAGAGCTAGACAAGTTGCCAATCCCACTCTTCCACAGTATCATCTCCTTTACTCCAAAGCAATGGGTGAAATTATGGAGATGCAATACTTTAGTGATGTCTTGGAAAAAGTTCCCCATGGGATATATATCCATGTTGGATTCTCTATTATATAGCATCATAGAATCATTTAGGTTGGAAAGACTGGTAAGATAATTAAATCCAACAAGTAACCTAACACCAACAAGGAATATAAATTCCAATAAAACCTAAGCAAGTCTATTGATACCCTCATCCAGACTCTTCTATAAAATCTGTATTTGAGATCCTTACTCTAATTGTAGGGTCTGTAAGGATGGAAAAGAACAGAGTAGAGCAGAGTAGAGAACTTTTCATGTCTATTAACCCAAACTGGAAAGCGCGAGGATTAAAGTAGTACAAACACATGTATTTTCAAGCACATAATTTGCCACTTTGAACAGACTATCAGACTTTCAGATTTACAACATGTAAGCAATTTATTCTGACTTATTTATATTAAGAGACTTGCTTCTATTAAGATTGCATGCCTGATGCTCTGCTACGGAAAAAATACCTGGGGACTAGTTATGTCCACGGTAAGTGTTATGGCTGCATGTTCAGCTTGTTTAATTTCTTTTCTTTGTGTGCTACTGGTTTGCATTCAGGAAGCCTGGTACTTGTTTGCACTCAGAAAATTGTCTGAGTTTTTGCAAGAAGAAGTGTTGAATCCACATTTTTCTTTAAAAATGCCATAGATAATTGAATTTGTTTTAGGAATTCTCATTGTAACAGTCAGCTCACTGAGCTGTGGTCAGTGTGCAATTGCTTGACTATCTGGTTATTTGCCTTGGTCATTTTTTTTGTTGTTTGTTTCTTTGGTATTAAACAGGAAGTTATATATTGAGAGTTATTTCATATGATGTCTCTGTTTCCAGCAGTCTCTGAACTGTAAAATGGTGTCATATACTGTTTTGTTCAGCTGACTAACTGCATCTACATCTATAAAATGATTCACATCTTCAGTGGCCAGAGGCTTATCTTATTATTTTCCTCCCCTTAAATAACTCCTTCAATAAAACATTGAAAATTAAAATGTAATTCACTGGTTATTGGCATTTTTTTATAAACTGTTATCTTTCTGAATATAATTCACTTCATAGAGGCTGGAATTCTGAGTGTAAATATGAACTTGATTAATGGAAATTGTATGCATAAAACCTTAAGCACAGTGTTGAAAAGCTTTCCTCCTCTTTGTTCCGAGATACAGTCCATTTTCTTAGTACTTCAGGCTTGGCAGGGAGGATTCAGCCATAATGTAATTTCCAGAAATAAGTATTTTTTTTCAAGGTCTCTGAGCAGGAAGAGGAAAGTTCTAAATTTACAAGAACTTCAGGTTAATACTTCCAGTTTTATACTTTCCATTTGTATAATCATGTCAATTTTGTAATGGTATAAAGTAGCACTAAGGCATTCAATCCAGTTTAATCCAATTAGTATTTGACTCTCTCAAGCATGTCTTATTCTTAGATAGGAGAAAATCACCAAGTGTGATGATTTTATGGATTCACATGCACACTTGGTACCATAAGTAAGCTATATCATAATATTTGCCTTTGTTTCCCCATGTGGCTGTTACTGAGAATCTCAGTGCTGTGATGGAAGGAGATAGTAGTTTTAAAAGGTTATTTCATAAACTATGAAAGGGATACACTTGTTACAAGCAAATTTGCCAGTGTCTAAAAGCAGCATTTTCAGAGGCATTCTGCTTCTCTGGGGGAATTTTCTTCTGCCCCCTTTAGAGTCCTGCTGACTGAGTGGCATATGCATTCTCAAGGATGAACAGATGCATCTCCAAGGGAAGTTTTATTACTTAAGCCCCTCTTACAATGACAGCTCCATATCAGGAAGAGTGAGCTGTGATAGCGATACAAGCTTGGTTTATTACTCATAGCTGCTGCCAACATGTGTTTATAAAAATTCTCCTTGGATGTCAGATGAATTGGGCAAGACATGAATTTTGTGCCACAAATGCAGCCGAGGAGGGTAAGCTGTAACTGGCACAGCAGCACAGCCTCTAGACGTGACACCTCCACTCCACCAGTAGTTTTACAAATGCTGTGGAGTTAATTTTCTTTTCACATTAGGACTAGGAAAATGTGTCTGCTCTAAATTTGCCTCTTTCCTCCCTTGCTGTGAGGCGGATGTTGTTTCTCCTATATATTGTGTGTACTTAGAGACTTGCAAATGGTTTCTAGGAAAAGATGTGTCAGAGTGCTACACCTCTGGGTGGATCAGCAGACTGTATTCTGGTCTGGTTTAGAGAACAGGAAGAGAGCTGTCTGTCTGGTGGAAGAATAAACCTGGTGAAGGTCTCTGGAGAGACTCTAACAAGGTCCAGCTTAATATTTACTGTGTTTCATGCAAAGGTTTGGCACTTCACAGGCAAGCTATTTCAGTACAGTCACAATGTGATATCTGTGTTTACAATGAGAATAGTGATGGTGCAGGGGGCGCAGAAAGGGAGAAGGATTAAGTGGTTTTCCAAATGTATCACCACAGAAGTACTCATTTAATTGAGAGGAGGAAAGCACCACCATATCTTTCATAGGTATTGGAAACAGCATGTTCCTGAGTTGCTGGATTGGATTTTCAGCTATGATAGGGCAGCTGTTATGTCATTTGCTGGCACTAATCACTGCAAGACTTAAACTAATCTTGTTTCTAACAAAGCCCTGCTCAGTCCAGCAATTCCAGTTTCATCTCTCCAGCTGGCAGCAAAGAGGGCTCAGTGGTTCTGGGACATGACTCTGAGTCAGCCCCATTTCCCCTGTGCTCCTTTCAGCCCTTCCATGGCATGTCCCGTGTGCACAGGCTCTGGAGGGACCAGAGGGACCTATGCAGAGCTGGCAAAAGTTTGGCAAGAGCCACTGTGCAGCCCTGGGCTATCTGGTCCTGTGGCTGCCTTCACAGCAATAAGAGCTGAGGGGCAGAGGGAAAGAATAGGCGCTCTTTTTTTTTAAATCAGGAATTACTCATTCCATCTGGGAGCTCTCTGATGACACATCCTTCTAGAAGACTGTCCCTGTCTAAAGGAAGCTTATGACCAATTCAGTGTAGTTCCTCCTATTAGGCTGAACCACAAAGCAGCTGAGTTAAATTTACATCATTGGATGTTACCCAAAGAATGACATTATTTAGAATTAGAAAGCCTATTCTTCTCCCTGTTTTGGTTTAATCCCAACCAGCAACTAAGTACCATACAGCCACTCACTCAGTCCACTCAACTAGCAGCATGGGGGGAAGAGAATTGAAAGGGTAAAAGCAAGAAAACTCATAGGTTGATATAAGAACAATTTCATGTTTGAAATTTTAAATATAATTTTATTAATCATTAGTAACAGTAATAGTAGTGGCAGTGATAGATAGATAGATAGACAGATGATAGGTATGAAGAGAGGAAGGAATAACCCCGAGGAAACACAAGTGATGCACCACCTGATGACTGATGCCCAATCAGCCCCTACTGGCCAGCTCCACTCTTTACATGCTGGGCATGATGTTCTATGGTATGGAATATCCCTTTGACCAGCTCAGGTCAGCTGTCCTGGCCATGCTCCCTCACAGCTTCTTGTGCACCTGCCCTCCAGCAGAGAGTGGCAAACTGAAAATTCCTTGACTTAGAGTGAGCACTACTTAGGAACAACTGAAAATCAGTATGCTATCAACATTATTGTCATACTGAATCTGAAACACAGCATGGGACCAGCTACTGGGAAGAAAACTGACTGTATCTCAGATGAAAACAGAACAGTCCCAAACAATTTATTTTTAAATTCAAAGATAAATTTAAGGCACTATTAACACAGCATGCCACAGCCAGAAGAGGAGCTCCTGCTCTGGATGCCGGAGCCAGAGCTCCCTCCAGCAGCTGCATCTGGCCCACCCTGGGCAGCGATGCTGTGGGGTGTCAGGGCTCCCCAAAGTGTTGGGCACAGCCTCCATGAGGCTCACATCCCACACAAACAGTTAGAGCCTTCACAGTGTTCAGGAAGTTAATAATCATTTATGAACTCAGAAGTTTTAATGGCTTTTAAACTCTAATTTCATTTTCAATCAAGTTGTGTCAAATTTAGCTTAAGATTATGTGACAGGCACTCAGACTGAACTGCTGCTCTATACCTCTTTGCTTTGCTTTCCAGCCAGCCCTGGATGAAAAGATTCGAAGATTTGCCTTTTTTTTTTTTTGATTTGCATAAAGGTAGGGGTGAGTGTGCTCAAAAAATCTGCATTCCCCAAAGCCTTTGTTATGCAAGTAAGCAAACAACAGCAATGTAAAATGCCACTGCATGACATTTGCAGCAGCAAAAATCCAATTTTGTGTTGGGAAGAAAATGTTCTTTGTTCTGAAGCATAGCTTGATTTCCAAGTGTTTTTACATCTTTCCCCATGACTAGAGAAAGGATGTTGGGTATTACAGAGAAACTGAGAAGTCTTTGAGGTTCAGACTGGCATGTACAAATCATATGTTTGAACCTGAGTCAATCCCCCAGAAATTATTTTCCCCCAGGCAAGATTGCTGGGCATCTCTGTTTGCTTTTTTTATTTTAGTTTTGGGCTTTATTCTTGCTTCTGTGATGTGGGTCATAACCAGCTTCCTAGGATTGTCAGACCATTTTTTACTTACTAATCTTAGTGTCTGTGCCCTCAAACATCTGTCTCCTCTCTTCCTCTGCTGCGCTCTCTTTCATATGTGTTTCAGCCTGTTGTACTAAAATCATTGAATGGACAGTTGTCAAGCATTTTGTGGTTTGTGTCTTGGTAAGTGTAGGAGATGGATGTCCATTGGACTCTTCTAGGCAGACATGACCAAAGCATGTCTGCTGGTGGTTGCTGGGAGCTGACATGAGGGCTCTTTCCCTCCAGCCTCTCCCAGAGAGGCTTTCCTAAAAGAACCTTTAATAGTGCCTTGGAGAGTTGGACTATTAAAATTAAGAGTCCAGACCACTGACTCCCTTTGCAGACCAGACACTGTTTTACACACCACTCATGATGGGTTTCTTGCATTAAAATATCTTTGTGCTTTGATTTGAAAGAGTGTGTTACTATGTGTTTTCTCTCACTACGTGCTTTCAAATACACCTTCTTTGTTCTCTTGCTAGTTAAGTATCTCAAGCTAACAGCAAATCCCAGGCTGTCCCTCTAAGTGAGCTATCCCAAGCACAGGCCCAGAGTTAAACAGAAACAGCTCTGTGCTCTTCACTCCTGTGATCTTACATCAATTCACTGGTTATTATTTCCTCTTGTCAAATGAAGCAATAGCAAAGCTTTGAAATGATGTTGCAGCTTTTCCAAAGAGCAATTTCCTTTTCCTTCTCTAGACTCCTTCTGCCTTTCCCTGTATATTTGATAGTACATCAGCTTCCTCTTGAAAGGATCCCCAGTAGAGCACTTCAGCTATTTCAACAGGGGTCTTTCTGAAGGCATTTTTTAAAAAACAGCTTCTGCAGCAGAGCTGGGTTATAATGAAGAACAATAAAAAAAAAATCCTTCTGCCTTAGAGTGTCAGTCTTGTACTCACTAATGCATGTGGTGAACTCTGTGCCTGGAATATCCCCACTGGAGTCAGTCAACGGTATTGTTTGCACACACAGAGTTAAGCACCTGTGTAAGTGCTTGCTAGGGGATGGCTTTAAACCTCACTAGAAGCTAAAAATATATGCACTGCTGTGCAGGAAAGCCCAAACCAGGGCAACTCACAGACATTGTATTTTTTTTTATTGTCTGTGTTTCTAAAGTGGCTGTTATTTGGCAACATATATAATGGAGAGTACAATGATGATCTTCCAAAGAATTTCTTCATCCCACTCTAATACTTGTCATCACTTTGATATAGGCAATTTCCCAGTGATGCTAAGTTAATATCTGATATGACAGAAGACACCAAGGGCTACAGAATTTAATCCTAGCACTGCTTTACAAATTAACAAATGACATAACCAAACCTTCTCCCAGAGTTGGTTTCTTGCTGTTACTGCAGGTTTGAATGTGGGCTTAGTCTGCCCCAGTGTTTTTTGATGATGTAATTGCCTAGGAAAATGCAGAGCAGTAGTCTTTTGAGTTGATAGAATTTAAAATGTGCATGTCTTGAAAACAAGGACCAGATAAGGACTGTATCAGGAGTCAGATTAATGGCCAGCCTACAGTGCAGAGATCTTGGGTGAGGTTCTGTAATCAATACCTTCAGAGGAGAAATTATTCTTAATAAAGTTGTTTGCATCACGTAAGTGGAGCGGGAGCAGTCTGTCTAGGTAGTCCAAATAATAAATAAATTGATGGAAATCTTGGCATGGCCAGTATATGTTCAATGAAGTTCAGTTCTGAGGGCTTTTCTGTGCAAAACTTTACACCAAACTGAAATTGACTTAGGATGCAATAAGCTATTCTCAATATCACAGGATTTTCCTGTGGGCATTGTTAATATCTGTGCACCATGCCAATCCAGAACAGCTGAAAAAATGGATACTTGTAAAGGTGGAAAGATTTTTATTCTCAGTGGCATACTGTGGTAATGAACTGTGCAGCAGGAAGTCTGTAGGTATGGATCTTTCTGGGTGCTGGATGAAGCAGAGGACAAATGATACATATTGGAGCTTTTGTTTCAGACTCTGAGTATATTTTGGTATTCATCATCATTTTCAGCTGGCATTTTGAAAGATATGTCTGTAACCAAACAGCTTTTTAGAAAATATCTTTTTCAAGGGTGGACTGAAAAAAGTCTGGAAGACTTTATGAAGCAAAAGTTAAAAGCTTCTAAAGTATGATATACGAAAGTGAATAAACATTGTGTAGTAGGTCATAAAATTCCTTTCAGATTTATATAAGAAAATAATACATTATATAAAAACATAGAACAGATTACCGTTCTTCCTTTAAAAGCCTCACAATTTCTCTTTAGTGGCAACATAATATTTGGAAATACTACCTCCTAAAGAAACCATGTCATACAGCTTTTAACTTAAGGAAATGTAATTTGTTAACAAGAGTTTTAGTTCTTTTCTCCATTCCCTTTCTCTAGGACAGTTTCACTGCCTTCAGTGAGTTAGTCTAGCCTTGGCTGTGATGGAGAATGAGGCAAGCCAGCTCCAGAGGGACCATGTTCACAGTGTATATGAGAGAATTGCTCCTTACCTTAGTGATGAACAGTACAAGGCATGGCCACAGTTGCAGCAGTTCATTTCAGAGCAAGAACCAGGCAGCTCATTTTGGTGAGATGAGTTTTTTATCACTTTGCTAATGACAGTCTAAGTATGTTCTCTCTTTCTATCAAGCAATATCTGTGGCAGATCAGTATCTGGCCATCAAAATGGCCAGACTGACTATCAAATTTGTTTCCTACTTTGGTTCACCATTCATAGCTATATGGTGACAATTTGACTTTTCCCAGTATTCAGTAGGTCAACTAAACTGAAGCACTAAATTGAAGCTGAATGTATTAAGGTGTCACTAGTAGATGTCAATGTTGCGTATTGATACAATAATTTTGAAATTTGAAATCTTGTTAAGCTCTTACAATCTGTACTGCATGTGGCAAATTTGAAGTGTCATGACACTGTCCTGAGTCCTTTAGGGAACTATGTGTGAGAGTTTTTAATTCCTCATAGGTTTGAGAATTTCTAAATAGGAAGAGGGAAGCTTCTGTAGCAGCTTCATCACCTGCACCACAAGTGGATACAAGCTGGTTAATCTGGGCATTAACTGATCAATTCTCTTTGTTTAGGCTAGACTTCTAAGTGGATTTTAGGACATGCAATCCTTTCAAACAACACGTGTGTAGTATCCCCACTATAGCATGGGAACATTTGGGAAAGAATGAAAATACTAAGGGTTGGACTAATCATACTAACTTTTTGGGTGTCATTCAAACTTTATCATATATTTTTCCCAGTTTAACACAGTCTTAATGCTGGAAAATATATTCCTACTAGGTCTTAGCAGATTTCACAATGTTTACAATTTGAACAAATGAAACACGCACCAAAACCAGCACATCGAATTTTTACTAACGGCACACACCTTGGACTTTATGAACACTGTAATTTAAGCTCATGCTTGGCTCATGGGCTTTGGCCTGCAGAGGCTGCTGGCAATCTGTTGTGATGTCCGTGGCCAGACATGATTTTCTTGTGAAACACAATTGCCAAGTGTGGTGCCACGGTGCTGGACAGGAGTCTGACTGCAGGCTCTCCTGTGCCACTCCATTCCTAGAAGCAGCCTCTGGTGTTGGATTAGAGAAAATCACTTTAGTAGCTGTTGCTCGGTTTATACTGGAGCCTTTCCTCTGAAAGTCAAACCCGGGAAAAGTCCTGGAGTTGTTTTTCAGAGCTCCCAGGTAGTTCTCTTTCTGTGCTTTCTCCTTGGAAAACAGAGTCTGATATTAGCCAAGTGCTGGCACTGTTTCAGAGAACCTCTTCTTAGCTGGTGCACAAGTAAGACATGGGAAGAACTGAGAGAGCTGCAGTTTTTCTCTGGATATCTTTCCTTCATTCCTGGAAGACGGCATCACAGTTAATATTAGACAAGCAGTTCAGAGCAGACTTCTATTTGCAGCTCAGCAGGGACTCACCTCCCATTCAAATGGCATAACAGATTGATGGGCTGGGAGGCTCTTTACTGAACACAGAGACCCATACAGGGTTTCAGAATAGGTGCTATGGGATAGGTGTAACCTAAATATAGGACTTAAATATTTGAAAGGCTCCAAAATCACTATTTTTCTGTTTTAAAAAAATAATAATTTAGAGATCAAATCTGGGCTCTGATCAAGGCTAATATTGATGTGAGCATAGCTATAAGCAGCATGTGAACTAAGCTCTGCACAAGGCACAGGCTGTTATGCTAGCCCAATGCATTTACCTCCCTGATTTTAAGCTGAACTATTAATTTGATTATCAAGTAAGGAGGCAAGCTTTTTTAAATTAATAATCTACTTTGGAAATGCACTTTGTGTTAAAATCCAGATAATTTTGCAGAGAAATTATCAAAAATGTAGATAAGATCCATTTTCTTGCTGACGTTAAAGTTGTTCTTATCTAAAAATGTCTGCTGTTATTTCAATAAAAGCATTTCAAGTTGGGATGATGTGAATTTTGTGGCAGGCTTCATTATGAAAAGGAAACTACATGGAGATATTAGAAAAAGAAAGTCCACTGTTGTCATGGTGATAGCAATTAGCAGCAGTTAGAACAGCAAACAGTGGATTTAATGGTTTGGTCTAATAGTGACTTAATTACTTAGCAGTCTAGTTTGTCTATGAACATTTCAATACACAGGCATAATTCAGTGCAGTGCTCCCACTACATGATGCCTTCATTTACCATTTTGAGTCTATTGCAAGCAGAATTGCAGTAGCACCATTACCATAAATATTTTTGATTCCATACGTGGTGGGAAGGCCAAGGTAAATGTTCTCTCGCAATCTCACTTGAGCACCTCCTGTCACACAGCAGAGAGCCTGCTAGACAGAAGAGTGCACTCTGTGCTCATTGTACTGTGATGATAAAAAATAACCCGGATTCCAGTGCAATTGTATCTCCTTTAAAATGGGTGGAGAGTTTCAAGCTATTAGGCCAGTCAAGGGTATACATCATGACATATGTCAGCAATAAATTTTCTTTTGTACAGACACTGAATGTCCTTCCTTTTATTTCTTCGGGCCCGGGGGAATGTCAAATACCTCCACATCAGTTCTCAATTCTACGAACTGGGTTGTGACTACTGTTTCCCACTGGTGGAATCAGCATGAGATGGAGGCCATGGATCAATGGTATGCCACAGCTTGTGTCTGCCTTACAGCAGTGAGTACTTCCATGCTGTCCTGTTCACTGTTGGTAAGTTCTATGTGCTGCCAGGGTCTATAGGCCACACTTTTAAAGACTCTAAACCACTTAGGCTGGCACTGCAGTCTCTTCTAGGTTTTGGATTTTTTTCAGTGGCCAAGAGAATATTTGGGGTTGTGTAGACCAATCTGTATTAAAACAAGAAATATGTATTATTGCAAACTCAGTGAAAAACTCCAAAATGGGTAAGTCACACAGATGTAAGCTGAGGATTTTTTTCCTAGTTCAAGCACATCTAAGCTACAATGTGAAAAACAAAAGAGGAGAGACTTGTTTGTGCCTTATCACATGGCAGAAATTTGAAATGCTGGCTCTGTCAGGAAGAAGATATAACAAAGCTTGCTTAGGAACACTGAGTTTATTCAAAGCTCAGTATTAAATCCTTCTGCACTTTTGCAAACACTGCATTTACTCCCACGGTCCATGGTTTGTCAGCCAGTACAATTTTTTTGTGTTTATGGAGAAGGATGACCATGACACTGATCCAACTGGAAAGTAACCCAGCAAAAAAGAAAGGTTGCTTTTAGCCAAATCAGTTACCTGTTGCTTCATTGCAGAAGGCATGTTTCAGTTACAAAGAACAAGGAGCTGATGACGAAGCAAGCAGAAGTTCTCATTTCAGTGGCACTGCCTCCTTAAAATATTCATCAAATAACCTCAGATTTCACTTCTTTAAGATTTTTCCTTTTTTTTTGGTTGCCATTTTCATCCTAATTTAACAATGGAGGAACTACCTGTCTTTGGCCACTTTTAAAGCAAGTGTTGAATGGTATCTTTAGCCTCTGCTTTTTTTTGCTTTTAAATGTTAAGAGTTCTTTTAAAAGTTTGGTATTGAGATTATATTGATTACAAGCTGGACAATGTTCTAAATAAAACAAATTACAGTGCTCAGCAAATTTGATTTTTCCTTTTCTCAACCAAAGTACTACAAAGTTCTCTAAGCCTTGTTAAATCAAAGTGAAATGTTAATACCTCACATCTCTTGAAGTTAGTATCTTCTCACAGCCTCTTTTCCATGTCTCATGTGACCTTCCTTTAAGCCCTGAAGGACTTTACTTTTCAATTCCAAGTCCATTTGATGGAAATCTGAGTTTGCATTACTTTCATTGCTATGTCATTGTACAGGGCTGGGAACCATGCTCAGCTACATTGTCTGGATATTTTTTATTTATGCTTTAAGAAACATGACTAATGGCCAACAGTCCTTTTCATCGGGTTTTCACATCCTTTGCCCTGATGGAGTGACAGTCACTGAGTGCCCAGAAATGATTTGTGATTTTCTGGAAATCCAAGGTAAGTAAGTGAAGGACAAGCCAGATTTGTTGATAAGGGTATGCAGTAATGTTCAGAAGCTGTCTAATTTAAAAGGTACTGTGCCCCACAAACACTTGTGAACAGTCTAAAGAAAAGCAGAGCAGCTCAGCTGAGGTTACTGCTGGAGATCCAGAACTAGAGACCTTCCCACCCTCAGCAAGGTGAAAGCCCTGTTTGCATGGCTTCTGTGTGAGAAGCTAGAATCATTGAGGAATCCAGAAGGAAGCTTAGGCAGCAGGTAGAACTGTGTGGTTGTGAACTGCAGCCCATTCAGCTCTATAATATGGCTGCAAATTGCAAAGTTACTTCTGTTAAAGTCTTTACTGTCACATATTGTGCATGAACCATAGTAATGACTGTGTTTCCTCATTATTGCTGAAAAATCTGGTTCAGATACATTATAAAGCTTCAGATAATATGTTGAATATATATTAGTATACAGTATAATACTAGTATAGTACACATATATTGTAGTTTGGGCAAGCATGTGTTCTTAGTCTTCAGGAGACTGTCAAAGGAGGCAAGAGATCTCTGCAGGTGTTCTAAAGCTATGTCTGTAGTAGGAAATATTGGCAGTATAAGAGTGTCAAGCCCAACGTGATGATTTTAACTTGTACTCAACACCTATTGTGTATGCATATATAATGAAGCATTCTTTTGCCAGTTCCATGAAAGGAGTAATCTATGCTAACAAGAAACAAATCTAGGTACATCAGCAAAAGTTTGAAATATGCTGCTTTCAAACACTTCACTTTGTGTTCAAGGAGACAAATTTGCACTGTGAATATGCAATTCATTCCACATTGTTTTCACTGCCTTAAGAGAGAAGTCATACTCGCTTTCCCAGTGTATTCATAGCATAATTTTGAGATTTAATATCACCAAACAACAGAAATCAACTCCTTTGCCATATACTGATGGATTTTTTTATTGTTAACATGATGAAGCCATTGCTGTATTACTGAAATAAGTAAGATTTCTGTCACTTGCAGTAATGGAAAGAGGATTGACGCTCATGTTTTCATTTTGGCTAAGGAATTGTTTCAAATCATAATGCAGAACTAATTTTTTTCATCGTGACTTTACCTCTGTCATGGCAGGTTTTTCCTTTATATAGAAAAATCGTGTTCTGTATTAAAAAAATTTTGTGTATACTGAGCTCTTGGACTCTGAGATGGTCAAGGGATAAGAAGGATCCTTTTCTGTTACTTTAGATAGGTAATTTCTTTCCTCCAAATGCAAGGGTGAAAGACATCGTATTTTGCTCTTCTATTAGGACTCAAGTCACTAAAATTATTTTATATTACTGAAATATCTGATCAGACTCTTCAGCCCAGTGGGAAAAAAAGGGAGTGAAGAGCATCAAATGTGTTTCCTTGATGTTAATACCAACATGTGAAAATTAACTTTGCTTTAATCTGTGACCTTTTAGTCATGTGGAAATTTAACAGAAAAAGTGATGGGAACCTAAGGGTCATAAACGTGAATAGTCCACTACTTGTCTACTCTGTCTGAGAAAATGGTCTGTGTAATTGCAAACAGTATAATTCTTAAAGTTTACAAAGCGCAGGAGTCTCCTGGGGGTAAAAAAGAACTCCAGATATAAGCTCCAGGAGGGTTTCCTTCCTCTGTAAGGTTCTGTCTTTACGGCAAAACACATTGAGACACTGAGCAAGAAACCAAGTGCTCGTATCAGATCATATTGATGTAGTTACATTCTGTGACAATTAATATGGGCACAATATCGCCATGCCATAATGGCATAATTTCTTTATCCTGCAAAGAAACATCATATTTCTGTGTAACCTGAGTTATTTCTGCATAACACAGAGTTAAGGTATAGCATCACTATGTGGCAGTTCTCCTGCATTCCATTTTTCCTAAGTATCAATCAGGATTATATTCTAACAGGTTTTCAACTTTTTCCAACGAAAAGGCACCATGGTCAGACAATTACATGCCCTTAAATTAACAATGTCAAGGCATAACAAGCAATCTGTCCCAGTGGAAAGCAGAGTATAACAAGCTCTGGTATGCCAGGAACTCTTTAATGCCAGAGAAATTGAAAAGAAATCATGGCAAATCATGACTATCAATAATGGCATGGTGTGAAGAATCCAAGTCAAGATGTCTACAGCATAACATGAATTAGAACTAGGGTAAGATATTATAAATGTATACAAAGCAAGAGAAAAATAAAAAAGAAGAGAGAATACTAGATGAGATGGAAAGCTGCATCTTTCTTTGCTCTTTACAAAAAGTTAATAGTAGTCACCAACAAGTTAGCAGAGATTTAACCAGAGGAGAGGAGTTTGGACTGTAAAGGCAAAATAACATCTTAGAGAATATTTAGATAAATTAGATTACACAAATAGTTAAGAAATCATTAAATTAAACTACTGTGAACTAGCAGGGTATATTTAAGATCTCCAGCAAGGAAGAAAAGCAATAATAATGCTTGTTTACAAAAGAGAGAGAAAGGACATCAAGAGGAAGCCAACCTAACTTAGATATATGCAAGGACAGTAGAATAAATAATTCAAATAATCTAATTTAAATAGAATAAATTATTTAAAACTACATTGTTTTAACCTACAGAATACTAATGTAATGGGAAACAGCCAACATGTATTTGTCAGGAGCAACCCAATCTCTTTTCTGGTTTTGACAGGGTAATCATCCCAATAGACAGCGTAGCAGGGGAAGACATGATGTATCTTGACTCTCACATCAATGTTGCAAGTAAAATAAGCAAATGAGGCTAAGAATATGGAAAAAAAATTGCTCTCAAAATGAATCAGTGGTTTAGTTCATGCACCAAACAGGATACATTTCAAAGGGGATACTCTTGGAATCCGCTCTACTTCTGTCTCTATGCAAAACTCTAATTAATAACTTTGATGGCTGCTAGAGAGCGTACTGCACAATTTGTCAATGGTTCCTATGCAGAAGGAGTTGAAATTCTTCTGAAAGGTGGGATTTGACATGCAAATGATGGAGAGTTCTCTGAAATAAACAAGAAATGGTTTCACGCAGAAACCATTGATAGGGACATACCATGCTCAGCAAGGAAACATTCAATGAACAAAGTGAGAAATAAGGACAAGGCAAGATGGAGCACAGGCAAAAATGTGCAAGTAGTGTCATGCTGTTACAAAAACTGTCTGAACAGTTTCATGGAAGTGAGAAGAATGAGTCACATCTTGTGCTTGGGACTTTTGAGATGCTAGGTGGAATATTATATCTGCTTTTGGGGACTATGTTTTAGAAAGTTTCGAATACATATGGAGACATTTTAAATAAATGATGTTTAGAAAATCTAAATTATTAGAAGAAGCTGAGGGAATTTGGCTTGGTTAGTCAAGAAAGAGAAAATAACATGCTGAGGGAAACGTAACAGTCTTCAAACATAAATGACTTTTAGAGAAATCTGTTCTTTATTTGACATAAGAAGTAAAAATAATCATCTTACCCTGCAGCAAAGGTTATTTGCCTCAGATATTAAGAGGCTTTTAAGAGCAGTTTGGAGGAGTTTGGGTCACATTTGGGCCAAATGTTTAATTTTTCCATGGAGATGGTAAATGAATAACCCCTATTTTTCCACATCTGTTTTAATGTAAAGGTCACCCGACCTTTTTGAGAAAAATGCAATGACTCTCCTATAACTACTTGCTATCTACTGTTAATACAACTTCACTCACAGCAGTGAACTCTCCTCCCCGGTAGAAGTCAGAGGTGCAAAATATTAACAAAATCTGACTATCACAAGAGGTCTTAGAGGAGAAAGACCACCCATTGTGAGATTGTCTGGTTTTGACAAAGTGACCCACAGACTACCTCTGCTTCTTCTGAGACATCTGCAAGCCCTGATTTCATCTTTGGCCCCACCACTTACGTATTTAGAGTGAATAATACACTTACCTCTAAGTTAGTAATCTCAAATTCTTAGACATGTGAAGAAGCTCCGTAGGTGCTGCAGGCTTTATCTGTCTTTCCTGCAGTTGCTCTCTCTGAACTTGTCAGATGACAGTGTTGTCTGTTGGGGCAATTATCACCAA